>JAOXOE010000001.1:5803769-5841698 GCA_028565055.1 Phoeniculus purpureus
CTGGGGGGGTGGGCGGGGGTCGTGAGTGGGGGCTGCCAGTTGCCGGCGGAGTGGCGGCCGCTCAGCGAGGGCTGCCGGGCTGAGCTGGCCGCAATCATCGTGTACGCCCGGGTGCTGGCGCTGCACCCCGACCCCTACGGCGCCTACAACTACCTGCCCTGGCACAGGGACTCCCCCGCCGGACCCCAGCAAGGGGCGGGAGGGCTCTTCTACTCGGCCGAGATCGAGCTGCTGTGCGACCAGGCGTGGGGCAGCATGTTGGAGGTGCCCGCCGGCTCCCGCCTCAACCTCACCGGCCTCGGCTACTTCTCCTGCCACTCGCACACCGTCATGCAGGGCTACTCTTACTTCTTCTTCCTCCGGTGGGGGGCGGGGTGGGGGGGGGGGGGGGGCCCGGCAACGGGAGGGGTCCTCATCCCTGTTCAGCGGCATCTCCGCGCCCCGGAGGGTTCGCTCCGTCACGCTGCCGCGCTTTGCTCAGCGCCTTCTCCTTTGCGTGCCCGCGGGAACAATCACCCCATAAACCCTAACCCCACAATACTGCAGCGTTCCCGGGCAGCAGATGTGCGGGGAGCTGCTGCCGGGCAGCTCCTGGCTGCTGCTGCTCTTGTTTTTGAGGCGGGAGAGTTTACTCGGGTTTGGTACAGGAGTTTCCATCCCCAGATACTCACCAGACAGCTCCTCTCTCGGCTTCCCCGAGTCCCAGCCAAATCCTGACTATGGGCTCATCGAAAAAAAAAAAAAGAAAACAAACCACAAAGTGGGAGCAGAGCCATCGCCATGACCTTTCCATCCAAGAGCGTTTGCAAAATACTACGCAGCGGCTCGTTTCGAAACTCTGGGTGTATCCTTACACTCGGGTGTGCAGAGAAGCACAGTTTGATGCTGTCCAGGCTCGGTCAGTGGCAATGTCTTGAAATGTGTTTTATGCGAGTTATTTATTGACTGCTTGAAGGACCACTTAAACTCTGGGTTTGAGGGCAAAGCAGTGCAAATTCAGGGCCAAAAAGTTGATGGAGGTTCCCTGATATGTGCAAGATTGTAGGAACCTGTTAGTTCCTTGCTGCTGCTGCTTGGTCTGGTCCTCTGTGGTGGAAATTGCTGTCTTGGCAACTAAGAGCCAGGAGAGCTGAGAGCCACATGCCAGCTAAGAGTCTGTGGGACTTTGGTGGCACCTGCTGAGCCAGGCTGAAGTGTTACAAGTGACTTCTACATGACAGAAAGTGCTCTTCAGCCTCACCCCCTGCAATCTGTGTTTCAGAATGGATGAGAACTACATCCTCCTGCCACACGGAGTCAACTTCCAGGAGGCAATCTTCCCAGACACCCAGGAGAACAGAAGGATGTTTGCCAGCCTTTTCCAGTTCTCTAACTGCTCGCAGGCACAGCATGTCTTGAGCTTCTCCAGTGACTGGGAGATTCAAGAGGACAACCGGGTAAGGGATTTTTTTGCTCTCCAGGGTTTCTTTTCTAAGGGGGGATAGGACATTCTCATGCCACTTGCAAACATATAGACAAATGCAGAGCAGCAGGTTCCTGATTTTCCTGGTCCTTTGGTGGTACAACTGGCAAAGCAACATACTGCTGGGCAGACGGTAAACTCAGTTTTCCAAGCTGACCATTCTGTTAGCTCTTTAGCTTCCCATGGATCCAGCAATGCTTGATATCAACCTATTCATGAGCAGCAGGTTGGAAACCAGTATTGCTTTGCTTCCTATCGTACTCCCCCACAGGCCATCCCCGGGCTTGCTATTTCTAGAGCCCGTACTACAACTTCAGCTGTAATGTTCAGGAGCAGAGCTTTGCTCTTTTATTTGGTTCTTTGTTCATCTCAGGTAGCAAGATGAGTGCCTGGACCATGACAGACTGTAAGAGATTACTCTTGCCTACCTCCACATAACAGCACAAGCATCTACTGAACCCATGGCCCTAAGCGGTCTTTGTAGCAGCTGGAGTAGACTGCTGAGGGCATGTTCTGTCTGAGTGATGAGGGCATGGTTCTTCTGAAGGATGCCAGCACCTACTTCTGAACAAGTTGAATAAAATGCCTCTTTCCCCTCTCAAGGGAGGCCGCAGCACGTAGTTGACCCTCTAGGCAATCCTTACTTTAGGAAGTGCATTCTTAGTATTGCAAGTCCAATGCTGCCCCTTGTTACTGGCTTCTTCATGGACCCCTTTTGTGGAGCTGTAGGGTATAATATAATAAATGCAAGATTTTAATACATACTTCAGCAAGAAGGAACCCATAGTTATGGGTGTGTGTGTCTTCTGGATGTGCATCTGCATTTGCCAAGGTAGAACTTGGAGGGCTGTTTCAGTGCCCACCCTTGTTTTATGAAGCTGGTTGTTTCCACTGGTCGCTGAGAACATTTTAAGCATCTCTTTAAGTGAGGATGGACAGGACATGTGTCATTGCTTGGGTCTTCTGTGGATTCATCCAAAGTGCAATATTTACATATGGCAGCAGATGCACTAGTGGTTTGTTTGGCAGACGGATAGAGGGAGAGAGCTTGGTAGCCCTTTCCCTTCATCAGCTGGCTGACTGCCAGAGCACAAAGTTTGAGCTGCTGTGTGGCCACAGCACAGGTCTGTTCCTTAGCATGTGCTGTGAACAAGCATTTTCTCACTGCTGATATTTTAGGGAGGGAGTGGGGAATGGTGATGTTCTATTATGTATATGGGGACAGCAGCAGGAATTGATGTTTGAAAGAAAATGAATGAGACTGCAGAGCTGTAACCCAGACTGGGCAACAAGGGGGAGGTTGGAAAGCCCATGTCCTAGCCTGCCTCCTCCCCAGCTCCTCAGTGCTCCATTCAATGTACTTGGCAAGTAAAGGTGCTGCTGCTGCTGCCAAACCCACAGATTTTACTCTGGAGGAGCAAGTGGCATTGGGGGACCACCAGATCCAACTCTCAGTGTCTGCTTGTGATGCCTCTACACTGGTTCTGGTCTGTGACAGTAGTGAATGTTGCCAGTTACTTTTAATGGAGGTCTCAAGGCTGATACCCCCAGGGTAAGTTGGGCCAACCAGAAGTGTAATTATCAAAAGTGCATTTCAGCTGCTGAGCTCTTTGACCCTGAGCAGCTGTGAGAACATTGTAGGGAATTAGAGCTGCTGGTCACACAGACTGGAGATGGGGGTTCCACATCCTTTGACACCCACCCATTGAGAGAATAAATTCAGAACAACTGACAGACACTTTGTCTCCCCTTGGTAATGAAAAGTAAAAGCTTCCTCTGCACAAGTTAAAAATAGTTTGGGCTGACTGTGCTCCCATTCAGCTCCTGCATCTGTGTTTGCCCAGCCAAGCTCTGGCTCCCAGCACCTGCGGTCCCCAGCCTGGGAAGGGGATGGTGTTTCTGGCTGCCATGGGATTTGGAATTTGTTCCCAGCTCTTCTCAATGCATGTGCCCACACCCAGGGTGCAGCTCTCTTCAGCATTTTGCAACTGTCTTTGCTTTGTTGCTTCCAATGGGGCTTTCCCAATTCCATCATGTCTACTCTCGTCCCACTGCAGTGCGAACTACTTCCATTTCCAAATGTGCTCAGCCGAGCTGCCTCATGCTGGCTCCTGAGCCAAAAGTTGTGGCCTGTGTTGGCGTCATGGCACGAAGTGATCCGTCTAGGTGACCCTGCTGTGGCAGGAGGATTGGACTAGATGATCTTTCGAGATCCCTTCCAATCCCTAATGATTCTATGATTCTATGATCTATGATTACCTGGAGTGTTATTCTTGAAACATTTTGAAAAAGAGGCCCTTTGGGAGCCTGGTTGTGGAGTAGAGGACCCAAAGGTGAACACTGACATGCTGTCCTCTTGCTTGCTCTCTTCTCCTGCAGTGCTCCTAGTATGCAGGTAGTCTCATCTGGGCTATCCCAAAGGGTGAAATGAGTAAAGCCCTGACAGCTCCTTCTTCTCCACCCAGACAGCATGTCTGATGATGCGAAGGAGAACAAAGGGATGTGCAGGGAATTCTCAGTGCACTGGGATCCACCATCAGCCTTGTCTATTGCAGGAAGGTCCTTGTAATTTTCAGAAAGCCCAGTGGCTCTTGGTGAAAGGAGGCCAGACCTAAGGCACATCTCACTGGAGACAATATATTCCTCATCCTGGGCCTGCTGCTGTTGCTGGAAGTTAATTCCAGCTGTGGTTTTAAGCCCCTTGCAGCCTGAGCTGAGGGCCAGATGCTGCTTTCCATAGTTTCCCAATATCCTCTCAGTTTCATAAATTCACCCAGGTGCTTGTTCTGGCCATTCTGGAAAGCAGTGGTAGCTCTGGCTGGTGTTTCTTTAGGCAACTCCATTTTGGCTTCCAAGTTTGTGGAGTCAGTAATTAACTGAGCTGCTTCCAGACTTTTCTTGCAGCCCCTTAGTAATGTTTGCAGAGCTGCTGCTTTGCTCCAACTCACCATCACAGTGGGTTCAGCAAGGTTGATGATAAAGCTCCAAGCTCCCACCAGTTTTGGGGCTGAGACTAGTTTGTAGTGACTACAAATTCTTGCAGAGTGTGGGGACTCTTCTTACAGCCTGTTGCTGGTATCTTTGTCCCTGGTTTATCTCAGTCCCAGAGCTGATGTTGTTTGGGGTATAAGACAGGAACACGTCTTTCTTCCCTTTCAGAATTATAGTCTTGGTCAGATCTTCCCACCCTCCTCCCCTGAGAGAAATCCAATGTTCTCCTGTCCAAGGAATCTTGCAGTCACAGCAAGGTGCTTTTAATAAAGAAAGGAACAATAAAGAAGCAATAAAAGCTAAGTACATTTTTAAAATTGTTAAAAGCTCCATCTTTTTACCCAAGTCTCATGTTGAGACCCTGAGGGAAGACCCTCAGATGTATCAAAGAGTTTGTGAAGTCTGACAGCATCCTACGCAGCCTTGCCAGGCTGTCCCACCCTGGCTGGCATGTGGTGTCTGGCCATCCCTACCTCAGACAGCCTCAGACCACCCCAGACCACCCCAGACATCCCTTTTCCATTACGCCCTGCTTCCCTCAGTGCCCCTAAAACTGCTCACAAACTCCTGTGTGCTGCCTCATTACTCCCCAGTGCTGGTGTTTTATTGTCTTGTGATTGTTTCTTGCCCTAAAATGAGTCCAAGAGGTCAAACTTTTATTTGGGAGATAGGGATGAGCATTTGGCAGTGCAACCAGCATCATCCTCCAGGGCTAATAAGGGGGAACAGGAAAATCCCAGAGGCCCAGAGACCATCCATCTGTGCTTCTTTCTCATGACTAATTTTTCTTATGGGTAAATTACACTTTTCCTCATGCAGGGGATTGATTTCTGTTGTTCAAGCTGGTAGGTGGGAATTGTCCCTGTGGTTTCCCCACTTCTCACAGTGCCTGCTGCTAAGCCTGGGGGTGATGCAGTGGGTTGGGACTGAAATCTTGTTTCCCTGCAGAGTTTTACCATTTCAGTGCAAATCTTGAGGCTGTAATTTCTCCTTATGCATGGTAGTGTGATCTCTTAAATAAGACTTCCCTGCCTTGTCTCCACACAAGGGATTACATCAAAATGTGTTGAGGTCTGGTAATAATAAGGTCTATAGAAGTGTTAGACAAGGCTTGTAATTATTTGTTATTCAGAGAGGTTTTAACTCCTTGGTGTGCCAACAGATTGGTAGGATATTGTGGTCTTTCTGGTTAGGGTTCCAGCTTGCTCTGAGCTGTGGAGGTGCTCCTGAACTGGGGCCATGCGGTGCTTTACAGGGGCATCTTCCTCCCCTATTTTTCACACAGGACAATTGCAAAATGGTCCCGTGTGCCTCAAAATGAGGAAACTAACAGCAGTGTGTCAAACCAGTCACAGGCAAGTGTGAGCGCTAGAGCTGTGGTGAAGCCCACAGAACATAAGCAGTCCAATAACTCAAATAAAACTCGAAGGGCTGTGGAGGTCATTGTATCTTTCAATAAGCCTCTCTCCCTGCATTGCCTGTCCTCCTTTCATACATCAGAGCCAAAACCATGCTGTTACTTCAATTGATGTAGATGAACCATCTTGTGTTCTGAGAGGCCTCCAGAGATTTATCCGGGTAATAATTAAGGCTTTATGAGAGTGGTCAGTGTCCTGAATAAAAAGCAAGGTAATTAGTGGGTTAGCAGGGCACCTACACATATCTAGTCAGCATCTTTGGGCCTGTGCTGTCTTCTCCAGTGGCACTTTGCCTGCTGCAACAATGCAACAACCTGATGGCGTGTTTAGGGCATCTGCAAGGCTTTGGAGCAGCTGAGCAGGAGAGTGGGTAAAAAAAGTGATGAAACTGCATAGATGGCCTTGCCATTGTTGTGCAAAGTGGAAATTAAATTAAATGGCATTCTTCCTCTGTGGAAGTAGAGGAAATAGTTTCAGAGCTGTTTGTATAGCAAGAGCTGTATACATGAGCTGGGAGTCACTGGGCTGGGTCATTCCCTCAACACGTCTGTGGGCAGCAGCAGCACATTTTCTTAGTGATGCTCCCAGAACGTCTCTTCCCTGATGCTTTCAACAGGGCAGACAGTAGCAGCTCTAATTCAGCAGCGCTTCACAAGTCTAAGAAGGCTTAAATCACAGAGAAATAGCAGCTGTTTGGGCTATCAGAGAAGGTCTTGCTCACATGATGCCTTGTGTGAGCACCTGTTTCCATCCATCTCTCCAGGTGATGTATCCCCAAAGAGAGGAAAAGCAGAAGGAAAGTTGGGGAAGTTCCCATAATTGTTTTGACTGCCCTGATTTTGAATCTGGTCAGGGATTCAATAGTACCATGGCTAGGTACCTGCTGGAGAGATGCCCATGGTGTCTCTGCTGAGAGCCTGAGCTACTTAGATGCAGAGACCAGAGCTCTTCCTGTTGTGGCTGAGATGGACATCAGCGATGCTGAAGTGACTCCAGTGTGTGAATCAAGCAAACCCTGGCCAATGGGAAACAAAACCACTGATAACTGAAATGTCATCCATTGCAGTCACCAAGATAAAATGGAAAAGCAGTTTGAGTTTTCTCTTTTAAGAGTTAAGAACTACGGCTGTTGAGGAGTTCCCTTTCTGCTTCAGGTGCTGGGAGACAAACCCCAGGGCTGGAAAACACTGATTGTGGAGACCAGAGCCGGCAGTTTTAGAGAAAGGACTGGTCTGGAAAAGAGCAGGCAGCAGTCTGGCTTGGTTAAGACAGATTTCTTTAATTCCCATGTAGTGGCCTTTTGTGTTTGCTTGTGGCATGAGCCTCATAAAGGATCCTCCCTTCTCTGCTCCTAAAGCACTAGGGAAATAGAAAATATTCTCAGTTCAAAACTGCTGTGTGGCAAGAGCAGGCAAAAAGATCTTGAAACAGATGAAACCTAGGTCCAGCATCTAGAGACTGGAAAACCCTGTTTTCCATTTGCTTTCCTGCCCTGCCACTTGTAAGGAGAGTTGTTGCTCGATTAGCCTGACAGAAAGTGTACATCTCTTCTGGGGTGTTTGAGGAATGATTTACAGCCCTTCTGTTTTCCTCCCAAAACCCCACCCAGTGCGTACCCCCTCCCTGTGATCTATGTTTAATTTGAGTACGTGTAATCGCTATTAGATGAAATGGAGAACTGCTGACAAGTGTCTGGGATGAGGGGAGACCACGAGACTGTTGATGCATTTGGGCAACATCCCCAAGAGTCTTTTGGCACAGCAATGGCATTGACTCGCTTCCAAACCTTCCCACCCAGACTGTGGTGAGGGACTCTTAGAGGTCTGACTGGCATCTCCCTATCAGTTTTCTGTCTTCCCACATGTACACAGGCTGCTGAAGTATAGCATAAAAGATCATAGTAGACTACAGAGTAGTTTTATCTGCAGGATGGTTCCATTGCGTATTCATAGCACTCAGAAGGTGTTCTGAGCACATCCCAGGATTAAAATGGGGACATTCCTATGCTTTTAGGGTGTTGGTGTCTCTTTGAGGCACCTTATTTCTGTGTCAGTAGGTTGGCTGACTGCCACATACAGTGCAGGATGGGCGACCTGAGGTAGCACTGGAGCTTTGGATTTGTTACCAGTTGTGAGCTGTCTGATTCTGGTGTCAAATAAGGAGCTTTTGCCACCCATGTGAGCTGTCCCTGTTAGCAGTGACAACTGGTGGGATGCTGCCAAGGTGAGGCTTCCACTTCACACCCTCCTGGTACGAACACTGGTGCAGGGCGAGATGAGTGAAATCCCAGATCAGCGTCCCAGATCCTTGTAAACAAGTCTGGACTAAACTGCTCCCTGTCAAGCAATGCAGGCTGCTCCAGAGCACAGCTCTGACTATGTGTAATTTAAAATATCTGGTTTTCAGTCCGCTGAGCAAGGAAATGCCTAGACAGCCGTGGGAATGTGTGTGTACATGGCTGCATCCTCCAAAGACTGAAACACCAATCCTTCCAGGAACTGGCAGTGAGTGAGGACCTGCATGGCTCCAGGCTGCTTTTAGTTATCCAGAACCACATTTTAAAGAAATTCTGCCAAATGCACTAAATCATTCCACATTTCATGGCATGAGCATATCTGATGCTGTGTATGGTCTTGGGGACAATCAGGCATCTGACTCCAGCTCACAACACCTTTTTGCGTCTCCATCTGGCTTCTTCCATTACCACAGGGGTGGGAAACTGCTGGTGGCCATAGAGGCAAATGGTGATGTGGGCTGAGCTCTACACATTGAGAGACACAACAATGGGGCTGGAAGGGAGTCCAGTGTCACTCCTGTGTTTAGATCTAAGGCTGCCTGGAGGGATGCTGTACCCTTGAGATTTCTATCCTAAAGATGGATGAAAGACCTGCAGTGGTGCTGCTGAGCACAGATCCTACCTCACTGCTTGCTTAGCTAGACAAAGACATGTGTTTTTTAAGCCCTTGACTGCAAACTCGTAGCCAAAGGCCAAGGAAAGGTGTTGGAAAGATGCAGCTACCTGGTTGGGGCCAACTCCATGGTGTGTAGCACAGCTAGGAGATGTCACTGCTGGTCTCCCAAGGTAGATAGAAGAGATGGGGCATTCACTGAGCTGGTCGCATTCTCTCTGTATTAGCACATATGTGGTTGAGGTGGGAGATAACTCTCTGGGAATATCAGTGGAAATTTTGAAGCTAATTTCGAGTATCTGCATGTGAAGGTGGGCTGGTAATTGCAGCACTTTCATGAGAGGTGAACATCTCCTTCACACCCTCTGCAGATTCTGTCATTGGAAAAGCAGCAACAAGAAGGCAGGGAACACCTTAAGTATAGAAACACGTACTGAGGAAAGTGATTTGGCCAGACACACAAGTGCTTTCAAGCACGTGTTGCCCTGTACCACTTCCTTTCCTATCACTAGTAACTGAAGCTGCCTTTAGTCTCTTATCTCCTTCTATGTGTGTGAGCAATTTAGTGATTCCTCTGATTTCTCCCCTGCCCACCATTCATGGTCTTGCCAGCATGAGAAGGTGAGAGACAACATCCCAACACACATAGACTGCAAAAGGTGAAAGCACTGGCTGGTAACGGGAAGCAGTTGATGGGCACCTGGGAAATTCCCTGGGACCTGGTCGCTACGGAGAAAGATTGAAGCTGGCACTCTTGTAAGGTGGATATATTATCTTGGTAGCTCAAGGCAAAGCAAAATGTGCAGTCCAAAGAAGTGGACTGTGGATGGTTTTTGATCTGATCATGCTTATTATTCATACTTGTCCCATAATTTTTTAACCTTAGAGGGCAGAGGTACTGACTCAGCCTGGGAGCTACTGGAAAATGCCCAAATGTGACCCCTGGCACCCTGCTCACAGTAATCCACTGGGACCATTTCAGTGCTTTTGATTGGGTTGGGAATAGAAGAGGGGAGCAAACATCTGGGCTAGGTACACCTGGTTCTTCCGTTTCTTGGGCCAGCTGGTTTGGGGAATGCATTCAGAGCGAGTCCCAGGTGAGTTTTATAGGTCAAAATGGATGATAGATGTACCCAGATTTTGTGCTGTTCAGCCAAAACAACAGAAAGTCAGAAAGCCCCTCTGTAAATCTATGAGTCTGTAGATGTGTTAGGTGGTTCTGTGTGTGCAAACCTGTGTGTTGTGTTGGTCAGCAGCTGGGAAGGATGATTCATGTGAATCAGGCTGGGATCTGTCCTTGACACATATGCTGCTCCTACAGGCAGTGTGGGCAATTCCAGTCTTTAGCTCAATTGCTGGTCCCTGTTGACCTTGAATCCAGGGAAAAGTCCTTCTGCTTCTCTCTCTCTGTCCTGGCTCACGTGTGAGATAGATACAGAAAAACATGGAGCAAAATATTTATTAAGATCAACCCTACCAAAATGCAGCTGGTGGTTGGCAGAGGGGATACCTGTAGTGCTGCCTGTAACTGGATCAGCCACTGTGGCCTGACGGGACATGAGATCTCTCGGTTTGGGATGTATTTTCTCCCAGCCCATGCACTTTGGTCTTTATCTTTGCAAACAGCAAGCCAAGTTGGCTCCAAGGCAGCAGTAGTTTGAATCCCTGATGGAAGCTGCAGGCAGAGCCTTTTAAAGCCTATCTTGCCTCTACCAGCCACATTTCCCTGGAGAAGTGTTTTTGCCCTGTTGTGCTTGGCCAGGAGAGACCACATAGTGCTAGGCTTGGCATTGCTGCCAGCCCTGCAAGCACCAGCCCCTTGCAACAGCTGATGTGGAAAGACAAACCACAGTGGTTGGCTGGCAATTTGTGGGTTTGGTGTGACCAGTTGTGGCTGGTTGCTGCTCAAATCATTGCAGGTGCCTCTGGCAGCTGATGCAGTGACAATCTCCTTTTGCTTCCCCAGTCCGTGGGGCTTTATTCAGAAGGATAATGCTGCAACTGTTAGTCCAATTACCTGCAAGATGAATGACAGTAGGGGAAAATATACTGAGGGAGAAGCAATGACACTGTATGTTGCAAAGGGGAAATCATACAGCTAGGAAGCCAAGTCTGAATTTCTGCCTGAATAAGTTAAGGGCAAGTAAGCAAAAGAAATATTTCCAGAGATCTGAAAGCA
Source organism: Phoeniculus purpureus (assembly GCA_028565055.1). NCBI lineage: Eukaryota > Metazoa > Chordata > Aves > Bucerotiformes > Phoeniculidae > Phoeniculus > Phoeniculus purpureus. Next base: position 5,814,729 of record JAOXOE010000001.1, read on the forward strand.
CTTACTGGACTTGTTCTGCTGCTTTTTGCATTTGCTAGATCAGTGGAGAAACAGCAGGAGCACCAGCTGCTGCAAGGGGGAGAATGTCAGTGCAGTGTTTTGTGTTGAGGCAAGACATGGGACTAGAAGGCAAGTTGGTGCTTTGATACTGCTATCCTCAAACTGGCTCATCTTCATCCCCATGTGGGAGCAGCAGGAGAATCGGAACCACTCTGCACATGGCAAGAGTGAGGCAGGTGTGGTAGACTCTGTATCCCAGTCCGGTGGAGACAGCTCTCTTTGACCCAGGGTTAAAACCCACTAGGATTAGAAACAACTGAACAGCTTTTTTGTCTTTAAACTTCTTTGTGTGAATCATAGAATCGCAGAATAATCGTGGTTGGAAAGGACCTCCTAGATCACCGAGTCCAACCATACCCACAACAAAAAACCTAAGTGCCTGAGTACCTAAATACCTGATTGATTGACAAACACAAAACTACTCCCTCCATGCCTGCCACTATAGCAGGGCATGAAGCACCATGTCTACACATTTCTCAAGGGATGGTGACTTAACCACCTCCCTGGGAAGGCCATTCCAGTGCCTCACCACTCCTTCTGTAAAGAATTTCTTCCTAATGTGCAATGCAAACCTCCCCTGCCCCAACTTCAGACCATCACCCCTGATTTTGTCATTAGTTTCTAAGGAGAAGAGGCCAACCCCCAGCTCCCTGAGTACTCTTGGGTGAATGCCATCCTGCCCCAGAGAATTATGAGTGTCTAGGTGCAGAAGCAGATCATTAACTACTTCTTCCTGGGTTATGGGGGATTTGTACTGTTCACCACCATTATCTTCATGCTCAGGAGGCTGAACATCCTGGGAGCAATTGGTCTGTCCATTAAAGACAGAGGCAAAGACAGCGTTAAGTATCTCAGCCTTTTCCTCATCACTGGTTGCAGTGTCACCCCCGCCATCCAGTAAGGGATGGAGATTCTCCCTCGTTCTCTTTTTATTGTTGATGTACCTGTAGAAACTTTTTTTATTGTCCTTTATGTCAGTGACCAAGTTGAGTTCCAGCTGGGCTTTTGGCTTCCTAATTTTCTCTCTGTATAACCTGACAAGATCACTGTACTCCTCCCGAGTTACCTGGCCCTTCTTCCAAAGGTGGTAAACCCTCCTTTTCTTCCTAAGTCCCATCAAAAGCTCCTTGTTCAACCAGGCTGGGCGTTTTCCCTACCCTTTAATCTTATGACACATGGGGATAGCTTCTGCTGGGCCTTTAAGAGTTCCTTCTTGGAAAGTGTCCAGCCTTCCTGGACTCCTTTGCCCTTCAGGACTATCTCCCAAGGGACTTTCTCAGCTTTGGTTCTGAACAGACCAAAGTCTGCCCTCTGGAAATCCAAGACGGAGGTTCTCTAACCACCCTCTTTACATCACTAAGAGTTGAGAGCTTAACCAATTTGTGATCACTAAGCCCAAGACAGCTTCCAACCACCACATCTCCCACTAGTTCTTTATATTAGCAGGATCTCCTGCTCTTCCCCTTACTCTTCTGTGACTTCCAGCTTTGTTGCGCCGGCAGTGCTGTACTTGAGTAAGGAGATGTGCTCAGCTGGGTGACGCATATACAACTAGGATTTGGTTCGTTGTTCAAACCAAAGTGTGTTGGTTGTACTAAGTCTGGCTTCCTTCTTCAGGTAGGAGGTGACACACATGTCCTCTTCATTGCCTCAAAATGCAATGAGTTGGTCACCTCCATTTGTTTCTGCTGCATTTGAGGTTGCACTCATTTGTTTGGCTTGCTTTTTGTCTCTCCAGGGCCTTCAGTCAGAGTCTAAACACAATTATTTTGGTCTGGATGTTTTTGATTATGTTTTTTACTGTGGAAAAAATTCAGTTAAGCTTCTTAACTAGATGGCAGTTAGGGAGAGAAAGGAAAGAAAAGTGGAGGAACAGCTTGTGCTGACATTGGCTGAACACAGGAACAGAAATTCAGATGCCCTAAGTCCCCATTTCCATTACGTGTGGAAATAAGTTCTGCTTCAGAGCTTTTGAAATGTGGACACAGCAGCCACATCCTCTTGAAATCCTCCATTTCATTGCAGAGCTTTTTCCCATCTTAATAGTATCATCTTCAGCTGTGGAAGAGGAGGGATGATGAGGAAGGAACTTAGCCACAGCAGCCATGAGTGACCTCTACCAGGTGCCAGCCCATGCTTTAAAAGAGGTCTGGGGTCTTAGATGGGTGGAAGGTACTTTGTTCATGTCTATAATAGGTACTTTAAAGTAAGAAACTCCACGTACATGGTCTATCTGTAGGAACAGAATAAGGCACCCTACTCTTGGTCTGCAAGTTCCTCTGTTGGGGAGGTATCTGTATGTAAAGATAAAGAAAAAAATAGCACAGGTAAATATGAGAAAATAAAAAAATCCCCATGGAAATAGGAAAAGAGGAATTAATCCACTGAAATGTGTAGCCCACTTGCGTGGTAAAATCTCCATCATCAAGAAGGCTTGGGACAAGCTTGGGATATTGTGCTGGGTCCTTAGTCAGAAGGCATTTTCCTTTTGCTGCCTGCCTCTGCAGGAAGATCCACTGCACAGGTCATGATATGGCTCTGGGAGTGACTCTATAGGGTTTCAGAGCCCTCTGTCCCTGTCCACCTCTTATTCCTCAGACTGGATGGCTCTGGGACAGTAGTGACCTGCTCCTTCTGGAGATGGTTTAGATCCCCCATGCTGTGGCCTGAGGTACCAGACAGCATCCACAGCCCATCTCCAACAGCTAGACTTGAGAAGACAACTGAGTTTTTCTAAAAAATCCTCTGCAAGTTCCCTGGGCCCTTTAGGAGGCTGTAGGCATGGTGGATTCAAATGCTGATGCCTGGAAAAAACCCATGAGCTGGAAGTAATTTTAAGAAGACCCCAGGGAAAGTACCATCAGTCATCAGGTTTGTGTCGTGTTACATGTTTCAGGCTCAAGCACGTTGTGTCTGAGTTCAGTGAAGGCTTCACAGTTTGTCTCCTTGAAATCCTGATTGACCTTGTGTTTTCTTAAGCCTCGATTTCTAAGGGCAGGGGAACAAATCTGATTCTTTGTTCTTTTCCCAAAGGTGCAAACCTGTAGGTTAAATGTGTCCTGGAAGGAATATTTTATGCTCAGATCTTTCCTGCTGCAACAAAAAAGGCTCATAACCACATCCAGTGACAAAACCTTCCTACATCTAAACTTGTCTAGGAGCAGCTGAAATACTGCTGGGAAGTGTCTTGGCACTTCCAATCAGTGGCTCTCTGGAGCTGCTGGAACATATCCTGCTCCTTCCAGATGGTGGTTGCTCCAGAAACACTTTACAGATGTTGAGGATGTGAAGGAGCCGGCTCCTTCCATCATGGCCTCAGGACAGAAAAGGACTAAAAGCAAAATCCCAGACTGGAGGCATCCCTGAGGCATTTGCCTGCCTGCTCTCTGTGTCTGGACTTCAGGATCAGCCTCAGGTTCCTGCTCATTGTCAGAATGTCTGAAACAGGAGAAGCTTCCTGTGGTCTCTGCTAATGAAGTGATGTTTATCATACTCTGGTAATTGCATTTGCTGTGGTATTTACAGCATTTCCTAGGTTTGGAAATGGAGAGATCCCAGGCTTGCCCAGGGCTAACTGTGTGCTCCAACGTGCTTCTAAACCCACATGTGTCATTAAACATTACCATGCACACTGGCAGTGTCTGGAGTCAGTCTCAGCTCCTTAACTACCCAGATGGGAATGTGGCTATTGCAATGCTTGTTCTCAGTATTTACTGGGGCAGTCTCTTGTCCCTTGCTCTTGGTGAGCCTCATGAAGTTCACACAGGTGCACTTATTGAGCTTGTCACCCAGTTTGGTGCCATCTGCAAACTTGCTGAGGGTGCTCTGGATTGCATGATGTCATTGATGATGAAATAGCACTTGTCTCAGTATGGACCCTGGAGGAATGCCGCTTGTCACCAACCCCCATCTGGACACCAAGCCATTGACCACTGCCTTCTGGACGCAAACATCTTTCCAATTTAAAGAGAAGGATGTTGTGGGCAACCATGTGAAGAGCTTTACAGAAGTCCACATACATGACACCCACACTCTTCTCACGTCCACTGATATATTTACTCCACCACAGAAGGTTGGTCAGGCAGGATTTGCCCTTGGTGAAGCCATGCTGGCTGTCTCACATCTCCTCTGTGTTCTCCATGTGCTTTAGCTTAATTTCTAGGAAAATCTGTTCCATGATCTTCCCAGGCACGGGGGGGAGGCTGACAGGTCAGTAGTTACGAGGGTCCTCCTTTCTACTCTTTTAAAATATGGGCACAGTATTTCCCTTTTTCCAGTCCCCAAGGGCTTCACCTGACTGCCAGAGCTTTCAAATATCATGGAGAGTGGCCTGATAACTGCATCAGCCTGTTCCACCAGGACTCCGGGATGCATCTCGTGGGGTCCCTTAGATATAGTTATGTTTCTGTTCCTCAGGTGATCACCAACATGTTCTTCCCTTACAGTGGGAGGAACTTCATTACACCAGTTCCTGTCTTGTGTGATAAGAGATATTGCCAGTGAAGACTGAGGCAAGATATTGTTGAGCACCTTACCCTTCTCCTTGCTTGTTGTTACCAGCTTGCCAGTCTTGCTCGTCACGGGGTTATGCTTTCCTTGACCTTCCTTTTCTGGCTGACATAACTGTAGAAGTCCTCAGTATCATTCTTTTTATTACTTGAGGTCAGCCTCAGCTGTGCCTTGGCCTTCCTGACCCCATCCCTACACAACTGGGCAGTGTCCCTATGATCTTCCCAGAATATTTGTTGCTACCTTCACTATCTCTGCAGTTCCTTCTTGCCCATTTCTCAATTCACTCATGCTGGGCTCTTGCTTTCCTTGGCTGATTTCTTACTGCTGGGGGTCAAGAGCTCTTGTGCTCTATGGAAAGGATCCTTAAATACTCGCCAGCTCTGTTCTGCTCCCTTGTTCCTGAAGACTGTTTCCCAGGAGTCACACTGACCAACTCCTTGAGGAGCTGGAAGTTTGCTTTCCTAAAATTCAGAGTCTTGACTTTACTTTTCTCCTGACCCATGACTGTGAGGACTATGAACTCCACCAGTGCAGCCCAGCCACCTCCAGTCTTGATGTCACCAATTAGCTCACTTGCGTCAGTGACCAGCATGTGCAGCATCACATCTGCTCTGATAGAGCTGTGTATTATCTGGCTTATGAAGTTATCCTTGATGCATTACAGGACTTTCCTGGGGTCCAGCAGCCAGACTGAGCTACCTGCCTTTATGGAAGCAATTCAACTGCCTGCTGCTATTTGAGATGCCATAGGGGGTCTGAGAGATAGAGCACAAGACCAGGAGCAGCACATTTCCTGAAACACCTTCTCCAACAGCAGCTGGAGCACACATAGTCATTTCAAGTGGCAGTAGATGTCCCAGGGTGGGCAGCTGAATCACACTTCATTTTATTTAACTGTGGGAATTTGCTTTTGAATATGAGAACTGTCACCAGAAATGCCACCTTTGGAAAAGCTTGAGAAAACACAGCTGTGTCCTCCGCTTTGCAGCAGTGATGCTTTCTTCAGGCATAAAATGATACTGAAGTGACAGGTTATGGAATGTGCATCTTGTGCTACATAAAATGTGATGGAGGGTCAGTCCAAATTTTGAGACTATCTCCTATTCAATCTATTCATGCTGCCCAGGGCGGTTGTGGAGTCTCCTTTATCTAGTCCAATCCCCCTGCCACAGCAGGATCAGCTAGACCAAGTCGCACAGGAACACATCCAGATGGGTCTTAAACATCTCCAGTGAAGGAGATTCCACAACCCCCCTGGGCAGCCTGTTCCAGTGCTCTGTCACCCTCACAGTGAAGAAGTTCCTTCTCATATTTATGCGGAACCTCCTATGTTCCAGCTTACAGCCACTGCCCCTCGTCCTATCACTAGATGACATTGAGAAGAGCTTGGTTCAATCCTCTTGACACCCACCCTTCAAATGTTTATAGACATTAATGAGGTCACCCCTCAGTCGCCTCTTCTCCAAACCAAAGAGACCCAGCTCCTTCAGCATCTCCTCATAAGGGAGGTGGTCCACTTCCTTCATCATCCTCATTGCTCTATGCTGGACTCCCTCCAGCAGCTCCGTGTCCCTCTTGAACTGAGAGGCCCATAACTGGAAACAATACTCCATATGTGGTCTCACCAGTGCAGAGTAGAGGAGGAGAAGATCCAAAGGTCAGCTTTTATAAGTGTCTCCAGCAGAGTACTGGCCTTCAGAAATTCCCAAGGAGCTCAGGTCAATGTTTAACCACTGTTAACGTGGGCAGAGTGACATGGAGAGGTGAAGTGTAAAAACCTGATGAGTTTAATGGCTGATGGTGCAGAGATGGGAAATCAGCAGAGGTTCATCAACTACAGAAGTCTTACCCCACCTTGAGTTTCTCCTCTCTTGTGTGGAAACCAAATTATCTGCCTGGGAGAGAACGTTCTTGTTTGACAGGGGAACTGTGATGTAGTTTATTGATTAAACAAAAATACTGGTGTAGGTGAGCTGGGGTGGGGGTGGCTTTTGGTAGCTTTCTTCATAGTCACTCCTTCTTCATCTGCCTGGTTTCCAGGGAGAACTATGTGGGACCTTATCACAGACATGTAGAATCACGGAATCGTTTAAGGTAAAGAAGACCTTAAAGATTGCTGAGTCCAACTACTAACCCAACTGTACCAATTCCATCACTAAACAATGTCCTAAGCTCCAGATCTACCTGACTTTTAAAGATGTCCAGGGGTGGTGATTCAGCCCCCTCCCAAGGCAGGGGAGATGAAATGTGTGTGAGTTTCTTCAGTTCATATCCTTGAGCCAAGCCAAACCAGCTTCCAAACAGACCACAAGATGAGTTTCTTAGGAAGGCAGAGGGGTGAATTTTGCTCCAGCACTGGTGAGAGATGAATTTAATGAGCCGTAAGTGATTTTCACAGGCTTTGTTGGGTCATGCAGGTGGTTGCCTCCACTGAACGTCCTCAGACATTGGAGCTTCCTTCCAGCACCTGTCCCAGCCTTGCTTTCTAAGATTGTCAATAAACCATTGAACAATAAACTTTGGCAAGGAATAAGAAAAGAAGTAAGGACACAAAGTTTGTGGATTGAGAAGAACGAGCACAATATGAAAAGCAGGTTGCCCAGGTCTGGTGCCCATACCTGGTCAGTGGAGACCCAGAGGAGTATCACGCAGAGTTGAGCTTCAGAGGTGATTGGTCCTTGCCACCTGCTTGCCTGCAAAGAGCTGAAATGAACCAGTTGCTCTAGTTTTTTCACAGGCAGTAAAAGACTGGCAGCCTTCTCCCTGGACCCTCAAGACCCACAGCACATCACAGCACAGTATCTGATTGCTTAAACCAAGTATGTAAGAAGAAGGTAATGATATGTGGTGGCTCCTGACAGTGCTCTCCCAGCCTCCCGTGTTTTCAGAGGAAGCACTGGCTCTGTAGTGAAGTCATTCCTATGTATTTAGTTGTTTCTCTATATATTGTGACTTTCAGTAGGGTTTATCTATCATGAAGCTGTCCAGGCTCCTCTTTAGAGTCAACACTTTTTGACTGCCTTGAACCTGGTTCCTGCTATATTATTTTTCTGCTGGAAGTGCCGTCAGTCTCTGTTTGCTCCCTCCGTGGCACTGGTGATTGTGTAGACCTCTATCCTATATCCTCCCATAGTGCAGGACTCAAGGTTACAGACCACACTTGGTGTCTGGGCCTCAAAGAAGGTTACTTCTGTCCTATCCTGGATGGGAATCAGCTACCACAAATGCTCTGTGATGCAAATCCATGAGAAAAGAGGGAGTAAAGCTCCTTCCCTGACTGTCTGGGACCTCCCACTGCTATTGCCACAGGGAAATGTCGAAGTTTTGCCTAGACTGCTGGAAGTGCCAACAGGGAAAGCAAATATTTGTGTGTAAGACTTAACCCCAAGAAGATTAAGTGCAGATGGATGTCAATAGTGCCAGCAACCTGCAGGAGAAAGTGAAAACTGAGATGGACATAAAACCAGAACATGGTGAGGGGGAGAAAAAAAAAAGGAAGAATAAAATGCAAACCAGACGAGAAGCAAATGAGGGAGAAGGAAAATTTCAATAGGACTTTTTTTCTTTCTCAAAGAAAGGCAGCGTGAAGCCCACCAAGAGCAGCACTGCGGCAGGGTCTCATCAGTGTTAGCAGCCTGGAATCCCGAAGTATGGGCACAAAGCAGGGAGAGGGTAGGAATATCAGCATCAGGAATGCAGGTTGGTGGGATGCTACAGGGACAGTAAATGTCTTGGGAAATTGGGAAGGGTCCTGGAGGTGAAGAATGTCTTGCATGGCCTTTAGTTCCCACCTCTTCATCTCTGTAAGTCAACTGTTAGCTGGGGAGATGGTAATCTGTGGGAAGAGGTTTGGGTTTGTGAAGCTTGGCCCATGTTCTGCTGAAGGAGATCTGTGCAGTTTGGAAAGTTTCCACCTCAGGAAAACTGTCTGTGGTAGGGCTGTCTAGACCAGTCAGGAAGGTGTGAACAAAGAACCAGAGCAAAAGAGAAGAAGAAAGGAAAGCATGAATCCTCACCTAGAATTAAATGAAGATATCAGAGAAAAAAAAAACTAGTCAAAGCCCCAAAAGATGCAGAGAGAAGACAGTCTGAAGTGACTTTATTCCAGTGCTGTCAACCCAGCCAGCAAGGAGGGTGCATCGGACATGCCTGTCGATGGGCTTATGTGCTGCTGCTGGAAATGGGATGTGTGATGGGAGAGGTGTGTGATAGGAGAGATGTCTGACAGGAATGTTACAAGTGATTATTACGAATCTCTCCGTAACGACCGTGTAGGCAGCGAGCAGGTGCGTGCGAGGGCCTTGGCAGCCTGACAAATCGTGGGTTACAGAGCTAGTGGCAATACAGAAGCAAATGCTCTTTGGTCCTCTGTTGATCAGCAGAGTGCTAATTAGGGATTGCTAGAGGGCACCGTGTTCCTCCAGAGAGGAAAGCAGCAGCACCTCCTTAAACACATGGATGTGGTGTGGCTGGGAGCTCAGAGCGTGACTTATCTGGGCGACTGCACTTACAGCAAGGATTTCCTGACTCAGAAATCAAACAAGAACTGTTCTGCCTTATATATATATTTTTTTGACCTGCAACTGGGAATTGGTTGCGATATATTTGCATGTAACCAGCTTAAAGCACAGAATCAGTGAGGCTGGAAAAGACCTCTGAGACCATCAAGCCCAGCCCATGACCTAACATCACCACAATCACCTAGACCATGGCACTGAGCGCCACATCCAGTCTTTTCTTTAACACCTCCGGGGATGAGGACTCCACCACCTCCCTGGGCAGTCCATTTCAATGTCTCTTCACCCTTTCCATGAGGAAGTGCTGTGGTTTTGTTTCAAACTGAAATAGATTATTAATCTTTAGTTTGCTGGGGTCATGATGGACTTGCTTTCACTGACAAAGGTGTCAGATCTTTAAGGAAAGATAAGCACCTTCTAGGGTCATTTGGTGAGTGCAAGGGATGATCATAGAATCATAGAATCATTAGGGATTGGAAGGGACCTTGAAAGATCATCGAGTCCAATCCCCCTGCCACAGCAGGATCACCCAGACCAAGTCACACAGGAACACATCCATATTGTTTTCTAGAAGTTCTAAGCACCTGCAACACAGGCTTCAACAATTTTACACAGGAAGTCGACTCTCATCTGGTTTAAACAGAAATTATTCTTGTTCTCCTCGTTGCCCCATACTGGACATGAGATTTCATCATGTTATTTTCTAGTCTGGTCACCAGAAAATATAGGTTTTGGGGTATTCTCCATCGTGTAATGGAGAATTCAATGTCCTTATCCCAAAGCCCTTGCCTGTGGGCCATAGGAAACGTTATACAGCCATGATTACAAGGAAATCTCAACCATAGGAGTGAACAACAAGCAGCCCTAAAAGAAGGGCGGAAGCTGTCCCAGGCACCATTTTACCCAGCTCAGATACAGCTGGAGAATCAGGCTGAGCAAAAGCATTGCTGTAACAAGGCAGTTGCCTAAATTCACTTCAGAGCAGGAGCTTTTTAAAGTTCCCCATTAAAAGGAATGAAATGCACTGCAGAGTAGCTTCAAGAACAGGGGAAAAGCAAAGGTCGATACATCTCCATCACAGCAGTGACAGCCAAGAAGTGCTTGTCAAGCCTGGGCTCCTCTAAAGATGTGCACTGAGCCCTTTCGGACTCTTGGTGCTGTTTGCTGAAGTATTAAGGAAATGGGAAAGCATCCAGAAAACTGCTCCAGCTCAGCTGACACCGTGAAGTTTAAAAAAGGAGCAGGAAGGAGAATGAGGTCTGCAGCACGCCGCTGACCTGCCACCGGCTGAGGACACGGCTATGCATCACGCCAACACAGCCCCGTGCTCAGAGATGTCCAGCAGCTGCTGAAAGGGAGGGTGGATTAACATCTGCTCACAGCTGCTTCAGGGGAGGTTTTTAGGTCCCGAGGAAGGCATGGAGAGGGATTTTTGAATTAGCCTTCACGAAGCTTTTGAATCCACTATCTACAAAGAGCGAGAGTGACCAATAACAAGACATTGTCCTTGGAGACACGAAAAATCTGTAACAGTGATTTGGCTGAAATTTGTGAGAGTTGAGCAGAGCTGTGTCCTCTTCCTCTGAACGTCTGCAAGCTTCACAGATGCTGGGTGTGAATTAGGTGCTCTAATGCCTATATAGAAATACATGCCTAATGCATAACACACACGTGGGATGAAGATTAAGGACTGCCCATCTGTGGTTAGTACAGACATGTGGCCATTACTGTGACTTGGTTGTTTCTCAACCAGGATCTTCAAAGTCCAGGCAACTTCCACATCCACTGTGTCCTGTCCAAGGTTCAAAACTCAGCTCAGAACTAGGTTAGGTATAACTGCATATAACCCCTTTTTGGGACGTAACATCAAAGGACGTTGATACTGGAAGATGCTTACCTACTCTTTTTAGGTAACATAGAGTTTATCGCAGGATCTATCCCTTGTCCTTTTCCCTTGTATGTGGTTTTCTGTAGACTTCAAGAGCTGAGCTGTGTGTACGTAGATGAATTTGAAACCTGAAGCTGCTTTCAGAATCTTTTGGATAAAAGTGACTATTAGATTAGGGTATTGGTCTACTTTGATAGGTGGTAGAGGTGGATGCTGCTTTGTGAGCCCTTCTTTCACCACTGTCTGGAGTAGACTTGGGTTTGGGTTTGACCAGCCAAAGAGTCTGCAGGCCCAGGGAGTAGCTTAAACTTCTGGGATCAGCCCAATAATTGAGTCAAATAATTGTTTACGTTGGATTATCTCTATAATTTTATTGTTTCTTGTTACGTAGGCATCAATTTATTTCAGTTGTCTGAAAAAGCTTTTGGCTAACTAAGCTTTTAGATGCCTGGGAAATACTTCCTCAGCAATCAAAAATACACATAAGGATGTGGCATCAATGTTCAACACTCTTCACTAAATGAGTATTCAAACTAGTGACCTAAGACATGAGTTTACACCTACCCAGCAATGATGCCACTGACTTCAAAGGGCTTAATGGAGCATTGGAACAGGCTGCCCAGGGGGGTTGTGGAGTCTCCTTCTCTGGAGATGTTTAAAACCTGCCTGGATATGTTCCTGTGCAACTTTTGGTCTAGGTGATCCTGCTGTGGTGGGGGGATTGGACTAGATGATCTTTCGAGGGCCCTTCCAATCCCTAATGTTCTGTGATTCTGTGAGATAAGTGAACACATGGCTGATGGACAAATGACAATTTATTTAGCTGCTGTTGCATTGCTTTTGATCTCCTTTCTGCCACCTTGTCCAAATAGCTACCTGGACATGTAAACCAATCTTAGACTTGATTACCTTAAGTCAGATCAGCGAAATCAACCCTGGCGATCAATGGGGTGACAGATGTCGCAGCCAGATCGCCCTCACATACCTTAAGTCCATAGCAGAACATCTCCTCTGATATATCACTTCCCACCCCCTCACACATACCAAAAGGTCAGGGCAAACTCCATTACTTGCTAATTTTTAATAGAAGTGAACATCTGTGGCTTTTATGGAACTCAGACCAGCTCCAGCCTCATGGGACACCTGGAAATCCTATTCTGGCTGTTTCTGAGGTACTCCACAACTGGAGTATAAAAAAACTTTAGGTGGCTTTAAGGTGTGGACAGTGGTCAGTGGAGCTGGAAGGCAATAGATATCCTCATATCTACTCCTTGTTTCCAGGTGTCTGCCTTCCTTCACTCTGAAACTACTTTCCCAGTGTCTTTACCAGCAATTCCCGTGTGGCATTTTGAGCAGAGCTCATTACAGCCAAGGTCAAATGTAACCGGTACTTAGTTATAACTGCTAACACATAGTGAACATCTGTCTTGCATCAGGATCTTTCCAGAAGGCATTAAAACACAGCCAAGGTGGCTTCATGGACTCTGCATTCTCCCAGCACCTGTAGATTCAACTGTTCTTAAAGAATGTGAGCATGTGGGAGACCCTGGATGTCAGCACCAGTGAGGATTTCTGGTGTGTCAAGTACTGGGAGTAGGTGGGTTATTTCAGAGCCAAGATAGCCCTTGTCTTTGCTTGAACTTTCAAGTCAAACTTCAGAGAGGGAGACATAGTGAACTCCAGTTGTAGATGGCTCTTTGGGGAGCCTCCAGCTTCTATTTCTGAGTTACAACCCGGTTACACAATCCCAAAGCTGCACTGCATGTTTATCATCACCTGTCTGTCTGTAACTGAGCTGCAAGAGCCCTTGGCCAGCCAAGTGCAGAGACCTCCAAAGACTGGAACTGGGTCCAAGTGTGGAACCAGTTGCATTGCAGGCTGTGCAATGGTTGTGAGGTTTACTACTTGAGGTTTTATCCAAGCCACAGGTCTCAGGAAAAAAACTTGTGGGAATAACAGTTACCTTAGCTTTGTCACTGAGAAAATGTGCCAAAGCATTGCACTCTACCCCGTGGCAGGGAATGAGCCTAGTCAGTAGGACATGTGGGGATCCTAGTGGACAGCAGGATGACTATGAGCCAGCAATGTGCTCTTGTGGCCAAGAGGGCCAATGACATCCTCAGAAGAGGGGTGGTTAGCAGACCGAGAGAGGTCCTTCTCCCCCTCTATGCCCTGGTGAGACCACATCTGGAGTGTTGTGTCCAGTTCTGGGCCCCTCAGTTCAAGAAGGACACAGAGCTGCTGGAGGGACGCATAGAGCAACAAAGGTGATGAAGGAAGTGGAACACCTCCCTTATGAGGAAAGGGTGAGGGAGCTGGGTCTCTTTAGCTTGGAGGAGACTGAGGGGTGTGTCTGGTGTGGATACTGTGATTGCTCCTGCAAGAGGTGTGGGAGGCAATTCAGACCATCCACAGAACCACAGAATTATTGAAGCTGGAAAAGACCTCTGAGATCATCCAGCCCAGCCTATGACCTAACATCATTAATGTCTATAAATATGGAGCCAGGCTCTTCTCAATGTCATCTAGTGACAGGACAAGGGGCAATGGGTGCAAGCTGGAACATAGGAGGTTCCATATAAATACCAGAAGGAACTTCTTCACAGTGAGGGTGATGGAGCACTGGAACAAGTTGCCCAGGGGAGTTGTGGAGTCTCCTTCTCCAGATACGTTTAAGACCCTTCTGTTCCTGTGTGACTTGGTCTAGGTGATCCTGCTGTGGCAAGTGGATTGGACTAGATGATCTTTTGAGGTCCCTTCCAACCCCTAATGATTCTATGTTTCTATGACATCCAGTTCCTTTCCTCTCATTAGGGCATTCGTTTTCCCTGCAGTGTCTGATTAGGTGTGAAGTGCATGTGTTGTTTAATGAGAACAGGCTGTTCAGATAACAGAGCTCAAAATAATTGTGATCCTGCTCTTCCAAAGGTGCAACTGCCAAAGGACAAAGAAAGTGTTCCAGTTGAGAGACTAGACTGAACTCAGGTCCTGGCTTCTTTTTGTCTTTTTTGGGCACTTTTTGTTGCTGTGATGTTAGGCAATTCTTGTGGGGTTGTGTGGTTGGTGCCTGGTGTGGATACTGTGATTGCTTCTGCAAGAGGTGTGGGAGGCAATTCAGACCATCCACAGAACCACAGAATTACTGAAGCTGGAAAAGACCTCTGAGATCATCCAGCCCAGCCTATGACCTAACATCACCACAATCTGCTAGACCGTGACACTAAGTGCCACATCCAGTCTTTTCTTAAACACCTTCTGGGATGGTGTCTCCACCACTGCCCTGGACAGTCCATTCCAGTGTCTGATCACCCTTTCTGTGAGGAAGGGCTTCCTAATACCCAACCCAACCCTCCCCTGGAGCAGCTTCCGGCCCTGCCCTCTTGTCCTATCACTAGTTGCGTGGGAGAAGAGCCCTACCTCCACCTGTCTACAACTTCCCTTGAGGTAGCTATAGAGAGTGATAAGGTCACCCCTGAGTCTTCTCCAGGCTAAACAACCCCAGCTCCCTCAGCCACTCTTTGGGGCTGTCCAGATCCTGGCTCTTGCTATTGCTAAAGTGATGCAGTTCAAGTCTGGTGAAAGACCAGATAACTTCTGTGACAGAGAGATGTGAGAAAGGCAAAATGAATACCCATGTTGGCCTGATAGAGAAAATCAACTTCATCATCAAATTTGAAGCTTTCATTTGCACACATAAATGGTAACTCAGACTTACAGGGGGTACCTTTGCTACCTGTTCCTAAGAGTTGTGCCAGGAATAATAGCAGATTTTACAGGTAAAGGCACACGAGAGCAGGATTTGACAAGACTTTGCAGACCACAGGGCACTTCTTCACAGAAAAGCCAAAACCCCAAGCAGCACGTGATTGAACCGTGGCTCAGGGGCATCGCCGTCTGCTTGCTGTGCAGTGGTGTGGCCCTGGCTGTGTAATTATCTCTCTCCAACACAATTATTAACTTAGGATTAAACAGCCAAGAGCCACCATTGTAACACTAACTAGCAGTGGAGTGCGTGCCCTATAATTTAGATGCTTGCAGGGAAGAGCTCACTGCAGGGCATCTGTCAGCCCCATGGGTGTTTTTGTCTGGTATAACTCAAATCATCCTTCTCTTGAAACCAGGCTGGAAAGGGGGCTCCAAGCTGGTGTATATGGGGATACCTGATTCACACTCACCATAAGACTTTGTTTTCCATGAGCAGTTTGGTGTGAAAAGCTTTTCCCTGTACAAAGCAATAAGTTGTGCTGCGCGCAGTGGGACTTTCTGATGTGTCTGCGTCTACACAAAGCACAGCAAACCATCAGGGAGAAAGGCTTTGGACATTAAATATGCTGGATTTCAAATATGTGTTTTCCTGACCAGATATTTCTGCAAAGAATTGTCATACTGGCTCAGGAGCAGAACCCTGTCGGAGGGACTGTACTGGAGTGAAACAGCAGCTCTTCACTCCTGTGAGAACAGTCATTAATGCTTAGGGCCACTCAAGCACAGGCAAGCAGGAGGGTGGTCCCCTATGCACCACGTCTTTGCACCTTGAAGATTGGTTACTTGCCAAACTCTGCCATGCTCAGAGTAGCCTGTTGCCTGTTTATTACATCCAGGGTGGTCCAGAGCCCTTTCAGGATTTACAACCCACACAGCAGCCAGAGTTGTGGACAGGCTGCTCTGAGCTGCCCAGTGGGATGGGAATATCCATGAATAGCGCTGAGCTCCCGTCAGCCAGATGTTAGTGCTCGGAGGTTGTTATTCAGAGCTGCTGATTACTCTCTCAGGCATTTTGCCTCCTCAGTTCCTTTCTCAGCATGTTGATGTTAGCCAGAGAGCGCCTGCAGATCGCAGATGTTTGTTTTTCCATCCCTTTGTCTTTGCTTCTTCAACCTCACTGAGGCTTTTCCACTTCACTGCTGTGGCAACCTGTGGCCCTTCTGCACTTGAATGAGAGCTGGACCAGGTCCTCTGCTGGGCATGTGCCTCTTCGTCATTGCTTGCTTGGTTGCCTCTCCTGGGGCTGCGTGCGTGGGGCACAACAAACAGCTTCTTGCTGAGGTCTTCTCTGCTCTGGGCTTGCAGAGCAAATCAGGAGCAGATGCAGATGCCCTTTGTCAAGTCCCTGTGCTTCATCCAGCCTAATTTCAAGGCTGCTGCCGTCATTTCCCTCACGCTCACAGTGAAAGGCTTCATTAGGGCCTCTTGTCCTGCTGCCGGGGTGTCTTGTCCCTGCTCCTGGGGTGTCTCCAGCTGTGTGCGTAAGCGTGGTGTCACAGTTGTTTCCATACTGCTCAGCTCTGCCTGCTTCCCTGCTCTAAATTAGCTCCTCTGACTCATCCTCCAGAGGATTTTCTGTCTCTCCACTGACTGTAGGAAGAGCCCAGAAAGCCAATGTTTCCAGCATCTAGGTTAGGAACATTCAGTAGGGTGGTGCAAAGGCTGCCCCAAGGGGCCCAAGAAGAATATGGGTCTGTGCAAGCTTTTTCACTGCTTTTCTTCACCCAAACAGACTTGACAAATGAAGCAAAGCAACACTGGCACTTCCTATGGGTTCTCGGGAGCTGTGTGAGCACCACAGACTCCCAGCAGCACCAGAGGAGGATGGCAGGTTGCCCTGGGGCACCTGCATTTGCTCTTTGAAACGCAGGAGCTGTGCAGAGCAGCAGCGCACGCTCAGGGCTTCCAGCCGAGCCTGTGGCCAAAGAAATCCAATCTGTTTGTAAAGGCAGCTGAGCTGCAGCAGCTTATGTGAAGTATGATGCCAAGACATCCAGTGTGGAGGGATTTATAGGGCAACATGACTTTTATAGACGTTGCATTGACTTTAAACATTTGCCTTTCTCGGCACGGGCTCTCCTCCTGTGTATAAAACTTCCCCTAGGTGTGATATATGTGCTGGGGAGGAGACATGGACTCTGCTCACAGTGAATGTCCTGTTTATGGGCTTTCTTGAGAGGCAACACTTCACGCTTTGCAGTCGCACTGTGGCCAACTGCCAATACCCATCCAGAGCCTGCTGGGCTTTGCTCTGCTTCTCTCTTTCCTCATTGTGACATAGAGGTGACAGAGAAGCAAGGGGTTTTCCATATTATATAAAAATATATATATATGAGTACATATTTACTGATCCCAGTCTTTCCCTTCTCATCTGGGCTCTGGACCTGCTGAGGGGTATTTGGTGGCCTGGCATTACCTTATCCACAGGAAGTTCTGAATTCACTAAGCCCTTAATCAACTTCATTCCACTGTTTCCACGTGCCCTCCCAATCCTCCCATAGCCCATATCTTCCACCTGTTAGTCTGTACCCCTAACAGCTATGATTGATCTAACGCTGAGCTTACAGACATCCATCCACACATCATCTGCCACGCCACAGCACCCGTCACCTCTGCTAGTATCCCCAGGGAACTCTGATGAGCTGTAATACCTTAGACTCAAGTAAACCACACTTAAACACCCCAAAACAGGTATAAATCTGGTTAAACTAATATATGTCTCATGCAAATTGATATTGGTAAAGATAAATGATTTCCTCACCCACCGATGCTGGTTCTTAGCTTCAGCTGCATCTGGGACCAGTGTGTATGAATATATTGCACTTCCCTCAAAGCCAACCCACTGTGGGGTGCACCCTGTCTGTTTAGCAGGGCCATTCAATGAAATGAAGTTTCTAGGAGCTGTTGTACCATGAGGTAGAGGTCACCTCATTTGAAAATGAACACTGACAATAGGAGCAAAGCTCTGATCAGCAGTCTCTTGTTTCCCTGAGTTCCCATCAGCGGATACAGTACACTCTGCTTCTGGATCTTGCTGGGTTTATCCTTTCCTTGGTATTTAATTAATTTGCTGTGTGTGTGTGTGGGGAGAATGGTGACCTAATCCTATTGAAATACAAGCCAAGTAAAACAAGGTTAGATGGAGACGCGGTCACACGGTGACTTCTGGTTGGAGAACAATACACTTGAGGGAAGGTATATTGGCAAGGCAGCTTTAGGCATATCAGACCTAATTAGTTTTATTATGATGATAACAATACTAGCTGGGGGAAAAGCTGAGCTGGAAATTAGAGTGGATAGCAAGTTCCGGAAAGTTTGGTCGCTGTGGAAATGGCAAGTTTCTGTACACACCGCAGAAGAAAAGCCTCTTACAGAGACTTTTCAAGCCCAGATGAAGCTGCAGCCCCAACCCTGAGACAGAAATAAGAGAAAAAGTGGTAACTCAGGTCTTTTTGAGGCTGAGCTTAAAACACAGAGATCAATGGAGCAGCCTGTCTGGCAAGGTAGACATAAAACCACATTTGCTCTCTGCACCTAAATTGCTTCTAACAATAGAGAGAAGATTTTGTGTTTTCTGACTCAAAGTATTTTCCCTGAAGCTCGGTGTGGCTGATAACAGGTAGCACTCTTTAACCTTCAGTGCAATTTACCTGTGAGTCAGCAGTTTAACTGGTGCCTGTACCACATACTCTCCAGGAACAGGACAGAGGTGTGTCAGGGGTATCTACCACCCATGCGTGGGGCTGAGAAGGAACCAGAGCACTGGTTTGCATTGGATTGTGTTTGCAATTTGTGTCTTGCAGAAAGCTGTGTCACAGAGCTGCAGCAACCTCTGTATATCCCTGGTAGTAGGGCTGGAGAGCCAGGAGTAGTGTCCTGGCTGCTGTCTCTGCTTTTGCACTCAGTGGAGCCATGGGACATCCCAGGGTTCATTATTTCACTGCCCACCCTGACTATTTTTGGTGGAGGGAGTGAGAGGGGGTGACATGGGTCTCAGCAAAGAGGCTGGCAGGGTGACACTAACCCTATGGGTTAAAGCCCTGGGACAACTGTAAGACCTTCCAGTTCTCCCCAGCCCTGACCTATCTCAGAGGGTATGCATTGCCCAACCTCTAACCAGGAGAGGTGCCAAAGGCTGGGGAGCTCTTGGAAATGCAGGAAGCACAAGCTGTGGGGCTGAGGACAGAGCCCAGTGCTCAGTGGCTGCAGCCAGGAGAGGAGGACGGCTGCTCCTGCTAAAACACTTAGACACAGCACTTCACTGCTGCTCCCCTCCCAGACCCACCACAGCATTCCTGTGGCATCTTGGGCAAATTGCTCACAGGAAAGTTTTCAAAGGGAAAAAAGGCAGAGCCCCTTTGCCTCAGAGCAGAAGGACATGGGGAAAAGCAGCCGGCTGGCTCTCGGTGTGCCTCCTGCTCTGCTTGCATGGTCAGCGAGGAGAGGAAGGGAACTTGGAGATGCCCCAGAGTGACGTTCTACATTCTTGATTTATTTTTCTCTTCCTGGAGACTTTCTGTCTCCTACTGCTTGGGCAGGGAATTCAGGGATTTACTGTCAGGGCTGACTTATCTCTTAACTTGGCATGAGTGAGGTGCTTGTGGTACGCAGCCTGGCTCATACCCTACACCTTGTTTTTCCTTTCTTGTCTTCTTGATTATTGTGGCTTCTATTCTTGTTAAACTGTTCCCTTTTTCCCTTTGCAAGCAGAGGGAGAAAGGTGTTGATCCCCTCCTGGGTACTGGCAGTGACCAATCCAAGTACTATGGACACACATTTCCATCTCCATCCCAGATCCTGGCAGAGGAAGATGAGATGTGACCTGTCATCTTGAATCTTTGCATTCTCCTGCTCAGCTGCAAATCAGTCTTCAGGGCTCAAAGTGTCTGGGGAAAATAATGCCCCAGGACATGTTTCAGGCCTGGCTTTGGTGCCAGGGACCCTTCTCCCCAGGTACCTCCAAGGTTGAGTATCTTTTTGTGATCCCTCAGTCACATCCTAATCCCTCTGTGGCCTCGAAAGCCAAACCCAGCCTGGAGCAGGGGTGCAAGGGCTGTGAGTTTGAAGGTGAGGGGTAGGGTTTTGAACTGAATATCCAGCCTCCTACACCCGCTGCAGATGAGGGCCATCAGCAGTTCAGACACTTGCCGGAGAGGAAGGTCTGGTTTTTCAAAGTACTTAATCACAGGAAAATAGCTTTTTTAAAAAATAAATCTGTTGTTCAGCCTAAGAAAACTATTGGAAAAAAAAAAAGAGATGATAAGACAAAAAAATAGGCTGTGAATAAAAAGAACAGGTCCCTGTGAGCAAACTACCCTCTGCGGTGCCTTTGCTGGGCTGCCGGCTGTTGGGACCTGTGTCACAGCTTGTAAACGCTGTTCACATTTTCCAGGTACGTAGGCCCTTCTCAGTTACTCAGGGAGATGTCAGGGCCAAGTATCATCCAAGAGACCTGCCAAGACGGTGTCCAAGAGCTGCCCCTGGCAGGCCTTCCAACAGCTCTTGGGGTGGTTTTCCACCAAGCAGTGGTTTGATGCAGATTGGAACAAACATAAAAACAAGGCTGTTTTCACAGGCTCTCTATTACCCATGGACATGGATCTGGGTCAGTTTCCAGGGCAAGGTTCTCCAAAGTCTAAAAAGCCCTATCTGTATGATGTTCTTGAGTCCTTCTTGGATACACAGTGATGCCAGCTGTTGTTTCATGGGACATAGGATGGGATCCGTCTTGGTCTGAGTTGGTTACCTGGGCAATGGAGAGGGGTCCCCCAAAGTAGTGCATCCAAAATAGATGGTGTAGGCAAGAAGTAGATGTCTAAGGTAGGCAAGCAGCCTCCCATTGAACATGCCCCTTTTCTTCTCTGATGGTGACTGAAAAGTTGAGACAACTTGCCTTGACTTTGAACCTGCTGTTGCAGGCGGATTGGACTAGATGATCTTTTGAGGTCCCTTCCAATCTGTTATGATTCTATGACTGGTTGCATGTTAGGAGTTCAGGTGAAAACCTACTTTCAGTGAGGAATGAAATGAGGAAGAAAAGCACCACAGTGCTGAGACCCCCTTGGGGTGGGTGTAGCCTGGCAGAGGCTCTCTGCCTACAGTGCTTCATACCTCAACAAAGTCCCCATCTCTAATACTTCAAATGAACTGGTGACTTGTGCCACAAGCCTTACACCTCCCACAGCAAATGCTGACCCAATATTCAGGAGGATAAGTAAGACAAGAACAGCCACAATAATTTATTTCCATCCAGGTCTTATGTGTCTTGATGATTCATATGAAGTCTTAGGGGGAAATCTCAGCTCATCTCCATTAATTCCAGTGATGCTGGATCTGCCCTCTGGACCCTGATTCAAAACCTCTGACGGTTCTGTTTTGCAGCAAGGAGAGATGGCCTAACCCAGCACTGACTTACCCCACCTCTTCACCCAACACGATGGTTTAACAGTGCTGACAGGGGCTTTTCCACACTTCAACAGGAGTGTTAGTCTTGGCTAAAAAGTCCCAGTAGCTGGAGGTTAAGTCAGTCCATCCCAAACCCAACACCCTTCGCTGCCAGACCCCTCCTGCTGTCCTTTGCCATACCACCCGTGTTTCCATCCAACACACTTGCTCCCACGTAGCCTGCCCAAAGGGGCTGAGCAAATGGAGAAGGTGATGCTCAGAGTCTGAAATGCAGCCATTGCAATGCAGGGCTCAGAGGGGCCCTCCCTTGCCAGGAGAGGTGAAGATCATCTGGTGAGTTTTATTGTTCCTTTATCAGCTTCCCCAGAGCAGAGAGTCCTTCTCGCTAAGAGCACAGAATAGGTTGGGAAAGAATCCTGGTGAAGTAAAAGAAAAACACAACACTATGACTGGCTCCCGAGCCCCTTGAGAGAAAGTTCATGAATTATTGCTGTGCTGAGACAGCTAGAGCTGGAGGTGTGCGCTTCATGCTGTGTAAGGGCTTGGTTTAAGATGTTTTATATAACTTGAACAGCAGTAAAGCACAGAGCAGCAAGCCAATGTGCAGCAGCAAATGAAGTTTTAACCTTTTCTGAGAAGTCTCAGTAGCAGAACAGGAGCTGAGATTTCCAACCGGTAGTGTTTGGACCGTGTTTCCAGCCTCATTTATTTTAGCAGATGCTCCCAATACTTTGTCCGGGGACAAAGTGAGTACCCCCGTGGTGTCTGAGATGTTGAGGGTGTATCCTGGCAAGACACTGCTCCAGTTAGCAGTGTGGGTCAGGAGGAAGAATTGAAGGACAGGAAAAAAGAAGTGAGCCATGCCCAGGTTCTTCCAAACCCATGTGATCTCCACGCAGACATCAGCTGTTACTGTCACCCATTTAAAGATGTTCCTGCAGTTGTCCTCCTTACGACACCCTGTAGCTAAATGTCAAAAAATACTGTCTGACATGAAAGATATTTTTAGGAGACCTGAAATGAAAGGCAGTGGGACTCCAGTGTTTTTAGGAGCATCTTCCACTGGGAGCAGAAGTTGAGTTCGAGGAGCTACCTCAAACTCAACTTCTCTCCCTTTGCTAGATGAAGGGGAAGATCTTAGGAAGGAATTCCTCACTGTCAGGACAGTAAGGCACTGGAACTGGTTGCCGGGAGAAGCTGTGGATGCCCCCTCCCTTGGAAGAGTTGTGGTCAGGTTGGATGGGGCAACCTGGTCTAATGAGATGTGTCCCTGCCCATGGCAGGGGTTTGGAACTAGGTGTTTTTTAAGGTCTCTTCCAACACAAGTCATTCTAGGATTCTGTGATTTGGGTGCCACTGCTAGGTTTTGAGTGACTTGAGCTCTGTAACACTAACTTCACCCCTCTGTGGACAGTTTGTGGTGCATGAACCCATGGGGCATTTCCTGGCCATTATCCCACTCAGATGAAGCTTATAGAAGGCAGTTGTGTCCATTGGACAGTTGCATCGGTACTGACGTATGGACAGGACCCAAGAACTCTGTTTAGAGTTTTTGAGGAGGTCATTTATTTGCTAGTGGGTTCATGGGGGCTAGTGCCACCACAAACGTGCGCACAGCTGGCCCCCAAAACCATGACTGTATGCCATGAAATAATACATATGGAATGAAATAATACATAATACATTCCAACATGCCTATACATGTGCATAACCTGTCCCCACTTCCTGTGTTAATTAAGTCTCCTCCTTCTTGCGCGGTTTCTTTTGGTGGTCGTTTTCTGAGGGTCGCGACACCATCTTGTGATGAAGTCAGAGTCTTCCTCAGGGTTGAACTTTTGCCCCCCATCACTCCACGCATGCCCTGTTGTTTCCTGTGACCAGTCCAAACCGTATAGCTGGTCCCTGCCAGCATTTTAGCTTCTTTGACAGGGTGCACCTGGCCTCCCATCTTCCTACACCATACTGGTTGCTCAGCTTTATGATTTTTAACAATAATAGGCAGTTACTACATAATTCTAAGATGATGGTCACTCCATCAATAGTTAATGCTCACCTTCTCTAGTGTACCTACCATGACAAGCTGTGATGGGGAACGGGAGCACAGGCCACTCCTAGACATAAGGTCTGGTTCTCTGTAGCTTTTAGTAATGCCTTTGGACTCGATTTGTCCCGAGTACAAACAGTGCCCGTAGATGGGAGCACAAGAGCAGAAAAATGAGGTGCAAAATTCTTGTCTGTAGATACGCTCTGTAGAACGGCTGCACGATGCAGGGATATCTCATCGGGCTGTAAACAAGAGGTATTCGAGTGGCAACACAGACCACGGCTGAGTAACTTATCACTTGTTTGCTCAGCAGCTCTGTAGTTACACGGGCTGTGCCCAGCTCTTGCTGTGGCAGTTACACAGTTCTCAGTACCAGTTTAAAAATAACTGGGTTGCTCCTCTGTGAACCTCAGCTCTGACAGGAACAGCGAGGGTAGGACAGCACTCACAGAATCACACAGAATCACAGAAGATCAGAGATTGGAAGGGACCTTGAAAGATCATCTAGTCCAATCCCCCAGCCAGAGCAGGATCACCTAGACCAAGTCAGAACCACAGAACCACCGAACAACAGAACGTTAGGGATTGGAAGGGACCACAAAAGATCATCCAGTCCAATCCCCCACCACAGCAGGATGTCCCAGATCAAGTCACACAGGAACATGTCCAGGAGGGCTCCAAACCTCTCCAGAGAAGGAGACTCCACAACTCCCCTGGGCAGCCCCCTCCAGTGCTCCGTCACACTCATTGGGAAGAACTTATAGAGTCATAGAATCAGTCAGGGTTGGAAGGGACCACAGGATCATCCAGTTCCAATCCCCCTGCCATGGGCAGGGACACCCCACCCTAGATCAGGCTGGCCAGAGCCTCATCCAGCCTGGCCTTAAACACCTCCAGGGACGGGGCCTCAACCACCTCCCTGGGCAACCCATTCCAGGCTTGCTGGGTGCCTTGTTTGATTGAAGTATGTAATGGCGTCTCACTCTTGATGGGGGAAGAATGAACTTAAAACTTCTGTGCCATTATTATTCTCTGTATGTTAAATCCTTCAGAATAGTGAGTGCATAATCATAGCATAGAATCATAGAATCATTCAGGTTGGAAAAGACCCTTAGGATTATCGAGTCCAACCAGCAACCCTACTCTACAGCTATTCTACAAGTTCACCCTTAAACCACTTCCCCCAACGCTACATCTAAGTGTCTTTTAAACTAATCCAGGGATGGTGACTCAACAACCACCTTGGGCAGTCTGACTACTCTCTCTGGGAAGAAGTTTTTCTTGATGTCCAATCTAAACCTCCTCTGTTGCAGCTTGAAACCCTTCCCTCTGGTTCTATCACTAATTACTTGTGAGAAGAGACCAGCACCAACATCTTTATAATGTCCTTTCAGATAGTTGTAGAGAGCAATAAGGTCTCCGCTCAGCCTCTTCTTCCTCAAACAGCCCCAACTCTCCGTGTCTCCTTATCAGATTTATTCTCCAGGCCCTTAACCAGCTTTGTTGCTCTGTAAAAAGCTTTATTGGTTGCTGTTTTGTTTTTTTTCCAACTATTAAGGCCATTCAAATGCCTGTGACTGTGTGCATGTTTGTCCATCATTAGATCTGCAGCTTTTGGGGCTTTTACACTTGAACAGTGTGAGGCCTATGAAATCCTAAAAATGCTTGTAAAAACCCATCATTGAACAACAATAAATTTCAAATCTGTCCTGAGAAAAAGAGTTATCTGTGAAGCTGTGGCCTTGGCTCTGGCAACTAAAATGATCCTGCCTTTTGCTTAGAGATGTTGCTGTCTTTTATTGTGAATGCTTGGTGTAAGTTGAGCTGATGAAAGCGCGGAATGTCTGTAAGTACATCCCAACACTCACAATTTAACATCTGTAGCCTGACTTAACTTGGAAAGTTTTCATCTGCTATTACAGAAGCGGTCTCCTCTCACAAGCAGTTAGTGATGGAACAAGAGGGAATGGGTTCAAGTTGCAACAGGCTAGGTTTAGACTTGACATTAGGAAGAATTTTTTCACAGAAAGGGTGGTCAGGCACTGGAATGAGCTTCCTAGGGAGGTGATTGAGTCTCCATCCCTGGATGTATTTAAAGATCATTTGGATGAGGTGTTGAGGGATGGATGTGTTTTAGGGGTGGTGTGAAATCATAAGGTAGGGTAGATGGTTGGACTCTATGATCCCAGAGGTCTTTTCCAACCAGAGTGATTCTGTGATTTATATGATTGGGAAAAGCTGAGCTGAGTTCCTGTTCTCTTAGTCCTGCCTAAACCAATGATATTTTTTGCTTTGCATTTTATTCTGGTCTCACAATGAACAGTGGAGGAAACAGAAGAGAGATGATTTTGATACACACCTCGATGCACAGACACTGCCAGCATTAGACACAAAGGCTGCTGTTCTGTTTAATATCACTGGGAAGAGATAAGCAATGAGAAAACGGTGAGGACTCTAGATAATGAGGGCTTAGTTTATTAATTTTTTTAACTTATCAAGAAAAAGTTCTGATATTTCTGAGAAGATTGGAATCAGGAGGCCAGTAGGGTTTTAAATAAACGCAGAGCACAACTTGCCAGCTGGAGCCTGAAACACAGAAGTCTGATTCTCTGTTAGGGTTGGTATGGGTTGATTTAATCTTGCTGCTGAATTTATTCCTTTTAGTAGTGATAAGTGCTCTGTGCTATGTGTACAGTGTAGATAGTTTTAGTGTCTTAGTTTAAGCCATTAATAGAGCAGTGTATCTTTAATCCCTACCAAAGGGGTCAGCAATATGCAAATGGACACAAGGAAATGATATTCATTGATTAAATTCCTTCACTGGAGATGTTTAAAACCCGCCTGAATGTGTTGCTGTGTGACTTGGTCTAGGTGATCCTGCTGTGGCAGGGGGATTGGACTAGATGATCCTTCGAGGTCCCTTCCAGTCCCTAATTATTCTATTCTATGATTCAATGAAACTATGGTTTATAAATTTTGAGACCGTGTGGAATAGCTCCAGAAACTTGTCTGCTAGCCATTAGATGTCGGTATTGGTGAGATGATTTATTGATTGAGAATATAATGAAGTGTTAGATTTATTGCATTCAAATCCTTTTGTCTTTGTCATGCAGCCTTCAAGAGGAGAAAAATGAACCTGAATAAAACCAGGAGACAGGAGTGGTAATAGGCAGCAGTTCAATGCACGTAGGATAGAGCATTCTTTCTGTCCATGGTGCTGTCTTCCCTTCCCTTCAAGCAGTCCCTTCTAAGACATGTCTTTACAGGTCAGAAACTTTAAAAAGAAATGTTCTGGCAGCAACTGCATGCATTTTCTGTGGATTTTTTTGTTTTAGTTTTTAGCTTTTTAACTTTAAAATGCACAGCTCTCAATCTCTTGTTCAGAACCAGGGCTGTAGATCAGAGTTTAAACTTCTCCCATGACTTTGTCCTACAGATCTGACAAGACAGACATTTAGCAAATATTGTCTTCCAAGGATGCTATTTTGCTGAATTCTAAGGTTTGGGTTATTTTTGTTGCTAAATACATTCTTTCTGAGGGATTAGAGTGCACTTTCAGAAAATTTGCTGATGACACAAAGCTGGGAGAAATGGCCGACACCCCTGCAGACTGTGCTGCCATTCAGAGGGACCTGGACAGGCTGGAGAGCTGGGTGGGGAGACATTGAATGAACTATAACAAGGGCAGAGTAGAGTCTGGAGTCTGGGCAAGAACAACCCCAGGTACCAGTATAGGTTGGGGACTGACCTGTTGGAGAGCAGTGTAGGAGAAAGGGACC
>JAOXOE010000001.1:5847707-5872033 GCA_028565055.1 Phoeniculus purpureus
CTTCTGTAGGCCCCCTTCAGATACTGGAAGGCCACAAGAAGGTCACCTCAGAGCCTCCTCTTCTCCAGACTGAACAGTCCCAACTCCCTCAGTCTGTCCTCATAGAAGAGGTGCTCCAGCCCACTGATAATCCTCATGGCCCTCCTCTACACAATGCTCCAGTATATCCACATCCCTCTTGAAATAAGGGCTCCGGAACTGGACGCAGTACTCCAGGTGGGGTCTCACCAGAGCAGAGTACAGTGGGAGAATCATATATCATATATATAAAATAGGACATTTTCAAGAACACTGTCCTCCAATGAGAACACAGGCACTCCATTACAAATTATCTATTTTAACTGAATAAGGAGTTTGGATTAAAGCACCTATTTTACAAACGGACTACCTTCAGGTTTGTCCAAGAAAGAAGAAAGCTAGCTCTTAAGTTGTGGTCATCGAAGTTCTGCAGCACTTCTGTCTATACTGAAAGAACAGTAGATGAAGTAGGAATGAAAAAGTTACCAAACTTGAAAATAAAAAAGCTTACTTGCAGCTAAAGTGATGTTCATTAAAAAAAAAAAACCAAAACCCAACCCAACACAAACAAAAAAATCCCAAGACCACAAACAAACAAAAAACTTCCCTAGTCACACAGAAATAACTGAGAAATCATTGGAACTTCCAGAACTGCAAAACTACACCATTTCAATAAATTGTCTTTTACTTTTTATAATGGCAGAAACTACTATTTAAATTTAATATTGCAACATAGAAATGAACTATAAAGCAATGCTATAATTATATCAACACATCTTCTAATCTAAGTTAACAAATGTCTTTAACTACATAGTCGTTTTTCTAAGAGCACACAAAACATAGATATCTCAAAAATTATCATTATGGCAGTACATGAATGTTACAATTAAAATTTGACTGTTCTTGTTAACGTACCAAATATTTTAATAGCTGAAACAGTTTCATTTAAATCCGTAAGTAATTAACCATGAGTATTACCCAGAAATTATTACAGTTTTAAGATGAAAATAAGTTTAAACAGCCTTTTTAAGTTCTTGGCACAATTAACAGACTCGGTAATGCTGTTCCCTGAATGGCCATGGGAGCCAAACAATTTCTTGCTTAAACTGTCTGAAGTTGGCACAGGAAAAAATAGTGCAGCTGTCAATTCTTGGGATGTATCAATCTGCAGCATACCTAAGGAATATTCAGCCTACTCATGTGTACATTAGCAGCTCAAGAGGTCAGCGAGAGAGTACCTTGAACAGCTGAGAACTTAGACACGCAAGGCAGAATACATATGTCATTTGAAAGTTTGCAAAAAGCTACTCATTAAAAACAAGATCATGCACTATGTGACTAATACTAGATAAAGACACTATCCCTGTGATTGCACACCAGAAATAAAAAAAATGATGAAAGAAAATTTTTCCTCAACCCACAGCGAAAGGAATTTCAATTCATCATCCCACTAAAAGACATACACCGATTAAGATTACATAAAGCCTTGAACATATTCTTTGAAAAGCAAACTGTATTTTTCCTTACATCAACAGGAGAAATCTCAGAAGCAGTAACAAACATAAGATGAGCTACTAACAAAGATTATGTGAAATTACTATCTACAGCAAAAGTAGTTGTGAATTTATTAAACATTAAGTCACAAAACAAAGAATCACTCTGGTTTATAAATTGCAAAAGATAAATATTTAATTAGAGCAATTTACACCCATTTTGGAAGTGAAAAAAAACTTAAATGCTCCTCTGGACATTTTGTGTCAAAATTATGTAAAAAATGTATCAATATTGAATATAGATACTTGTCTAATGGAAACGTGTAAGTGACATCCTGGATTTTGAGTACTTTCACACAGGTTTATCAAAACAAATTAGCCGGTATGCTTTTAAAGTAGTGATAACGAAATTCTATAGGAAAAGCTTGTAAATTAGCACTGAAAGGTGTGCCAAAAGCGTAAGCAATATCTCTCTTTTTTTGCTCACAGGTATAATAGAATCATAGAATCATTCACATTGGAAAAGACTCTTGGGATCACTGAGTTCAACCATCAAGCCTGCTCTACAAATTGACCCCTAAACCAGATCCTCCAACATTACGTGTAGAGCAACTTTCAAACACATCCAGGGAGGGGGACTCAACCACCACCCTAGTCAGCCCATTCTAGTGCTTGACCACTCTTCCCGTGAACAATTTTTCCTGATGTCTAGTCCAAACCTACCTTGTTGGAGCTTGAAGCACTTGCCTCTGGTTTTGTTACGAATTACCTGTGATAAAAGACCAGCATCAACATCTCTACAATGTCCTTTCAGATAGCTGCAGAGAGCAATGAGGTCTCCCCTTAGCCTCCTCTTCCTCAAACTAAGCAGCCTCAAATCTCTCAATCTCTCTTCACCAGATTTATTCTCCAGGCCCTTCACCAGTTTTGCTGCCTTCCTCTGCTCTTGCTCCAGCACCTCAATGTCTCCCTTGAGGTGCCCAAACTGGGCACAGTACTTAAGGTGTGGTCTCACCAGTGTTGAGTACAGGGTGACAATGACCTCCCTATTCCTGCTCCACATACAGTTTCTAATACAGGCCAGGATGCTCTCAGCCTTCTTGGCCATCTGGGCACACTGCTGGCTCATATTCAGCCACCTGTCAATCAGGACCCTCTGTACTATACATCCATGAGGTACTTTATATTCCATCAGAGTTCAGGTATTAAATCTATAGGTAGGTTTAATTTTTGTTTATGTATCTATCATATACTGTATGGAGAAAAGAACTGAAAAAATTAATTTAAACGTCTTCCTCTGGTGTAAATTCACATATCAAGCCTCTCCATTACCTGTAAGAAATATTTTTGATGGTTCACTGCATTTATTTCAAAGCTTGTGAAGTATTAGTAGTGTTCTTATCATACCCTGAATTTTTAAAGCATTAAAATTTGTTATTTGTGAATTAGGAATACACCATCCTCTGAAATCTGGAAGAAACATCTCCAGATCAGGAAAAAACCCAAACCCAACCCAAACAAACTTTTTCCCTGCCCCCATTACCAATACTTGCTAGAAAATCAGAGAACACAAATTCTCATTTTATTTTTTTAGTCTGATACCCCCAAAACCAAAAATTAAACAGTTGGGAGGACACTGGGAGCTATAGGTTTACAGTTAATTTTCAGTAAGAACTCTATAATAATAAACAGTAAAGTGAATATGCCGAAGTACGCATGACTGTTGGGCTGGAAGAATTGGTATAAAAATGCAAAATACTATATGGAATGAAGAAAAAAAGCATGAAATAACATGGCTGGTATAAACATGTAACCATCTGCAAGAAAATTGTTAATATGATTGCTTTGGACTCCCCTAACATTTACAGTACTTCTAAAGAGCTCAAGCCTATAATCAAGCTGACATACAGGCTTTACATATGACTGTCCTGATTTTGGTCATTTTTCTCAGGGTCAAAAGCACAAGAACCAGGGTATTATTATAAAGATAAGGAATTTATTAACAGGAAATAAAGAGGTTTAAAAGACAAAAAAACCCACTGCCTTAGATTTTTGCCTCCACCCTTGCCCTCAGCAACTTTTGCTCTCTACTGGTACGGAAAAAATCCACTATGCTCCTAACACCCCAAAAACTAAATCCCACTCTATGCAGAGAGAGTGAGTGAGCAAGGAAAACAGATGTCACTCATTACAAATCACTGGAGAGCTGAGTCCCTAGCTAGCTGAAGAACACACCAAGATGGAGACCAAGAACAAACATCATTTCCAAATTCCAGACTCTCCTTTAGTGAACAGGATTATGGGAAGGGATATCAGCTGTCACATGTCTATGGAAACAGCACTGGTTTCACAAGCAGAAGGTCCCTGGTTCAAATTCCACCTAATTAAAGTCACAGTACGACACTCCACCCCATATGCCTTTCCATAATCTATATATATATCCAGCTATGAATTAACATTAATAATAAACCTGTATATGATAAACTAGAGAATATATATAATATTTAACTTTCTTTAAAGTTATATAATCTGTGAAGCATGAATGGGATGGTTGTAACAGTCTGTAACACTGCTGAGACTTGCAGTTATTCAGCCAGTGTTAGGTTCCCCTGAGGTTCACAGCGGACATTGCTGTTTTCTTGCATAACCCACCAGGTATGTCCAGGACCTTGTGCAGATACGACTCCGTGAATGGGACGTCTCTGGTCTGGGGTGTGAAAACTCACACAGACTTCACTAGCAGGTTGACTTCACACACAACAGGAACTCCCTCCTTATCTTGTCTGTAAAATAAAACTACTTGTGCATGCCTATATTCATGAATGTATTGAAAATCAGAAATGTATTATGATTATATTAATCCAGAGCATTATATTTAAACAAGAACTGACTCTGAGGCCTATGTTGAAACTTTTAGATTAACCTGTGCTCTCAAATAAGTGCTTGAAATCTTAAGGTAACTCTCAAAATTGTAGCAATTCCAAGAAGCTTTTTAGGTTTTTGAAACATGTAACTTCTGTAAAGTGTAAGAGCAACCTCTATTGTGGCCACTCAGCAGACTGGGTGGGTTGTAGCGAGAATACCATTTTTTTTTATTTACGACTGAGAATCACAGGCATACTGGCACAGCAAGATCAAGAGAGTCCGCATTGGCAACATACAACAATGTAAGTTGTAATGTTTTTTGAGACACCAAGAAGCAAGCCTATCAGTGCACCCTCAGCAAGTCTGCCAGTTGTACCAAGATGCACTGCAGCTGACAACCTGGAGGGAAAAGGAAGCCATTCAAAGTGCCCTCGACAGGCTTGAGAACTGGGCTCATGCAAACTAAAAGATTCATCCAACAAGCCCAAGTGCAAAGTCTTCTATCTTAGCTGGGACAACTTCAAGCACTAATAGATGCTTGGTGGTGGATAGATTGAGAGCAGTCCCAAGGAGGACTGAGCAGTGCTGGTAGACAAGCAGCTCCATATGAGTCAGTCATGTGTGAGGGCAACACAGAAAGGCAACCATATCCCGGGCTGTATCAAACGAAGCATCACCAAGAGGTGCTTCTGCCCCTCTACTCTGCTCTTGTAAGACCTTATCTGGACTACTGCATCCAGTTCTGGAGTCCTCAATATAAAGAAGCACATGGAACTTTGCAGCCCTTGTCCAGAGGTGGTCTACAAGGACAATCAGAGGACAAGCTGATGAAATCAGGGTTTTTAAGCATGAAGAAAAGAAGGCTTACAGAGGGATCTTCGAGCAGCCTTCTAGTATCCAACGGGAACCACTGGAAAGCTGGGGAGAGACTTTTTATGAGGGACTGTAGCGATATGACAAAGGAGAATGGTTTCAAACAACTACTCTACTATTGGAGTTTACAAAATTTGGAACTCTGGAAAGAAGGGAACTGCTAATCAAAGGTGTCAGTTGGTTACAGAAAAATGTGAATTACTAACTTGGAAACCAATTTCCATTATATTTTACAATGTGATTCCCTAGTATTTTGGTATTTATTTTAAGATGTAACTAAACCTACGGCAAATTTTATGGGTACTGCGGTAATGTTCCCAACTGGAAGTCGGCTAAAATAATTTACAGAAAACAGAAAGAAACAAAAGAAATTAATTTAGAAATAATGTGAAAATATGCTTCTAATTTTTCTACAGGATGAGTTGCTAGTAGGGATGTCTAACATTAACAACCTAACATACAGATACAGTTCTAAATCCTTTGCTTTTTCTGAATATCACAGTGAAAGATGGGGTGCAAGTTTGTGGCAAAAAAAACAAGAAAGCTGGAGAAGTTTCATATTCTGTTTCCCTTCTGATTTGTGCTGTGACCTCAGGAAGTAACATGTTCTATGTTTGTAAATTGCAAAGAATGTTGGAATGAAACATAAGCTTGAGAAGGACTTCAGAGTTGTAAAGGAGAACTACTGAAGAAACTTTCAATTTTAATCATAATAAATTAATCTCTTGTCATTCAAACTTGATTTTTCCTTAGCAGATCTGTACTTGATGTGCATACATTTTAACCTTCGTATTTGAGCAGGAAAGGGCTGGTAAAGACATCCTCCCAATTGCCTCCACTTAGCTTGCTAAACTCCCAGGATAGGCTTGGAGTGTGAGAACTGGATTCTCTTGGGATGAAATGGCACTCCTGGTGCCCAAGTAATGGCTATCTCCCTGGAGACATTCAAATCATGCCTGGATACAGCCCTGCATGATGTGCTTTAGGCAGTCTTGTTTTGTCTGGAAGGTTGGTCTTAATCTCGAGGTCCTTTCCACCAAAGAGGATTGTGATTTCTGACATCCCTTCCAACCCAATACATTGTATGATTCTATTACATTTTTTAGGATGATGGTGGCAGAGCATGAGAGTAGACTTGTGGGTGCCCCATAATTGTAAGTGTTCAGTCAGGTTGGACAGGGCTTTCAGCAACCCAAGACATCTATACATATGGCAGAGGTGATGGACTAAATCATCTTTAAGTGTCCTTTCCAACCCAAAGCATTTTATTATACTTCGATCTCTATACCAAAATTTAGATTCCCACTCGCATGCTGGAGGCAATCTGAATTATTCACACAGTCACACTGTGAATAGTAACTAATTTAGTAAGCAGGAAAATACTCCTTTTTAAAAGGAAACTTCACTTTCAGTGTATCTGCAGTTTCATTGAAGTATTCTAAAAAAGTATTTTTCAGAATAAAAGGTCAAATTTGCAAAAATCCATTCTATTTAGCTAAAATTTGACAATTTATAATTTTTGCCTTTTGCAAAAGAAACCTCAGGAGTAATGTTGTGGATAACTATTCAACAACATGCAAAAAGTACAGCCTTTATCAACAACACCTGTACTTACTGGATTTAGGCTCCTTGTGGCAAAATCTAAGAGTATAAAATAAGAAAAAACACACATCCAAGCACTAAACAGCTGGCATCCCTTGGCACCAATAAATATGTGGTCTTGGGTTAATCACTAATAATAATATTCAATAAATAGGAGTATTGAACACATTGCTCTATTTTGAAAGAACAGTATGGACAGCAACAATGCAGAAAGAAGAAATAATAACACATTCAAATTTTACTCATACTGGTAGTCCATAAACAGTTACATTTTTATCACAAAATCAGAGATAAGAAGCAAACTGATATAAAAACAGATTCCTAAGGAAGAAGTATGGCTTTTCTAATTTACTATTAGTTTATACTCCTAGCTATTGATCTTAAAACATTTCTAATATATGGATAATCATACCAAATAGCTATTCATGTATCACGAAACAATGCTGTGTTTAATTTTACCTAATATATTTTTCAAATTTACTTGTAAATAAATGAGGCAATGTGTTTAAAACTACTTATAAAACCATGTTACCATGGCTACACTCTTTTCAAGGGATATGAAATTGGTCAAGAACAAAAATAATACACCTGTCTTTCCAGCTAGCTAAATACAAAATTGTTGCGACACGTGTTTAAACCCTAAAAAGCACTTTCAGCACAAATCTGAAAATAAGCTAATCAGAGGTTTTTTGTGTTAATGACCAACAGCATAAGGAAAAACAGAGTACACATGCTTGATTCTTGCTGTTTTCCCAGCAATACAAGACACTCAACTGAAATGTGAAAAAGCCAGTCTTAAATTACACAGTTTTGTTCAAAGTAAGTACTGGATTAAGTTTCCCTCCACAAGATACTTCAAAGACCTTTTCTTATCTTTTTAGTTATAGAATAAGGAGCATGAAACTGTAGTTCAGCAGTTAAAGAGACTGAGAGCTGGTGCACCAATCTTATGCTTTTAGGAATGTAAATTATTTTGCAACAAAGGGTCAGCAAGAAATCCAGCACAAAATATGTTATAGATACTATATAGTCACCAGGTGGTTTAAAGAAATGCACAAGATCAAGGAGAAAACACATGAAAACTAAACAGGAATACTCTTAGCCTAGCAATTTCACTCAAAGACTGAAGTTCCAGAGATACAGCAAATCATTCCCCTCACACACAAAAACAACAGAAACAAACAAATCATTCTGATTTCCTTTACCAGGAGCAACCATGCTACAAAAGCAGCATCTCCAGCTACCCCAGAAAAATAGAGAATCATGGGAGAATATAAAATGGGACAAAATACACACTATATCTTTTGAACACGAAACCAAAGCAAAAACTCTCAGGAGTATTAAGAATATAGATGGTGAAGGTTTTCCATAGAAGGATCTTGAGATATTAAGGTGGTAGCAGCAGAAGAAAACCTTAAAATAGAATGCAGAAGTTTAAGCAAGTGAGAGAGAGATGATTTACGGTTTGACCTTTGACCCACTATAGTGTCAAGCCAGTCATAGAAATGGAACAAGGTCCCAAAGGAAAAATAAAAGGAAAAAAAGCAAAAGGAAACAGATATTTTGTTTTTAAGAAAAATTACTCAGAAGTTAAAAGTTGTTTATTCAGTTATTATCAAAATATTTGTACAAGACTCCATTCCAGAGACAATAAAAATATTCACACTAGAGTGTAATACAGAGGTAAGCAGTATTGCGATTTTTTTTGATTTTTACTTTCACAGTTTCTCAGTAGACAATTTGTGAGCTTTGGACTTTTTTATTAAAAATTTGATTATTTTTTTTTTTGCAAAGTCCATTACAGAATTGCAAGACACAATGACTCAACCGAATTGCTTCTACCAGGCTCTGTTCTGAGATTTGGCCAAATACGATTCAAGCTCCCACAATATTTTTAGGAGTATTAAAGAAGATTCTGAATCCTGCAAACCTGAGCTGCTGAAGTCAAGCCTTACCAGAAAAATCTTAGCTTCAGAAAATGTTTCTTTAAGAAAGGAAATCTTCAAAATCTTGTATTTGGCTCTGCAGGCATCTTTAAGAGACAAATAAATGTGAAGAAGAAAAAGACCCTTGGTTTGAACAAAAAAGCCACCACCCATGGTGAAGAAAAGGGGTCAGTTATGCCGCGGTCCTGTTGCAAAATGTAGACAATAACCAATAGGGGAAGCCTGGAATACCAGTGGTTACAGTAAAGCTAGCATGCAGAACACTTCTGCTACTACTTCAGAGCTTCATTAGACAAGGAGGGCCTCCAAGGAAGGCCCTTTGTTTCAGAAGTGCAGGTTACATAACAGTGGATACAGCAGTCCAAAAAGTAGAAAAGTGACTTGCTGTACTTTAATCAGGTGCTACATTAACTGTTGGATACACACATCTCTTTTTCTATAGCATTTAGTGTTTCCTATAACCTATTAAAATTTTAAGCCTCAACGATTTGATAAATGGTTTTTCTTCTTCTTCGGAAGAAAAAGTCGTGAAGGCAAACAAATTCAAACAAATGCTTACAGCTAGGCCTTTATTCTGGCACACTGCTTAAGTATTAAACCTTCCCATTAATGTGTTTTAAAAAGACACTCATGTAACACTACTACCCAAAATGCCTGCTAAGGTAGCCTACAGAAGATATAAGAGATAACCCTAACACAAAGAACGTAAGACAAGAAATGTATTGTAACAAGCTGAAACACTTTTAATGTCAAAGTTTTCACACACTCAATCAGGCCACTCTGAGAGCATGTCGTCTCCAGCCATGGAAATACTCAGAAGCTGACTAGATACCATCCTGGGCAACCTGCTCTAGGGTGGATGAAAGAGAAGCTGTCAAAAGTTCCCTTCCAAGCTGAAACCTTTTCATAATTCTGATTAAGAACACCTACAAGTAACGGCTTAAGATCAAAGATCTTACATCCACACTAAACTAAAGAAGCCACAGCAGATTAAACATAGTTCCACTAAAGGAATTACTTACAATTACTTGATTGGTAAAAATTTTGCACTTCAACTGCAAAGATATTAGAAAAACTTAATGTCAACCATATACATTTATGTTTTCAAATGGCTTGTCTTTGCACAAGGCTTCTGTATGAAATATGAACTTAAAATTAACCAACCCTGAATAATTTTATTAGTTGACTTCTAAAACAGGCTGAAAAATCTTAGCAAAACCCATTTTAGTTCTCAAACTCAGAACAACTTCACAAAATTTAGAAACCAGTTGATTATTTTAGATAAGCCGTACTTTAAAAAAGCTGCATAATTGACCAGGTTCTCATTTCTTTTACATTTTAAAATAAGACTCCTCCTTCTATGCATAACAGATACATGCCTAAACATGTCTGTCTACATTTATTGATGGTTTCGGAAAACAATAGGGCATGTAGATGTCTTTAATACAGTGCTTTCAGAGAAGAATCTCAACTTCTAGATTATTGCTGAACTTTCCTTCTTATCTGAAATAATCCTGAAATAAATCCTGAAGACATACAGTCCCTGTTTTTAGAAGGCTGGTATGTATTAGATTCTACCCCTAGCTGGAAAGATTAGCGCAGAACAGCTGACTGGATTCTGTTTTCAAATACAGGAACGACTTTCATGCTCTCTTTTGATTGCTTTCCTCCCAGAAAAATATTTGATCTGATGCAAAGCAAAAAGATGTAAAAATAGCAAGATGCTATGCATGAGACTTATAAAAAATATTTTAAAATATTTTCTGGTTGCTGACTTCAAAACTATTGGAACGGATTCATCCAGGAACAAGCAGAAATGCACATGTACTGGAACGAGTCTAAAGATGCTTAATTACAATTTGGGTACATCAAGTTACATTATCAAAATGATTAGACATTCAGATTTGTACTGTTTAACTTCAAAGTTTCTATTAATTGCAATACCCTTCAAAAATATTTTATGCTACTAGGTTTTAGTAATATATAATTTATATTCAACTAGCAAATGAGCCAAGCACAGGGCCTGCCTTCCTTCTCCCTCCACTAAATTTTGTGCAATGCTGCACATCTGCATACCAAAAAGAGGAAACTAAATTACCATTATGAAGAGTTTTCCAAACTTCTCCCACAAGACATTTAAGATATCCCCAAACCATTCATTGTTCAGTATTTCTAAACAAGATTTGTATTGACAGCTCCCTCTCCCTGCAGTTCTCCTGTGCAACAAGTTTTTGCAAGATTTCTGGATTCTACCCACAGCAGAAATCCAGTGCCTGCTGCCAGGTGTACCAATGCTGCTTGAAGCAACAAATCGCTAACTCGAATACACGGATGACATCAGCCTAGGCCTTCACAGATTCAACTAGACCATGTCCCACAAAGAAGTATCGTTTTGGTTACCAGCAAGCAAGTGAGAAAGCAATTACAGCTGTTCATGTCACCTTCATCTGCTGTGTCCTCTTAGCTGTAAACCTCTTCTCTGGCAGAGAACTGGTGTAGATTTCTTTGACAAACCACATATTGACATTATTTTGTTATTTTCATGAAATGTTCCTAAGTGGTGAATGAATGACCAACTGGAAAACAAGGGAAGTGTACCTGTGCAGAGAGACAACGCCAAAGATGGCCTGGGGGAACTTCTGAGAATGCAACAATAATTTATAACGCACTCACTCCTAGGAACAACTTTGTTATATTTAACCCTAATGTGACATAGGAGAAGAGATGCAATCGCATCCAAAGGTTCCTTGATTAAATCACATCGAAAGGTTCCTCAAGATTTGGATTTCTATAAACCCCAATGTTTGTCCATTCTGCACGTTGCAGCACGTCAGCTCTCCTCCCATTACGCGTCAAGCAAGTAAACGCTGACTTCTTGTGGAGTGAAATACAACAAAATAAACAAAAAGCCTTCAGGGCAAGTGTTTGCTTTTAGATGGGAGCAAGGCACCCAGGTCCGTTTAAACCAAGGGTCTCCCACCTTCTACCGCCTAACAGGTGAGTGGGCAAAGCACCCCCCAACTCACCACCAGCACCGCGGAGCGGTCACCGAGAGCGCGGTGGGGGCTGAGGGCTGGCTGAGGCGAATCTGCCTGCCCGGGGACGCCTCGCGGGCCGGGCTCCCGGGGACCCTTGGTCCGCCGAAGCCAGGACGCGGCAAAGCAAGTCGCGGGCATGAGAGGACCCAGCAGCGGGCGGGACGTGCCCTCCGGGCCGGGCTGCCCCTCATCGCCCTGGCCCCAGGTACCTGGCAGCGGCTCAGCTCCTCCGCCAGGCTCCGCAGCTCTTCCTCCAGCTCTGCCTCCCGCGGTGCCGCTGGCTCCTCACGCCCCGAAGCCATTACCGCTCCGCGGGGGGCGGCCAGAAGAGACGACGGTGCGCGCCTGCTTCGCTGGCTTGCCCGCCCGCCCGCTCCTGAAGAACAGGAGAAAAGAACGGTGCCGTGAACCACACAAATGAAAACTTTCCCCCCTCTCAGCTACACTTACCGCGCGGGCGAGCGCCGGAAAACTGCGCAGAGGAGCAGGACGCAACGCAATGACGTCAGCGCAACCGCTACCCGACAAAGAGAAGGGGCGAGGGGCCCGTTTGAATTCGCCCGCCCGAGCGGCCGCGGCGCGCATGCGCCTTGCCAGGACCGCCGGGTATCGCGCGTCACGCAGTTGGTTGCCGTGGACGGTTGTACACGAGCCTTTGCGTGTTTCCTATGCCGCGGGGGTGTTCGTGCGCCTGCCGGCGTTGGGGGCTGAGCTGTTCCGCGGCGTTTGCTCACGATGTAGGTACAGCTGATGCCCAGCCGCGGTGCTGAGCGCAGGACTGAGAAGATTTCTGCCCTGGCTCAGCCCTAGGAACGCCTGGATTGGGCTCATGTCTCTGTCGTGTTGCTAGCGATTCGCGTACGAGCGGTGTAGATACTTCACGGTTGTCTGTGGAGTGCGGTGGCTCCAGCGTATTTTAAGTTAGCTTACAACTTGAAAGAGAAATCTGTGCGTTTATTACGGGTGAAGACACGAGCAGCACTTGATCAGCACTCACAAGCATCCACTTAACTTTGTGGGTGGAATACCCAGTTTAATCGCTGTCACGTTGGTTTTCTTGCCAGTTCGTAAGTTGCCTCTCTTCATAAAGTTTCTAGTTGTTAACCCAAACCGCATTCATTGTGGTTCTTAGACTATTTTAGAAAACCTAAAACATGCAGTTGGCGAACCTCGAATTGCTTTGTCTTGGAGACCAACTTTTCTCTCAAATCTTTGTATTTTACGACGTGAGACTGTTGGTCGGAAAACTTCCAAGCCTAAGTATTTCCCTCCGGAAATACTTCACTTGGTTTTGGTGGAGGTTTTTTTCAAATGAAACAACAGTGAGTTTGAATTAGGTCAAGATAAAAACATTTTCCTAATACAGAACTGCTGACTAAGCATGTGAGGAGTTTTGGTAGCTTTACTACCTGTGAGCTGTCTATTGGAAATATCTAACACAATTGAAACCTGGTTGCTATGGCTTTTGTCACGTAAGGTGTCAGTGGAAGTTACCCGAGTAAAAGTTACCTCACTGGCAGGAAGCATAAATGGTTTTTGTTTGGGTCTTTTTGCAGCTGGGTAAGTCTGCATCTTTCTTTGAAAGACAGCCATGTTACAGATACATTGTGGTTACTCCCCGTAATATTTGAATATTTTTCTCTTTGTCTATTTCCTCTCTGAAACGTTATTTCATCCATTGTGGCAACCACCAGTACTGCGTATTAGAAGTCAAGAAACATAAGTACATAATACAGCATTCTAATTTTATTTTAATCAGAACATACCATTATTACTCTGATTTTAACTTAGAAGTGTTAACATTTTCTCCTAACAAATTTGCATATCTACTAGGATTTTTATATTGGCTGTTCTTGTTCTTCACCAGTAGTTTATAGGAAGCAGCATCATCAAACAAGTACTTCCTGGAAGATGCTTTACAGCCATGAGCAAAAGAAGTTAAAATAGCTGAGATTATTTCTAGCGAGTTTTGGCAATGTCCTCAGTATTCCAGTCATTTTGATGTTTCATAGGAACATATTATAACCCTAGAAATATGTTAGAAATTGTTTAGACAGTAAATTCAAAACATACCCGCTTCCAGTTAAGACTTCTGGAGGTTTTGTGATGTGGGTTTGGTTTTGCTTTTTGGGTCTTTTCCAACTGACTAGCTCTAAACCGTCTCCTCTCCACACATTTGGGGCTGCAGGGACATTCTTTTCACTTGTATTAATCATACTCTAAGTATGATTGCATTTGTAGGAAGAATAGTTTTGGTATATAAATGGAAGGCATAAGAGGGATCTCATCTGCCCCTGAAAAGACAAGAACTAGAACCAGATAGCCTCCTGAAAATTTTCAAAATTACAGGAATGTGGCTTTGTGGGGAAGTTTGCCTTGGTTTACTGCACAATTCTCTGCTTACACACCAAGCCTGGAGTAATGGCTGGATATGTAAACATCAATCAACAGGTTACATTCCTCAGGGTTGCTACATCATATTGCCTGAAGACTCTAGCATTGCCTTGGGAGTCTTACTTGCAGTCAGGAAGGCTTTGGGTTTTTCCACTGTCTTTCAAATGAGCAATGAAAAACACAAACCACTAATATAAGTTAGGCCATGTCACCAGAACAAAGCACAGAGGAAGGAGATAGTTAACAGTGTTCTGGATGTAGGGATGAAGATTGCCCTACCCCACAGCACCTGCCAGCAACCTGACGCCTAGAGGGTGGGACCAACAGCTGGAGGTAATTAAGAGGAGGAAGCAGATTACAGAGTTTGGCTGTCCTGGCAGGGGGGAGTTGGGTTTGTATGGCAGTAAGCCTAGGAGGTGGGTTTAGCTGAGCCTTGGGAATTGAATGTTTTGTTGTTAATATGTTTCTTAGTGAAATCAAGCCCCAGGAAGGAGCTGAGCTTTGACCTTGCATATGGTGTATAGCCTATGTCAGACTAACTGGGAGAGTCAAGTTGTTACGGCAGGGTTGCATGGAAAATGAAGAATTGAGTTCCATAACCCTGAAAGAGGGTGTGAAGAGTATGCGGCCACCCAGGCTCAATAAATAAGACGTGATAGCCTTCATAACCCAAGGAGTGGTTGCTGGAAAGGGCAACCACTTTCCATGACCACCCAAACTTTGTGGAGTATGCAGACGACACAGATGAGACTGTCTTTGCATTTATGGAGGGTAGCTGAGAACATACAACTATACATCATACCAGCCTATTGCATCCATGCATATTTATACAACTCAAGAGCCACAGACATAGGAGAATGCCTCACAGGCTACTCTGTTTTAATATCATAAATTAGTTTTGCAACAGGTATTATGTTTTAGTACTGTACTCTGGTAAGCATACAAATTTTCTGACTGCAGAGAGAGTAGAAGAATATGTACTGGAATTAAGTAAGAATATTAGCTTTAATTTTTAAAAAACCCTACATTTTTAGCTATCAGAAATAATGAGATAATTTTGAAGAGATGTTTTAATGTATCTCTGGAAAGCTGCAAAATTCATTTAAGTATAGCTTACCTCTTGCATGGTGGAGTGGTTAAGTCACAGCAGAGAGCTCAGCAATAGCCTTGATAAAGCTTCAGTTATTAAATGGGGCATAAATCAGAACCAAGCAATGTTTTTGCTCACAACAAAGCTAAGGCCTATAATTTTTGAGTTGTTTAACAACTCATACTGTCTAAAATAAAAAAAGAGACCTTAGGAAAACAAACTTGAACAAAACATAAGCACTGGTAGTTTAGTCAAAAAACATTTGCAGCAATTGAAACACTTTCTCTAGTTTTATCAAAGTACTTATATTACTGTTATGTTTTATTTTACAGGCTCTTTCTCTTTAAGGAGATAAAATGCTTGCTCCCACTCTAAGGGGGCTTTGACATCTCAGTACATGTGTATCCCTTTTACCTCAGTTATCTTGATGGATTTCTTTTTTATCTTGGAATTCTAAGGTATATGTATCTGTGTTTGTCTCAGTTGGCCATTACATTTCAGTTACTTTTATCTACAACAAAAATTGACAATTCAGAAATTAACATGAGATTAACAAGCAAGATTATATTTTTATTATCTGAGGGCACTGTGGCAGTTGCTGAGTCACTGGGAGGCCACTTTGTGCTACAGTATTTCAGTTATTAACAGTGTTCCCAAAAGTAGTGTTTGCTATAAATCCCCAGCCCAAGGGAATACAAAACAGATACTGCACATTGTATTGTAGGGTGGTACTGCAGAGTCAGCCCAACATGAACTCTTCCTGCAGCCTGAACTCCATCATCACAGTGGGACTCAACTGACTCAATCCAGTGAGATAGTGCTTGTGTGTTTTGGCAGTGATGCAAAGCTGTAACTTTGAACTTTCCTTTCCTACTGTGGTTGAGTTTAGAGTAACAAAGTGAGACTCTGTTGATTTAAGCTTTTAGACACACTTTTAACTCAACAGAATTGCTTCATTTAGAGCAAAATATTTGAGAATAAATACTACATAAACGTGTATTTTTCCAGTAAACAAAGGCATTATAGATACAATGCAGATTGCAAGTATAATTATGTGGAATAAATTCAGAAGCAAGATAAATTTTCACAGAAATAAAGAATTTTTAATACGGCATTTTGATACATGTGTTCAACAACTTCTGTTTATTTCCTCAGCTGTATCCTAGTAATGTGCACAAGATAGCAATTGATTAAGCACATGAGAGAAATTAATTAAATTCTGAAGTCAGACAGTGAGGTTTCAGAAGAGAGATTTTCATGCTTACTCATTTGTGGAAGTTTTCAGATTGTATTAAGTTTCAAAGTCACAAAACCTGTAGAATTCTTTCTACAGCTTTTTAATTCTATCGTAAGAATAAATAAATAAATAACATTCTATGAGAGTGATTTGCCAAGAGTTACTAGGTTACTTTGCAGGTGGGTTGGGGTGGGTTTTTTTATTTTTTTCACTAACAATTTTATAATTTTATTGCAAGCTCCCTGTTGCATTCTTTAAACACTTTCTGGAGTCCTTTGAATATATAAAACTTTCTATACTTTTTCTTTTATAGCACTTCTGTTACTCAGAGCAGCACAAAAATATGACCAATGTCATAGTAAAAAAATAAAATAGCTATAGTTATTTTATGTCCATTATATGTGTTTTTTGTAATTTTAGTTTAGGTAACACTAGCTATCTCTTGTAAACAACAGGAGGGAAAAAAAGCCAATTTGTTTTCACTGCCCCAACAACAGTAGAAATATGCCAATGAAGACTAGAAATAAATAGTAAAAACCTGATATAATATTTTTATTGCTTTAGTTGTCTGAGTGCTTACTGCAATATTTCAAGACCATGAAAAATATTAAGGAAATATGCTCCTGAGACAGCAATTACATTAGATAGTGGTTGAGCTGCCTCCACTTTACTCAGGAAATAATATGTACAGTCTCATTTTGCAAGCAAAATCTGCTTTCTCATGATTCTCAGTAAGGCTATGTGTTCCTGTGTGAGAGCTGGGTTGTCATCTCTCTCCCCTGAC
Organism: Phoeniculus purpureus; assembly: GCA_028565055.1. Taxonomy (NCBI): domain Eukaryota; kingdom Metazoa; phylum Chordata; class Aves; order Bucerotiformes; family Phoeniculidae; genus Phoeniculus; species Phoeniculus purpureus. The sequence goes on from JAOXOE010000001.1 coordinate 5,865,048, forward strand.
CAGTCCTGCATCCTGTACCAAATGGCTTCTAGCGAAGTTTTCTGTTTTAGAGGAATGTTCGGAATTGTCTGATCCTCAAGTTGCTCTGATCTTCTACACGTGCTTTCTGGCACTGTTTCATGATCTAGAAGATCCTTTGTGCTCACTTTTTTATCTCCATTGAGGTGTCATTTCTGACAATTCAAGGTACCAATGAATTTAGATTTTAGTGCTTTGACAAACAACTTCTGAGTAATCCAAGAGCAGTTTCACATATAGTCTCAGTCATCTCTGGCCTCCCACAGATGGACAAGTCTTACATGGAAGCTTGTAGATCAGGAGCAGAGCAAGAAACAGAAGACAATAACTTGTTAGATGTTGTAGCTGTATGGGCTAGATGATGACAGTTGTATGATGTTATTATACATTTGCTCAAGAATATAGATTGGACTCTACAAATTCTTAATATCTATGTGCATAATTCTGTTTTTGTCTACCATAAATGTGGAACACTCATCTGGCATACCTGAAGAATCTGTCACATGTAGTGCTAAAAGGACAGACATCTTGCATTTTGCAGTATGTTGCAGCATTTCTGCCAAATACCTTGATTTTTTTTTTTGAGGCAAAGTTGGGAAGCTAGTGCTAGTGCCTCAGCTGTGACTTGCTTAGACACTAGTTTGAAAATTTTGTTGCTGCAAGTAAAACCTAAGTCTCTCAAGTTAAGGAGACACGCATTAAGTCTGAAACCTCTTGGTTTCAAGACTGGCAGAATCAGGGTCTTTCAGCCCTCTACAAATATGCGGTCGCACAGAATTTATTGGGTGGTGATTCTGAACTCATGCTTCACAAAAAACTTGTATTATTCCTACAACATTCACTGCAGGGGAAATGGCAATTATATTGATTTATATTATAAATGAAATGTTGTTTGTGGGACCAAGGTTGCACTTGTACTTCCCTGACTGACTCCAGAGAGCAAACATTCTCTGTCACTGTCCTTTCCTTTTCCACCGTTGTGCCATAAGAGGCTTGGCCTTTCTGTTTGGAAATATTTTACAAGATAATAAATATACGTAGAAAACAATCTCTGAACTAACAGGAGACATTAGAAGGCCTACATTTGGTCAGCTCTTCAAGTCACACTGGACAGGAACAAAATGACAATGCCTCAGTGCCTGGAAGACACAATAAAAAATGCAAGGAATCGATCTAAACAATCTACAATGCAAGGAAATTTCAGCAAAAGCCAGTAATTTCTCCCAGTAGCTACAAAACATGGCTACATGAACATAGGTCTCAGCCCTTAAATACAATTCTTATTTTTTAAACACAGAAAATAAATCACCATGAGAGTTCCTAAAGATATACCGTGCCTGGATACAGCAGAAGATTTAGTATTCCAGTATCCCAGACTAAATCAATAGCTGACATCCTATCTGGTCCAGTTATTGAGAGGACATGATTTGCTTTTTCTTTGCATCACTTTAATGGATTTCTTTTCCCACTGAATACCTCTGTACAAATACAGTTCTAAAGTTTATTTGGATGAAAATATCCTTTTTACAGATTAGATACTTATTTGAGGTTATATACAATGGAATGCTGGTTGTGGAAGTGCTCTTACCTATTTCTGTGGCATTCTAGTAAGCAGAGTAATAAACCCCAATGTAATTTCACTGTTAATGCCACAAAAAGGTTCAGGTATCTACTGACTCGCTCAGCAAAGGAAAATTTTACTCATCCTTGTCAGCATTCGGTGTCATAGAAAAAGAAGAAGCATATGATAGTAAGTAAAATCATATCCTTCATTAATGTGCTGATTTTTATGGTTACATTGATACAGAATTGTCGTAGAAATTGCAGTTTACAGAATCAAAAGTACAGCAGGTTGGTGTATTCCTTTGCTCATTTTTGTCACTGTATCTAACTTACTCTTTCTAGGACTAGAACAGTTGTCTGCCACTTACTTCAGCCCCAGTAGGCATACTGCTTTTGACACCAGCAACTGCATTATCCATAATGAAAGCAAAGAGTATTTCAATCTCAGGCCTGTGTCTAGAGAGTATTAAGTATGAGTTGCAGCTCTTCTGAAGTATAGATCCACACTTTTTCACTCTTTTTGTTCATACAGCTAACAGTACTCTAGCTGTTAGTTTTGGAAGTTGGAACTTTAGGTTTGACTTAGGAAATGCCAAATCGTCACATTATCGCTGCCTTTGGTATCTCACCTCCATATCAGTCCCTTTTAGTCTGAGCAAAAAACCCCTCACCTCAATGCTCTCTGCTTTCAAAATCCCTCAGAGATATGGTGTCACCTTCCCTCCTGGGAGTATTTCTGTGGGTTTCACAGACAGAAACCTGGGCAGAACTCCCAAGTTGAGCACCCTCTGCACAACACAATAGGAAAGTAAGAAGAAGGGGAACATAGAAGAAGTACTGTCCACTTCAAACAAAATGCCCAATAAGAACAGTTTGCCAGAAAGAGTGAAACTGTCTCCTTTAGTACTACCACCTTGGCCAGGTTTTCTAACATGTTTTTATCCATTACATTGCAGTGATAGTGTTCTGGCTAATAGATGACTGTGGTGCTGTTGCAGATCTAAGAATTGAATTTTCCTTCAAATCCAGATGGCAGAAAAGCATAATGTAACGGATTTTTAAGCCAATTCATGCTGGCATGTGATTATGCTGAAGGCTTGTGCAAAGTCCCAACAAACACCTACGTGTCGTGTATGTATGGTTAACAGGGATTGCCGTAGGATATTCTGTAATGTTGGCTGCTGTTATTCAGTAAAAATAAAATTAAAAATTTGGGGCATTCCTCACATAAAATGAAAGATTTACAAAAGGGAGCCAGCAACTGATAGTGCGAGATGTTCGACTTGATAGAAAGGTAACTGGAGAGAGATCAAAACAGGTCAATGACAAATTGTCCTGTGTTTTTTTGGCAGTAGAAAGTCTTAGTTCTTGTTGTCTTGAGTAATCTTAGATACTCAGAGCATATCCTGAAGTGGTGACCCTCTTTGAATTAGCAGTGTTGGAAGAAAACAGCTGTATCCTTGTTCTGTCATTTATTGGCAAGAAAAAGGTATAACTGCTTTCAACAAAGATCACGAAAGAATATGAATCTGAACCCAGTATTGTACTGTTTCATGTTCCAATACCAAATTTTTCTATTGTGCAAACCTGTTACTAGTTTTACACTTTTTCTGCCTGTATGTCTCGTAATACACTGTATTTCTCTCTGATTCTACAAAGTTCTTGTGCTTCGTTTAGAGCTTAGATGATGTCACCACTGTCCAGTTTTCAAGAAATTAGTGCCAAACCTCATTAAGTGACTTTAGTGTAGCACCAGTTCTTACAGCACTGGACGTGCACAGCAAATAAACCATCCATGTGAAACTGCGCTCCACGTAGGACAAACGCTACACAGACTGTAAAGTCTAAACATGCCTGTGTGACATGAACATTAAATCTTCAGTAGTGCGAAGTCTTAAGCATCAAATCCACAGAATGAATCTCAGGACCTCATTCAAACTGGTATCTCCAGGTGTTTAGACAGCACTAATAAGAAGCATAGTGTAACATAGAATGATAGGTTAGTTTCCAATCTCCTATGTAAAGTGATTTTCCTTCCTATTCAACTAAAAGTATAATCACAAATTTTATTCAGTATAATTATCCCTGAAACATCAGGGTATCTAAAATTTTCACTGAAGCACCACCACCACCATGTTTCTTTTTTTTTAAGGAAAAAAAGCTGACATTTTAGAAGACAACTGAAAGACAGCCATCTGAAAGTAAGGAAAGAGAAGTCTAGTAGCAGCTTAGAATATAGAAGGTCTCAGGCTATTTCATATGATTTTATACAACTTCCCAAACACTACAAAAAGCAAGGCAGACAAAGGAGTACTGGGCATTCCAAACAGAAGGTGTGAAAACATCATCCTATTAAACAATTATAAGTTAATTAAAATTTTGATTGCTGTTTCATAAGTGTCTATAAAACTGTCATCGTCAAAGCTGACTCATTGTTAGCCAATTAAAGAATGTAACAGGCTTTCAGCTCAGTGTTGTTAGTATATTCCATAAATATTCTGATTTCCAGAATAGATAAGTAGCCAAAATAATGAGCCTCTTATAAGAACACAATAGTTTGATAATATCATATTAAGGTTCTTCCAATGATATTCATGCACAATTTCTTAATTATTACATCTCTCTAAAACAAGATGTATTTATCAATAGCAGTCAGTATCTGTAGATGATGCTGTTCAGGTAATTGAAATAATCTAACAGGAAAGAGCTATGTGAACAATTTGTAAGCTGACAAAGCTTTTCATTTGGTTGAGTGTCTGTACCTTGCAATACACCACAGATGCTGAAATTCTGAAATAACACTAACGAAAAGGCAGATTTACTTACAGACTTGGCAGAGTATCTGCGTGTAACAGTGGAAGTGCTAATACTCTTGTTATCAATATCAGTAGTCTATTATTAGTAGCGTATATATACTGATATTATATATATATATATATATCAGTAGTAGTAGTAGTAGTGTTATTTTTAGTAGTATTATCAGTATAATTACCCCCTTGTAAATTAATGTGTGAGAAGAAACGTATGGTTTTGTGTTATGGTGTATTTGGTTTGGCTGAGATGGTGTTGATTCTCCCCATGACTCACGCCGCTGTGTTTGTGGTGGTAGCTGGAGTGGTGTTGATAACACACCAGTGTTTTGGCTACTGCTGAGCAGTGGTCCCACAGCACCAAGGCTGTTGGGTTTTTTTATTTTTCAGCATTCTCCTCAACAGTAGGCTGAGGAGTTGGCTAGGCCAGCTAACCCAAACTGACCAAAAGGATATTCCATACTGTTTCATGTCAGCCAAGATACAAAAGCAAGAAGAAATAAGGAAGGAAGTGGTGGGAGGGCATTCATTAGTGGTGTTTGTCCTCTGGAGTTATCACTACCCATTATTGAAGCCCTGCTTCTGAGAAAAGCAGCTAAACATCACCTGCTGATGGGAGGTAAATAAAAACCTTTATTGTTTGCCTTGCTTCTGCATGCAGCCTCTGCTTTCACTATTAAACTATTGTTGTCTTGACCTGCTAGCCTCTTGTTATATTTTCCTCCGACCTGTCCGTCTAAGAAGAAGAGAGTGATAGAGTGACTTTGGTGGGCACCTGGCCCTCAGCCAGCACCAAAACATCACGTATGGTAAATAGCAAACCCACATATTCAAGAGTCAAAGATCACAGAAGACTATTAATGATAATAAAAGCTTTATTTACCTTTTTTTAAGCTTCATTTATCCTTCTTTTTTCAGGAACTTGTTCAGTATTACTTCTTTTCTTTTGCCTAGAGTACTTAATGAGTCACAACATAGTGGGAGTAGGGGTAATGTTCAAACAACAGGCACTTTTGAATTCAGAGTGATGTTCTAATCAAATGCTGGATTTTTCGTCAGCCTTGTATTTTATGCTAAACGTTCAGACATGACCACAACAACTGTAAAGTGCTTAATACTCAAAATTATAAAGACTTGTGATTCTTATATTAAAGCAGTAAATACATGCTAGAAAAAAATGTGGAAAATTATGTCCTAGTCCTCAAAATTTCTAAAACTCTTGTAAGGATCAGTTTAGTTCTTCCCAAAAAGAAAATCAACACTAATCAAATCACTCTTTCTTTTGTGTCCAAATGACTTTGTAATTTCTGGCTCCGTGTTTTTGTAGCCATTCGAATACCACTGGTGCAATCTCCAGAAGGGTGAGGTCAGGAAGGAATTTTTCAGCTCTTTCTCTTCTCTGGTTTTAATATCTACTTTTATACACCCACATTTTAGATTTGGTCATGCAAATGACAGCATTATAATCACTTTTTTGAGAACTTAATTATATAAATCATCCAAGCAGGTTAGGACACTAAAGCACCAAGGGAAAAATAAAGTCATTCCTGCTTTTTCTTCAACTACAAGTTACGATAACAGAGAAAATAACTCAGAGATATCTACTATATGCAGTAAGAAACATATACGTAACTAAACGTAATTTAAAATTTAATTAATGAAGTAGCTAAATATTCAAACATAATCACCATTAATCTAGTAATTTAGATACTAAAGTTAAGACAGCACAGAGATTCTTTTAACAGTAGATTATATTTTGTGTTTTTCCGTAGATACAGACTCTTTTAATTTACAAATAGTTGTAGTCTATACTCATGTCAGTGTAAGCGGAAGTCCCTTGTGCCATTATCTACAGCCCATTAAGGTAATGGAAAGAGTTCTTTACTAGATTTTGGATTGAATTTTCATTTGCCTTTCCACTGTACGCTGTTAACAACAGTAGATTCACCTTTTCCTCTCCATCCCAAGAAAAAAGCAGGAGACAGTCTGAAAGGTACTGTTGGCACTTCAGTTGCTGCAGTTTAGCTGTAATTTGACAACAGCAGAAACTGGATTAAAAGCTGTCTGGATGATGAGGCAAAGAGAGTGGTTGTGAATGGTGCCACATCCAGTTGGTGTCTAGTGACTAGTGGTGTCCCCCCGGGATCAGTACTGGGCCCAGCTCTATTCAGCGTCTTTATGGGTGACCTGGATGAAGGGATCAAATCTACCTCTAGCAAATCTGCAGATGACACCAAGTTGGGTGGGACTGTCAACCTGCCAGAGGGAATGAAGATGCTACAGAAAGATATGGACAGGCTGGGTCAAAGGGGCAACGAGATAAGATTTAACAAGGCCAAGTGCAGAGTCCTACACTTTGGCCACAATAACCCCCCACAGGGCTACAGACTGGGGGATGAGTGGCTGGAGAGCAGCCTGGTAGAGAAGGACCTGGGAGTACTGATTGACAACCAGATGAACATGAGCCAGCACTGTGTCCAGCTGGTCCAGGAGGCCACTGACATCCTGGCTTATATCGGCAATAGTGTGGCCAGCACAACTAGGGACGTTATTTCCCCACCCTGTACTGGGCACTGGTGAGGCCTGAACTTGAGT
>JAOXOE010000001.1:5872133-5888978 GCA_028565055.1 Phoeniculus purpureus
GATCTCACTGAGACCTGACTGCTTTGGTTTCCTTTCCCCTTAAAACCCGGGAGCAAAGCAGTCTTTTAGTTTCAACCTGTTACACAGAATACTCCAGATGTGGTCTCACCAGGGCAGAGTAGAGGGGGAGAAGAACCTCTCTTGAACTCCTAACCAGCCCCTTTCATGTTTTTGGAGGAAGAGCCAAGGGCACTGCAGATTGATTGTCTGAGTTTCGCTCAGAGTCCATGATACAAGTCACGATTCAGTAGGACAGGCTCATCCCTTTTTCCATTTTGCTATGGATTTCACCAAGAAGAATGAGCAGGCAAAAAATCCCTCTAAGCAATTGTGCTTCCAATCTAATTTGCTAGACTGTCATTAAAGCAATTAAAGCTAGAATGATGCAATGACCCAGTTCAGGACCCAATTAAGACTGAATCAATAAATCAGTAGGTTTAAATCCCCACCATAAGGCCACAGATAATAAAAACAAGTTACGAGGCTGATGCTAAACAGAATTACTGTATTAGCATTTCCACAGGAGAATTTGAAGAATGAAATGATTTCCCATTGATGTCTCCCCAGCTTGTCTCACCACAGTCAACTTAGTGATGATGGGGCACAGCCTGATTTAGGACTGTCAGCCTGCTGGGGAGCATTGCCCTGGTGTGCAGCAAAACAGCCCTCTGAGGCCATGTGGTGGCCATATGTAGCCCTGGGCATGGTGATCTCCAGGCACAGGTGTTGGGACCCTGTCCATCTGTTCAGCCACATTTGGAGCTAAATCATCTCCTTGGTCTGTCACCATCTCCTTAGCAAAGATAAGTGAAGCACCCAGGTGTCCGGGGAGCAAATCCTTCTTAGTCATGGCTGTTGGCTCTTACTTGAAGGTTTTTGCCTTTCTTCCAGTAGAATTACTAAATGGTTGGTTCTGCCCATACATTTCATGTGGACCCTTTGTAAACTCAAGCACAGTGCACCTGCTGCATAATGTGACTTTTCTACCCTAAAATGATCCTGTAGCCAGCATGATGGCGAGCTGTCCTTCAGGAAAGCATTTAGACTACCAAATTTATCTATCTGTATTTGCACAGATGCTCATCTTCTCCATCCTTCAAATAGTTCACAAAATCGTATTCTTTGACTGTGGAGAAGGCGTCACATCGTCAACCTTCTGTTTATGCTCTGCTTGGTCTGGCAGACAGTCTAATCATGTAGTAGAGCGCAATTCAATGTAGCGTAGTAACAAACTGCATTGTACGGTAGCACACATACTACTCCAGTGTGTGCCCATCATGCACCTGTGTTCTCTCTGGCGAGAACAGCTCTTCATCCATAAAATCCCATTGAAGGTCAGTATGAGATCACCACGGTGACAATTGTGGTGGCACAGACCCTCCCCTTGGCAGATCAGGGGTTGGATCCACCCAGGTGCCATGCTGAGCTGCAGCGGGTCAGAGACTGGGAGGGAAAGCTCCACCTCAGATACTCCTTTGAGCAAAAGCGAGCTTGAAGCAGCTTTGCTACAAACGTGATCTGTGACTCTTCAGCAGGGACAGTCCCTGCCCAGCTGGTCTCCAACAGAAAGAGCTATTTGTTTGAGATTTACAATGCGTTTCTGGTCACTGCTGGACTGCAAGCTGAGGCAGGGATGTGAACCCAGCTCTCGATTCTGTGTTAAAGAAAGAAAATGAAAACCATACAAGAGCCGACATGGCGCCAAAGAAAGCACAAAGCTCTTGACTTCAATGGGAAAAACAAATTGCCTCTCAGCTCTATTGTTATTATTATTATTAATGTCTCTAAACAAAACACTTCTAGGAATAAGGTAAATGCACAATTAATTGGCCGTAACTTTATCAAAATATTGCAATTATAGAAAATAAAAAAACCCCAAAGATGAAGAACGAGGAGAAACTTCTGCCTTTGGAATAAACAAACGGAGCTTGGAAGGCAGGAATTTTCCCCAAAGTAATCCAGACAGCCCAAATGCCAAACAATTTGGAAACACTCAACTGAGTACTTGCAGTGCTGATCCAGATGGTCCTTCTTCCCTCCCCATCGCTGAGAGGCCTCACCAAAACAAGGACTCAGATGTGCTGGGTAAGGCATGTATCCACAGCAGTGAAGGTGGATCTTGTCCCTGAAGGATGTCCAGAGCTGGGAGGAAGCATAGTATGATGGGAACACCATGACTCCTTGACCCAGCAGGAGTTTATCTGTCTGGGAATTCTCTGGGGCACTGCAGACCCATGGTCTCTCTCCATGGAGTCCCCAAAGGGATCCTCACAATCCAATACCTAATACCTCACATCTGTTTTGTGGATGCCCAGATAAGCTGGGAGCTAAGGTTGGCCTTAAGGATGAGATTCAGTGTAGGTATAACAAGAGGGTAGGACTGTCTACACTGCAAGGAAACAAGGGCTATGGCTGAAAGTCCTGTTCAGAACATCTCCTTCTCATCACCATCTGGCCATGGGGCTCCTAAACCACAACAGGTCTATCCCTGCTCAGGATGGATGATCTTCAAAGCTGGGCTCCTTCACATGCTCTGCTTCGAAAGTATCACTCATGCAAAAGACTTCTCCTGTCTGTGAAGAAAGAGCTGCCCAGAGACTAGTGATGCCCACGGGAATACTGGTTCTGTGAAGGGGACAGTGCTGAAGATCAAAGGAACTGATTAACAGGCTTGGGTGTAGCATGAAGAAAGGCTGATGTATGGCGTAAGTCAGACCTTCAGTGCAGACTCAAAAAGCCTTCAAATTCAGGATGGTGTCCTCCCCTACAGCACAAATATGGCTGTGGATCTTGGCAAGGTTGCAAGCATAATATTTTCTATAACCCATCTCAGTCTTGTCCCTTTGGCTTCTCTGCAAAGACATCTTATCTTACTTGTTTCAAACAGCTAAGAATTTGTTGCTGAGCCCATAAGAGCAAAGAAAACACTCAAACATCAAATAAATACTAACATGCCATCAAGAGCCCATCTTACAGCATCAGGATTTCCATGGTGCTGTGGTGATCTTCTGTCCTCCCTCACTGGGAGCTAGGAAAAGCTTTGTGCACACTGGGCGACCACTGAGCCTACAGGGGAACCCACAATTTTAAAAGATGACCAAGTCTTCCTGACAGAGATTTTAATTTAATTGTGGAATGTGGGATGGACCTTCAACCACCTAAAGTCTGCAGAATTCGAGCTAAACAAGAAGAGGCAGCTCACGTAGGTGGGAATGTGGTCCTGAATAAGAAGAGACAGTTGGAGTTCATGTCTTTGCCATGTGGAAAGACTGTGGAGTCTTTCTGCAGGATCTGCTGCTCCTCCTGACACTGCAAATCATGTGCCTGTGCCTCAGTGTCCCACGCTGCCTCCAACCCACTCTCTGCTATGGTTTTTGCACTTGCATATACTTCTCCAAAGATGTGCCTTCCCAGGGATGTGCTTTTCCAGAGCACAAACAGGATGTGACCTTCTTTCTCCTGGTACAGTCCAGCATCTAAATCCTTTTCTGTGGCCACAGATATGCACCACAGCTTTGGAATAGTGATTGGATTGGTTCTGGAATCCCCTTCTCTGGAGACGTTTAAAACCCACCTGGATGTGTTCCTGTGCGACTTGGTCTAGGTGATCCTGCTCTTGGCAGGGGATTGGACTGGATGATCTTTTGAGGTCCCTTCCAACCCCTAGTGTTCTGTGATCCTGCTCTTGACAGGGGGATTGGACGAGATGTTTTTTCGAGGTCCCTTCCAATCCTTAATGTTCTGTAATTCTGTGGTGGTTGTTTCTTCACTCACAGTACAAAAGCTGTTTAAGTAATTTCCCTTTCTCTTTACACCACTGTGATCTGGCCACTATCACTCCTGTTCCTTTCAGCTCTGTTACTGAACCAGACATCTCAAAGCACCTGGTTTTGACCTCACTGAGGTCAAAAAGGACAGAAATTCTTTTCAAAAGGACAGAATTCTTGTGCATCAGTCTGTGAAAGCCAGAGAAGCAGAAATGAAAATGGGGAGTATTAAGAATAGAAGGGGAAAAGACCAAAGCAAGTCATGTCGTCATGGTCTGGAGGAACATGAGGCCGGTGATGGAACACACAAAGCAGCCTTTGAGCCCAAAGCTGACTCTGGGAAGCTCAAACCCACAACTGATTATCACATCTCCTTCCATGATTCCCACCACAGGCTGTGTACGTCACCAGGATCAGCTCAAAGGCGCAGTAGTCGCCAACAACTGCATCTCCTTTCCACAGCCCCACAGAGAGCTCAACCCCTCTCAACCCCTTGGAGATAGCTGTGTCTCTGTATGCTGACACACAGCAGTGCTTCTAACAGTAGCTTTAGGAAGCACTCGAAGGACAAACCATCCATTTTATCCCCTTCTCTATGCACTAAAGCGTAGAGGAATAAAAAATCTCACTGTCCTTTGGGACACAAAGGGACACTTGTGGCAAAGAACAGTGAGGCACCATAGAACTGATTCATTCCCTTTCTTGTGCCTAGGTGGAGACTCACGCACTCAAAAACCACCAGACTCTGCATCGGGGTGATTTAATCAGATTTATTGGAGGAAAACAATTAGTCATCCCTTTAAACTGTCATGATAGAAATCTCGATATGTATACATGATTGTCAAGGCAGAGAACCACTTGCGACGTAGCCCCATTAACAATTTGCAGAGTTGCAAACTCATTATGCAGATAAACCGCTGGCGATGCCTTAATACATGCATGGAGTAAATACACAGTCTCCCTTCGTTTAGACATGGATGCTGTCATGAACTTGCATCAATCACAAGACCTGCAATATTAGGCACACTGACATTCCTTGATTAAGAGTGAAGCCTTTGTAGAAGACATGCTTGCGTTTTTCATTACAAGTCAACCATGAGAGGTTTTGCAGTTGGGTGTATTCGGGGAGTCACTAGTCTGGGCAGATCGGGCTATTTTTTTCCCTTTGTTTGCTGACCCAAAAATCAAGTATCTAGCTAAGAAAAGGCTCAAAGTGGCCAAAATGCTGCTTCTCAATGTGCAACAGGATGGTGATGTTGTGTTGACGAGAAGCATGAGTCAAACGATATGGCCCGTTCAGCCGCAACCTTCCACGCTCTTCGCTTTGGGGGTCATGCTGCACTTTCATCTAAGAAGACATAGTGATGCCATGTGGGGATCTGGGACGCTGATGAGAGATGGGAAAGATCAGAGCTACTCTGAGCAAACCCCAGGAGCTCCCACCCACCAGCAACCACGGCGCACATCCACCTCCTCATGGAGCCTTGCACCACACGCTGCCTCAGCAACCTGAACTCGGGCTGATGCACAACCGCTATCAACGATGGTGATTTTATTTGAAACACTGCTGTGTTTCAGCACTGGCACAGCATTCTTGCTGAGCATCATTCTTGAATGTGGGCTCAAAACTTCTTGGTGCTTTCAGACACCACTGAGCAGTCCCTTGCATAATTTCCAGGGACTGATACTTGCTCCCTACACCACCGACACGGTGCGTTGTCTCTGGCACCACTGCTTGACACCCCCTTCTCAGGAACCCAGAGCAATTTCCCAGCCCTTTCAGATGGCTCTGCTTTGAGTACTGGGAATTGGAGCATCTTCTACACTAACACAGCAACCACCCAGGAGCTGGGGTGACCACCCTGCTCACAAGAGGACTGGGCCAAAGCTACTACAAGTAGGAAGTGGCCATCCTGCACTTAGAAAGACCAGCACACACGGTAATGGGCGGTGATTATGTGAAGACAAGGCAAGGGCATGATTTCCATTCTCAAGCAGGGAGACACACGAGACCCTTCCACGGATACATGGTGGTGCTATGTGGAGGTTCAAGGATTAAATGCAAGCATTTAGGCGGTGATGCTTTGGCAAGGATGGGATAATTAGCTCAGCTCTCTGCCCTGTTTTGTGCAGGCAAAGAATCGCAGCATCTTGGTCCCCCCCAGTGCAGTTCATTCTGCAACAGGTGAGAAAGAAGTACCTTGTAGGAAGAGAAAAGTCCTAAGAGTTGAGTGAACCAGTCTAGACTTTGACTAAGAAAAGCAAACCAAAAGCAAAAAGTAAAAACAAAGAGAGAGAGACCTCAACGTGGTTCTTGGTAGTGCCGAGTGTCAGGAAGCCAAGGAAGGAATTTTCAGGGCAGATCAAATTCTGAAGCTTTGTATTCAAAAAGGGACCCTCCCCTCCCCGACTCCTTTTGTCTAGACACGTGTACGTGACTGCTGCATAGTTTTAAGCTGCTCTGGATGGTGACTCTTCCTGTACACGCTGCAGAGCACTCAACAGAGAGACAAAATACATTACCAGGCTTTGCAGTGTCTTGTTAGTTTACAAAACATCAGCTTGTGCATTTACTCAAATGTAACGATGGATTCCGAGTTACAGACACATCGAGTCGTTCAAAAGCAAAACAGAGAAGCAAACCCCTTGGAGAAAAGGTTGGTTTCAATGTGCGGAAAGAAAAGGCTTGGGAGATACAGAAACAGTGACCAGCAGTTTAATACATGCAGTGCAGTATCATGCATTTATTGGACATTGGATGTCATCGTTAGCTCAGCAGTGTTTTTCACAACGCTTGCGAACGTACATGCCCCACTTCCACTCTGGAATAGGGAGGAAAGGTAAGAGCTGCTCTTCTGACCTTAGCAGTTAGGAAGAAGAGGAAAAAAATAGCTACCTGGACACATCAGTGGGGTAGTTCGTGGGGAGGAGGGGTCTTGAAAACCAGAGTCTGGGCTACAGCGCCTTTATCCTCTGTTACAGACATTATTTACACAGCTTTGACCCAACCACGCAAAGCTGGACCAAAAAACCTGAACCGACTCCTGATGTCCCACTGGTGGGATCTGTGGTCCCTGGGGCCACAGTCCGCACAGACACACACACACACACATGCACACACAGGCACACACATGTGTCACGGAGACCAGAGCACCCTGGCAGACAGGATGGGGAGGCAAAACGCATTTGCAGGGATGTGGGGAAAAATGAAAAGGATTGTGATTCTGTGTAGAGCTTGCCGCTGGGAGAAATAGAGCGCCACCAATTTAGCCATACTTGTGAGCAGGTTGCCCATCCCTCACCCAGCCACTGCCGACAGTGATTTGCGTTTGGTGCCGTTTGCCTTGGGCACTGCAGTCTCCGTGTGCGTTTTGGCTTCTTGCTTGACTGAGTGTAATTCTTAGCGTCGCGTCTGTGGTGCAACAAAGCCTGACAGTGAAGGCTACACTCCCTTCTCATGAACAGTGCTGGGATGCACTCAGGCCGCAGTTCAGCTGGACAGATAGGCATGGGAGCAAGAATGCAAGTAATCCCATCAAATGAGAACTGCCTTATGCTGAAAGGCAGGTAAATGCTGGGCTCAGGCTAGAAACTGTTGTTTTGCCAGCAGATGAGTCCCCTTGACTCTTTGGGAAGAGCAAAAGCAATGGGCTACAGTCTGAATGAACTTGTTGGCAAAGCCAGTAGGGTGTTTTTGCACGGTGCTGTGCCAGTGCTGCTCAGGGCTGGAGCCACTATCTTATCACAGGCAGAAGTAACAGCACAGGTTTCCCTAGAGCTGATCTAGTTAACATCAAGTACTCATCCAAGGACAATATTGTCCCTGCTTGCCAGTATCTGGGTTTCCCTAGGGAGTTGATTTCCTTTAAAATAGGGTCATGCTTAAGGAAGGGGCAGCCTTGGGGCTGGCTACCACTGCATTTCTTGGGCAGTTTGGAGGTCCATGCCCTGGTCTGCAGAGGGCTTGGAGGGAATAGCCAGGTACCAGGGGCTGTGTTGACTCCTAGGGCTGATAAAATTCCCAAAGTCCCTCAGGGTCAGGCAGAGGGCCAGAAGAAGGAGAACTGGTTACAGATAAGTACTGACAATAGCCATGGAGGGAGGCAGGGCATGTGCACAACAGAAAATCTTATCTAATGCCTGCTGCAAAACTATGTGGAGATGTCTACCAGTGAGCTGAGACCTCTTTGCAGTCTGATTCATATCAGGAACAAACCTCAATCATTGCTTGGTTTTATTTCAGCACCACAGCCGTAACAGACACACACAGCACGGGTAAAATCCTACTAGTTTTCTGCACCCACTACTCTAATGGCACCAGTACAACAGCAACCAGGACAGAAGACACGTCACCAGCAGAGTAACACAATCTCAAGAAAGCATCACTGCCAGGTTTTCCCCCTACTCCTACTCCCCTGCTAGCCATGCCATGGGGACAACATCCATTTCGTGCTGCCGAAGGGGTGGTCCAGCAGAAAGTGAGGATGCACTGAGAATGAAGTCACATGCAAAATCAGCAGTGGAAGCCCCTGCCGCTGCAACGCTGACTTTCAGCTCGCAGAGTTCACGGGCAGCCTGTCCTCACAACTTCTTCTGCAGGCTAAGGGGCCAGCTGGAGGTTTTCTGGATTTTATTTTTCCCAGCAAGAGCACTGCTGTTGGCATCAGAGATGGCCTCTGTGACTCTGGAGGTAAAAATCAACAATCAAGGCTGCAAGCAAAGAAAAAGAAGGGGAAGGAGCTGAGGAAAACAAGTTACAAAGGAAAAACACATCGGTGCCAGTAAAGTAAAGCAGGAAAGGGGAGCAAACAGGTGAGTCCAGGCTGAAGTCCTCATGTAAGGAGCAAACCACTCATTGGTTAGTAAGACAGTCCATTGGGAAAGAGCCCAGGGGGATTTTTCTACCTTCTCCTTCATGGTGTTGGACATTTGTTATAAATACTTTACCTTGGGGCTACTAGCCCTTTCCCCACATGCACACAGTATTTACTCCTGGGTTTGCATTCGCATGCAAGAGTGGCTGAGCAGAGGTGGATTGGTGCAAGGGGAGGACATGCCACAGCACTGCTGGAGGTGCTGCCGGAGGGTTTGTTGTACCAGGCTGTGCTGTTGAAGGCCAGATGGCTCCAAGTCCCTCTATAAATCTGGCCTGGGTACTGCTAAGTCATCGCAGATTTACCCAGATTTAAACCTGACAAGTTTTAATCAAGACATGTTCAGGACTCAGTGATGAAAGAGCTCTCTGAGCATGTGGTGAAACCCTGGTCAGGTCTCCAGCTGCATTTCACTGATAGGACAGAAGAGCTTCCCACCACCCAAAACTGCAGTAGAAAGAAACACTTTTGCTGTTAAGGGCTTCTGTTTCTTGTCTTAAGATCCCAGCAGCCGCTGATAGCAAGCAAAAGAGAACATCCATAAATTACACAGCTACGGCAGAGTTTTACATGCAGAAAGGAAACCAAATCTTCCTAATCCCAAGTGTGGAAGGGAAAAGCAGCCCTCCCAACAGAAAATACAGAAAGCATCCAGCAAGGAGAGGCAGCCAGCGTAGGGACTCCCCTCACCCCCAGCTGCAGGACAGCAGGTCTGCCTCTGCCCCCAGCACTGCTCTTCGTTTTGCAGATGCAGATCCATTTGCTTTGCTTTTCATCCACAAGACACATTGGGATGTTCATGTTGAGTAGCAGCCTCAGCAACTACATCAAGTTCAAAGCAAACCTCAGACTTCAGAAGGGCAAAGACCTCTGCAAAGGCAAAATATTCCCTAAGCAAACACTGCTTTGGGTCACACGTGTTTAAACGTGAGGAACATCACTGACGCTGAAGTGGGAGTCTCTTCACATCCCCACAGCTGGAGCAGAATGTGTCCAGCTGGGCACAGGAAATCACAGGGTTTCAAAATAGTTCTTGAATTTCTTGGAGTAGGAGTCTCCCCTAAACTAAAGCTTCTTTACTTGGGTTGGTAAAACAAAGCAGCCTTAGACTGAGTTTAAATTGTATTGTACTCATTTTCAGGTCCCTTTGCAGCAAGACATAAAGAGGTCCGAGGGAAAAAGCTCTTCCTACTCTTGGTCAATGGGGCAGAAGTATACGGTGGCAGCGATCTGGGGATGGGGACAGGAGAGTGACTTACAGCAAGTCGATCCCTTTACCCTATGATGTGCCCAAATCTTAGCCAGAAGTCCTCAGCAGGGAAAATTTATGGAGTTTGTCTACCAAACCCTAAGAGGTCAGTATCTGACCCCTTTCCTATCAAGGACACTAGAGATCTACCCAGCGCAACAGCTCTAAGTGCCACCAAAGGAGTGGTTCCTCCCAACAGCGTCAGCGCTCTCTTGTCACCTGCCCTTCCAGCTTTTAGCACTCCAAGTACGATGGACAAAATCTCAGCTCTGATGGTTGAAGCCAACTAACTGAAGCTGAAGTAGGGTTTTGAAGTGTCAATGAAAAATAGGTATCTTATGGCTTTTCTGAGCACTCAGGTCGCTATTGCCTGATACATTCAGCTGTGTCTGTGACTGGCTTTCGCAGTTCCTTGTGCAGGATGAATGAGATGAGCGTGGCAATTGAGCACGCTGCAGGAATGGCTTGTGCCTCTCATGGGGGACGGACCTTGACTCGGGGGTGCAAGAGGCTCACAGTGGTTGGGGAAGGGTGCCTCTGCCATCAGCCTCCATTCTCTGCTCCTCAGAGGAAAATCACAGCTGGGAATGGGGTAGAAATAACCCAAAGCTCTCCAACAAATCCAGAAGGATTCGCTTTCCTCTCTGTTTCAAGCCTCTCTGATGCACAGATGTGCACTGGTCATGGTGGTTGCTCCTAGTCGATACACCAAGACACAGGGCCTGGGATGTGCATGTATGTAGTAGTTAAAAAAATGGGGAGGTGTCATTTTCTTTTGTCTATGAGCTTCTAGTGGGGAGAAGGAGGCAGTGACACCAACACCCCTGCATATGGCTATGCCTTTCAGCGAGGTCCTGCTTTCTGAGCTCAGGGCTTCTCACCACTCCTCAGCCAGAGCTAAGCATGATGAAGCTACTCTACATTAGATCCTGCACTTTGCACCTGCCAGTGCTTCACAGAGGGGAGCAAGCATCATCTCCCTCCAGGGATGAAACCCAGGCATGCAGAGATTAAAGTCCAAACTTTCCTATTGGGTTTTCCATACCCAGCTTTGGCCACTCAGGGAGGTGCTGAGCATCAGCAAAGCCCTGAGGAGCTGCAGGTGCTCAACACCTCTTGCACAGAACCCTTGGGCTGGATGTGCCTCACACTAGAGGCCAGGCTGTGAGGAGGCTTGTGAATTAAATGTCTTGTGCAAGGGCAGCACAGCAAGTCAGTGGCAGAGGAAGCCTACAGCTGCTGGTCCCACATCCTCCTTTTCTTTTGCTCTGCTTACAGCACCCAACGGCTGGAAGGACAGAGGAGCTGCAGGATGAGACTGTGCTCTGCCAGGGGTGAGCTCCTGGCTGGCACCGTGTACCTGTCTCTCCTGTGGAACAAGGAATAAGGCTAAGGATGAGCTGGCTCTCAGCTGCTGGCAGCTCAGCTTTTGCCATGGCTTTCAAGGAGAAGGAGGAGGAGGGGAGGGAAAGCAGCAGTTCTTTAATTTGAGCTCTGCTAAAGCCAGGCAGACCCACGGTCCAACCTGAGGAGCAAGAAACGGCATGCTACGGAAATCCTCCCATGTTGCAAAGTTAACGTGAATTCCTACCTACAGAAACAGCCTATCTCCCAGCAGTCTGGAAGGAGGAACATTGCTGAAAGTACATTTTAAAGGGAAAAAAATAATGCTCAAAAAAGTATCTCTATTTAAATAATCCAGTTGAGATGCTCGTAGTTAGTGGAAAAAAAATACAACATACACTGTTACCTA
Organism: Phoeniculus purpureus; assembly: GCA_028565055.1. Classification (NCBI taxonomy): domain Eukaryota; kingdom Metazoa; phylum Chordata; class Aves; order Bucerotiformes; family Phoeniculidae; genus Phoeniculus; species Phoeniculus purpureus. The sequence continues at coordinate 5,883,777 of JAOXOE010000001.1, forward strand.
CACTGAGAAAGAGTAAATCACTGGGGAGAAGAATGAGTGTTCATTAGTTAGAACATTGCTAGACTCACACACACATATATATATATATATTTATATATATGTATATATATATGTACAGCACCAGAGACTGTTAGATCCGTTCCCCCTGGAGTCATTGCAGTTCGTGATAAATGAAACGTTTCAGAATTGCAGTATAAAATATGGCCATAAAAAAATCTTCTTTCTTCTAGTCCTTCGCTGAGCGCACACCGCAGGGTGGGATCGTGCAGAGGCAACCTGCCAGCCCAGCCGCCTGCCCGCTCCTCGCCGCCCCGGTTCTCACTTGCTCCCTGTGTGCACTGTGGTCACTGTGGTGGGTCTGGGTCTCCGGTCCCCTCCTACTGCAGAAACGCCTGAAGAAGCAGATGAAACAAAACTACAGAGAGTGGATGGAGACATACCTAAAAGGAAAGCCAGAAACAGAGTTAGAGATGTTATTTTTGGAGGTGGGAGTGTGGGCAAAGCTGAGTTTCTTTCGTAGCAAGCTACAGAGCAGAGGGGACCGCAGCTGGAGATGGATGGCACTCCTGCTCTTCCTGCAGCGGTGGGTTGGCTGGGTACCTCTGTGGGGCATCTTCTACCCTCCTGGCCCATGGCTGTTCATCTACTGCAGCCACCAGCAGTTGCAGATACGTGTTGTAACGGATACTTGTCCAGCTTTGGTACGTGTCCAGCCAGATCAATTCCACAATTCTGGGGCAGAAGACAAAGAGCTGTGGGATTTAAAATATCCCTCCTGTACTGGCTCAGAGTAATTTTCTTTGTGGGCAGTGAAAGATGGTTAAGCTTCTCATCATGGCCATCTCACTAAAGGAACAGACTGTGCACCCGGACTAGAAAGATGTCCCCAGGCATCCTGCAAAGCTGCTGATAAAACAGTACAGTCAGTCAAATTCCTTCCTGAATCCTGGTAAGCCTAGAGGGAAAGTATATTTGTGTGAACTGGACATCATTCTAGCAACACCTATGTCACCTCAGGTTTTGCTGGTATGTCTCCAGGACTTCCAGCTAAGAGATGTAAGTTGACGTAGGTTGAGTATCCAGACTAAAAAATCTACCCAGGCATTTCCTTTTGGAAAAATCAATGAGTTCTGAGGTATTTTTTCATGAAAAAGGGGATTTATATTAAGTCAAATGTTTCTAGACAGTGTCTGCTTCTAGTGAACCCTCCACCACGTCTTTAAAAACCAAAGCCCTCCAAAGCACAACCCCTGAAAACCAAGGTGGGTTGGGTTTTGAATGATGGATTCAAGATTTTGCTATTCCAGAACACCAGAAGTTTCTGTGGAATGTGCTGGTGAAGAGAAACAAAATGTATCAGGCCAGAGCTTTCTGCAGATGAACTACCCCTCTCAGGAGCTGTTGAGACCCCACGGGAGATCCTTAGATTTTGCTGGTACATACAGCTCTTCATGCAGTTTGGAAGCCTTGTAGGTGTTGATGGGCAAAGGTAGCTCTGGTGGAAGTAAAGCTGCTGAATAGGGACCCAGCGCACTCTCCTTGCTCTGACAAGATGCAGGCTCAGGGTGACTGGAAGTAAAGTTCACTTTCCCAGCCTGGTGCATAAAAGATGGATGAAACTTGTGTTAATTTATTCTCAGACTGGAGCTCAATCTGGCCCCTCAGGATCTTTTTGATGCTTGCTACAACTACTTTTCCATGCTTCAAGGTGGCATTTCCACCTCCAGGATGCCTGTGCTGTACCTACACTCGGACGTATCCCGTTTCCCAGTAGTATCAACTGTTGACAACTTGGTTTGACACTGCAGTTTATGTATTACCTTAAAAATATGGAGATCTAGGTCCTGTAATTAATCTAGGCAGTCCCATCACGTCTAAACAGAATAAACCAGGCATGGACAGAGAATCAGGAGAATGCATTTGAGAAATCCCAACGGATTCACTTAGACTTCCCAGACAGCGTAATCCAGCCTAATGCATCACCTCTGCTCAGCCCTCGTACAGAGAACAGAATCGAGATGCAGACCGACATAACTCACTCTCTGGCAAAGGCTGGACTTAATTGTCTTCAACGATGCAAAATTGCTGCATTTGGAACTATTTGGAGAGCTCATTAAGTGTCTATTATTAGCATTAGGCACTATTGTATGTGGTAATGGTGGCCCAGCTGTTTCATGTAACTTGCTGCACGGGATCTTTTTCTTGGTCCACAGAGAAAACAGCTGAGAACAAATGAGGCAGGGCAGAGAAGTCAGAGGTTTCCTTCTTCCCAGCAGGAAGGATTTGGTGCATTCGATACGTCAGCTCTCTCTTAGTGTCACTCTTGTCTGCTGCTGGCTCTCCTCACTGGTTCTCTGGGGCTCCGACATCTCCTAACATTGTAATTATTTATTTGAGGAAGGGATGCTCCTCTGTATTATCTGCCAAGCTGGACTTCACCTGGGACGCTTGGAAGTCCTTCAATGCTTTTCTACCTCATATTTCTGACACACAAAAAATTTGTCCAATCTTAACACATTTAGTTTTACCCTTCGTTATCCTGGCTGTGTCCTCCACCAGAGCAAAAGAGGCTGGATTCTGCAGTAGTTCAGCAGACTTTGTTCTCTTCCCACCCATCTTGTTCACAGATGTTTCTCCACTACTCAATGTTATTAATTAACAACATTTGAGATTAATCAAATGGACTGATGAAGATTAATCACCCACCAGTTTAACAGCAAAGTTGCCATCAAATGCTCTAGATTTAAGTAGGGTCCAGACTTAGCCCTACTGCAGCAGGATGCCGATTAAAGGCATACAGTGATGCTGTAGGATCAGCACTGTGGCTGTAGGATTTGGCACTGAGTATTGAAAACTAGGCTGTAGAGAGAAGGGGCTCTCCTGTGGTTCAGCCATAGCACAGGCTGCCCCCAGAAGGCAGATCCCACCGCAGACATTGGGGGAGACCATGCCCATGACAGCGAGAGAAACCACAGCTTCCACAGAGAGTCATGGGGGCTGCAGGTGGTGGCATGTCTTCATCAAGAGGATGGCAGGCAATAGTGACAAAAGCAGGTATCTGCACCATCCAACATCCATCCCAAACAGTAGGTGCTTTTGGGTCGAGGTTACTGTAGGGTATAGTCTAGAAGTGCCCACTTCAGTCCCCAGAGAAATAGGCACTGACCTGCAGTACCATAAGCTACTGGCATTCAATCTCCTCTGACTGTGAAGTCCGCACCCCTCCACTTAAAAATCTCTACAGATGGACAGAAGGGAATAAAAGAACCGCTCAGAAGCCAAGGATTAAATAGGCTTCCTTGCAAAGGATCTGCTTCTGCCTTCCAAACATGTCTCCTTCTGCCATGTCTCCTTCTGTGGTGTTCACAAAAAACATAGATCCCAAGCACTTGATCCATCGAGCAGCTTGCAAGCCTCAACTACTGCACATAACAAACAAGGCAGGGGGCCAAGTCCCGTTGTGGCGTTTGGAGCCTGAGTCCTGCTCAGACAAATGAGCCTCTTTGTACAGAAGATTAATTTGGCCCAGGATGAGGGAGGCTGGGTCAGACTGGCAGGATCAGTCTCCTCCATGGAAAATGGAAGGGGAACTTTAGCCAATTTTTAAGGAAAAATGACTTAACATAATAATGGAAAGTTAAACAGAAACAATTTGAGTAAACTTCTTCAGTTTTCATCCAACTACAGTATTTTGCTGCGGGGGTCTGGGTCTTTTTCCCAAGTGAAAGCCCTTTTATTCCATGAGAAACAGCGGGTTTTCTCTCCAAAAGGCACCGAGCTGAAGAACTCTCTTTTTTAGCAAATAAACTTTTCCAACTGAATTTGTCTTCACCAAGCTGACTTTGTTTGCCAGCTCAACCGCTCTCTTTTTGGCCCTTTTTTAAAGCACCTGCTGGCACAAAGCCGAACCTACTGGCAGCGAGGACTGCAGCCTGGGGGACACAGAGGAAAATGAGGATCCCGTGAATTTGCTCAGCTGCTGCAGCACGAGCCTTCCCGGGGTGTTGGCTACTCACAATCTTTCCGTGTGGCTGTGTCAGGGAGTGGAGCGGCGATGCTGAGGGTGCTCGACACGCTGGCACTCGCGCTGTCCAGGCTGCTGCCAAGGTGTAACCGTCTCATGTGTCGCACGACTGCCGTGGCATTAAACGCTTGCTGGAGCAAGAAACCAAGGAAGAAAGAAAGAACTGAAATAATCAAAGGTGGGAGGGTTGCCTCTGCTCCTCTCCTGACTGCTCAGAGCTGTCGGAAGTGAATAAACTCCTCATTTCCGAGTAACCACTTCTAGTTAAAGTTCATAGACTCATAGAATCATTAAGGATCGAAAGGGACCTCGAAAGATCATCCAGTCCAATCCCCCTGCCATGGGCAGGATCACCTAGACCAAGTCGCACAGGAACATATCCAGGCGGGTTTTAAACATCTCCAGAGAAGGAGATGTCCCTGCTCAGTGCAGGGAGGTTAGACTAGAGGACCTTTAAAGGTCCCTTCCAACCCAAACCTTTCTATTAGATGATTCCATAAATATGAGATGATGTCTCTCAAACCTTTTCCAATTTCTAGTTACTAAGCCAGAAACAGCAATATCAAACCATATGTCTTTACACCCTGCTCCTCCTCATCACTCCTTCGAACACGCAGTTGGGATGTGGCAGCCCACAAGGGAAGTCATACTTGGCACATCCTTCTCTGCACGCAGAGTCTCTGCGTTGCTTCATGTCCCCTGATGGTGCTGACCCCAACTCCACATGTAACCACGGGTGCTCTAGCTATGAGCAGCCCCAGCCCCATCTCTCACACACATTACATTTATACAGTTGGTTAGTAGCAACCTCTATAAAAGGCCCTGCAGGGCCATGTAACCTAAGTTTGGACCAACTATTTTGACCAAAATTGTGGACCACAACAGCACAAACACACTCAGAAGCTGATCATGTGGCCACCGTGTCAGCCACGTTCTAAGTGTCAGCCCTGGGGACAGGTCACTTACTCTCCATTTGCTTTTTGCAAAGTTCTTCCGGATCTGAGCGCTGACCGACTCGTGGATGTTTTTGTTGAGTGCCGTATCACCAGCGATCCTGCAAAGGGCAGACAGGACAAATTTTAAGAAGTCTTTTGGTGTCACAGAATCATTAGGGACTGGAAGGGACCTCGAAAGATCATCTAGTCCAATCCCCCTGCCACAGCAGGATCACCTAGACC
>JAOXOE010000001.1:5895893-5913055 GCA_028565055.1 Phoeniculus purpureus
GGGATTGGAAGGGACCTCGAAAGATCATCTAGTCCAATCCCCCTGCCACAGCAGGATCACCTGGACCAAGTCACACAAGAACACATCCAGGTGGGTCTTCTTCAACTTCATTACTAAATGCAACTATCCGAGAGAGGAACCCAAGCCTGGACTTGCTGAAAACTGAAGTACGCCCAGAGTGAGGGAGAAGACACAGCTGAGCACTGAGAGGATGCACAGAGCTCTCCGCCTCATCCACCAAGAAGGCAGAGGCGAGGATGCCACTGCGACAGATCTAATGGCTAGATTGAGAAAAGAAGAGTAAAAACCTCATTGTTTCCTGGCGTAAGCAATCTGGGTGGAAAATGCTTCTTGAGCAATGGCTTGGCAAAAGGAGATCTAACAGCTAACTCGGAAACAACAGATGATATCTGGGTGAGTAGCCCAGGTGTTTTAGTAGCTTTTATCATTACAGATCCAGCCCTCCAGAAAATCACGGCTCCATTCTCCAGAGAGGACTATCACTGAAACCTTTACGCTACTGAAAGCTTTTGAGAGCAAGGAGGAAAGAGGTACTGAGTTTTGCTCAAGTGCTCACTTGAGAGGACAGAGGTGGATCTGTAGCCATCCTTTGGCAGCCTCCATGCTTTGCTTTCACTGTACAACTGTCCTGTAACCCATTGGCCCACACTGTCTCTATGTCAAAGGGAGGTGGAATTGGGATGTGGGGTAGCAATGTAGTGAATGTTTTAACCCTCTCTACTGTGGTGCCACTTGCACATCTGACACCTCAGAGGCTCACCCTGAGCTGCACTTCACGCGGCTGGGAGGCAGCTCTGCAAACAAACCCCTGCCTTGAGAAGTCAGCCTGGCAGAACAGGAGCCCCTGCCACAAAAATGGGGCAAACCCCTTCTTTGGGGCATTGTTCTTAGATGGAAGACTGGATTCTGTAGAAAACAGCAAAAACTACGGAGCAGTCTGTGAGTTTCCACTGGCCCCTGGCCATGACATGCAAAAGAAAATAAAGACCAAAAACAAAAAGGAAATGAAACCACTTTTTATCACTTTGTTCCTTTAGGAGGGCCCAGAAGCGGTGCGTGTGCGTCTCACAAGTGCCACGTTTCTTTGCTGTGCTCCAGCAACCAACACAGATGTAGTGGGGCCAAGAGCTGGATGCTTTGTGTATCTTGGACGTAAGGCTTTGGAAAAATCTGCCTCTGAGTTGTACAAATGGTCACCTCGTTCTCTATTGGGAGCCGCATTCATTCCCATTGCTTGTGCTGTATTTCTATATTGACTTCTGTAACTTGTTTAATTTCCTGAGGCTCAAGTCAGTGTCATCTAGAAACTGAGGCTTCTTTTCTCATCTCGCCCAAGCTGGATTTCATTTCCCAAATTTCCTCTTTGTCACACAGACAATGTGGTTGTTGATGGGACACAGGAAAAAGGGCAAGGCCAGGTCCTGACTTCTCTTCATCTCGTTTGTATCGATGCCAGCTACTGATGCGGCTAATGACCATCTGTAAAATGTATGTCATTGTCACAGGCATGGAGGATGAGAAGCAACAGCCTTGCTTTTCTTGACCATTTGTCTCCTTCATTCCAAGCCTCCCCTAAAATTTGTTAATTTTAAGTGTTCAGCATCAATCTTACCTTCGCCCTAATTTGTAATCACGGTGGCTGACAATCTGCAGCCAGACATCAGGACATCACTCCCACTGTGAAGAAACCAGAGCCATCTCACCGTATTTCTACCACTTGCACAGTCATAACTTACTGAACACCTTAATGAGTGCCAAATCTTTAATTAACAATGGGGGTAGTTCATCAGCCTTTATCAGCAAGTAAGCCAGCATGGCAAAAACCCTTGGAAGGATTTACTGTCCATCTAGTTGAAAAGCAGCAAAGAGATAAACCAGTGAGTGTCAGAGAGAGAAGCACAAACACCTTGAAGACAAACTGAAGTATTTGCTCTGGAGCTACAGCTATAGAGTTCTGCTCTGCTTTGAAATTTAACATGATTTTAAATTTGGGGACCAACTTCTGTTCCTTCAGACCTAGAAAGGTCAAGGAATGTGTCCAAAGCCCATTGTCTGCTGAGGAGGCAGAGGTGAGTAGAGCCCTGCCGTTAAAGCTCCCCAGCCACACAGGGATGCAGACCTCAAACTGTGAATGAATGTCTCCAGCTCCCAGAAGCAAGCAGTGCTGCCTCACAACTCCCTGAGAGCCTCTCTGGATGTACTTTTCCTCCAATGTGGTTTATACTCCACTACTCGAGGCTGCTCCCTGGGCTCAAATTCCATGACAGGACAGTTTTGCAGTTCCATTATGCTTTTGAGCTAGTTAGGACACTAGCTCAGTTGCTTTTCTGACTATGGGCTACAGACACTCAGGAAAAGCTTCTGTGATTCTACTCTCCTGCAAATGCACAGCCTAACGCTCCTATCCAGCCAGTGCTCCAGTAAGTGCAAAAGGAAATGGATTTGTGGTAATTGTGATGCCATAAAACAATGGGCAACAACAACCCCAACCCAATGGGCTAATGCACACCTGGAGTGAAAAGCCATGCCTTTGACTCCTTCCTGTTGCAGTCATTATAGCAACAAAAATAATACCTTGCTTCACATATAATTATCCCTGCCCTAAAAGACTTACATCCACAGAATCACAAAACATTAGAGATTGGAAGGGACCTTGAAAGATCATCTAGTCCAATCCCTCTGCCACAGCAGGATCATCTAGATCAAGTAGCACAGGAACATATCCAGGCGGGTTTTAAACGTCTCCAGACTCAATCCAAAGCCATCCTGGCAGTGTGGGGTGATACTAAGGCACTCAGAATTGATCAAAGGTAGGTGCAAGGGCCACTCCTGTTTCAACTACATAACCTTTGGGGAACACTGATGAAGTCATTCATAATTCAGTTCAAAGCACTTAACAAATAGAGACAGACCAGGTACTTTTCTGTAGTTGCTGCTGAGAGACAGCTTTGCTGGAGCCAATTCAGACTGTGCTTATTCCTCTCTAGGGTGTTCTTTCTCTTCCATTCAATAAGAGAGAGTAAACAGCACATGAAACCAGGTCCTTACTGCCGGCAGGAGGTGGACTTTCATCTGAGAAGCACAGGATGACTTCCTAGTTCATAGAGTCCTCTGAAATGCTATCACTTTGGCAAGGACCTCATAATCACAGATACACAGATCATTAGGGGTCGAGTCCAACCCCTCTGCTCGAGCAGGATCATAAAATCTAATACAGGTTACACAGAAACACATTAAGAGAGGTCGTAAAAGTCTCCAGAGAAGGAGACTCCACAACCTCCCTGGGCAGCCCATTCCAGCGCTCAGTAGCCCTCACAGTAAAGAAGTTTTTTCTCACGTTGAGGTGGAACTTCCTGTGCTCCAGCTTACATCCATTGCCCCTTGTCCTACCACAGGGTGCAAGTGAAAAGAGATTCTCTCTTCCTGCCTGACACCCAGTCTTCTTGTATTTATAGACAGTGACTAAGTCCCCTCGAAACCTTCTCTTCTCAGGAGGCTGATCCCCAGCTTTCCGCTCACTGGCAGAATTTGACCTTTTGCCCCAAAATATGACCTCTGGGTTCAATCATTTTGGCAGGTCCCACTGCTGCACTATAGGCAACATAAATCATTTGGTGTTTTGCTGAATCCTCACAGAGATACTCCACAGGCTGGTGCATGAGACGAAAGTCTGCAATGGCTTTACAGGAAAATCTGGAGGACAAAGTCGGGGGCTGTAAGAATTGAAGTGTAGGGCTATTTAGCAGAGGTTACTGTGCTAAGTGACAGAACAGCAGTGTGAACCAAGAGGTTGCTCACCAAGGGTGCCGTGCTGCTTGCTCACAGGTGTATCTTTTATTTGGGTCCTTCTCCATCAAATTCCGAATGAAATCTTTAGCTGTAAAAAAAAAAAAAAGAGAGAAGCAATAGGGTTGTTGCCCAGTTCTGCCGCAGGATGATGAGCCAACAGCACTGACGAGGCTACCAAGTGCCATCTGGCCACAGAAAATGACCTTCAGAGGTTTGTCACTTACTAGTATAGACATAAACAAAATGACTTGGGTCTACAGCCAAGCTGTTTAGTATGGCAGATAAAAGCTGAAGGCACCTGGTCCTGCAAGAATATTTAGGAGTGGGATGGAAAATTCAGAGTCAGCAGAGTTCAGGCCTGCCACTTCCAGCTCCCTGGTCAACCAAGTGCCTCTGACCAACTTAGTGGTCTGACTATGGCTACGGCTCTTGGAGACGCTGTTAAATTGAGTGGGAAAGCAAAGGAGAAGGTCAGATGCCACAGTAAGAGCAGCTTCTCATTGCCTGCTCTGAGCAATCACAGTCATGGGCAGCTCTGAGGACTTGTTGCACATTTAAAAAACCAATTACCGAGGAAAATGGACTCTCTTGAACATGAGGTAGTGTGTTTTTAATTGACCCTCTAATGGAAGGAAAGGAGCTCACAGCATGGCATGCATCCAGTAATTTCAGGAGAGAGTAGCTGAAGGAGCCACAGCAAAGCCAAATATGGCAGGAAAATCTTTGTGCTGATTTATGGGATGGCCTTTCCCCCAAAACACAAAGGGGTCTGCCAGCAGACCTTCATATTTTCTCCAAAAACTGTTATTTTAGAGCAATCCATCACAATGATATCTGGACTGCAGATGTAAGCAGCATGAAATGTCCTGTGTGGAGATAACAGGATATTTATTCCTCTTTAAAACAAACCACTTATTTTTGTGTCTCCCTTACCTTAATCAGTAGCACTAATGAATCAGAAAACTACATTTCTAGAGCTATTTTTTGTATGATAAGATAATCCTACAATTAATTTCTTTTGTTGCCTGAAACTGCAGATGTTCCCCTGGGTTGGACAGGGCAAGGACACAGGGCTTGTGCGACCTCTTGGAGAGCACAGAGCTTGTCAGTAGCACAAGCAGCACAAGTCCCTCATGTTCATGAGCCATGCTGGAGACAGAAGCCTTCAGGAATATCTACCTGTAACAGGTTGGAATCTGCCTCTCTGCTGGAGGCAGAGGCAGGCAGGCACTATAGGTTAAATGTCTTCTGCACCAGATGGGCAACTGGGCAAGCATATGGGCAGCTATCTGGGTCTGACACCATGTGGACAGGCTCCCAGTTTCTGAATCTGCTGACTTGCCTCACTTGGGAGCCATTAATTTTAGGGGTTCCTTGCTGTATTGACGGTGGACTTGCTTTGGACCTGCAGTGCAGTAAATGGAGCCAAACCAGTTTGCCACCTTATTATTAATGATACCTTAACCACTACTTTTTTTTTTGATATGATGGAGAAATCTGTCTTCTTGAAAGAAGACACTGTCTTCTTGAGACAGACAGTCTTCTGCTGTCTTCACCTCCTCTTCCAGCTATGTTTTACTGCTTTCTGTGTGGTTGGACAAAATGGTACTTAATTTGCTCTTCTGCAGAAATAACCCCCCCATAACTATTGGAGCTGGAAGAAATGCACATTCCCAATGCCTTTCAGCTAAAAGGAGCTCCAGGCATGATGGAGGGAGCGTTCTCAAGCCAGAGAAGAGTATCTGCAACAAGCATACATGCATGGTTCTTGCAATTAAATGAACAGTGGCTTCTTACCAGATTCGGAGATGTCATCCCAATATGGAGAGTCAAACTCGTACTCTGCCTTAAGGATCTGCTCGAAGAGTTTGGAGTCATTTTCATCATAGAAAGGAGGATACCCACAGAGCCTAATGGAGAACAAGAAAGGAGAGATGTGACTTACAGATCTCTCTGCCAGAAAGGTGAGAAAGAGGGAGGGAGATGAAGGAGAAATCCTTGTTTCAGCTTGCCCCATTAAGTTTCCAAGCAGGCACCCCCTGCCAGGAGAGAAGCTTGTTCAGGAACATTCAAATCCGCTTCTGAAGATGCGCACCATCCTCGGTGAAGAGCAATTCTGCATTAAGACTCAGTGCTGTTGATTCTGCACTGACTCACGCATTTATCCTGGCCTCCTTTTGCGTGTTTTGGGGTGTTTAGCCACAGAAATAGTTTCATTATGTAGCCATGAGCCCTCCCATCCTCTCCTACACATGTGGTAAGAGAAGCTTTCGTGACCGACACCCTAAACCCACAGATCATCAGGCTTTCTCAGCATAACAATTCCCCATCCAGGGTTCTTCTCCATACAGGCTTCAGCGAGCTGGTTGTTGTTCTGGACTGTTCTCACCCAATATTTTACACAAGGCACTCAAAACTGGATTTATCCTATCAGATGGTGGAAAAACAGTGCAGACTTGCAGGAACAGCAGAGCCTTGGGAGCCAGAGGTACATGAGAGGTGATGGCACCCTACCCAGCCTCCCATATGGCATCAGGACTAGCTTTGGACACAACTTGCGGGCTCTTATGTTGTACAAGAGACCATAGCTGTATGGGAAGCTTTGTTGTACAACTGGAGAGCCACTGGCCACCTGCATGCACCTCTTCTCCTGCACAAAAGAGAGAAAGACCTGGTGCAAAGCAGGACAAGGAGCCCCATGGCTATTAGGCAGAGAGCAGGATGCATTTATAGTTGTGTTTGGCTCTGTGTCCCCAGGGACAACAAGGAGGACATATGAAAGTCTCCACCTCTGCAGCAGTCTGCAGGGGCTGCACATGGACCTGCTGCTGTTGCAGAGATACGTGGAGAGCCTCTCCCTTTGTCACTTCTGCAAGTGATTTTGCTGCCCACATCAAATTGCTTCCCATGCCCAAGGCTAACAACAGTCCTGTCCTGGTTTCTACTACATAGAATAGGAATTCCCAGAAAACCCAGAGCAAGCAGAACATTGAACATTATTCACCTAATTTGAATTAAAACACTCAGGATGCATCTTCTCTGTGCTGCAGACAGTGGGACAGGCTTTCTGCTGAGGCAGGGCTTGGTTAAAACCACTTCTGCCACTGCATCAAGCTAATGCAAGGACAAAACTGGTGCATCAGAGATCCCTCACATGCAGCTGATGCTGCACGCAGTGCTCTGTCTCTCTGTGCAGACGTGCTGGCAAAGACTCCCCTTCTTCAGTTTATAATACCCACATTGCAAAGTGTCAGATTAACGTCCAAGGCTGCTCCAAGGTTTTAGCAAACCCATCCTGCTCACAGCTAAACAGGCCTTTCCAACCCTGTTCTCTTCGCAAAGAGAGGTACCAGTTTTTAACTCTTATCTCTAGTTCATGGTGTAAATTGTTCTTCTACATACTTCACTGATACTGAAATGATCTCTTTCCTAAAATGCTCTTAAGCCCTGACTCAGTCACCCTCAGTAAAGTCTTTAAGCAGAGACAGATCATCATTATAGACAGAGTGTAGATCTAGCTGAGACACTACACTGCAGCAACAACGCTGCAAAGCAGAGGGAGCTGTAAGAAATTATTCAAGTTATTTATATCCCAAAGCCAGCCAGCTGCCCTGGAGATTATTTGAACCAACTCAACACTTGAGGGTGAAAGGAGCAATGTTTTGTTAGCTCTGAAGAGCCAGCGTGTTTGATAAATGATTTACATGCTGAGGGAGATGCCTATCTGCGTCAGACCCATACTGACCTGGAAGAACTCCACTGAAGTCTGCAGCATTATAATGAATCCGCTTTGGTTCAACTGCAGATGAGCCAGTCCTCCTTTGTGTCCCACTGAATGACTGCCATTATCAAAAGCAGCTCAGATAACCTCACGCCAGGCAAACGTTTCTGTTCAGAGCAGGACTGCAAAACCTATTTAGCGGGCACATGCTTGGGTACGGGGCTCAGTGCAGCAACTCCTACACGAAATCCAGTGGTGGAAGCAGAGTCTGAGAAGGGTCATGGTGCATTTAAGCAAACCCCCCCCCAAACCCACCATGCACCTGGATGATGGAGCAAAAACATCTGGTAACCAAATGCAGACAATGGTTCCACAACTGGGATCCTGCTCTACAGGTATCTATGAAGAACATTTATATGTCTTGATTGGTGTTACAAATATCAGCACTTATGTCCCACAGTCTTGTGGGGGAAGCTGATTTTCACCTTCCTCCTCTTCTGTCACAACCCTCAAGTTTTCGGGTGCAGTTTGAAAAGGCTGGAGGTGACAGCATCAGCACTGCAGCTGTTAGGATGTCCAGGCTGGAGGAAATGTCCTCCTTCAAAGGCACTTGGAGTCCGTCTTCCCTCAGGGGACACCCAGGGCTCTGTTTAAGAAGCCTGTCAGCCCTTCATTAATTTCTTGCCTTCCTCAGCACTTTTCTTAAACAAAGCCAAACTACTCTGATAAAACACTTCAGGGCGAGCAGACAGCTCTGAGCAGGCCAAGGCATTGGCAGGCTGCTCCGGAGAGAGAAATAACTCTCCTGAAATGTGCACTGTACTAATTACCTTGGCAAAGGTACAGAGCACAAGTTAGGGCTGCAGTGATTTATCCAGGCCCGTGGCAGCAAAAGGTAGGAGCAAACTGCTGAGCAGCACAGAGCTGAAGGGCTGCAGCCCTGCAATAAGGGGGAGCAGAGAAAGACAAATCCCAGCGAGAGCCCAAACATCTGCAGAGCCTTCCAATCCCTTTTCTACACACACCCAACTTTTCCCCTGCTCCTCTGCACGGCTTGAGGATGTGATCTACACATCTGAGGTGTCTACCTCTGTGCCTGGGTGTTCACTGCAGCCCATCATAGTGGTGCATGATGGAAGGGCTGATGTATGAAGAGTCAGCATCATGCAGCAGGATTCCAGAGCTACTGGAAGCTGGGCACAAGGCAGGAAACAGACTCTTCTGGCACTGGTTTTCTCTTGTTCGTGGGATCCTGAGAAGTGCTAGTCTCCACTGCACTGACATGCACAGAGACATTTCTCCAAATCAGCCTCTGCCTGAGAGTGAGCTGAGTGCAGGGCAGAGGCTTGTCCTGGCAGCCCAGGGATGGGGATGAAACTTCTGCACAGAGGGACCCAAGGACATTGCTCCAGGAGGCAAAGCTTTGAGGACCTACCCAGAAAGCAAGCAAGAATGGACAGAGACAGTGTCACCTGGCAGGGGAACACCAGGGCATCCTGGCACAGGGATGGGTTGGGAGCCGAACCATAGGCAGTCTTGGCAATCCTTTCTTTCAAATCAGAATTTAGGGAGACAGAAGTCTAAATGTTACTTATTTTGATGTTTTAATGTTAGTGGCTTTGTAGTAAAGGATGGGAAAGGCCCAGTAAATTAGCCTATGCTGCGATAGAGGAAATGGCTAGAGGAAATCTTGCTGGACTTCAAGCAACTGGGCCACCTTCCAAAGTCCATAATAAGTTCTTATTTAATTCTTACAGAATCCCACCAACTTCATTTCCATCTGCTGGGACATTGCTGTGTGAAAAAAATGACCCCACTATCAGAGGTTCTGCTGCTTTTCCTTAGTATGCAGAAACACTAAAATAACTCCTCTGTCTCCAACATGAAAAAATCCCACACTGTCCTGGGGGAGTTCAGTTGTCATCGTTTTCTCCCAGTTTCACCAAATAAAAGCTTTTCAGAACCATTTAGTAACCGAACCACATCAGCAACAGGGTTTCTCTTAACCTCCTATTCCCAGAGCTCCTAGATAGAAGAATGTGAGGCAGATAAGAAAAACACAGGTGAAGGTATAAAAGAAAGACACTGCCAGAAGTCATTTCTAGAAGCCATTGGGATGGCACAAGAGGAATGTCAGGAGCATCTTCTCACCAGGCAGAGAAGACAAACCTCCACAAGCTCTCGTTACATGCTGGGGTTGATACCAAAGGCTAAATAACCTGCCTGCATGGTCAGTGCACAGCCTTCACACAAGACACACTGGGGTCAGTTTTACAATTTTGAAGTGAGATCAGAGCAGAAAATCCAGTAAGTGCTCAAAGAGCTGAGATGTGTGGGATGGGAAGTAATCCAAGTGCTGTTTGTAGGGAGAAACACATGGATTTTGGTTCCAGCTATACAAAAAAAAGATGTGGACAGGCTGAACAAGGTCCAGAAAAGAGTCACAAAGATGATCAAAGGACTGGGAAGCTGCCATATGAGGAAAGGCTGAGAGAATTGGGCTTGTTCAGCCTTGAGAAAAGAAGACTAATGGAGACCATGTCACCATGCTCCAGTACTTCCAAGGGTGGCTACAAAGATGATGAAGACTCCCTTTCTACAAAGAGTCACATGGAAAAGATGAGGGGTAGTGGGTACAAGTTCCTCCTCAGACGATTCTGATTAGACACAAGAGGAACATTTTTCACAACAGCCTTTGGAGTAATTTCCCGAGGGAAGTGGTGGAGATCTCAACACTGGACAATCTGAAGACTCAGATGGATGTGGTGCTGGACCATCTTATCTAAACTGTGCTTTTCCCAGGAAAGGTTGCACCAGATGACCCTTCAGGTCTCTGCCACCTGATATTCTAGGACCTCATGATTCTGTGTTTATTCTGGGAATGGACCCTAATACTGGCTGACTCTGGTGCCCCCATGAAGCTGTGGACAGGGACATATGAGCATGGGGAATAAAAAAACTAAACTGAAAGTAAGCAGTGAGGAGCAACCATCTTGGTTTTTCCAGTGTTTAGCCAAGTTACTCCGAGCAATCCAACATGCCCGGGTACATTTTGCCACCACTAAGTCCCCTTCCAGTAGTGAACACGTTATTCCTCATTTTATTGCTTAGGCTTGTGTGTGATGCCAAGCTGAGACGACTGACCAGCTTTTCCCAATGCATGACTCCAGGATGATGGTGGAAACTACTTCTGGCATAATACACTCTGTACTGTCCCTGGTTAATCCTTCCACACAAACAACATGGATGATTCATGCACAGCTACTTGAAAATCAAAAGCAACTGAGCAGCAAAGTGTGAAAGTATGACCCAAGATTTATTTCCAGTAATTTTCTTGTCCTATCAGTGAACAGAATCAGAAGAAAATTCAAGGCAAAATGTGTTCAGCCTAGTGCAGAAGAGACAGGAGGTGCTGACTATGAATAACCAGTGGCTGAGGCAGAGCATTCGGTGTCTCTCTGGGTGTTTTTCCACCTCTGCACATTATTCACTTAATCTCCATTCTATCAGGTGTGCATGCAATCACTATTTTAGTGCTCCCCAAGACTTTGATCCCAGTTGCTGGGATCAAGAGAAGTCTCCTGCTGCTCCTATGCTTTATTTTTTAAAGCTGAACATGTACCCAAACTACCCTGTGATAAGCAGAGAGCTGAGCTCAACAACAGAGCTGTTTCAAATTGAGAAATATTGCAACTGGAATAACAGGAAATTTCAGGCTGCTAAAATTAGTTCATGTGAATAATGACTTCTCATGCAAAATAGACTTTGATAAAAACTCTGCTGGTGCAGCCTCTGCAGTCTGGCTGTCATTAACAAGAAGCATTAGAGACTGGCACTGAAACAAAGGTATTCTTTCCTAAGACATCCTTCACCTTGACTATCATAGAAACAAATATTTGTGCTACAGGAACAATTTGTTCTTCCAGTGTCATAAACTGAAGGCTTTCGTGTGAGACTGAGCTTGCCTGGAGGCAATCAAACCACTTGTAGTAATAACAGCTCAAAGCATCTTTGACTTGTGCCTGGCTTCTGCGCTGGATTCCCCTGAGCTGCTTCTTAAATGACAACAGCCCGCTCAGAGTGTCTGGGAGGACTTGTGGGAGAGGTGGGGAGGTGATTCGGGATGAGGTGCTTGGACTGTCCTATGCATAAATTTCTCTGACTGGTCTGGGCATGTGCAAGTAGCTCCAGCTGTGATGACTGTGGAGCTGGAAGTTGCATATCTGGATGGGTGGGATGATATATCGGAATTAATTAACCCCTGCTCGGGGCAGAATTAACTACCAGCTTGCAGCTGGTGGCCTCTCAGCATCATGCCACACTAGGAGCATCCTGGCTCTGCTGCCTCTGGCTGTGTGGCACTGCCTAGACTGCCAACCTAGGTGTTAAACATCTGCCCATCACTGGTGGTATCAGACAAACCAGTAGGGCTACTTCCTTCCTTAGAGAAGAGCCCCTCTTTCTTCCTTTCTATCTTTACTGTACCCCTGACATCCACTTTCTTATGAGGCCACCTCTGCAGTCTGGCTATTTCTGAAAGAAAAGAGGAGATGGAGTTCAAGATTAGGACACACGAGATGTGAGCTGCGTTTGAAGCTTAATGCAATCAACAGAATGGAGTAAGCAGAGACTGCAGAGTGATGAAAACGTACCATAAAGCAGGTGAAATCTCACCGTGAAGGTGGAGGTCTAAGTATGGATCAGAGTGTGATCCAGTAGCCTCATCATGGGTATATGGTGCTATTCAACACAGTCTGTGGTCTCCCGCTTGGTCTCCATCTGCTGCTCCAGAAGGAAGGTCTCTGCAGTGTGTTACACATGCCAAACCCATGTGCCTGTCCTGGACACCCCAGCATGGCACTAAACATGTAAGTTTAGGCAACTGAAGGCAAATTCTGGTGAAATGACTGCTTACATTGACCCAAGCTGGGTTGAGATGCCCACATACAGAGCCCAGTGCCACTGGAGAAGCTGTTGCGTGCGTGTGACCCCTGTTCTCAGCTGGCAGGAATGCCATGGGCTACAGTGGGCTAAACCACCCTGTAGCCACAACTTGGGACAAGGCAGAACACTGTACGTGACTGAGACACCAATAAGCATCTATGTTAGGGCAACCAAGTTGAGTCCTGGAGTGCCACTGACTGTTAGAGAAGCTGAAGGGTGCACCCACCTCACATGCAGAAATATTCAAGGAAGTGGTTTAATCTCAGACCAGTCTCACCCAAGCAGTACCAAGCCTGGCAAACACATCTCCACACTGCCTCTACAGCAATGCACTGCTGCCATTCATTCGACTGTACGTGATGTAAGGCAAGTCTGTATTACACGAAGCACAAGAAACCCTGAAAAGGTTTCCTTGACCTGCAAACAGAAATCCATAGGGACTCACTCTTACTGGTTTAAGCCTTCAGAGTGGGATCTCCCCACACAGCAAATGAGGAATTTAGATTTGAGCAGTGTGTGTACCTTGCCTGACAAGCCCAGCACATGCTGATTTGGAAAGCAGAGCAGGGAACAACTGGGTTGAACCTTGCAGAAAGAGCATCCTTTCTTAGGAGAGGGAGAGGATAATGGATGAGACCAGATCCTACTGCCTATGGAAGATGTGTTGATAAATGGGGTGTGCAGGACACACTACTCATAAAAGCAACAAGTGAAATAACTGGTCTGCCAGCAAAAAAGACCTTTGGTGGATGAACCATGGTTGAATGAGACTGAAAACTTGAGGGAAAGCAGAGCCAAGTTTAACTGCAGGCAACCAGGGTGCAACAGAGCACAGCCCTCCTGTGGCCTACCAGATGGACATGGTGGATATTTGACAATAAACTGAACCTAGGCAGTGGCTGAGTCTGGAACTGTGGCGCCATACTGCTGTCCTCCACCTGCAGCCCCCTCCCTGCTCCTCTCTGAAGCTGGTACTCAACAAAGTACCACAAAAGCAACAGAAAAGACTCTGCCTGACTGCTCCTGCCATGGCTGCCGAGGACCAAACCCAACCCCTCGGCCTTCCGTGCTCAGGTCTGCCTGTGAAAAATGGTAACTTTGGGTCAGCACACACCAGCCTCCTCTAAAAAAGCTGCTCTGGGGAACGATATGAATCATCCTCCAAGGTACTGTGGCACATCTGCTCACTTCCTCACCACTGGGCTTCACCATCAAGTCAGAATCAGCACCGTTGGCTTTTGCTTTGTCATGCAAAAGTTTTTCTACATCCTGCTCGTGATGGTTGCTCCAAGACAAATCCACCCCATCTGCAGAGTTTTGTTCTCAATGACTTTTCAAATATTGATGTTGATTGGAAAGCCAGTCATACAGCTAATGTTTTGAGGCAGGGCTTTGTTTTAAATACATGAACACACATGCAAAGAAATAAAGCCTTCCTATGCTATCTTAAGACTAAAAAGGTCATTTTGGGTATATGGAACCACAGGACTTAAGCTCAAGATGAAATGCAAATGTAAAGAATGAACACTGAACACGGCAGATAACAGAGCAATGGGGTTTGTCCTGGAAAAAACAGTTCTACTACATCATCAAGTTATTCGTGTTGACAAGCCATGGAATGTTTGCATAAGGGGAAGGAGGGGTAAATAGAAATGTTAGAATTCTGTGCCTCTTTGGAGCTGCTTTTTCCTTCAGTCTTGTGTAACTGTGACAGTTGTGAAGGAGAAAATGAAAACAAAGGAAAGCACTGGCAATGCTGGCATGAAAAGACACTTGCTTGTGTGGCAGTCAACAGCTACACAGAAGCTCTGTGCCCTCTGGCACAAAAGGAACAGCTTTGTTGTGCTCTGAGTGGTCACCCTGAGCCAGTCCATGGCAAAAGCCTGACCTTCTCTTAAAGACCCTTGAATGGCTCCTGCTTCAAAGTCTGCTAGGCTGCACAGCTGTTATTTGAATTACATGCACGCACTCACAGACTTGAGCCCAGAGCAAACCACCCCATCAAGGTAGGTCCTAAGTTACAGGGAGTCTTCCTACAGGTTCAGAGACAGTAAGTTCTACATTTTCTTCTCAATCACATTTTCCATAGAATCATAGAATCATCAGGGATTGGAAGGGACCTCGAAAGATCATTTAGTCCAATCCCCCTGCCACAGCAGGATCACCTAGACCAAGTCACACAGGAGACCAAGTCACACAGGAAGACCAAGTCACACAGTCCTCAGTGTAAGCAAAATGATCCTTCTCTAAGCTGCATTATCCTTCTCTGCCTGCTGAACATACAAGTTCAATTCAGTCAAGGAATAGCACTGGAAGGGGCTGCCCTTTATGGAGTCTCCTTCTCTGGAGATGTTTAAAACCCACCTGGACATGTTCCTGTGCGACTTGGTCTAGGGATCCTGCTGTGTAAAGGGATTGGACTAGATGATCTTTCGAGGTCCCTTCCACTACCTAATGTCCTGTGATCCTGTGACTCAATGCAGACATGTTCAGAAATATTCCACTACACGCTGGCCACAGCCCCCTTCTCCATAAAGACACTGTTTTCACTGTTTTCTTCCAAACTGCAGACCTCGCAAAGGCAGGACACCAGAAGGTAAGCACCTGGTGCAGACTGAACATTCACTTTTGCTGTAGTGTAGCACAACTTCCTAACTGCTTACCTAGAGGTAGACACAGAACAGAGTTGGCTGAGACGTGGACCCTGTTGTTCTCCTGCCCGTTCACCCACCCAGCTGGAGCTGTGGATTTGCATTTGGCCTGGAGCCTGAAGGAATCCAGGCTGGGGAAGTCTGTGCCCATCAGTGTTGACGCAGCTGAAGTGGTGTTAGAAGGCAAAATACACACTGCACCCCGTTCCATTCATCTGTGAGGTGTGGGAAGCCAGAGACATTCACTTTCTCTGTTTACTTTGTCCTGTTTTATGCCCAGGTGACAAACTGCAATTTATTTGCCCCACGCTTCATCAATGGCTCCTGAGCTGTCTGGAAACGAAGCAGGACTTATGCACCAACAATACTCCATGAACTAAAGCGTGATTCAGACAGAGGCACGTTTTTAGTAGTTCTATTTGAGGTGGTTATTTATTTTACACTTGTTAACATCTCTTTCACCACAATCATTAAGTCTATTGAGGGAAGAAGCCTTTGCTAACAACTCAGCATCTCCTCAGCTCTGCTCAAGCTTGAAATGCCAAGTGGTGATGGGTTAGCATCATTCCACAGATCGTTTCCTTTTGGGATGCCTTCAGTTGTTGCTCCTTCAGTGCCTTCTCTGACTGGAAATGCAAAGTGACAGGTGTATTATCAAGACTGAGATTGTGAGATGTCTCCTGGAGGTCTTTTCTTCACTATGGTTTGAGTCATGGAGGTTGTATTTGTTCTGAGCAGAGTTACATTGAGTAAATGAAGGCCACTGGCTTAGTTTCTGAAAAATCTGCCTGTTTGGAAGCTTTCTGTCACAGAACTGGTCAATACTTGTGGTTAAGGTAGGAATCGCTGGAGAGAGTCCAGCGCAGAGCCTCGAAGACAATGAAGGGAGTAGAACATCTCCCTTATGAGGAAAGGCTGAGGGAGCTGGGGCTATTGAGCTTAGAGGAAAGGAGACAGAGGGGTGACCTCAGTAATGTTGATCAATATGTGAAGGGTGGGTGTCAGGAGGATGGAGCCAGGCTCTGCTCATTGGAGTCTAATGATAAGACAAGGGGCAGTGGGTGTGAGCTGGAACATAGGAGGTTCCACATCAATATGAGAAGGAACTTCTTCATGGTGAAGATGACAAAGCACTGGAAGGGGCTGCCCAGGGGGGTTGTGGAGTCTCCTTCTCTGAAGTTCCTGTGCGACTTGATCTAGATGATCCTGCTGTGGCAGGGGGATCGGACTGGATGATCTTTCAAGGTCCTTTCCAATCTGTAATGTTCTGTGATCCTGTGTTCCTTCTTCTGTTTGTGTCTTCCTAAGTGACACTTTTAGCCTAGGAATTTCACTGAGATTCTCCAAGACGTTGCATTGACTCTCTTGCTTCAGTTCTAGGGGAAAGCATATTGCACCTCTCGTATAAGGTATGAAGTGATTTTAAATGCGAGTGACCCAAACGTGTAAATAAGTTGTAGGATCTTGGAAGACATTCTGTAAATACAAAGCCCAATGATTTCCTTGCTTATTTTTATGAGTCCAGAAGACATTATGAGGACTGAATGAAAATAAGCAACACAGTGTTGAATGCTCAAGCAGATGTACTTCCTCTAAGGAAATGTCTGGATGGAAGCCTGTCCTAGGAACAAAACCACTCTTAATTTCAAAGTGGAGTATATGAAGCTCAAGGAATTAAATAAATCTGGAGATACAGAATAAAAAAACCCGCTCTCCCCAAGTCCCACTGAGATACTAAGCTTGGCCAAAATAGAGACCAGACCTTGAGACTCAAAAGGTTTGTGTTTGCCACATAGTCAGTGAACAGGTGCCAGTGGTGTGTCATCATGACCCAGCTGAGGTGTAGATACCCCTGATCCGTTGCACAGAGGGAGTTAGAATGGAAACGAGTAGATGGACCTGGTTTGTCTTGTCTTGGCAAGAAGTACATGATAGAGTTGGAGCACAAGGCTGGTAAATGGATTGGACATGGCACTTGGTGCCATGGTCTAGCCTTGAGCTCTGTGGTAAGGGTTGGACTTGATGATCTATTAGGT
>JAOXOE010000001.1:5916951-5933404 GCA_028565055.1 Phoeniculus purpureus
CCCCTCAGTCTCCTCCAAGCTAAAGAGACCCAGCTCCCTCAGCCTCTCCTCATAAGGGAGGTGCTCCACTTCCTTCACCATCCTCGTAGCTCTACGCTGGATTCCCTTCAGTAGCTCCAAATCCCTCTTGAACTGAGGGGTCCAGAACTGGACACAGTACTCCAGACGTGGTCTCACCAGTGCAGAGTAGAGGGGGAGAAGAACCTCTCTCAAGACTGAGGTATCTGTCATGGAACATAAAGCAGCTACAATCACACACACGCAAACGCTGTGTTAGGATGTGGCAACGGAGCCGTCACAAGCTTGTGCCTGGGCAAATCCTGGTGGAAGCAGTTCTCATGCTTTATTTTTACTGTATCGATCATGTTACTGTCTAAATAACTCCTGGGGTTGCGTTTTGCTAGTAAGGATGTTCCAAAGGCTTTCTGAATATTTTCAGACCTTTGATTCCAAGGACACCACAGAAGTAAAAATTCAACGCTGAAATCTGTTGCTTGCTTAAATGCTTTGGTCTTGTGCAGGACTGAGAGAAATACACGGATTCCATATGATCTGAAATTGCTACTGGATTTCTGGCAGAACTGAACGTTGTGAAATGTCCTTTCACCAAAACACGACAGAAGATAAAACTAGTGAGTGAGGTGGGGTACACAGGGACCAAGCACACACTCAGCATCCAGCCCAACCCAATTCTCAAGGCAAGGAAATAACAAGAAAATTTTACTTCAGGTTGGTTTGAGACTCAGAGCAAGAACATTAAATCTCAGTGGGATTCACAGCCACACACAGAGCTCGTAATGCAGCACTTCTGCATAAGGAAATCAGATTACTGGAGACAGGATGCTTCTAAGTGTCTTTCAAGTCTACGTCCTGTCTGGGGACGTTACCAAAGCTTTCGAGAGAGCAGCTCTCGAGGAAAGTCACTCAGTAAGGTCTAACTCACCAATAGCCAAAATCTCTTTAGAGGAATTTGCTGAGTGACTGCAGTCACCTCCTGCTGAGCACCCAGCTTGGCACACCTCACAGACACACCACACTTCCCAGCAGTTTTGAGCACCTCCTTTATCAGAATCAAATTCTTGCAAATGGCCTCCAGCTGAGAAACCAAGATCTAAGATGTTTAAAATGATAAATGACTAACAGCTTATACAGATCTTGCCACAGATCACACAGACCCTTGAAAACACCATTTCTCAGTTTAGATGATGGGGTGGGATCGTGCAAGCCAGCCCACACACCTAATTTCCAGTGAAAAGAGCCACATAAGCTGCCTTATGAGCACCCAGGGTAGGTGCTATCCAAAAATTGGTTGTCAGGTCTCAGCTCATCACCCAGACTTCTACAAGAAATTGAGAGATGAGTGCTACGCAGGTAAGAAAACGGAAGACCTTTTTCATTAGAAGAGGTTGCACTGTCGTTCTCTCTCTTCACTAAGTAAGCATTTAGATGTCAATTTAACATTTAACAGAAGTGGCTCAACTAATTGGGTTAAACTATTGTTTAATTCTGTGTAACCTTAAAATTATCCTAAACTTAAACTTTTCACCATAGGACCAAAGCCTTTGACAGAACTTCTGAAAGAGCAACACCTCTGAGATGTTGAGAGTCATTTAATTTGTAAGGCAGAGCCTTAAAAGCTAATGCACTCCTGGTTACGCACATTTAAGATGCATTTGTATGTGATAAGAAACATTAAGAAGTATAATTATGATTACATGACCTTTTTCAATGAGTTTCTGAACCACATAAACAGGAATTTAGTGTCTTGGGTACCACTGATCTTTGGAAATGAAACCAAGAAGCACTGAGTTAAAAAACTGCGACCCGTTGTCCTGTCACTGGGCACTTGGCCTTTCCTCCCGACACCCACCTTTCAGATGTCTGTAAGCCTTCCCTCAGTCTTCTCCAGGCTAGCAAGACACAGGTCTCTCATCACTTCCTCATAAAAGAGATGTCCCAGCCCCTCATCTTTGTAGCCCTTTGCTGGACTCTCTCCAGTAGAGACTTTGAACCAGGGAGCCCAGAACATCCAGTACTGCAGATGTGACCTCACCATAGCAGAGTAAAGGAGCTGCACTCCTCTAAATGCTTCCTAGGATTCCACTGGCCTTCCTGGCCACAAAGACACTTTGCTGGCTCATTGTCAACCCATTGTCTACCAGGGCTGCCAGGTCCTTTTCCACAGAGCTGTGTTCCAACAGGTCCACCCTCATCCTGTACTGGTGCATGGGGTTATTCCTCCCTAGATACAAGTCCTTCCAAGTGTCCTTATTGAACTTCAACAGGTTCTTCCCTTCCCCAACTCTCTAGCCTGTTGAGGTCTTTCTGAAGGGCAGCACAACATGATGGTGTGTCAATCACACCTCCCACTTCTATGTGATCAGCAAACTTGCTGAGGGTACACTCTGTCCCTTCACCCATGTCACTGATGAATACGTTGAACAAGACTGGACTCAATAATGACCCCTGAGGAGCATCACTGGCTACAGGCCTTCAAATACCACTCTGCACCACTGATCACAATGCTCTGAGCTCTGGCAGTCTACCCTCAGTCCACCTCCCTGTCCACTCATCGAACCCCCCTTCTAGGTTTCCGTATAAGGATGTTATGGGAGAAGGCTGAAGCCAAGGTAGATGACATCTACTGCCCTCCCCTCATCTAGCCATCCAGTCACACCATCACAGAGGGTTACTAGATTGGTCAAACATGGTTTCCCTTTGCCATGCCATGCTACTAGAGGGAAGGAGTCTTACATTTCTTTGAGGGCATTAGGCAGATGCTGCAAATTGGAGCGATGCTGGAAGGCACCAAAGCATTCAGATGTGGACAAACTGCAGAGCACATATGCAGAAGGTATAACACTCATGGAGGTCCATTTGTGGCTATCACAACAGTGACTGACAACAAACATTTTCTGTGCTTGGCAAATGTTGTCTAGGCAACCAATTATATTTAACGAAAAAGAAGCAGCTCTAAAGAGGAGCTGACCAGAACAAATATTTAAGGAGGTTGTCCTTGTGAGAAAGGGGAAAAACTTAGGTCAGCACTTCAGAAATAAGTAACCATGACCTCTTGGCCCATGATGAGTAAATCCTGCATTAAAAGTAAGGTAACAACAGGTCTGGAGGCACTTGTGCACCTATCAGCACCCAGACCAAGGGTAACGAGAGCTCTCAAGCATCTCTCAAAGCACCACAGCTCACATGCTCCAAGAGCTTCGTCTCCAAAAGAGCAGGATTTCTTTCCCAAATGGCTACGCCAAGAGGCTGCATGAGATCACTCAGTGCCCAAACAGAGTCATGCTCCTTCATTTTCATCATCACTTTAGCAACAATTATCAGAGCTTCCCTGCATCTCGCAGACTTATTCTAGACAGGGCCCATTTCGGAACAGAGCAAGACACGGTATGTAGGGACAGAGGAGCTGACAGCAAAAAACTATGAAAATTGCTGTGTCAGCTCAATTCTTGCTGGTGGAAGAAGATTTCCAGCCTGGTGTGATTGCACAAGGCAGCTATTCAGGCTGCACCGAGTGCATCCTGACTCATATGGCTTAAAATAAAGAAATGATGGGCTGATGGCTCACGATTGGAAACCAAAGATATCTGCTCCTTCTCCAGATGTTATCAGGATAGAGGGTGATTGTGTAGCGTGAAGATAATGCCCAGAAAAGCTTATTCCTGGGACAAATCTGGATCACTGTGTCGTAACAGCATTATCTGTTTGAGTTTTTGTATCATGGTATCATCAGAGTGACGAAGATAAGGAGATGTGGCAGCTGCAAAGCTAAAGGAGCATCCCTTTGACTGCTGGCAAACATCAGGGCTTTCCTGCTGGAAAGGTCTGAGACAAATCCATCCCCAGGAAAGTCACTGTCATTTTAGTTTTATGGATTTTGTGAATCCCCCAGAGATTAATTCTACTACCTCAGCTGTAGCTGAGGTAGGCACAAGCTTCCTGGGTCCACCTCATGCATGAAGTAAGACTTTTAAACAGCCACTTAATTCCACCTGCCATACAATGCTCACATTTGGTTACTTTAAAAAACGCTGGTAAACACACTGCTCATCAGTTGCCTGGTACAACCTCTACAGAATGGACAGAACAGCAAAGCATAAATAAAGGAATAAAGACATTTGATACTGTCCAGGAAGGCTCGAGGATCTAAAGAGCTTTTGTAGCCTGACATCTAGGAGTCTGTAACTTAAGAGGTCGTAACAGGATTTCTGAACACGCCTGAATAAATGTAGCTCAGGGAATCTGGTAAGAGCTAAGCTTTAGGATTAAAAAATAGGTTACAATAGGTGAAGCTTCTTGGTTTTACCAGGTGCTTACACAATTGATGCATTTGAGGATAGTCTTCATGTGTTCCAAATTCAGCTACAGGGAATGTCTTTGAGAAAACTAATTTCACAAAGAATTAAAATAATGAAAACAAATCCCACAAACTCTGAGCTGGATTGCAGGAACCAAAGGATCTGAAGGGAAGAGCACACAAGGCAGAGCACCACTGACTTTTGAAATCTCTGTTTCTAAATCAACATCTGTAAAATCTCATGTGCACTAGGTAGTGGACTGGAACACAAGTGTCATTTCCTTCTCACTTTGTGTCTGTATTGCAGCTGGGAAGAATGGATGGGCAGTATAAGCAAGTATCTTACCAACATAGCCAGGAGTCCCGCAGGCTGTGGACATAACATCTCCTTTGCCCTCCATCTTTGACAATCCAAAGTCACTGATCATGATTTTTGACTCTTCATCCTGGCTGTAGTAAAGCAGGTTCTCGGGCTAGAAAGGGGAACAAGCAAAGTAGCTTTTAAATATGCAAGTCCAGTAACAACATCTGTTGGTTGATGAAGTAGGTATTAGAGGATTTTTGTGTCTTCTCCACTGGAAATAAACTGTTATGAGAGAGGAAATGCCTTTGCAGTTAACAGACTTACAGCAAGGATGTTTCAGCTACAGCCAATTAGGAAAAAATGCTGCGGCACTAAACCCAGCAACTTGTTTATTCTGAAAGTCACTCCACAAAGCCCTGTGACTATATACCAGCATCAGGCTGGTTGGAGAGACTAACAAACCTCCATCTGCTACAGCATAGAATCAATTAGGTTGGAAAATACCTTTAGGATCATCAAGTCCAACCATTAACCCAACTACATCAAGCCCACAGCTAAACCCTTGTCCCTAAGCTCTGGATCTTACATAACTTGTAAACACGTCCAGGGATGGCCATTCAACCCTCTCCCTGGGCAGCCTGTTCCAAGGCCTGACAACCCCTCCAATCAAGAAGTTTTTCCTTATGTTGGACCTAAACTTCCTCTGGCACAACCTAAGGCCATTTTCTCTCGTCCCATCACTTGTTACTTGTGAGAAGAGACCAACCCTCATCTGTCTTTCAGATGACCAACCTTTATCTTATCCCTTCAGGTAGTTGTAGACAGCAATAAAATCTGCCTTCAATGTCCTTCAGACTAAACAGTCCCAGCTCCCTTAGTCGCTCCTCATAACGTTTGTTCTCTGCACCCTTCACCAACCTTCTTGCTCTTCTTTGGACCCACTCTAGCATCTCAATGTCTTTCTTGTACTGAGGTGCTCAAAACTGAACCCCAGACATGAGGTGTGGCCTCACCAGTGCTGAATACAGGGGTACAATCATCTCCTTACTCCTGCTGGCTACACCACTGTAGTGCTCCATCCATGTTTTCAGCAGAGCAAAGCTTTTGCTTGGAGCTGTGAGACAACATTTCTTCCTCTGGTTAGTATTTGGTCTTGCAAAAAGGTCCAGCATCTGCTTGTACTCTGACAGTCTGGTGATAATGGGGTGCCATCACACCACCCAGACTTTGGGGTCTTCATCTACAAAGGTGACAGACACCTCGTGCTTCAGCATAACCCTGGCATAGACTTTTGCCCAGAAGTTGATAGAAACGTCCACCCACATGGAGCATATTTTGTCTATCACCCTGCTGAATGCTCCAGGAAATAGTGAGAAGCAGCTGCGGCCACACGACATCATCAGAGTCCCTGGGTCTCATCCAAGCTTGGATTTGTAAGGAAGAGCAATTGCTGTGCAGCAGCAGCACCAACATCTATCTTCCCTCCTGCATCCTGTAACCTCCTGTTCTGGGGAAAGCAGGGATAAAGAAACAACGGCGGGTGCTATTGCCTCCGCTCTACTCTGAGGTTCCTGCTTAGTCTCAGCTTAAAGGTAAAGGACTTTCTGGCTTCCTGGCCCCAGCGCGAAGCCATGCAGTGATGGCTTTATTCATGGGATGTGGTGGCCATGAGAGGATCTACAAGCTGCATCCCCATCTGTGAGCCAGTGGCTACTGAGGTAAAAAGGGAAATGATTGCTTGTAAGAATAACGAACATTTATTCTCCTTTCTCACGATACCTGATGTTTTAACTGGCCATTACGATGATGACACTGCTTTCAGGCACCCTGTGAGTCAGTTTTACACCATGGTCTACCCCTGATTGGAGCTACTCCTGATTTTAACCAGAGCGCTTCTGATCTGCTGAGGGTTTCCCAACAACTTCTGTTAACCCCAAGCCCCATCTTATTCATATTTAGTAAGAGCAAAAAAACCACTGAAGTTTAATCTCGTTTGAAACCTGATTAAAAGAACTCCAGTCCATCAAGCTGGCTAATTAAAAAAGCATTAACAAGGTGGCTCTGTGCCAAGTGGAGATGCTTAAGCCTTTTTGTACACCCTGGACTTCATCTGCTGCCATCTCTTGTTATCTGCTGCTATTGCATTACTTAGATCAGGGACTTGGAGAACAGATCAGCTTTTCCCAACTGCAGCAAGAACTATTTTGGTATCTGAATGGCACATAATTACAATAAATAATTGTTATAATGTAGAGCGGACTCTTTCCCAGAATTTGATTTTGAGGGATCACAATTCAAAACTTGCACTTATCTTGGTATTTTGGGATCATAAAAAGCCTTATTATAGCCCTACTTCCACCACGATGGTAGGTTTGTGCTAACAGAAAGTCACAGCAGGTGTTCCTCACATACCATATTTTATGAGTCATTTTTAACGACGGGCATGGTGCTGGCAAAGATCACACAAAAAGAAAGAAAAAGAGCTAGTCTGGACCCCAAAATACCACTGGAGAATGTTGGTTTGAGGTAAATTCAGCAAGTCCTTGCATAAACTCTGGAAGTAATTTGTCGATGAATCTACTTCCCAGATACTAGGTCTTAGATGTTATTGTAGGGACTTTTAAATAAGAGTAATCTGATTTATAGTGATAACCCTGGCCTTCCCCTAAGCTATAAAGACAGGAATATTAAGAGCTCAGACAACTGAATGTCTGAATTAAGAGGACTCGTATCTACTGCCAAAATACCTGGTTGCAGAAAGAAGTAGGAAGTTATTTCCTATCAATTGAATTTGGGAGAAAACTGGTCATGTTAAAATACCACACAACGGTTCCATACTGAATTGTGGTGGGGGAGTCTCACAAATACAAGAATATTTCTATGCACTTCAGCCTAAGAGCAGGAAATTGATGGGAACTGGGGGCAACAAGTGAGGGTAGGAGATGGAAGACTGGCCAGTGACTCTCTACAGAAAACCTATTATTTGGGACTGTCAGGTCTAAACTGCTACACACTGAGGAGGAATCACTATTTGTGGATACTGTGCATTTTCCTTCAGTGGAAACCAAAATGACACTTAAAAAAAGAAGCATTTCTACTTTCTACTCTTCTATCACAGATCACAGGATGCTCACTTCTGGCAGAGGTGTACCGGACTGAGGCAAGTCCCTTTCAGCAGTAAGGTGGAGAAATTTGCAATCCTATAGGAACAGCCCCTCCATGGCTAAAAGATTCACATCTGGCATCAGAGTAGTAGAAGGAAATGGCTGCACTGACTGTCACTGGGCACTGCTCCACCTTGGAGATCTGTGATGCTGGTGGATAAACCTGTAATGGGCTGTATTTTGGTCTTACTGTATTGCCCTTTGGGAACAAGCCTGTCATTTTACACCACCCAGCATTTCACATCAGCACTAATTTTGGAGGAGATAAAAAGCAAATAAATAGTATCTTGTCATCACGTCAAGTTTTATCCCTCTTAAGAGTGAGGTCCCATGCCCAGCCCGACAACCTTGCTAAGAGGAGTTGCCAAAGGTCACAAGCACACAGTTTAGTATTAGACTGTACTAAAAATACAATTGACTTAAAAATACATTCAATAAAAAATTCTGTTAAAGAAGTAAAAAAACCCCAATAAACAAACCCTCCTGACTCTATTAATAGTCACTAAGCCTTTACAAGATATGACCCATTTAGCCAAATTCCACTCTCTTTACACAGGGACAACTCAAGGCAACAGCATTCTCATCTAAGGAAACCCCTGCCTGGAGCATCCCTCCAAAACACAACCAGAGATGTTATTTCATTCACAAATTCTTCACTTCTGGTAGCAAACAGGTAGAAGTCATTAGCTCAGGAACAGAATGTACAGTTTTCTTTTGACATTCATGTCTTAGGTTCCTAACATCTTCTGCTAATTTCTTAATTAAGGTATTAAAGACGGGGAGGTTTAGTTGTTATGAAATTCAAGCCTTCCTGCTTATCTTAATGACAATTTAAGATATTGGAATGAAACAATTTAGAAATCATGTTTTGGGATGTTTTTCCCAGAATAGCTGGTTTTGATGTGATAACATTGGCACAGCTAAAAGGAAAGTTGTCTGAAAACCACACTGGCACACAATGTTCCTTAGAAGAATCCTCGCTGTTAACAGTGTTTCCAAAAACAATTGGCCCAAATAGCATGAGAGGAAATTGGTCAACTTTGTCACACTGTTCGTTGCTATTAATAATCATTGCACAAAAGTAAATACGGCACTGGAAATCTGCATGATACTTTGCAGCAGTGAACACATCCCAGCTGACATGAGTTTCCTGCCTGAATATAGTAATTTGGGTCTTGATGAATTACTTTTCTGTTCCTACATGATAAGTGCAAAACTTCCACTGCAACAGCACTGATTGCAAGGTTCTCATTAAAACCAATGATGCTGGGAGGGTATGGAACCTTCAGAGCATCTCTCGTGGTAAAACCTTACTGAAACAGCCAGTCCCCAGGGAGGTAGAGCTTACACCTGTTAGACTCACACAACGAAGATGATGAAGGGAGTAGAACACCTCCCTGATGAGGAAAGGCTGAGGGAGCTGGGTGTCTAGATTGGAGAAAAGGAGATTGAGGGGTGACCTCATTAGTGTTTATAAATACCTTCCAATCCCTAATATTCTGTGATTCTGTGAATTATGCCCGGAGAACTGACTCATGTCTCGGTCATACCTTGAGGTCCCTGTGCACGATTCCCATTCGGTGCAGGTAGTAGACAGCATCCAGGACCTGCCGAATCAGGGTGCTGGCGTCCTTCTCGGTGTAGAAGCCTTTCTCAACAATGCGGTCGAAAAGCTCTCCCCCAGACACTCTGGAAAACAGGATGGGGTGCAGAAGTGTGAGGACATGGCTTGTAACATGCTTTCCTTCTACCTCACTGGTCAAAGCCAGTCACCAGCCACAGGCAGTCCAAACACATATCCATCTGGTGCTCTGGGCGCTCTCCCACTGCCACAACAAGTATTTGGCTTTAGTTTTCTCATGGTTCAAGGATTGGTGATGCTGTGACAGAAATAAAGTCCATCTCACATCAGACATTGGTCTAAGAACTTGCAGGGGGAAGTCACAACTATACCCCAGCAAAAGTCAAGGGAGAAAACACTAGTTTCCATGTTATCCCACCCTAGTGAACTCTGCACAGGCAATGCTGGTCTATTGTTTCTGCTGGTGCTGGCCCACAGAGGTTGTAGGGCTCCCTACGATTCCTTGGGTTTCATCTTTCACTCCACCAACCAAGGCTTGGGTTTAGCTCTGAAGGAATGGTTCCATTCCCCTTTCCCAACCAGCATGTGAAATGCATATGGGAATTGCTGCCAGTACCTATAGAGCATTAGTTTATTAGAGGACTCCGAATTTATGACAATTTTAAATGGTCTTAGAACACCCCCCTTTACTTGCAGTCATTTATCAGCAGCCACAAACTCCTTAGGCAGAGTGCAGCCTCTTCCCAGCACTGGTAGCAGACAGTTATTGATGAGGGAGAGCAGATTATCAGAGCAATTCATCACCAGATGACACAGATGAGGAAAGGATCCCACAACACAGAGGAAAGAAAAGGAAACCTTGGCATCCCCCTATTTAATGTCTGCTATATTATGCTTTTCCTCTGCCCTGCTAGAAATAACATGTTCTGAACCCAATTTTAAATAAAAAATGGACACATTAAAACTCCCCAGAGAAGTATCTGGGGAAACAAAAGAGGAAAGAAATGTCTGAGTAATTGAAATAATAAAACTGTCAGCGAAAACCTACACTACCAGGGTAAATAAAAGACTTGCATTTTAACAAGCAAAACCTATTAAAAAATAAAATGCATGCGATACTTCACTTCAGCAAGCTGCACCACTTAGCATATCATAAATAGCACAGTAAAACTTTCCTTAAAAACAAAACCTAATAAAGGGAAAAATAGTAAATGATGGCAGTCATTAAATACATATGGACTGGGAGCTTGCCATTACAGGAACACGAGGTAATTCAGCCACTCCAAGCAATAATTTGAATAATGCCGTGAAGTCCCTTCCTAGGAAAGTCTGGAGCCTGAATGGGAGAGGAGGTTACTGCTCAAAAGGAACACATTTAGCTTTGGAAAAGAAAAGCAACCTTGGGAACAAAACTGATAAACCAAATAATCCCCCCATTAAGTGCCAGGCAAACAAATCCAACAGCAGGCTGAAGTATTGGCATTAACTGAAACCCTGCAGTACAGGTGACGTTCACCTGGGGCTTGAAGTCCACTCAGCCAACCTCTGGCCATACCAGCAGCAGTGCTGGGCTGACAGTGGGACAAAGAGAAAGCCCCATATGGAATTGGGAGTGTCCATGACTTGTGGCATTGCAGGGAAGGAAGCACCACAGCAGACAGAGGCTGCACTGGCAGAAGTGCCATCACACAACAACCTGCTCTGAGATGATGCAAAGAAAAGCTTACCCGTTCTTTTTGTTTCTCACTGCAGGAGCTGTATTTCTTATGGATACATACAGATGTAGGTACATACATGGTTTTGCTCCCATCTCTTCTCAGCCCTACACCCCCTGCCTGATGTACTGAATGCCTTGCCAAGGGAGAACAGACAAGCCTCTACCTCACCATTCCCTGAGGGCAGACAAGATTTTACCAAAGCTGGCTCCTATTAGCTGATTGTCTTTTTACTATTCCCCTGCAGACCTTTTGTTTCCTGTGGATTAATTGCACTGAAAATTGAGCCCATGCAGTAATTAATAAGGCTGAATACAGCCCAGCTCCCCATGAACAGCAGTGCTGCTGATTTGCAATTCCACAGTTTCATGGGTTATATTAAAGAGACGGATGGCTTTAGTAGATTCTGATTTGCATCACGTGCTTCTCTGCACAGGGACTCTCTCCATCAGTGTTTGCAGAGTATACTTCCAAAACCCTTTTCATTTAAATGACAAAACTCCCCTCCATGCCTGCTCACTCCCTGTCCTCAAACCTCATCCTTTAATCAAGAGAGTTTCTTAGTCAAATTTAGTCCAATGGATCTGCCGTACCCAGGCTCAATCTGTTTATAATTTTATTTCAACACACAGAAAATATTTGCAACCTCTTAATGATGCAGGATGAACAGCTGGTAAGTTTGCAGCCACTTGCTTACTCAGTGTCAACAGCATCCCAGGTACATGCCAAGAGTTGAAGGACCTGTGCTCCTATTTACTCACATGGTGACTCTGTGTTATGGCACGTGGGATTTGTACTGCTTGTTTGCACTCACCTGTAAAGTAAGGTATGAGGCTGAGGGCAAGAGTAATCGCTGTGGTTCACCTCCCAGGGATGCTCTGGAACTCAGCACCCGAGGCCACAGCTACTTTCCACATGTCAACATGGCTTTTCTCCTCCAAAACAGAGTTAACTATAAAATCACAGGGTAGTGCTGCTACCTGCATGGTGCCCAAGGGCTGACTTACATCAGTGCTATTCCAGGAGCAAATCAGCAAGGGCAGCTGTGAGAGAGCACCTGAGCTCTAAACTCTTGCTGGAAGTGGAATCTGTTTGTCTAAAGCTGGTCCCTCTACCTTGAAGAGATGTGACTTGGCATCCTGCTCTGAACAGGCCTGGACACCTGCAAAGTACTGCTGCAACTAGTTTGTTCCAGTCTTTATTACTCTGGGATCTTTTTTTTCCTTCTTTCACCAGTTTTGCCCTCTCTATGGAATTTTGAGCAGAGCACAGAAGGCAGAGTTGAAAACTGCAGGTAGGAAGAGTACAATTAGGTCTTTGTCTTAAAGAAACTTAAGACAAATTTTTCCGACCAGAAAGAGAGAGTAGGAGGGATTTCTCATCAGTGGAAAAGGACTGCTCCTGTCTTGCAGCTGGCACTGGCTCATGGAGCTGGACACACTGTCCCAAACAGCAGCACAAGGATCCTTTTTCCCCTGCTGATTTCAATCTTGGTTCTCAGCAAAGAAAAAGTCATAGGAGGAGTAGCCAAGTGCAGGTACTTTACAAGTGGTTAACCCTGGGGACAGCTCAAGTGATCCAGAGTATTAGTCCTGCTGGGGGACTCTGAGTTGGGAAAAAATCAGCAAAGAGCCCACAGCTGCATCTTCTGCATGCTGGGACCACCTGCAATTTGTATGCAACTCCATCCCTTGATCCTTCCATGCCAAGGCACCAAATGAGGTTCACCAAGCAGCATGGGGAAATCCCAGCACTTGGAGAAGGAGCAGAGCTGGGTGTCCACATCACACCTGGGTCACCCCATTGTATGTCCTGCCTGCTCCAGGAAGAGAGAAAACAATTTCAAAACAACACCCAGAAGATTCATGTAGTTTAGAATGGGGAAAACACCCAACAACACAAAACACACAGCCATAAATAAGAACCCGTTTCACTTCGATTCCATTTCTGCCTGAGGCTCTGTCTTTAGTGCATATCACTATCAACTTGAGGAAGGCCAGAATGAACATTATTTTCACTTTCTCATTGCAGGAAATAGAGAAAGAAAGGAACAGTCTTGACTCAGCGAAACAGCCAGGACACACAGTGATGTCCTCTTCCACAAGCCCTACCTAACTAAGACTCATAGAATCATTTAGGTTGGAAAAGACCTTTCATATCAAGTCCAACTGTTAACTTCGTACTGCGTAGTCCATCCCCAAACCATGACTCTAAGTGTCACATCTACAGGTCTTTTAAATCCCTCCAGGGATAGTGACTCCACCAGCTGAACAGCCTGTTCCAGTGCTTGACAACCCTTTCAGTGAAGACATTTTTCCTAATAGCCAACCAAGACCTTTCCCCTGGTGCAATTCCTCTCATCCTATCACTCTTTATTTGAGAGAAGAAGCTGATCCCCACCTTGTTAAACCTCCATTCAGGTAGGTGTAGAAAGCAATGAGGTTTCTCCTGAGCTTCATTTTCTCAAGGCTAAACAACCCCAGTTCCCTCAGTTGCTCCTCATAGGTCTTGCATTCACAACCCTTTACCAGCTTCATTGCTCTTCTTTGGACTTGCTCCAGCACCTAAATGTCCTCATGGGAGTGAGGACCCCAAAACTGAACACAGTTCTCAAGGTGTGGCCTCACCAGTGCCCAGTACAGGGAGGCAATCACCTCCCTAGCCTTGATGGCCACACTATTGCTGATAGAAGCAAGATGCACTGCCATCAAAACCCAGTTTAAAGAGGGGTAGCAGGACACAACTTGACCATGTGAAAGGCTCCTCTCAATGTCATCCAGTGATAGGACAAGGGCCAAAGGGTGTAAGCTTCCTTTCATGCAGACGGTGCAAATCTTTCAGGGGATCAAGTGTGGTGCTGCAGTTTACAATAAATTCCTGCAGTCCAGTGGTCTGAGGTCAGCCACAGAAAGTTGGTCCAGCTCTAATGAAGATGGACAAGGAATCAGAATTTATGTCCATTGGTTTATTTTTAATAGTTTATTGTCCTGACTAGATTTGGGAATGTTGTCTCTTATTCCTTCCCAGCTTGGTGTTAACATGCAGAGCCACACCTTCAGCACAGCCTACCATGGTGTCTCCATGTACAACAGGTTTTCAAAAAACTGTGAAAATGCCAATGACTTTGTGTACATGGATGAGCTCCTCCATTATTTGGGCTCCGGATGAACATCCTGCACCGACAGTAAAAAAGGACCCTGAAGGACCTCACAATCCTCCTTATGGGCAAAGGAGAGGTCACTAACAGTGCCCTAATCACAGTTAAGCCTCTGCTCAAGGGTTGATGTCAGTCCTTGTCACTACACAGTTTCTATGCTCTTGCAATTTCTAATGTAC
Organism: Phoeniculus purpureus; assembly: GCA_028565055.1. Taxonomy (NCBI): domain Eukaryota; kingdom Metazoa; phylum Chordata; class Aves; order Bucerotiformes; family Phoeniculidae; genus Phoeniculus; species Phoeniculus purpureus. Next base: position 5,931,368 of record JAOXOE010000001.1, read on the forward strand.
AGATGTAGCTGGGAGACATGAGGAAACATTTCAGCATTCGTACTGCACCTTTACTTTACACTAAACAATTTCACCACCAAGTTCATCAGGAAAGAGCCAAATTGACTAAAAGAAAACAGCCCTTTCACAGGTTAATGACAAAAGACATGATCGGGCTTCTTCTGAAGCAACCAGTTCCTTTGCAGTACCATCAGGAAAGCAGAATGTGCAGTTTCAAAGCAACACTTTGATTAAAGATGAGCACCGACCAAAACCTCCCTTGTAATTTAAGGCTCCTAAACTCACAAACTAAAAGTCAATCTCTTTGAATTTCTGATGTTTTTGCCAGCAGTGTGAAACCTGCACCTGTGCATTGCAGGTCATTCTACCAGGTACCTGCCAGACCCTCCTGGCAGGAGACATCCCTACATATGTTACCCTTCAGGTAAATGAATATATGAATAAAAACCAAATAAATGCTGGAATTAACAAGATGTTAGTCGTATATTGGTATTAATGTATTCATGTTATCCTTTCTTTCTCTTGCTGGTGCCATCTGTGTGTACAGATATATCCTCTCATTTATTCATCCCTGCATCCCCCACTGTTATCAAGTGTAGGAACCTTTCGACTTGTTTTAGGAGCTTGAAAAATAACACCCTTTGAAATACCACTCGGACTTCTTTGCCATTTGGCAAACACTGATGTTTTTCTTTTCTGTCTCTTTTGGAGAACAGGCTGGAATTGCTCTCGATTGTTTACTGCTTGACAGTTTAATTGCTTTTATCAAAAGTCTTATTGACTAACTCATCAGTGGTGGATTTACGTAAAGAAGCCCATTAAAGCTGTTCAAAGCTTTTCCCTTCAGAAGTTCACCTGGTGCTTCACTACAACTCAAGACATTATCCAGCCTCCACTGGACAAGCCATAAAAGCACCACCATGCTGGGTTAGAGGAACCAGAGTGGGAGGGCAGAGGCACCCCTAGGGACTCACTAATACTCTTTAAGCTGAAAATAAGGGATGTCTAACGAAAAGAGGGTTGATCTCAGCAATCTGGAGCGACATCCCAGGACAACATGAAAAGGAAGAATTACTCTCTAACTGTGGAGTGCTCACTGATCAGAAGTTACACATCTGCAGCTTCCTACAATGTGAATCTGAAAAAGAGCGTAATTCAGCTGTGAGGCGTGCAGCTGGAAGCGTGAGACGAGATAAGAAAGACTGAAGGGACCACTTCTGGGAAGCTCTGGCTCTGAGTATTACTTTTCTCTAATGGAGGAATTATTAATACAAATATTTCCATTTAAAAAAAAAAATGTATTTTGGTTTTAATGGAGGGATTTTCTGTTTGGCTTTAAACTTCCTCAGCATTGTGAAAACGCATGAGAACCAGAAAGCGACCCTGGCCAGCCCGCTGCTCAAAAGGAAAGGGAAATTGGCTGCGCTCGTCTCATCGTTCAAACGATGTAACACACAAGAAGAAAATGAGTAAACAGATTCAATAGATTTTAGACCCAGAAAGGAACATTATGATCATTCACTCTGACCTCTTGCAAATGTAAGTACACGACTGAAAGTCTCCTTGTGCCAATAATGCAAGGTGTTAATCAGGCAAGGGCAGATATTGCCATAGGAAGGCTGCAGGTCCTGCAGGGAATTGCCTGATTCAGTAGACAGCTCAGAACACTGCACCGCGTTCCTCATCTGCAGCACACTATCAAACCCACAGCATGAGCAGCGCTAGAACTTTGTTATTGGAGCTTTAAATCACTCACATTCAGATCTGATGGTAACATCAATATGTGCTCCGAGGCCAGCAAAGAAGGGACACAGGATTAATTTCGGCTTATTTTTCTAGAGTATGGGGGTGTGATGTAGAAAGGGATGGATGGGTGTTGGCACTGTCTCCTTTAATAGGACAAGAAATAATGGGGATAAGAGGAGGCTCTGAGGTGACCTTCTTGTGGCTTTCCAGTATGTGAAGGGGGCCTACAAAAAAGCTGGGGAGGGACTTTTTAGGATATCAGGTAGTGACAGGACTAGGGGGAATGGAGCA
>JAOXOE010000001.1:5933504-5962847 GCA_028565055.1 Phoeniculus purpureus
ACTTGAGTGGTCAAGTTGCCATCCCTGGATGTGTTTAAAGATCGTTTGGATGAGGTGTTGAGGGATCTGGTTTAGGGGTGATCTTATAAGGTAGGGTAGCTGGTTGGACTCGATGATCCCAGGGGTCTTCCCCAACCTGTGTGATTCTGTGATTTATTAATAACCGCTAAACGCAAAACCCACTAATACACCTAGAAAATCAAACAGATTAATTACTATTAAAAATAATCATAGAAAATGGAATAGAAGTAAGGCAGGTTAAACAGTAACAAAAGTTCTGAACAAAGAAGTTTGATTAATCCTCAGACAAGTGTCTGACCTTCTGTGGTTCATCTAAATTTAAGTCTATTGGGCTGTGCCTCTGTTGCCTCAGGGAAGCAGGGGCAGGATTGGCATTGCACACATTTATTGCTGCTTCTGCTTAATATCAACATCCAAGACAGTCATCATTCAAACCAAAGTGAAGTTCCAGAAGATTTTGGTACAAGTGAAAAAAGCAGGAGTTTTATGGCTCTGTCCCTTACCTATTGCATTATCTATAAACTATGCCTTGCTGGAAATGAACTACTAGTCAGCATGGCACAGGACCAGTGCGTTATATATCAATAGCTAATGGAAGAATGTGCCATTCAACATGCTGCAAAACTTGCTATTAATGATTAATCATCCCCTTTCTCGAGCAGGCTCTTCGATGCACTCCAAGAAGTTGCCATTTCTGAAAATATTCCCAGTTGAGAAAGACCTTCTATACTGGTAGGGAGTGGGTCAGACAGAAAGCTAATTGCTGACTCCTAATGCAGAGGTCAACATGCTTTGGGAACCACTGCTGCCCGTTAGCAACCTAGAAGACTCCTTGCTGCAGTAGAGCAGTGGTCTACCTCACCCAGTAGTCAGCCAGCAGCAGTAGGAGATGCTCATCAGGGGCTGGGCCATTGTCTGCAGTTCCCTGGCCTCCTATTTACCCTGATTTTATACCCATTGGCTTAGGGATGTCATAAGGTACAGCACTGCCACCTTCCATTAACATCTGCCTGTGATTTACTTAATGCCTTTGTGTTTCTCCTGGTGCTCTCTTTCTCCAGTCTTTCATATGGAGCAATGACAGAAGGTCACTATTCCCCATCTTGGACTTCATTTAGTGGAGTCTCCTTCTCTGGAGATGTTTAAAACCCACCTGGATATGTTCCTGCGTGACTCGATCTTGATGATCTTGCTCTGGCAGGGGGATTGGACTAGATGATCTTTTGAGGTCCCTTCCAATCCCTAATGTTCTGTGATTCTATGATTCTAAGCTAGAACATTGTTAGTTCCGCCTCAACATGAGGAGGAATGTCTTTACTCTGAGGGTGACAGAACACTGGAAGAGGCTGCCCAGAGAGGCTGCAGAGTCTCCTTCTCTGGAGAGTTTCAAAATCTACCTAGATGTGTTTCTGTGTAGCCTGACCTAGGTGATCCTGCTCTGGGGGTCGGGGTTGGACTAGATTATCTCTAGAAGTCCCTTCCAACCTCTAACATTCTATGAGAGGGCTGTTCAGTGCAACATTGCTGTGGGATCTATTCTGGGGGGGGGCCTGATGGTTCCTCAGTCTTTCATCACCACTGTGATGGTGGCTGCACCAGAGGGTTGTCCCCTACCCTGAGGGGATGTTTTGAGAACGTCTGGGCAAAAATGGAGTGGTTATGTGGTTATCTCTCAGAACCAAACTGAACAAACTGAAGCAGTTATTTCCCTGCATTAAAAGTTTCACATTTCATTTGCTGAGCAGCTCTAGCTGTGCTTTGGAGCACAGACTTCTGTTTCCATTGGGACAAGGCTGTTAAGCCCCTGGAAAGCTCAGCTCAGGGATGTAATGTAGTTTGGCAGTTAAGTTGTTTGGATACAGCATTTTCCTTCACAGAATCCCTACTGTGAGTGGAGCTCTTCTGAGGTCCATGATCTTTTCTAGGCTGATGCTGTCTTGTTTTAGTCAAAACGTTATTCCACATCCAAATATTCAACACTCTATTCAGAAGTTCCCAGTTCCATCAGCTGTAAAATGTGCGACACCACTAACAGCAGGCAAATTACAAAGGACCTGAGGTTTTGAAGTCTCTTGTGACTAAACCTTACTGACCGACAGCTTATGACAACCCTTCAAACACCGACAGCCCTTCAAATGCAGCAGCTCATTTGCTTCCATCTATCCTTGTCCCATCGGACAGTAGGATGTGGAGGAGACCTATGACCTACCAGCTACAGCAACACTTGCCCAGTGCTGCCATCACTACTTCTGAGGCAAGTATTTGTAGTAAAGCAACCTGCACTGATAACCCCAAAGGGCAATCAAATCCTAAGGAATACTATAGCAAACTTTCATATCTCTAGCACCCTGCTGAGGTCTACAAACACCATCATGGGCAGAAGATGGGCACAACTTTTTCTACACTCTTCTGAGCTTTTAAGTTTGATTTGCACCTCCACAGGAGCCAAGGAATCATCAAGCATTAGCAGCTTGATCACACTCAAATGTGCTTCTTGCCATTTGAAAAAAGACATGTGGAGGGTGGACACTGTCATAGATTGCCCACAGAGGTGTCAGAAGCCCCATCCCCAGAAACATTCAAAGTCAGGCTGGACAGAATTCTGAGCAATCTGCTCTGGTTGAAGATGATCTATGTTCCTGCTCACTCTAGCGGGGCTCGACTAGATGGCTTTCGAAGGTCCCTTCCAACCTGAACTATCCTATGCACCTACGATTCTATGACATCTGTGTTGGCTATTCAGTCTGGTTTTCTTCATGGCTTTGCATCAAATGAAAAGGCAAAGCTGCAGCTCAGCAATGGCGACTTTCACCTGTGTCCACCATGTCAGCCAACGGTTTCACACCATCACATGTGAATCTATACATGCGATGGATTCACCATAAGCTTCACTACGAAAAATCCACAGCATTTAAAAGATGTCATTATAACATGCACAGTATGCATCAAATAACTAAGAAGATTAGTTTTATAGAAGCAATTACTCTCTAGTCTATTAATTTCCTTGTGTGAGATGTCAGTAATTTAGCTCACTCACTCTCGCTCAGTGTGTATCTCTCCTATAAATACAATTAAATAGCCGTGATTTTATTCCCTCGACCATTTCCACTTTACTTCTAGAAAACAGAAAAGTAGAGCTCTGTAGACAAACCACCACACAAAATGTGTTTTCCAGTATCTGAGGGCTGGAACAATGTATTTCCTTACTGCTGTCATATTCCTCCAGCTCTCCATAAAACAAGTGGATAGTTAAAATCTGGAGGAGATTCCTCACCTGACAGCAGTTTAAAAGCAGGTCATGTTTCAGCACTAATAGGTTGGGGTCTGTTTTCAGTCTAACTTGTTTTCCAGTGGAAACCAACCTCAATGTCCTGCCAGCATAACTAGGAAGAACAGACCTAAAAATAATGAAACCCGCTGGGTGCCGTACATTACGCAAGGCACAGTAAACACTTGGGAAATACAAGATGAACGCAGCACTAAGACTTATCCTAAATATTAAAAAGGATCACACAGAAGTACAATAAAGTCAGTCTGTGGTGGAGCTTAAACAGCCCAGCTTTTCTGTGAATAAAACCTCTCAGAAATTTGGTTTAGTGTGTATATTCCTTTTCCTGAGTCTGGTTTCCACATGCTGTCTCACAAGTAAACTGGCAAGTAAATGTCATAATGGAAGGAGCTAATGTGAAGGTAATATTGAGTAATGCTTGCCTCAGTGCAGAAGGATCACAGAATCACAGAACATTAGGGATTGGAAGAGACCTCAAAAGATCATCCAGTTCAATCCCCCCACCACAGCAGGATCACCTAGATCCAGTCACACAGCAACATGTCCAGGCAGGTTTTAAACATCTCAAGAGAAGGAGACTCCACAATCCCCCTGGGCAGCCTGTTCCAGTGCTCTGTCAATCTCATTGTGAAGAAGTTCCTCCTCAGACTGATGTGGAACCTCCTATGGTCCAGTTTACACCCACTGCCCCCTGCCCTATCATTAGATGGCTCTAGTACAAAATCTCAACTACAAGTAACCATCTATTCTTTGATTGTTCAGTGCTGTTTAGAGTTATTGCAGTGTGTTGTATGTTTCAGGTAATTTAAGTCATAGCTCCTGAGCAATTGCTTCACACACAGCTCTTGAAGTGAACTCAACCAACCTGGACTTGCTTAACGTGAGTGCTGTGGGGCAGCGAGCCTTGTCATATGCCCAGTGTGCTTCACTGCCAGTAACTAGATCATATCTTGATTTGAAGAGGTGAGACACTGAATCTATCTGATTCAACCACAAAACTGGAGGACTGATGTGAAGGGTGGGTGTCAGGAGGATGGAGCTAGGCTCTTCTCAGTGTCATCTAATGATAGGACAAGGGGCAATGGGTGTAAGCTGGAGGTTCCACATAAAGATGAGGAACTTCTTCACAATGAGGGTGACAGAGCACTACAACGGGCTGCCCGAGGGGGTTGTGGAGTCTCCTTCTCTTGAGACATTTAAAACCCACCTGGATGTGTTCCTGTGCGACTTGGACTAGGTGATCCTGCTCTGGCAGGGGGATTGGAACAGATCTTTTGAGGTCTCTTCCAATCCCTAATGTGTTGTGATATGGTGATGGCTGAGAAATGGGGAACCTAATGGAATCAGCAGGCAGTGGACTTTAGACAAAAGCCTTTGTCATCTGATGAGCAATCCTGGAAGAGATGAAACTTTGGTATGAGCCAATAAAATGGTGTTTGCGCTCATCAAAGAGAGTACTGAAATATTCACTCAGCTCTGGTCTGGATGTGCACATCTACACTAAGGGAGCCTTTTGATTCATTCGCTTAAAATGAAATGTGACAGATTCATAGATTTTAAAGTCATTACAATAATTTGATCTGACCCCAGACAAAACACAGGCTGGACAATTTTTGTCTCAGATCTATAGCTCCAGGCTGGACAAAAGACTATCATTTAGCATTGTAGGCAGGCTTGACTTAGAAGATACTACTAATGCCTTGTCTGCTTTGCCCAGCGGTTAATTACATACACTGACTAATTACACTGAGCTTCTTTCCTATGATAATTTTGAATGCCCTGTCACTGGATCCTTTTCAACTCTGACTGCAGCCTCTTTAGCTAATTAAAGCAATCTTACTCTTCTTAGCTTTAGGTATCTTAATTTTTTGTATATCTATCTGATGTTTATCTCCAGAAAAATGATACTTGACAGCTACCTTAACAGTTTCTGTGAAGAGCTAACTAGAAGCTGATTGCTAATACAGAGATACTAACGTCTGATTCTCCATTTGGAAACCTGTAAGTATCACAGAATCATCAAAAGCATTGGGCTGGAAAGGATCCCTTGAAAGTCATCTAGTCCAAACCCCTGCAATACTCCCGGGTATTTTCAACCACATCAGGTTGTCTGGAGCCCTATCCACCCTGTTCTTGAATGTCTCCAGGGATGGGGCATCTACCACCTCTCTGGACAACCTGGGCCAGGGTCTCACAATCCTCATTGTAAAAAATTGCTTCCTTCACTAACATCTGCATCAATAATGATGTGGCCATTCCTGATCAGGATATGGACCAACAGTTAGTTGCTGTATTTCAATACTGAATCAAACGCAATCTAAACAGAATATAGAGTTTTCAATCGCCACTCTCTTCCAAGTATTATTCATTCAGTTTGCTGCGTCTCCTGATGTTTATCTCACCACTGTTCAATCAAGATATCCCCCTTCCCCACAGCAGAGAGCAAAGTTCTCCAATTTTGAGTAGTGTAGGAAGACATCAAAGGGAACTCTTACAGCTCAGATGCAGTCTCAGCCAAATAAATCTTATGTGACTGTTTAGAGCAATATTGTATTTTAGCCTGTAAACTGAGTTTCAACTGGGGCTGCAAAGGCAATTGTAATGTCATTTAAAGAGCCAGAAGGAACAGCTATTGAGTTTGGAAACCTCAGGATCATACAGAAGTTGCTTAATCTCTTGCCCAGTCATGTCTAAAGAGGGAGAGCAGAGAGAGGCCACGGCAAGTGAGGATGAGCAGCATTCACAATGAGATCAAAGGTGCTAAAAGGAGCAAACACTGTGGTCTAAATCCCACTGCTCCAACCCCACAGCGATCTATGAGCTCACCTTGTAATGTCCCATCTGAAACATCTCCCCCACCCACCCTACAACTGCTATTTTTCACATGGCCCATTATTTTCCAGCTCTGTGCATGATGCCTGTGAGTGGATGTGATTCATGATGCTGCTTGTGTGCTACTGATAGGCCAGGAGCAGCAACTGGCAACTAAAGCTTCATGTTTATTTGCAGACCACCAGCTGCCGTCTCCCATTAGCAGCAGCTAATTTCCAGGCTGCACTCTCTGCACAGATAAGGGGACCATGAACACCCCCTGATTTATTGTGGTTCAGCTGGAGGGTGGGCTACACAGATATTCTCTCACGGCCTCAAGAGAAGATTTATGATCTACAAAAGAGACAGTTTCTTTAAAAAACCCAAACAACTGATCCTAACTCCTGATACTGTCGAAAACGAGCACCAAGGCTCATGCGATTTCTGCTCTTCAACTACTATGGCATGACTTAAGGATGGGGATGTCCACAGCATGCCCCTGAGAGACAAGAGGGATGAGGTACCACCAGCAGTCAGTGAAGCAATGAGGCAAAACCAACCAGCAGAAAGGGCAGCCTTCAAAAGGGCTGAGAAACCAAGAGTGAACCCAGCTGGGCACAGAGAGAGCAGAAAGGCCAACTGTGTTTGCACCCTGTGCTTGCTCTGCCCACGCTGCCTGGCACTAAACCCAGGTGCCACAGCCACAGACTTACTTGTTTGATTTTGTGCCATAGCTGAATTTACTGCCTTTTAAAAAAAAAAAGACTACCTTTCCTGGAAGGAGTATGTTCAAACATATCCACAGTACACAAAAGAGAAAGTTTCCAGAATGTCCGACATAAAACAAATGTGCCCCAGGGCTTATTCTAATACTTCTTTAATTATTGCCTTACTGGTGCCTGATTTAGCCCAGACCATTGAGTTGTATCTAATGGAAATCATCAATTCATCACGAAGACAGCTTCCAAGCGTGTAATCACGCAGATGAAAACAGACACATGTTCACACTAATAAATGAGGAGTCCGGTAAAAGGAGGAAGATTTCATGTATCTGCTGTTGGTAAAGGTGGCTGTTTGCCGCTGCATCGTAACAAACTACACTGGCCAACTTCCTGGCATCCTGGTTTTGACAGGGACTGCCCCGTGGCCTTGGGCAAGAGTCTCAATACCCACTAATACACTATTGCTTGAAGGCTGCCATCTATTCGAGCTTTACACAATTGCCTTGACACAGAGAACAGAAGTTTCAAGCTAATATTTTTGTTAGTCCACATGAGCAGCTTCACAGAAATGTCATCTTCAAGAGAGAAGAGCAAATCAACGCCAACAAGCAGACCCTTATACCTCATGCTCAATATTTTAGGTGCTTGTGTTATCATTTGGGTCCCTCACTTCAAGAAAGAGACTGAGGTACTGGAGCGAGTCCAGAGGAGCAATGAGGCTGGTGACAGGACCAGAGGGAAAGTCTAACGAGGAGAGGCTGAGGGAGCTGGGGTTGTTTAGCCTGGAGAAGGGGAGACTCAAGGGGCACCTTATCACTCTCTATAACTACCTGAAGGGAAGTTGTAGACAGGCACCTAGTGACAGGACGAGAGGGCAGGGCCTGACGCTGCTCCAGAGGAGGGTCAGGATGGATGTTAGGAAGCCCTTCCTTGTTGAAAGGGTGATCAGACACTGGAATGGACTGTCCAGGATGGTGGAGACACCATCACTGGAGGTGTTTAAGAAAAGACTGGACACGGCACTTAGCGTAATGGTCTGGCTGATTGTGGTGATGTTAGGTCATAGGCTGGGCTTGATGATCTTAGAGGTCTTTTCCAGCCTCAATAATTCTCTGTGATTGTGTGATTGCTGAGTCTATTTCTGTAACATATTTTAACAGCGATGAAGTGTAAAAGCTGATGTTTAAAAAAAGTAAAACCATAGTTGACAGAACAAATAATCAAAGTTAGCTGGAAAAATAGGGAAAAACTGAATGAGATCGCAGTAGTCTGTAGGATCTACATTCAGCACCAAAAGCCCAACAGAGAACAGTCCAAAGACTCTTCTGTATCCCACAGCAAACACTTGAGATATCTCAAATACAGACCATCAGTGTGGGGATGGCAGCGATGATGGGGCAGAGCACAGTGACACTCCTGTCCATCCTGCACAATAGCACCATAAAAATCCTTCCACCCAGGAACGACTCACAAAGGAGAGTGGGGAAAGAGAAAAAACATGGTCTTCATTTCCCTTAAGACCCCCCCACCTCCAAAGCATCCAAAAAGACTACACCAAAGCCTCAAAGAAAACTTGATGCCTTCTCCTATTTGCCACATACCATGCACAGTTCTTCCTTGAGATTCACCTCCTGAGGACCATAAAGGATATAATTCCTCCATGTTTCACATTTCATGCTTAAACTGCCCCATAAAATCCCATTCATGAGCAAGCCCCAAGCAACAGCAAAAATATGAACCATAAAACTGCACCAGCTTCAGATTCCAGCCACCAAACTGCTTGTCCTAGCTAGGTCTTGCTGCTTTGAAGGAGGCTCAGGGCAGGAGATAACCCCAAGAGTGTGTTTTCTGCCAGCACACATCGTTTGGGATCTTATTCCACCTACGGGAAATGCAAAGGATTGTGCTGACGGATGCAATGCTGAGGTGGTCTGCACTGCCACTATAATAGCTCAGTGCATCCGAAACCTCAACATTGCCATTTCGTTTCTGTCTACTTCATGTGGCCAGGACAGGGTCTGAGGAGATCCTGGGCATTCCTGCTGACAAAACAACACGACCACATAATTTCATAGCTCCAGCTGCGACTTAAAGAAAAAGGTTTTTCAACTTCCCTTTATACTTTATAGGGATACTTCTAAGTGCCAGTCCTGGCTCCTAAGTGCCAAACCTTGCTCCTAAGTGCAATCCTGGCTCCTTGGCATGTGAACTCATCGGGAATGCATTTATGTCAGCATGAAAGTCAAAAGCTCCTCATCCATCCCAAACCAAAACTAATGATTAGATCAAACCCAAATAATTATCTAGCAACTATAATCCTCACTGTGCTCCTGGGTTGTGTGGTTTATACACTGAGAATTTAGGAAACAGATGGATACTCAGGGCTTTTTGCTAATGTAGCAGCCAAAGCACATTGCAATACTCATGGACCAAAATGAAACAAAGACTTTGGCTGCGGGACTCCAGCCCTGCGGAGTGATCCCCAGTGCTATCCCCACATTTGGCAGTAGCATTTGACATTCAGTGGGTAAATATCAAGTAGGACAGACCGAGATATGCTGGTGGTTTTGCGCTGATAACAGCCGTGGAGGATTTCAACCAAACTAAGTTAATTTGAGACTTGACAAAAGCAATTAGTTTGAAGTTATTTTTCTTCTGGCACTGAACGCATCTATAGGAAACTTAACTAGGGTAGCTAAGAGGATATTTACAATATCCACAGATAGATGGTCTTATGTGGCAAAGAAATGAATATTACTGTAGTGATTACATCTGACAGCCACAGTATCAGTGCCACCACCCAACCCCACCTATGCCAGTGGCAGGTATGATCACCAAAGTCCCCTGCAAACACAAAGACATGGCCAAGGCAAGAGCTTTCACTCAAGGCAGCTATGTTGAACCTTTGAGTCCCCTGCAAACACAAAGACATGGCCAAGGCAAGAGCTTTCACTCAAGGCAGCTATGTTGAACCTTTGCTCTGTAGCCTTGGGTGAGACTGAAGGATGAATGTGGAAAGGGGCTTAGTCCCTCAAGGGGGAATCAGGCATCTCTGATTATTTGCATGCTTTGGAAAACTCGGGTGCTGCTGCTCTCAACAGGTCAAGTCTCTCCATGCAGCCAACTGTGACTAGCAAAGCTCCAGAAAGTGGGGCACAAACTCCATCCACAACCTGCTGTAGCTGGAAGAGATGAGAGGGGTATTCACGTCAATCACTCCAACTCTTGGAAAGTGCTCTAAACCACAGGGTGTTTTCCATAGTTCCTTCTGGAAATGTTCCACTTCTCAGAAAATAATTCAAGCCCGTCTCAGCACCATAACACTTACTCAGCACTGTGACAGCCTTGCTAATGCTAATGTCATGGAGCAGGAACAGGGTCCATTGAAATGAATGTCAGCTGTCCTCTTAACCTTTGTAGGGGGCCAGATTCATCCCTGTAAGAAGTATGTTTGTTCTGTTGTGCTTTTAGCAGATGGTAATCTCAGGCTGTGTCTTTGATAACTAACTGAAAGATCACCAATCCAAGTCTGTTTGGAAACCAGGTGCATTCACGTGGTGGAACAGGCCATTCGCTTCAGCTGTTTGTGACAGAGCAGTATGGAAAACAGATTTCACACCGATGATTTATAAAGTGCTTTTAGCCAGCCCTTAAGTAATGAGTTCTAACTAGGTATGAGCATCCAAAACTGCTGTGAAATTGCTCTCCTGCTCTTTCTGTGTTATTTATACTGCCCTGGTTGCAAGAACTCAGCTCCCTGGTCTGGTTCTTCAGCCCAGCATGAGGATCGACCCGTCTCAGTGCCACAGATGTCTGTTTTCTATTTGGCTGTGATAGTCCCTGTGCAATATTAAAATGTCATCAATTCAGCTTAACAGGCCCAGAAAAGGCTTTAGTCAACCATTTAACAGTTAAGTAAAACATATGGTAAATGTGCATCAGTCCAGGGACTGCATTAAAAGTCTAAGGGTTCAATTAAGAGGACTCTTGCTGCTGTGTTCTCAGGAGGTTAGGGGAACAGAAATGCCAAATGTTCCCCCGCTCGTAGCTATTAAGTACCAGGGTGAACCCTCCTTGTTAAAGTGCTTTTTGCTAAAGTGCTATTCCAATACGTGAAAAGCACCTCCATACAATACTGAGTTAAATGAACTATTTATTGGGAAAATTGAGCCAGTATTTTTATGATTTTAGTTCCTTTTAGAATTGCTGCTGTTGGGCTACAATGGGCTCCCTTGAGTGCTCGTGTTCACTGTCGTCATCTGAACACTGAGGCTGGAAGTGCTCAATCCTCACGCAAGGCAGTGCCTGGTACCAGACACACAAACAGTGAAATTTGACTTTCAGAGATGACTTAAGCCCTGTTTCAATCATAGAACCATGGAATATTTAAGGTTGGGGGAAACCCTTGAGATCATCAATAAGTCTACTCTACCAAGTTCACCGCTAGATCAGATCTCTAAGCACCACATCAAAACAACCTTTAAACACATCCAGGGATGGTGACTGAGCCACTTACCTGTGCAGCCTGTTCCAATCCCTGACTACTCTTTCATAAAAAAATTCTTTCTAACATCCAGCCCAAACCCCCCCGGCACAACTTGAGGCTGCACCCTCTTGTTCTGTCACTAATTACCTGTGAGAAGAGACCAGCATCTACCTCTCTGCAAAGTCCTTTCAAGTAGCCATAGAGGGTGATAAGGTCTTCCCTCAGCCTCCTCTTCCTCAGGCTGAACTGCCCCAGCTCCTTCAGCCACTCCTCATAAGACTTGCTATCTGAGCCCTTCACCAGCTTTGTTGCCCTTTGCAAGACACAAACCCAAGCTGCATTACTACAATTTTTGGCATGGTTCAGCTTCCTTAAGCACACGCTCACCCTGGAGGAAGAACATGATAACTAGGAAACTCATTCCACACACAGCAGTGTCTCCGGATTCGAGCAGGTATGGACAGTGTAACGGACTGACAATATGGTTGTAGAATAATAAACACATCCCAAAACACCCTGGCTTGTGAGAGCAGACCTCCTGGCTCCCTAGGGTCTAATACAAGGGACTCCATGTGTCAGGTCGCGGTCTGCTGTGTCAGTTGCATGAGCACAGCGTGTGTGTCCCATATAGACACTATACAAACCTGGCCAAGAGATGGGGAAGGGGCAGCGACACTGCAGCTGCAATCAGATTGTCCTCATCATGTAGGACCCTCCTGGGGCCCACAGCTTTTTGCAGCATCCCTCTTGGTCACCCTAACACCAGGACCCTCAGGAGCAGAGGCAGGAGATGAGGTTGAAATGAACTATATAGAGAGTGTGCAAAAAAGCAGCAGCTCCTTGGTGGAGCAGTTAGACCACAAGACTGGACTTGCTCCAGAGACAAACTGCACAACAATAGTCACGATTTTTGTTGCCATCGTTATTTATAGGCACAAAAATGTGGATCATTCAGAAACTCAGCATGAGCTGCCAAACTAGACACGGCAGCTCAACCCACTGCCTAACAGTCAGCCATGGTTTAGGACATTCCCTCCTGCAGCAACAGATGCAAACCCTGCAGGGCAGCAGCTCTGGAACAGGAGGATGTAGTTCTGTGGGCACCTGCAGATGAGCCGCCAGCCAAGGCAAGATGGCAAATTTCAATATTCAAACTGAAAAGAGCAGTGAGATGCTGAGGTCTGAATTACTACAGTCAACAGGCATTTTCTCCCCTAACTACAAATGGGCTTTGATTTTGGCCTTAAGGTCCTCAAACAGATGGGTTAAGAGAGAAAGATGTGAATCCACAGATACTCCTCTTAGGACCCCAGCTGCAAGGAAAGATGACTGCAACCATCTACAAAAAACACGTGAGTGATTTCAGCAAGTCCAATACAGTGAGCTGGGTATCCCCAGGTCTATTCTCTGCCATGACGCTCTCCTCTTTCACTGTAATGAAGGTTTCTTTCATCTGGCCTCCCCTGGTTTAGGGTATTGATGATGTTCACAGCTTATCTCACAACCCTCCTTCTGTACCCTGCTGCATTGCTGCTCCCAGCTCACTGATTCGGGGAAGTCACCTTGTCCCACTGTCCCCATCACCCCACCTGGGAAACACCCATCCCACCTCCACCAATGTAGGAGAGTTCGGACCACAAACTGCCACCACAGAATCACAGAACATTAAGGATTAGAAGGGACCTTGAAAGATCATCTAGTCCAATCCCCCTGCCACAGCAGGATCACCTAGACAGAGTCACACAGGAACATATCTAGGAGGGTTTTAAACATCTCCAGAGGAGACTCCACAACCCCCCTGGTCAGCCTGTTCCAGCGCTCTGTCACCCTCACTGTGAAGAAGTTTTTTCTCATATTTATGTGGAACCTTCTATGTTCCAGCTTACACCCATTGCCCCTTGTCCTATCATTAGATGACAGAGAAGGACCTGTCTCCATCCTCCTGACACCCACCCTTCACATATTTATAAACACTAATGAAGTCATACCTCAGTCTCCTTTTCTCCAAGCTCAAGAGACCCAGCTCCCTCAGCCTTTCCTCAATTCTTATCATAGAATCATAGAATTGTTTAGCTAGGAAAAGACCTTCAAGATCAAGCCCAACCATTAACCTAACTCTACCAAGCCCACTGCTAAACCATAAGGGGCAGAACACTCAAACTGAGAACCGTGATGAATTAACTTGTATTTCGTTTGTTCTCTGTAATTTGGTACAACTACACCCAAACACTAAGATTATTTTTAAACAACAGCCACACTGAGAATAGATGGCGGGGAGCAATGCAAAAGCAGCCAGTGATTCAGACATTAATGCTTCTTATTAAACAAATAAAACACTCTGACGAATGCCTCAGAGCCTACAAATTATCCTCACAACTATGCAAAACTACGCTGTGTTTCAGCTGTGGGGCATTGTTTAAAATTTACTCTAGCACTGTTTTCAAGAAAAGACAATTTATTTCACCCAAGTGGAGATTTAAGACATCAGAGGGCCATCTGGTGGTTTGATTGCCTTCTAATTAAAATTCGTCTCTTGGGCTCTTGACTTCCTCTGATGCTGAGCTAAATTGGCTGGCCCAGAGCATAAATGCAGAGAAATTAAGCACTGTAAGATGAGTGAAAGTATTTTCAGACAAGATTTAGCTGTTGCTTTGTAAATGTGAGCTGTCCACAAAGCACGGATGATGCATTTGTTCTCTGATTATTTTTAATATCATTTTTACAACTTCAGAAGTGGAATAAAGCTTCACAAGAATCCCCTCTTCAATAGCAAATGAAAAGTATTACGTAAGTTTACGTTGCTTTTCTTTGGAATTGAGGTTTTGTGTCTTAAAAATCTTCATCATTTTCCCCTATGACTTCATACATTTTGAAAGCCAAATATATCGGTGGCTTTGGAAATAGAGAAAACAAAAAGAAAAAAAAGAAAACAAGGGAAAAAGCAGATGCTTAAGCTAAGCACCACTGCATTCCCCTGGCTGCTTTTTCAGGAGGGAATCAAGGACCCATCACCAGTTTCTAGAAGGGTACCTACCCTCAAAGCCACTATGGAAAGGGTGGAGGTCACATCCCAGTTCCATCTTGTGGGGCAGAGGTCTGAAGTGAGCAGAAGCTGCAGCTCCATTTGCTGTTGGACTTAGGCATGCTGGTGTGTGTTAAGTGTGCCAGAGTCTGGCTGCCAAAGGGAGCTCCTCCAGGGCTCAGCAGAGGAAGAGATGGATAATTTGGCTAATTAGGTTAGTGCCGAGTTGCTCATTACTGCTCCGACTCAAGCAAATAAAACCCGGCAACTTAGGAGCTTCCTCTCACCCTCAGGGATGGTGGCAGCTGAGTGAAAGTCTTCATTATGACAACTTTGGATGTCAACATTCATATTCCAGCTAAGTGCAATTTTGGATGCCCAAGTCCCTCTTGGCATTTGGCCCTTATCTATTCCTGCACAGATGTGCCCTTATCTCTCCATCTCTTGACAGACGTGCCTCTGCAAGTTTTATCCCCAGATCTGAACCTCCTAAACAGACGTTCAGGCAGGGCCAGACTGGATGGGTAATTCCCTTCCTGTGATACATCTAGTCGCCCAAGAAATCCCAACCTGGAACAGGGTTACCACTGTCCTGACTGTGTTATCTGACAAACCCTTGTGTTTGAGTTTTTCAGCCATATGAAGAAAAGCCAGTTTCGTGTAGCTTCACTGCACAGGTCTCATGGGTAACTATGCAGCTGCCCTTGGAGCACGGAGAAGTGTCACCCAAGACCAGGGAAAGATGGTACCAAGGCCTCTGCTCTGGGAGGACAGATGAGGTGTCATTCCTAGCAAAGCTGGCAGCATTTACATCTGAGTCTTAGCAAAGCAATGCTGTGCTGCAGCAAACCCTGGGATGTCAGGGCTTTCCTAGAGCTCAAATACCATCACTAACCTGCCTGGGTTTCCTTGAAAGAAAAATAATCCAGACCCACAAGACTCTGACCTCAGCCTGAATCGGTGCCACCACTTCCAACAAAAGCACAGAGAAGACTCACTCTGAAGCAAACCAGCAAGGAGAGGACAGATACTGGTTTTGTTTTGTGCTTTTCGCAGGGACATTGGATGATTCATTGCTCCTTCACGGGTCAGCTGCTGTTCCTCCTGCTGCTCCCCTGCCACTTGTTCTTCTGCTTCCAGCATTTCCATCATTTGTATTTCTCCGGGATCCCCACAGGAGGAGCCTCAGTACCGCTCTAGCAAGCAGAATTCGTGACCACGGAAGAGCTCTGCAGCCTCACCTTACACGCAAAGCTGTCCTTTCAGTTATTACACAGGACATTTTCTTCCTGAGCTCCTCTGAAAGAGCACATTGATCGGTCTAGGAGGAGTTTCTCGAGATACTTTCCACGAACTGAGATCTCTTTAGTCAGAGGCACTTGGTGCATTGGGAGCTATAACTTGAGAAAGCGATTCTCAGTTCCCTCTCTAGGGGATAATCAGTGAGGGCAAAGTAACATCAGAAAGTGTCTGCAGGACCACCAGTACGACAGCTTCATCCTGGAAATGGGCAAAAATTTGCTTTCAACATTTTTCTTTTTGATGCCACCACAAGCTCCTTCTATGCCCTAAAGCAAGTTTTTCCTCTTCAAATGCTTTCACGTCACCTTCTGCTGTTTGTATCATCTGTGAGCTCCAGGGCTTGTGAGATCTCCAAGGCTAGAGGAACATATCCATTGCCAACCACCCAGCACAGAGCATCGTGGTATCCCTGTAGCTAAGGCTGGGAGCAGAGAGGAGCCCTCCCCATCCATGCTCTCAGGTTTTCCAACCAGCAGGGGATGGGATGCAACACTCCACAGAGCAGAATACACCTAGAGCACATATGCCAGGAGAAGCTTTCATGCTCCCATCTTAAATGTTGTGCAAAGAAAAATCTCCAGCGGCCTCTGGTCTCTGTTCTGAGACAGAAAACCAGTTAAACTCTGTTTTAAAGAGTTAAACTCTGCCACTAAAGTGTGATGGTGGTAGCAACGGTTGCTGGAGGAACTGCTTCTCAGGGCTCTAAGGCTGGTTAATTAGAAATCTATAAATTGATGTTACATGAGAAATAACAGTTCTTTTATTTTTCAGGTGTTTAATTATTAATAAATTAATGGGATGGAAACTGAAGTGCGACAAAAAATGGTTCTCACTTCGAAGGAAGTTAATATAAAATCTAAAATGCATTCTCTTCCAGCTTATTAACTTTGAGATTGATGTAATAACCTCAAGAGGGTTGGCTGGGGTTTTTTTTCACTGTGTCTCTTCTCTTAAGTTTATATTCAGATCTGCACAGAAGTAGTTTCTGTATTCAGACTAGATCTCGAAAGAATTCTCTTTTACAGAGTGAATTTTCCTACTTGGGAAAAGAAAACAGAACAAAGCTGTTTACAAAATGCGGTAAAATCTGAAGTTAAATGTCACTCGGAAAATTCTTGCTCTTTGGGGACGAATCAACCTGGGTCCAGATTTCCATCTCTGACATACAAAATTAATTCTGCAAAATTTCAGGGGGAAATTCATTATCTGGCCCGTTGCTCATCGCACACAACCATCTGCAACACTGGTAAGTTTCTGCCCCAATCTTCTTGGCAATTTCGTATTGCAGAGTCCGGAAGCGGGGATTAAAAACCTGTGTTTGGCGTTGTCCATCAATATTTCCTATGAATTTCATAGAATCATTAGGGATCTGAGGGGACCTCGAAAGATCATCCAGTCCCTGCCACAGCAAGATCACCTAGACCAACAGGAACACATCCAGGTGGGTTTTAAACATCTCCAGAGAAGGAGACTCCACAACCCCCCTGGGCAGCCTGTTCCAACGCTCCCCACTTCTTGGTCCTGTTCAGTTCTGAATGACAGATTGAGTCACACTTGATTCAGGAGGAAAGGTTGTCCTCTTCCTCATCACAAAAAATTCCCTTTGCTTTCATTCTTTTCTTACTTTCACACCCCTGGCACCCTCTGTGATGCAGATGTCTCAAAACCAGTACCACCACGGAAACCTCAGCCTCAATATCCTTTGGGTGGCTAAGTGCTTCCTGAGGTCCTGCACCCAGTGGGACTCTTCTCAAATTCTCCTGCTCTTCCTCTGTGAGTTACTGCTGGAATCAGCACCGTTGCTATTACATAAACCCCGTCAGGATCTCCTTCTCCTCCTTCTGAGGGTGTATGGAAACCCCTTTACTAGTACCAAAACCACAAACACATCTCTTCTCTGTCACTGGCAACTGCTGCACATGTCACTGTCTTTAAAAATTCAAAGGAATATGTTAAAATTACCATAACTTAATGTCACAGGAGAGATGAGCTCCCAAGTTTTCTTTGGAATTTCTTGCTGAACAGAAGTTTCTGCAGACTGTATTTGCTTTTCCCTGAAAAAATTGATAGATCCTTCTCCCTACCTAAGCAAAAGCCTGAATCACAGCTCACTGAGCATATGGAAAAACTGACAGTGACTTCACTGGTTTGGAGCTACATCCTACATGCACACGTAAGCTATTAACTGAAATGTCCTCACAGAGCAGAGTTTATCCTAGACCAAGTGCTCGGTACTGTTTCTTCCCCAGAAAGAGAGGTCTACAGAGCTCTGCTTGCTGCTGCACATTTCCAGAGCTGTAGAAACTGTTCTCCTGCCTTTTTTAACACCTGCAGTCAGCAAGTAAACAGAAGAGGTCTGTCATGGTTTTCCAACAGCAGCCAATTTCTGTCCTCAGGCAACCTGCATCCACCAGATACTGCACGTAACATATCCCAAATTCATCACTGCTTGGTGAAACTAACCTCCCGAGGTCTTTCAAACTCCTTCAAGGCATTTCTGCCCGCCTCTTAAATCAATTTGGTGCTTCTTGTCACTGAGAGTCTCAATATACTAATGCTTTTTCAAACATCATGGGTGACAAGGGGGATTGGACTAGATGATCTTTCGAGGTCCCTTCCAATCCCTAAGGATTCAATGATGCATGAAACTCTACGTTCCCCTGTCAAGCCCTCAAAATAACCACTCTGTACTTGGACAAAGAAACACCTCTCTGCTTCAGCCCGTGGGCAATGCTGAGCTGTTTAGGAGGCACACAGTGCCGCTTTCAGTACTCACAAGAATACGTATTTCCCTCTGCTGATAGCACTTGTAGACTCTCTCTCAGGGAGAGATAGTGACAAGTCACACAGGGATCCACTCCCATCCAAGAACTCTACTCCTCCATCAGCTCCATCTCAAATTAGCCAATGTTTCAAAAATCACTATGGAAGATGCGGGGAAGGAACAGAAACACCCATGTTTCATCCTGGGAAATCAGCTGGAAGCGGCTGCTGTAAGTAACGTATGCAAATGTCCTTTTGTGTGCGCGTGATAATTTAGTTGAGACCTTAATTGCTTAACTGAATCGCTTTCAAACTGCCTAGTAAAATAAATGAGTGCAGAAGCCTAAATGCAGGAGTATAAATACCTCCTGAAAATCTCGAATTTTTAGACGGTGAATCAAAAAGGAACAGAAGGATGCAGTCTTATTTTTAATCACTTTTCTACTACTCAAATTACAAGAAACAATGAAACGCATCATGAGAGACATCTTGAGACGTGTTGGCATGCTGCTAAACTGGAATGCAACGGCTTGACATGCCGTCTTGGATCATTTAACTTTGAAGCCTTTGCTAATTCTTATCTGGATTATTGCCGAACATAAGCTTGATTTCAAAGCTCACCCTGTTTGGCTTTGCACATCTGAACCAAGAACGACATAAAACATTTTAAATAGCTCCTGGAGAACTTACAGCATGTGTCGTTGTTGAGAACAGCGTTTGTACGTGCTGCAATGGCCACGTGAGTGTGTGAGACCGTGATGTGAGGGATGAAGAGCAGCAAAGGACGGGAAACTTTCTGGATGCTGTGGTGGAGACTGCACCAGCTTGCTCATTTTCTCTGAGCAGCTCAAGTGTGTTGGCCTGGTCTGCACTGAAGGATGAGCCTCCCAATGGCCAACTGTGCTGACAAACTCATGGTTCCTAGGAGTGTGAGACAGCACACCAACACCTGCCTATCACAACCTTCCAGCATAGTCTTCCTTCCAGGTACAGCCCTTCAGATTTGCAGCCCTTAACCAGGGGTCCTGTTGGGTCTCTCCTCCTCACACACCTGTTGCCAACTGTGGACTTTTCCCAGAGACCACCCGCATGTCTCGCCTTTCCCGCCAGCTCTGACTCAGCCAGCGTAGGACTGAGAGCAGCAATGAGAGGCAGATCCGTGACAGTTTCCTCCCAACATACACCCTCCTCCCCTCCCTCACCACCAAGCAGCTCTTCACACCGCCAGGGAAGCACAGGATGCTGCCTTAGCACTGACTCCTACCCACCAGCTGCTACACTTGGGATCAGCAACGGCCTCTCCACCCTGAAGGGTAGCAACCAGCCCAGCCTCCAGGACCAGACACCAGGACCAGCCCTAAGACACCTCCCTCCACAATACTGAAATTGCCTGAGATGGGTGACGTGCTGGTTATCTCAAGGAGGTTGTGGATTTGCTTGAGGATCTGACCATGTAGATCCTATTTCAGGATTTGGGAGTCTCCTCCTTCTTCTGGGGAAGAGATGCAGGACACATCTACAAATGCCAGCTAAATGAAGACCATCAAATGAGCTTAAGCCCTCATTTCACCACCAGACCCCTGAGGTCCACGGACCCCCTCCTAGGTCACACCCTGGCTCTGTTTCGCATCACTACAATGAGACCTCTTTCCAAAATCTCCCAGCTTCCCATTCTAGCCATCAGGTCATGCAACTCGCACCCACAGGGTCAAGCTATAAAAGCTGTGGTGGACTGCAACATGGTCCTGTGTGACACTCAGAACTGAGAAAAGCCAGGGAGGACACTGAACTTGTATGAGGGCCATCATGGCACCATCTGGGGCCGCAAAGAGACCAAGTGCTTTGTGGTGTGGGTGAAACTGAGATGCTAAGCAGTGTGGTCACAAGCAGGGTAGGTGCAAGTCTATCCCAAGGGCCACGAATGAGCCTCTCATTCTCTTTATTTAGCAAACCCAATCCAGCTAGGACTGGGAAGAATTCTTTGCTGTGAACACCAGGTTTAGTCTATTCCCACCCTTTCTCTAGATATTTTATCTGAGAATTTTGTTTGCCAAAGTATTTATTACTTCCCTAGCTTATCGCAAGCACTCTGCCGGCTCGTGCAATGCTGATCTTTTTTTAAATTATTACAGCTCTATCCAGAGGCAAAACCTAATCTTCCACCTGTGGGACTGATCCTATCAAAGTAAGCAGAAAAATGCTGGCTGAATTCAGTAGCAGCATGTTGTGCCACTAGATGTGAGCACAGGGACACGGTGTCTGCAGTCTACAGGGCTGAGAAACCCCAGGGGTGTCAGAGCCAGTACCTGCTGCTCTGCCAGGCACGGGAAGTAAATCAGTGCTTTTCACTCCCATCCTCACCCCACTAGACCTGTTCGTTCTTTCTCTTGCTTCCAATCCCTTTGCACAGTCCTTGAAGAGCTCTTTGAGGCGTTTGGTTTGTACATTATGAGGAGGAGGATAATTTTTTATTGAATGTGGAATGAGAACATTTAACTGTCCCAACTGGTTTGATGGCTGTTAATTTTCATGGCCTAATGAAAATAAAGCCATTTTTCCGTGGCTTAACACAGTTTTGATGGGAGAGGCAAGCTTTTGCTCCATGCTGATGAGCCCGAGAGCCAGAGCAGGGCAAAAATCACTGGGTCAGTAGGATTTCAGGATACAGCTGTAACCCCTCCTCAAACTGGTAGCAATACTGGGTCATCACAGCTACTGAACAGCCATGTAGAGCAATCACTCTAGTCTTTGAGGGCAACACCTGCCATTGCGCAGACACATACATGGTGCTTCTTCTACATTGCACAATGTGTGTGGTGTCTTGTGACCACAATCTGAGGATCATCTAGTCCAAATCTTATGAGAAAAGACTGAAAGAGCTGGGGCTCTTTAGTTTGAAGATGAGGAAGCTGAGAGGAGACCTCATCACTCTCTACAACTACCTGAAAGGACATTGTGGAAAGGTTGGTGCTGATCTCTTCTCACAAGCAATTAGTGAGAGAACAGGAGGGAATGGGTTCAAGTTACAACAGAGTAGGTTTAGACTGCATATTAGGAAGAATTTTTTCACAGAAAGGGTGGTCAAGCACTGGAATGGTCTGTCCAGGAAGGTGGTTGAGTCACCATCCCTGGATGTGTTTAAAGATCGCTTAGATGAGGTGTTGAGGTATCTGGTTTAAGGGGGAACTTGTAAGGTAGGGTAGATGGTTGGACTCAGCCAGCCAGAGTGATTTAGCCAGAGTGATTCTGTGATTCAGTGTTCCTGTGAGAGATGTCCTACAGCCTGTAAACCTTTAAGCGATTAGTATCAGACTGAAGTTACCTACCCAGGGCTTTCAACCAAACTATATGATTCCACATAAGTCATTCATCAAGCTGCTTGTAACCCAATGGAGAAGGAGCAGATTTCAGAGGAAATAAGGCAAGTGCAGTTCAAAATAGACAAAGCCGGAATTCACAGTCCTCCAGATCAGTTTTGGGCACAATTGCCCAAATTCTGTAGTCTCTGTCCTGTAAACACCCTAAAACTCAGCACTGTGTGGTACCACCAGTGTGCCGCTCCACTTCTTAACATCCCCTTAATTTAATTTTGTCTTATGACAGCGCTAGAAACCCCTTCCCTGCAAACAGCACGCCCCAGGGTATTACGCATCCTGACAATCTATGATTAATGAGGTTGTGGGAGTGGGTCTTTTTTTCCTGGACAGTTATATTTTTACATGTTGCTTTGACTTAATAACACAGGCAGCAGAAACAAGTCTATTCACCATGCCTCACATTTGCAAAGAACTCATTGAAAGGGTAAGTGAAATGTTTAGAAAACTGCAGAAAAAACCCCCCAAAACCATCAAAATCCCAGTTAATTAGCACTGGCTAAGTAACTGCAGGAATAACGGAATGAGCCTATTTTCTAGCTGTAGGTAAGGATTTGAAGTATTCAATTTATGGCAGTTCTCAAGTTGCTAAGGATTATGAGAACAATGCACACTATTTTCAGCTCGCTAAGGAGAGTGAATCAAATGCAAGAGCCCAATCTTTCAAAAACAGTCCTTCAGATGATTCATCTGCAGAAGCGTGGCTGGAACGCCCTGCACAGCCTGACACCACCACATTGCCTTTCTGCAGGAGACAAGGCAAAGGCCCCATCGCACACCCCGACAAGTCATTAAGAGACTGAGCCTAAAAGGGGAGTCTTGTATGTGTCATGGGTGTCAGAGGAACTCGATGAAGAGGCAGATCCTGTGGTTCAGCCACGGTGCTAAAGGCTTTGCTCCAGTAAAGGAAATAACTGGTGAAGGAAGTTTGGACAAGTCTCAAATTGTCAAATTTAGCTGCTAGGGCTGATTATACTTTGGTTCTTTGTGTGCACAACAAGGCAATTCTATTGCAAATGTTATTATCTATACTTTTTGAGAGAGACAGGCAAGGCAGGAGAGGCAGTCAGGTTGTCCCCCCAGCGTAAAAACAGAATGGAGTGATTGCACAGAGCTACGAACTGGCCAAGCCAACAAAGGGATCCTCATGGGTTTTTTTCAATACCCAGTCAAAAGGAGGATGATGAAATGTTCTTACTTCAGCTGCAGGATGCACCACGGCCACAGGCTCTGATCCTGCTGGGGGACTCCAACCACCCTGGAATCTGCTGCAAAAGCAGCCAGAAAGCTGTAAGCAGCCCAGGAGACCCTCATAGTGCATGCAGGAGAATATTTCAATCCATGTGATAAGACAGTCCAACCAGAGGTGCAGTGTTACTGGACCTGTTGCTCACCAACACAGATAGACCTGGTAGTACTGGTGGATGAAAAGCTGGACATGAGTTGACAATGTGCATTCACAGCCCAGAAAACCAGTCACATCCTGGACCACATGACAAGACGAGTGGCCAGCAGGTCAAAGGAGGTGATTCTGTACCTCTGCTCTGCTCTGGTGAGACCTCATCTGAACTACTGTGTCCAGCTCTGGCATCCTCAGCACAGCAGAGACATAGACCTGTCGGAGTAGGTCCAGAGGAGGCAAAAAAAAGTAATATTAAGGGGCTGGAACCCCTCTGCTGTGAGCACAGGCTGAGAGATGTTTGCCTGTTCAGCTTGGAGAAGAGAAAGTTTCAGGGACAACTTATCATGAGCTTTCAATACACAGAGGGCTTACAACAAAGATGGAGATAGGTTTTTTACTGTGGCCTGTAATGGCAGGATAAGGGACAATGGTTTGAACTTGTAAGAGGGTAGGTTTAGATCATAGAATCACAGAATGAACCATAGAATCATTAGGGATTTGAAGAGACCTCAAAAGATCATCTAGTCCAATCCCCCTGACACAGCAGAATCACCTAGATCAAGTCACACAAGATCATATCCAGGTGGGTCTTAAATGTCTCCAGAGAAGGAGACTCCACAACCCCCCTGGGCAGCCCCTTTCAGTGCTCTGTCACCCTCACCGTGAAGAAGTTCCTTCTCATATTTATGTGGAACCTCCTATGTTCTAGCTTACACCCATTGCCCCTGTCCTATCACTAGATGACCAGATAGAGGATAAGGAAGAAATTCTCTACAATGAGGGTAATGAGGCAGCAGAACAGGCTGTCTGGAGAAGCTGCAGATTCCTCATGACTGGAAAAGCTGAAGGCTAGGTTGGATGGGGTTTGAGCGATGTGATCTAGTGAAATACATACCTGCCCCAAGGGCAAGAGGGTCTCGCACTAGGTGATCTTTAGAAGGTCCCTTTTGACCAAAACCCTTCAATGAGTCTACAATTTAGGAGGAGATTATGTTTTAGAATTTTCAAAAGAATTTTTTAACATATACCCAGAATAAATCCTTAACAAGCAATTTATTTGCTTTCCATCTTTGTTCCAATGAGTTTTAGAAGACAAAGGCTTCTAAAATTTACAAGTTAATTGTGCAAGACAGAGCTGCACTAGAATCTGATGCTACCTAATGAGTGACAATTCCATATGAGGGCAAGTAGGATACCTTTTGTTTTAGGAATTAATCTGAAAAATGTAAATAATGTGTTAAGTCTCAAAAATGGGTCATTACATGAAAAGTAACAAATTGGCAAGAAAATATGCTTCCTGCAAGCAATGTTCACATTCACATTCTAAAGGGCACTTGCGTGCTCAGGCTGATAAAAAAGACTTTTATGCATTCGGAGTCCGAATAGAGTAAGAACAGTCAGTATTTCCTTTGCATTGCAAATAACTGTTCAACAGGACCAGGACCCGGAGGCCATGAATATAATTTCCTACCAAGAGGCTATAGATTAAGTAAACAGCAAGTAAGTAAATTTTGCATTACCAGCCACATGACCTGGTGTACAAATGACTGAGGGTAACACACCAGAGTGTCTTGAAGATGGAGTTAGTTCTCCTGCTATGGAGTCAATCCTCCAGCTGCTAGTTCAGATTCCCTTTCCCATGTCTTCTTCTACTTGTCCTGCATTTGGGTAAGACCTAATCACCACAAGGACGGTAAGGAAGGGCTGACATCCCCAGGTGAGAGCCAAGTCAAAGAATATTACTCTGCTAACTACTTCTAAACCTTTGTGCTCATGCCAGTGGTAACGCTGGACAGGCTCAAGTTTGAATCGTGTCAGAAAGCTCTGAAAAAAAGTGTGTTAGGATCACAGAATCACAGAACATTAGGGATTGGAAGGGACCTCAAAAGACCATCTAGTCCAATTCCCCTGGCACACCAGGACCACCCCAGACCAAGTCTTACAGGAACATATCCAGGAGGCTTTATGCATCTCCAGAGAAGGAGACTTCACAATTCCCCTGGGCAGCCTGTTCCAGCGCTCTGTCACCCTCACTGTGAAGTTCCTTCTCATATTCATATGTTCCAGCTTACACCCATTGCCCCTTGTCCTATCACTAGATGATATTGAGACAAGCCTGGCTCCATCCTCCTAACACCCACTCCTCACATATTTATAAACATTAATGTGATCACCCCTCAGTCTCCTCCAAGCTCAAGAGACCCAGCTTCCTCAGCCTTTCCTCATAAGGGAGGTGTTTTACTTCATCATCTTTGTGGCTCTGCACTGGACTTTCTCCAGTAGCTCCCTGTCCCTTTTGAACTGAGGGAACCAGAACTGTACGCAATATTCCAGATGTGGTCTCACCAAGGCAGAGTAGAGGGGGAGAAGAACCTCTCTCGATCTGCTAACCACCCCCTTTCTGATCCACCCCAGGATGCCGTTGGCCCTCTTGGCCACAAGGATGATACTCCTAGAACTGTAGAATCATTTATGTTGTAAAAGACCCTCAAGAGCATCAAGTCCAACCAGTAACCTAACTCTACCAAGCCCACCGCTAAAACACATTTTTAAACACAGTATCTACACAACTTTTGCAGCACTGACTGGTGCCAGAGGATGACGGACAGCAGCAGCAGTGCCAAACCAACAGCACTTAATGGATGACCTGACGTGTCCCACTGTAAAATCTAAAAAGTCAAACCAGGAGAAATATTTTAGCTGCTTTGCTTTTCTTTTTTAATGGCTTTTTGGTGACAACATCCACATTTTTGCAGAGGGAGTAGGATACAGACTAGTTATTTTGAGAAAGCCTTGAAACTAGTCCTTAAGCAGTATCGCTGTGCCAAAAGTTGTACTTTAAACCACTTGGTGTTTGCACAGCGTATCTGTCAGAGGCCCTTAGATGCCTAAACTGATATTATTTTAAAAATTCATAGAGTTTAACACATTTATCCTTCCAGCATTCACACGCGGTAGAAAGGGCAGTCCCTAAAGTCAACGCAGGTGAAGTCTGCTGTACCATGTGCTTTGGCACATCCTTTCTTCATCCCCATATTTGCAACAACCATTCCCACCTACCTGCAGCATAAAGAAATGGATATTAACATCCAGGATACTGCTGTTCCGTTTCTATCCAGCTTGGGCTAAAACTGCTGTTTGACAGCTCGACTTTACCAAGTTTTAATTGATGCCTCTTTCTGTTCCCCTCCTTTGCTGGTGTGATGCACTTGGCTGCATCCATACCTACGCACAGCAGGTGAAATCCTGGCTTTATGTAAATGGGTTTTTGATTTTGAATGTCATACCTCTTTAGAATTCCATATGTCTACACCATAAGGATAAGTAAAATTCATGCAATGATGATGGCCATCACTGGTCATGCTGTTAGATCATGTCACCAGGCAGCCTGGGTTATATTCTGTATAGGTTTCTGCACAGATCATAGAATGATTAGGGATTGGAAGGGACCTCCAAAGATCATCTAGTCCAATCCCCATGCCAGAGCAGGATCACCTAGCCCAAGTTGCACAGGAACATATCCAGGCAGGTTTCAAACATCTCCAGTAGATGGGATAGAGACATAAACTCACTGCACAGATACTATACAGCATGGGAAGCACCAGAGGGGATCAAGACATACCTGAATATGTTTTTCAGAATAGCCAGTAGATCATAGCAAACAAACCCATTCACTTCTACTTATTCCCAGAAGGACAACTGTGCTCCTTGGTGGACAATGCCAGGAGCCAGATTCCAGCATGTGTGTTTCTTTTAACAGATTATTGCATAAAGAGTAGCATTGACTCGAGAAAAAAGCCAAAACACGAAACCAGTGAATCTCACCCAGAATTAATTAGGAAAGCATTCTCTTTCTGTGGGCAGAGAAATGAGAAGACAAAATTATCTGAGACCACAACAACACAAATCAACAACAGAGTAAGACGAGCTCAAAATTTTCAGACCTCTGTATTCTAACCACAAAAACAGCCTTGAAAAACTCTGGAGGTCTCCAGCCCCTGATCCATGTTACAGCATGCTGGTTAACAGGCTGGAATATTTTTCCACTGATAAAGAGACCCTTCCCTTCCTGCCATGTCTTTTACCTTACAGACCACTGCAATTCCTCTAACAGAATACGCTCAGTCTTCCCAGCACATCAGAGACCGTCTAATGAGCACCTACCACTGAGAAACTGTGTCTGCTTCTAGTTTTTCCACCATATGGCTCAGCTTCTGCTTTTCCCTCATCCTCTTTCAAGCCATGAGCCATCTCCTCTGTCACCATCCCTGGGGTGCAGTAGAGCCCCTGCTCTACGGCCATGCTGGCAGTGCAGCACTCAGCACTGAACTGAGATATAGAGCCAGTCAACATGCCCTGGCTCACTAATGGTCAATGGATATTTGTACTGGTCTTTCACCATGCTAGAGGCACACTCTTGTGTTGTTTGCCTTGCCAGAGGCTGCCACACACCAAGAGAAGCAACCAAGCAATAAACTGTACCTGCATCTGCCTCTAAGGGGTTGTAAAATACAGTCTGACTTTAGGTAACCTATAGCTGAATATGAGAGGAGTATCAAATACAGTCCTGTCTGGGATGTCCATGTCACTCTGTGCTGCTGTGGCTCAGGAGAGTGGTACATCCACCAGTGTGGCAAGGGAAACCTGTAGCAAAACACCTGGTGCAGGAAAAACACCTTGGATGGAGACACACACAAGGGTAACGGGCTGAGAGTAGGCATGTGGCCAGGAAAGAAGCTCACCCACAGCTGATAACCTGTTGCATGACTATCATCCTATCACGTCTAACAGCATATGCCAAGGAAAGGGACATTGAGACCAGAAAACTGCTCTGGACTGTCAGCTACATGCACAGACAGCACCTGCGTCACTGCTCTTTATTTTGCTTCCTTTACCTCTGCCCTTTTTTTTTGCCTGTGCTGTTGTGCCTTTTTGTGCATCAAACTGTTGAACATGCATAGCTAAGGATGCACTAGCAAACCCCTTGAGTTAAATCAACTCAGGTGAGGTCAGAATTAAAGGAGAGACTGTTCCATAGCACCTCTCTGCATTCTGGAGGGAAATGCTGGCAGCAGCTCCTGCCTTAATTCCCATTGCTTTACAAAGTCAGTGCCCAGACACAGCAGAGGAACGGTCTCTCCCTAAAATGTTCCCATATGCTGTTCTGAGGAGCTGCGATGGCTCTCCTGAGTGACCACACCTGAACATCGAGGAAAGGAACTGCAACCATGTTAAGATTCTGGAGGAAGAGGGTGCAAGATAAAATGCCTTTCCACAGGAAATTAACTTGCTCAAATATGTTTTATCTGGTGTAGAGTATGAGCCAGCCTTCAGTGACAGAAATCTAATGCACATTTTTCTCAGCACTCTTCAAAATGGGCAAGACAGCAAAACCTCTACAGCAAATCCAGCTGCAAAACCATCTGTAAAGAGCTTATTTTAAAGCTTCTGGTAGAGAGTTTCCTGCCCAAGAAGCAAAATGCCAGAAGCACTTTCAGCAATGGGTCCTGCCTTGAGTTTGCAGGGTAACAGGCCTTAATTGATGGAAAAGACCCCAGAGTGCGGTGAGGTAAATATTCGTGCAGATAAGCCCAGTGAGCAATCAGAGAGAGGCATTTTCCCTTTTGTCTGCTCAGTATCACCTAGCTGGTTTTTCACTTCTTCTGTCCAGTGGCACTGGGTAATATTTTGCAACGGGGTGACCATGAACTTCAGGACTGAATGTACCTAACACCACTGTCCCAACAAGGAGCTTCGTGAGGGTGGCAGGATGAATGCTTGGCTCTGTTCTCCCCAACATGGAAAAACCCTTTTCTGGAGCTTTAAGAGCTTCGGGGCAGACTTTTAACAGCAAAAACCCTAGGGCAGAGATAAAGAGTTGCATTCATTTTATTTTGGTAATTGTCATTTAATATTAAGAATGCCAACCCTAGTTTTGAGTAATGCTGCCTCCTTTTATGTTTACTGTAGGTCTTGAAATCTCAGCTCTTTCAGTGGATTTCAAGTTGTATTTCTGACTTCTTTATTCATTGGAGGGCATGTTGGAGAGGGTTATCTCCTTTCCTTGGAGACGTATCATAGAATCATAGAATCATTAGGGATTGGAAGGGACCTCAAAAGATCATCTAGTCCAATCCCCCTGCCAGAGCAG
>JAOXOE010000001.1:5966423-5998875 GCA_028565055.1 Phoeniculus purpureus
AGGTGATCCTGCTGTGGGGGGGGGGATTGGACTAGATGATCTTTCGAGGTGCCTTCCAATCCCTAATGTTCTGTGATTCCCTTGCCACCGGTTCCAGTACAGGCACTGACACCTGTGCTTGCCCCTATCTTTGTCAGAATAAACAAGACGCAAGCCAGCCAGCTGACAAGCCTGCCTTTCAAGTGAAGGTGGATGTACCAGAGGGCAAACATGAACAGGGATGCTCAGTCTACCTCCAAAAACCTCCCACTCTGAGGTGCTGTGAGATGCTCGGGGGCTGTACTGTGGATTTCCCACAACATTGCGAGGAGTGCTCTAAAGGCTGGTAATGAAAATGCCATTTGTGCAGCAAAAAAGGCTCCCTTGGCAAACATCAGTAAGTGCCCACATAGCAAGGAATGAGCCGGGGAGAAGGGCATGTGGAGTTGAGGTTTGTTGTGCCCATGACACTGATCTTTCAGTGGCCCTAATTTTATCCTCTCTTTTTTCTAATCTGAACACTTCTTCCTGCAAGCTGCTTCATCATAACCCCTTCTAATAACTAGCAAAGCCCAGTTTTAAGTGCAGGCAACTTGTTTAGGGGGAATGCACAAAAATGAGAAGCTAAAAAACCCACGAGAAATCTAATAATAAATAAGGCAGAGATGTAAACAAATAGGTACCTTATGCCATGCAGCTACTGTATCAACAACATGGTGTTGCCCTGGAAACAAGAGATTACCATCCATGCCTTCTCCCAGACGGAAACTGGGAAAGAAGGGCTGTTGAACTCATCTGGAATCTTCTGGACTTCATGGACTCACTGCCCAACACTTGATGACAACCAATTACAACCTTAACTAGTGATGAGAATTCAGAGGCAGTGTAGAGGTTGCACCACCCTTAATACAACATCCACAGCGATGAGGGGGGTATGTGGCCATCCTGTCCTCTCCACCTTGGGTAACACAACCCTTTTCCAAGAAAGCACAGGAGGGTTACTGCCTGGAAATACCCTGTGCAGAGCAGAGGATAACACACCCTTGCGTGATTCGCTGCAGCAAGGAAGGCTAATAGCAAGGGCTTGGCAAAACATCAAATGACTTTAATAAAATAAGATTAAGCTAATGTGTTGTAGCCCATAGTTGAGGCAGATTAAGAGCATGCACGCACACGAGGTTCGTCACACGGGCTCTCTGTGGGAGTGGGAGTTTGTTGCTTGCTGTCACTTGATTCCATTAAAGTGTGTGCCCGTATTCAACTAAAATGACCCTGTAGTTGTTGAGGTTTTGTCCTGCTTTTTCTCAAAGGGAAGAATAAAAAGCAGTCATCCTGCTACCTGGCAGATTCAGTTCATTTGTGCTGGGATGTCTTAGTCTACCTCATAACATAAGGCACTGCTCTTTGTTGGGAATGGGGACTGCTCAGAGCTGCCACCTCAACATAAGCAGCTGCAGAGGGGTTCCCAGATGCTTATTTCAGCTGGGCATCTCACCCAGTGGGCATCCCTGAAGCTGAAGCAGCTAAAATACTTGGCCTTTGGAAAATCAGCTGTCTGGGTTTACAAATGCAGCTATAACAGGAAAGATGATTCCCTAGCAAGAAAGGGTTGAAATGTGAGCAAGTAGAACTTTGTACTACTATATGTTCAGTGTCACCTATGATTACAGACCTGCATTTCCGATAACTCGATGAACTGGATGTGAGAAATTTAGAAAAGTAGAGGTTACATTATGTTAAACAAGATAATAATAAGTAGGGGTGATATTGATTTCCTTTTTTTCTAAAGAGACTAAGCAAACATAAGGGTTTGGAAGTCAGGCAATCACAAAATCGGTACCTCACACAACCCAACTAGTTTGCTGGAAGTTGTATGACACTGATGTTCTTGCACAAGTCCTTTTGCAGCACTCTGGACTGAAATGTAGGGCTCCAAAAACAGATTGAAAATGCACAGAGCATTATTCTTCCCAAGCTGCCAGCAGAATGGCTTCTAACAATGTCTCCATGCCTGGACATTACCAACAGACAAGGGACCACCATGGTCCCCAAGGGCTTTCCATGGGGTATTTAACCTCAGAACTGCCTCTGTCACAAGCTCCAGGCTTTCCTATAGCACATCTGGCTCTTCCCTGCTGTGATTTTTCCCTCTGCCCTGTCTGTCTGCTCTGCTCTTATTTCAGTTCACCTCACAACTAAAAAACAGAGAGACTTGAGCTGGTATAAGGAAATTTTAACTTCTAATCATGTTCTTAATTGACGTCAGGCGGGAAAAAAAAAAACCCTAAAAACAGCAGTATGAGCACCTGCCTGTCACTTCGCTCCTCTCTGCCAGATGGATGCAACAGGAGGACCAGGTCAACCACAGGGTATCATCTACTTGATGGGATTCTGATCTCAGGCTCAGAGCAGGGAAATGGGGCTCTGGTGAAGAGGATGTGTCAAGACCAACAGTATGAGCTACTGCTGCTGCTGAGACAAGGACGACGCTTTCTCGTATCTCCAGCACCCCAAGCACCCATGCACATGGTGGCATTTCTGGTCACCTCTCGCTCAGTACAGAGCAAGCATCTGCTGAGACACAGAGCACTTAACCATAGCAACTCCACACACACAGTCGGGTCTAATCCCTTTAACATCTCTCTGCTCTGATTCACTTTGGGTGAGAGTATTCACAAGACAACTTAGTTACCAATTCCACAACAACCCAGCCCATCACACCTGAAGGTTCATTTCTAACAACCTGCCAGGCATTTTGCACATTGCAGCAAAAAAAACAGATCAAAAAGAATTGGTAGTTTTGACAAAAAACTTCATTAGGTTCAGTACTTACAACTGCATGACCAGATACAGATGGTTTGGACTCTCATAGATGTCTTCCAGGGCAACTATATTTTCATGCTTGATCCTGAAAAACCACAAGATAAGATAAGATGAAATAATGATTTTGTTTTTTCAAGCGACTGCAAAACATGAAGCTATTTTGAGTTAGATGCTGCTTGTCAGGGCTGTATTCAACATCATCAAATAGGATGTTGACCAAAGTAAACAGTCAGAAGTTCTTCACAGCCCAGAATACTGCAATTACTCACAGAAAATTCCTTTGATACTCTCTGCAACCAAAATGTTTTAGGGTTAAATACCTTGGACATTGGCAGTTTATAGTCCCCATGCCAGACAAAGATGCTTAGAGGCTGAAATCTCAGAACAGCAGCAAAGCAGGGTTTGAGGGAGTGATGGAGACAGGTGTGGGCTGGCAGAGAGAAGGCAAGGATTTGTTCCCACACAGAAGCTGGCACAGGCAGACAGCAGCTGTATGACAGCCCCATGCTCCTTCACACAAAATTTGCCCAGCTCCAGTGTGACACCAGGTCTGGATCCCCAGATTTTCCCTCAGCTTTATTAAGCACCAAGAGCTTTCTGTGCAATGGATCCAAGCACCTTCATAGGTTTTCTACACCCTCGTCATTCCTGCTAAGCCTGTTGTTTAATTGTTAGCTTTAGAGAGAAGTCCCTACAAGCATACATCTAATTAACTACAAGAGCAACGTCTCTGTGGGTTTGCTCCTGAAATGCTTACAAATAATTTCCAAAGGATGTATATAACTTGTGCAAATCCTAAAGAGGCTGCCAGTACAACCCCAGGGACAGAACAGTCATTACACCAATTGCAGAAAATCATTGTAAGAGCAAAAGAAAGCTGGGAAATGCTTAGCAGAGACTAATTATTAACCAACAGATGGACACAGAATCACAAAATCTCTTTGGTTGGAAGAGACCTTTAAGATCATCAAGTCAATAACCTAGTACTGCCAAGTCACTATTAAATCATGTCCCTAGGTGCCACATCAACATGTCCTTTCAATACCTCCAGGGATGGCATTCAGAAAGGAGACAGAAATGCATCATCAGCAAATGCAAAACTTTCTACGCGTTACAAGGTTCAAGGAGTTTAATTAAGATGCTTAATCGTGTGTCAGGACCTTATCCTCCATGGTCCCAAGTGCTTTAAGATCTGCATGAAGATGCTGAAAGCAGAAGGGTCCACAGTGCCCTGCAGGTTCTTTCTCATAACAACACAGACTAATCCAATTTCCTCTGAATTCACTGAAGAGATTATGACTGACCTGACTTTATGCCCACAATCAGCTGCCAAAAGCTCCATTCATACAAGGACCTTCACACACAGGAAATTTAACATCAACAATAAGTGAACTCACACAAAGCACTACAGGATGTCAGAGCAACAAATACATGGGTTGGTTCTTCACTCTGTATAAATACCTGGAAAATCCCATGATATTTACTAACATTTCCAAGGGAACTGCATCACAAATTAAGTTCTTTAATATTAACCACAGGAAAGCAATTCACCATCCACTTGGCTTTACACAGCACATGTTTGGAAACCTTTATTTCACTGTGCAGGTCTATGCCTGGTCCCTTAAGGGTTACAGTTAGGTCAAGAGGAGTTTCGCCTTGTTAGCTGTTAGTTGAAGGTGCTTTAGGATCCCAAACGACATTTCAAGCAGTCACTTTTAATGGAAACTATCCTATGCATTGACCCATTCCACTTTGTGCACATGTACATGCACGGGGCCACTTGCGATCCTCATGCCATCACGAGTAAGGAGGCAGCTGTAATACAAATAATCTACTACAGCACTTTCTGTTCAAAGCCTCCAACTTAGTCAGTCTTTACCATGCACATACTAATGCTTCGCATTTCTGTTTGTGAGAACTTCAGAGGTTCCCCATACCAACCTAACCCCTTTGAGACCTGCAATGTGTAACCATCACACATGTGGCTAATGGGTGGGTTACCTCCAAAGACGGACAGACAGGGAGGCAGAGGCTAGAAAAGGCTCATCACACACACACCACCGCACGCTGAGGGTTGCTGCGAGGCCCTCTCCCATTCCTGATTTGCAAACCAAATGGGCACTGCACCGCTGCGCTCACTGAAAGCAGATAAACCCACTCAATTCTAAAGAGAACAGAGAGAAAGGGTTTAGTCCTACCATTTCACCGACCGAGTCAATTTGCCCCTCTGTGAAATCAGGGGCAGGATGTGGGCATGTGGGGTTCAGGAAGACAGCGAATATAAAGTGTGATCTGGAAGAAGGCAGCAGAAGCAGCTGTATGACCCCCGAAGTCCTAAGGGAGTCACCCCATAGGGATGAGGATTTTTGGCAGAAGGTATCCTTTTTTGGGATGTGAAGCCTGTGCACACCAGCTGCCCCCTCGCTGCTGGCTCCTGCACTCAGGGGGCTTGCTGAGGGGCAAGGAGGCAATTTTTTTACACTTTCCTTCAGCTTCTCCAGGACAAGCAAAGCTTTAACCATGGAGTTACACAGTGCTTAATATTCCCGCCCTTGGCACACCTACAAGTGAAGCAGCCTGTCCTGCACTGCGTTTCTCTACTAAGATGGGCTCTCAAACGACAAGCTGTTCACGGGAAAATGGAACTAAAATTTTTTTAAATTTTAAAATCAGTGGGAATCACCTGGGGAGAAACTCCCAGTTTAGATGGAGTTGTGGGTTGTGTTGCTGAAGCTGGACGAAAGCTGCCACGGGCTTCCCAGCAGAGGTCACTGCAGCCAGCATCAGTCACTAGCTCCTCTGCTCCTTTCCTCACTTCAAAGCATGAGCGAGCACTCCCCTACAGCTCTGACATGCAGCAATTAGCCCTTCAAGGCTGATTACTGTTCACTACACTTACACCCCGGGGTTTGGGAACTGGGGGCGGTATCATTGCAGTATTTTGCCAATACCACAGAGGCCAGCGGGGACTGGGGCAAGTTTGTCCCACTGCGCTGCAAGCAGATCTGAGGTTCCAGACGTGGGTAAGAGCCAGTGCTCCTGCACTGATGCTCTGGTACATCAAGAGCTGAGGAAAGCACTGTGCAGTGGCAGCTACTTGATGGTCACGGATCAGGAAGGGCTTCATTAACTCCACTTTCATCCCTCTCTAGAAATCCTGGGTGAATCTTGGGGGTTCAGAGGATTCCTTCTGTTAAGCCTCCAAGTGTCTCCACACAGGCACACACAGTGCTCTGGCTGAGCAGAAATACTCACCAGAGTATCTCATCTCCTCAAGACCTGCCAGGATTTATTTTTTTTTAGAATGTGCTGCTCTGATTTTACCAGGGGAGAAGTTGCAAGCAGAAAAGCCAGAGGTTTTCTGTAATCATATGAAAGAAGGAAGTAGAAGAGGCCAAGAAATTCCCCTGGCCCCAGAGTATCATCTTAACCAATGAGCCGTATTATTCCAATCCCTTTTTCTTCACATCTTGGTGAGAGGATCTTAACCCCATTTGTCTGCAGCCTTTTTCCTCCCTCTCTCCAGCCTCTCCTCATCCCAATGTGTGGCTCCCACTCCACAATAGATAAACCTGCCCTGGATTAACTGCACAAAGCAAGGTATCGATGCTGTTGTGGTATGCAAAGGTGAAACACTATGGCTGTAGCAGAGGGGACATGGACATGGATTGGGTGACAGCAGGTCCCATTAATTGCTTCCAAAGAAAGAAAAATAACCCTAAAAATGAACATCAAACTTAATCTGGTTAAAGCAGATTAGATCTGATTATATAAATTGGTATGAACAAGGAAACATCAGCTGAGGAAACTTCCCTCACCACCATCTAACCTCCCCTTCATCCCAATGGCTGTTTTCCCTGATCCTCTCCCTTCTTCCTGGCAAAGCTTAGGTGCTGCTCACAACTCCCACACCCTGATGCGTCCCTGTAAATCCTCCCATCTGTGACATGAAGGCAGGTGCCACCTCCAGCCACTGCTGTTTTGTTCGTTTACAGGAATATACTGGGGCCATTCGGCAGAGAGATGCCTAGGAACAAAAATATAAATAAAGAGAAGCTAACACTTTGATCGATTCACTCAGGATGCTTCACTCTGTCAGGCTCATCAGATATAATCATAGAATCATTAAGGTTGGACCAGACCTCCAAGATCGTCAAGTTCAACCATCAACCCAATGCCAATGCTGCAATCCAAGGGACAAAGAAAAGTAAAATACCTCTAGAAGCAAGAATCAGAGGAATTTAAGCATATTAAAGCCATGAAGAGTGATTAATCCCGGCAAGGAGCTATGAAAAGAAAGGATGGAGTCACCATTTTCAGATTGCCAGTGGATTGGAAGGGTTGCTGCAGGCAGACTCGAGCCATAAGGCTCGATGCAATGATACAACCCCTACCCCCAGCCTTTCAGGTCTATGATTCTGCCTCTGTGCTGTTACAAGGGGGCAACAACATAAATGAGTGGAGAAAATGCTGCATCTGACCAACATTCTAGCTCATAAGCAAATTTCTAGCCAGGACTTAAAGGAGCAAACTGAACTGGGCAACCAACGGCTTTTGGGGTGACTTTTCTGAGCATGGTAGCTGTGCAAACAAAGGCTGACAGTAGACCCACAGATCTGTTGTTCAGCCCCAAGCACCAACTGGTTCCCTTTGCTTGCTATGCAGTTGTTGCACAAGAATATTGATAGAGAAATCATTTTTCCCGGACTTCTACAGCCTTTGGTGCTGCTGAAACACAGAAATGTCTGAAGGAGCTGAAACTCTAGAACAAGACTTGACTTGACCACGAGTCCCACTTGGCAGTTTCCATCACACCAAACTGGGTGTGCTGCAGAGTTGGAGTAGTCATGAGTGTGTGGGTGGCACTCCAGAGATGCTAAAATCCACCCATGCCACTGGCCAGCACAGAGCTGCCACATCCTACTCACTTCCACCAGAACAGCTCAAGCCCCATAGATGCAGAACTAGCCCTAAACCCTCATTTTAACATTCACAAAAAAAAAAAAAAACAAATAAAAAAATCAATATATTCTATGGACTTTGACTGGAGGCTGCCCCTTAATATGCAAATGATTAAAATGTGGAAGATGATGTACAATAAGGGAAACAAAACCCTTTAATATCAGAGCATCCTGCACATCTCTGCTGGCTTCTGAGTACCCCAGAGGTCAAAGAGCTGAAACTAAACTCATTTCATATTGCTGAACACTGTTAATTCAAGGGGTAGACCTATGCAGAAGTAAAAGCAGAAGACCCATATTTTTGCTCTTGCTTTGGCTGCTGAGCTGCCAGAAGAGCATATTGAACATCCCAGCTGCAAAGGTCTGCTATAAACGATGATTGAATCAGTTATACTAACATCTATCACATTTAACAGTGAAAACCAGGATCAGTTGGAAAGAAAACCCTGGGCAAACACGAGAGCCATTTAAGTAGGGCAGGTCCCCTCCGTAACAACTCTTCTCAAGTCAGAGTGTTACATCTGCAAGACATGACATTTAATGCTGCACCTCCATGAACACCATGTGTCACAGACAAAATGCCACAAGAAAGCACAAGTAATTTTGTGAAAGCCAGAACTAACAAAGCCTGAGTCTGTAAGGATTTGTAGCTTTGAGAAACCAAATGTCTTTGCGCATCGATGCTCCATTATTTCCACATACACCCTGCAGAGAGTTTTGCCAGCAGCATAGGGGATGCAACGCTTGATGAATACGCTAGTTGGTCAAGAGAAGTGTTTACATCACAGCTTCTGCTCTGGAGGACGCTAGAAACTTACCTCTGCTCAGCTGTCTCATCCAGTTGAATATTTGAATGAATAATTTCAACAGATCCTACGATAGCCTCACACACGTTCACACAGAGGGATCGTATCAGGCTGCTTTCCACGTGAAAGCAAACTGCCAAAAAAATCTTCAGGATGGCTCCTGATGATGTGAGAACTCACAGGAGCAAACCAGCTTGCTCCCAAGGGGAAAATGTGACAAGTGTGCAAAGAGGGGAGCAGGGTAAGTG
The DNA here is from genome assembly GCA_028565055.1 of Phoeniculus purpureus. Lineage (NCBI taxonomy): Eukaryota > Metazoa > Chordata > Aves > Bucerotiformes > Phoeniculidae > Phoeniculus > Phoeniculus purpureus. Next base: position 5,975,241 of record JAOXOE010000001.1, read on the forward strand.
ACATGGTAAGGGCTGGTATAGGGAAAGAGGCTGATGGCTGTCCTGGAAATGGCTGGCTGGCTGAAGCAGAGCTCAGCCCACCACTCCTGGTCTGGAAAAATCTTCAAGTACTGATGCTGCCCATGGGATTTGCAGTGCCCTACCTTGATGCAAGTACGTTTGAAAATCAACCAGATATGTATGGTGTGAATAGGACAAAGGGAACCAGCTTTACACTGAGGTAGACTAGGTTTAGACTAGATCTCAGGAAGTTGTTCTTCAGTACAAGAGACTCTGGAACAGGTTGCCCTGGGAAACTAGAGATCTTCCTTCCCTGGAATTGTTCAAAGATAGGCTGGATGAGGCCTTGAGCATCTCAGTCTAGGTGAGAGGCATCCCTGCTGCTGGCAGAGAGGTTGGAGTAGATGATCTCTAAGGTCCATGTCTAACCTTAGCTATTCTATGATTCTATGATCTCTACCTCCTCCCTTATTCTGTTGCTCCCAAACATCCCTTTTACATATGTCTATCATACACCCTCTTACTGCCTCACTGATACTTGTGTGAGCAGAGTTCAGCATGACATTTCCTCAACCATCCAGGTTTCCCTCCCATGTCAACTTTCTGGTGTGAAAAGAATAAATGTAAGCTCCAGTTCAGGTTTTGGGTTTCTTTACACCAGCTGATGTTTATCGACTCTTTCCCATCTATTGACTGTCAGGTATTTTGTACCTTGCAAAAGGTGACTTTACAGCAAACTTTCCTTCCTCAAAGACGGCACATACGATCTTCAGAGAATCACATAACTATTTTTGATTGGAAGAGATCTTTAAGATCATGAAGTCCAACCATTGACCCAGCACTGTCAGGTCACCACTAAATTCATGTCCCTCAGCACTATGTCTCTCTGTGTTTTAAATACCTTCAGGGATGGTGCCTCCACCACTGCCATAGACAGCCTGTTTCTATGTCTGATAACCCCTCTGGTGAAGACATTCTTCCCAATATCCAATCCGAGCCCTCTCTGGCACAACTTGAGGCCATCTTCTGTAGTCCTATTGCTTGTTACTTGTGAGAACAGACTGACATCTGCCACACTACAACCTCCTTTCAGGCAGCTGTAGAGGGCAAGACTGTCTTCCCTGAGCCTCCTTTTCTCCAGGCTGAACAACCCAGGTTCCCTCAGCTGTTCCTCATAAGATTTATCCTCCAGATCCTCATGGAATTTTCTATTTTATATTGAAACTTTTTGTTTCAGATGGTTTCAAACCACTTAACAGGAATGCCTTTTATACCACCACGGCACAGTCCACAAATAGTCTACTGACAGCAGTGCAAGGTGACTCCAGGCAGCCCTGAGAGGTTCCCAAGACACAAGCAGCAATGGTGTAGGTGGAGACTGCTTGCAGTAAAGTTTGCAGAGGGCAGAAAAAGGAAGTTGGTTGATGTTACTCCTGCACACAGTAGTGAAGCTCCAGGTTGGAAGATCATGCCAAGATGGAGAAAGGACCCTTGGATAAGTCCCTACTACATTCATTCTTACTACTTCATAACCCACATGCAGTTTCATCCCACCACAGCCAACAAGTGCATGCCACTGCAGCAGTGACAACTTCTGTGGCTACAGAAAGGTCTCTCCAATGTCTCAGATCAGCATCCTCCCTCCCTCTCATGCACAAATACACGCAGATAACATGAAAGCTAGTGAAATCTCAACCAGACACAGAGCAGAGATGTGAACAAAACCAGGCGGGTGTCAGCTGCTCTTAGCAAAGATGGGTCCATAGACCACCCTAAGCCAAAAGAGCTGTTTTTTCTCTCTAACTGCATTTAGATTACTGGGAGTTCTTTTAAGTTTTATCCTTAATTTGCTTATTGCAAAGAGCTGGAGGAGGCTTATTGGATTCACTATTGAGTATTTCCTTGCATTAAAAATCAAAAAGATCTCACATTTATGAGCAGAAATGGTGCTATGTCCTGCAGCCAAACAGCAATTTCAAACTCCTCTGATCTCCTACCACCCTGATGCCTTTTGTTCCCACCCACAGTGCCCATCTTGCCTTGTTTGATCTAATGACTGGGAAAGGGAGATCCAAATCCCACTCAGAGGCAGATTGGTCAGTGTCCCTGCGTTGATTGCTTAGCCAGAAGAGCTAAGTCTCTGTCTGAAAGGCCAAGAAGTTAAACTTTGGGGTCATTTGTGGTCTCCAAACCACAGACTGCTCATAACACATGAATGAAATTAGTGTCTTTACCAATATCTCTAGAATCGCTATGCTTGTCAAGTTAATTGGCTTGGGTAGGAAACATCATCATACAGTCCTGTCTGCTTTGGAAAATTGGCTAGAAGAGAAAGACCCTGAATGCCCTAGAAGATGGGACATAAAGGCAGAATTGGAGGGATGAATCACTTCATACATCTTCCCTTGGTAGTGACCGAAGAGGACAGTGTGATAAAAAGCCCCAGTGCTGGTAGCAAGCAGCAAGTGGATCAGAGCAGGCATCTGCAGAAAGCAGGGGCAGCCAAAAATCAAGAGAGAGAAAGACTCCCACCAAAAGACCCACTTCTAAAAGATGGTGAAGATTTCAAAAATTCTAGCCTGTTTAGCTGTTTCAGAATTTAACACTTCCATTTGGCACGTGATTTTCTATACGCAAAGAAATGAGCCAGAATGGATTTTGTCCTGAGCTGATGTCCTAGCAGGACGCTGAGATTCTGCTGCCAGCACAGCTGCCTCCTCTGGGATTACATGGGGGTATCACCCACCACACAAAAAAATGGGGAACCATCAGAAGACCTACTCTCATGCTTATACAACTTGACCTATCTCCATTTCATCCTTCAGATCTTACCCATCACCACTGTGATCTCCTGTTAGTCAACACAGAAGATCCAGAAATCTTCCCAAAGGCCATTTCAATGGCCTTTCCTCCGCAGCACTGCATGCTTTGATTGTGAATGCCAGCTTTACATAACACGTTCATCAAATTTTCTCATGAGATTTCACGGCGATAGTGTCAAGTCGAAGACATTTTGCAGCTGGAAACCTGAGCTGTGCTGTTAAGCAGCTGTAACACTGCCTGGCTGTGACAAAACCTACCCACATACTCCTCACAAATTCTCATCTACCTCCTGTTATACTCCCTAGCAGCGTAATCCTTCTCTTCATTCCTAATTCCTCCAGATTCCATGAGATTCCAAAGGGCAGAGACTGGTCTGGCCCTTTCACTGCCAGGGGCATTTGCAGTCTGCACGGTGTTATGACTCTGTGAGGGGAAGAAGTGGGGACTCTTTGCTCACCTTAAAAATAGCTTGATTCCCTTCTGAGAAGGGGAGAGAGATCTATGAGCCTCCTTAGGCCCAGAACACATGTATTTTAATCCTGGAGATACCTTCTAGCGATCAGGAATGGTCTGATTAAGACTAAAGGGCTGCTGGAGACAGCATCCTCGCCATTGCTGAAACAACAGCCACCTCCAGCTGCTGTGTGGTTTCATTAAGCATGCAGGGAGTGAGCCCACAGGCTCGTTGCATCCCCAGGACACAAGCTGAGGTTATGCTCCGTACTGCCTTGCATCCGGATCACAACACAGCTCAGACAAAGGCTGCACATCCCCAGCACAGCTGCATGCGTTTCCACTAGGCACTGGTGGAATTTGCTAATCCCACATAAATATGATGAACACAGGCACTTTGAGAATAATAATGGAGGATTCCTAGACTTAGGTGCTAACCTCGTGTCCACCTGTCTCAAAAATTTTCATGTGGATGCTGGTCAGCAGCCTTTAAAGGAAAAATTATTCAAGTTCTGGGTCTTCTATTGCAGTAACTCACAGTTCCAGCAGGAAGACTAGAAACAAATAACCTTCCGAAATGCCAGAATCCCTGCAGTAGGACCTAATAAGGGAACAGGAAAATCCCCAGGTCAGTGCCATCTCTGATGTCAGGAGCATCCCTGATTTCCACAAGAAGCTGACCAAGCCACCAGAATGACAGTTTCCAAGCAGTGGATCCCAACTGGCAGCATTCAAAGAGGCTTGCAAAGCGTGAGCAAAAACCTCCAGACTGTTTAATTTGAAACATATCAAAACAAATATTAATGATGAATTAATCATTAAAGGTGAAAAAGATAAAAGTAGTGGCTGCAAGGATTTATCTCAGCCAAAACCAGTGAACCATCTTTTAGTTGTTGGCAGCAGCCCTGTTTTTCCATGTGGAGGAGGGTTGGATTTACATGGGCAGCCAGTAATTACAGCTGATTCCCACTTCCTTGCCTGGGAGATGTGAGGAATTACACGCAGTTAAAGTTACCTCCTGGCCTGAGGTAGGTTGCTCTGTAGGGCTTTCAAACAGCAACAGAAGAACATCAAAAGGAGGATGTATTTGCAAAACCCATGAAAAATATTGCCCTAAAGAGGAAAGCTGATGCTCTTGGAAGGGTGATGTGACTGCAGGCACAGCAACTCTCCCTGTACCTTGCCTCACAAAATGAGAAGCTCTTGTTAGTTTATGGTAAATAAAGAGCTGAGTAATTGGCATAACGCTCTTCTTGTGGTTCTCAGAAGAGTGCAGCATGTGCCCGTGCATTCCGCTACATCTGAAACCTTCAGCGGATAGTACCCTTCTGAAAAGAGAGCTCTGCCATCCATGAAATACCCATTTGACACAGACACGGGGATGCTGTTGTCTGCTATTATCTCCTTCATTGGTTTGAATACATCCTAATGAAGGGTGACTGTTGTATTACCCACACATCTGTACAGGTAAGTTGCACTAAAACGTGGATAAGTGTCTATTTAGACAAGTACAGAATTCTAAGATTCTGAGTACTTCAAGCCACCAAACCATATGGGAACTAAAAGTAGCTGGAACTACCAGCAGTGGCTTCTACAGGATCTTTAGCTACTGGGTTATCCTGAAAGCTGGTGCATGTTGGTGAGGTGGAGCTGATGACAAGGACAAGTGACAGAGATGGTTTATGTACTCGGAGAACAGCAATGTAGCCAAAAGGACGCTTTGGTTCACAGCACAAGGCAGGGCTACGCTCTACAGTCATCTCTAAAGAGCTTCACACTTCAAATCCACATTTTCTCCAGAGTAAAGTCAATGGGCAACCAAGCACAAATGACATCCTGAGCATACATTTTCTGCCTCCCTGATGAAGTCAATGAACCCTTCACATGCTCAGCTCTGTAGACCAGCTATCACATATTTGTAAGAATCAAAGAATCATTAAGGTTGGAAGAGACCTCCAAGATCATCTAGTCCAGCCTTCAACCCAGTGTCATCATGCTCACTAAACGATGTTTCCACCTGCCACATCTACACGTGTTTTAAACAATTCCAGTTACAGTGACTCCACCACCCCCCTGGGCAACCTGTTCCAATCTTGACCAGTGTTTCAGTGAAGTCATTTTTCCTAATGTTGAATCTAAACCTCATCCTGGACTAGACGATCTTTCGAGGTCCCTTCCAATCCCTAATGTTCTGTGATTCTGTTTGACTTGAAGCCATTTCCTCTTGTCCTATTGTTAGTGACTTGGAAGAAGAGATTGACTTCCACCTCTCTACAACCTCCTTTCAAGTAGTTGTAAAGAGCAATAAGCTTTCTCTGAAGACGAAACAATCTCAGATCCCTCAGCGGCTCCTCATGAGACCTGTCCTCCAGGCCCTTCACTAGCTTCGTATATTGTTGCTGGGCAGCCTAGAAAATCACAAGCCCTGATTGAGTCCCATTGGCTTGAGTATGCGTGTGATAATTAAAGCCCGTAACAGCTCCTCAGTGCCATGCTAGAGGCCAAACAGTTTTGCCCAGCTGCAGTTGCCTTCTACAGTAAGGAAAAGCATACGCTCTCCAAAAATGGTGGCAGATCCTGTGGATGCAGGAAACAATAATAATCACCTTGCTTCTCCTGGCATGTGTGGTCCTGAGTCTTGATCAAGTCTCAGGGTAGTTGTGTCATTAGAGCCTCTGTGATGCCACTATACTTGCCTGCACCTACCCACCTGGCTGGCCCTGGGGCCACATACCCAGGGAGCAGTGAAGACCCACAGACTGGGATGCTGGAGCACAGCTCTCTCCTGGGCAATCCTGAGCTGGCAGCAGTCTGACTCAAATGTTCGGTCTGCAGGGATAAGCCTCATGACAAATTCATCATCAGCAACCTGCCAGAAAACCCCCTTCTTCCCACCAAGCTACTGGGAAGCCAATTTATTTTATTTATTGAGAAAGACAGAAGGATAAGTAAGAGGCTAGGCAGGTTTCTATCATCACCGTATTAGGACACTCCTACACAGAAGACTGCTCCCCCAGTTGCCTGTGGGAAGTGCCAATAGCCCTCGGGTGAGTCATATACACCCTATACCAGAAAAGAGTTAGTGGGAAAGCTCTGTGCAGCGGGGGATTGATCTTGGAGGACAACTGCACCTCTCTGTGCTCGCTATGAGTTCTGTCCTTAATCACAGCCTAGAGAAAGCCAAACTTACAGGCAGACTCACTTCTCCTGACACCCATGTGAAAACAGTGGGACCACGGAATGTCCTGGAGTCACCCCTCTGCACAGCTGGTGAGAAGAGGAAAATAGAGCTTCAGCCCCTGTGACTGAACCTGCCATTTAAAGTGAAGGCTCCAGCTTGTTTTATTTTCTATCTTTTCAGACACTGGAGACAAAAATATGTCTTCTACCTCCACTGCTACCGGGCTGGCTTTGCCTGTGGTCTTCAGGAAAGAAACAGAGGGATGGAAGTAAAAGGAAACACCCAGCAATGGGCAGAGTTAACCTGGCTGTAATCCAGATGGGCCAAATCTGGAAATCTTTAATCAGGCAAGACCACGGGGGCTCCAACTTGGCTGGCTTCAAATCTTGGCAGCATTGCTGCAGAGTCCAAAGCAGACCTGAACTTGACACGCCAAGTAGCAGGAAAGCCACTTAACCAGAAGAAGATAATTAGCAGAAATTCTTGCTAATAAGGCTGCATTTGGCTGGTGCATAGCAGCTAACTGGGTTGTAACCAGGTGAGAATAAGTTTGAGAAAGTTAATCTCCCCAGCTTTACAAAGGATATGATAAAGAGGATCTAATTAAAAATTAAATAGCGTTGAAGTTCATCATTTCCGGCTACTTATATTACTGTGGAGCACAGGGACCCTATGTACAGGTTTCAGTGTTTAGGAGAGAGAAACAGCGGATTCACAGGTGCTTCCAGAGTGCCTTTGGAGGGGTAACAGAGGAGTTTAAACCAGAAGCCAGGCCTGTACTTGCAGCCACCTGCTCAGTAAAGAAGGGTGTAACTTGCAGTTTTCTTTTTCTATGGCACAGACGTAGAATTTTTGAAAACACCTATTTAGTAGTCAAGCCCCAGACTTCCAAAGATTATTAGGCACCTTATGATGCAATTAACTTCCTACAGTAACTAAGCATCAAAGCACTTTCAAACATCCTCTCGGGTATCTTCAGATAGCTAAACATCTTAAAAATATTTCTAAATGATTTCTAAAGGTGATGCAGGCACTAAAGGGCTGGAAGACTGGAATATTTCCACTGTTTTAATCCCCTAATAACCACTGCAGATGGAATTTACGTTTTTAAAACATGTCATCGTGGCACTGTCCTGCTCCAGAGCGTGGAGCTTGACAACGCCAGCACTCCAGACAGTAACACACAGAATATCAATGTCATAAGCAGTAATTAATGTTAAAGGCAGCAAATCCTTCATGTAAAATGAATGCGTGTCTAACTGTAGGAACATTAGGGCTAAAGACCAACAACATGGGGGTTATTTTGCCGTCATCCTAGACTTCACCACTGCGTACTGATGTTCTGCATGTCATGATGGAGCAGGAACGGGAGTGGAAATACTTTCAAAACAAGAGTTTGTAAACATATTTCCAAAGACAATGACAGCAGATTTATCTTGTCAGCGCCTTGTTTTCGTTCGCTCAGCTAAGAAGAAACCGCCATGAAAAAGTGAGCTGTTGCACAGCGTTTGAGAGGAAGTTTCGTAACCAACTTACAAACTACAGTGCTATAGATTTCTAATATTTTATGCAGCCAAGTCACACATACAAGTCACACAAAGTGACTCATTTTTTCCTAAGCAATACATCTAATTAATTCAAGGTATTTAGAATGAAAGGTAGCTATTAAACCAAGTCTAAAATAAATGGTACTAAGTGCAGCCTTAGTTTTGATGGACACAGGGCACCCTGCTAACATTGCCCTTTCCTCTCCCGTGCTAAAAGCTGTGTTGCTCACCACAATAACACTGAATTAATGCATTTAAACTGTGTTCTTTTTAAAGCACATCTGCCAATACCGCTCGTCAGGATGATGCTGGAGGACTCTGAATACAACAAATCTTGCTTCAAGAGGGGTGCGTCAATTTGGAGCTAGGTGGAGCGTGAGTGGTGCCCACGAGACAGAAACGAGAAACAAAGCGGTTTGTAGCTTTTATCACCTTCACTCCTGCCTCTTGTCCGCTTAATAGGACCAACGCATCTGTTTGCCACATGAAAGAGTCACCAAACCCACCCTTTTTTATCATTATCTCAGCTTTATGTGGCGTCAATAAATTCAATGTATTGTCACAAAGTGCAAGTGTGTTAGTGCTTCCTAGATGCTGACCACAGTAAGTAAAAACTGCTGGGAAAGTAATTGGTGCTGTGATTAGCATCACAAACTCGAGAGGTTAGAAGTTCACTTCGCGATGAATGTACATATTCTCACGGGTCTTATCATCTGTGATCTGGTGATCTCTCAAGAGCTGGGTTTGGAATAAAATTTACAGAACATCTCCATTCCAAATGCAGCACAAACATGGGCACAGATGTTCCTATAAGCCTCCTAATTTGCGCCCGAGTTTAAAACCTAGAATAGGTTTCTATTCTAATTTTAAACCTAGAATAAAACCTGGACTTAGACTTAAAATTCTAATTTTAAACCTAGAATAAGTTTTGAGGTCCATGTCAATTAATTATATGTCTTCTCATGTTCCACACTCCTCTGTGCAATGCCCCTTGAAGTTTAACTCCAAATTGCATCCTGACAGGCATCCTGCCCTGGTCTTTCTCCTGTTTTATTGCTATATCTGCCTAGTTATACATCGCCTTGTGTATAACTTCATGACTACGTTACTCTGCATTCTGGCAGGATTTTAAAATAACAACTTATCTGATGCAAATAATTATTTCCTCCAGTCAGGAGGACATTTCTGCGTTCTCAATGGGACTGTAAAAGAGAGGAAGCTACCTGCTGGGTTAATGCTTCAGCTCTGAGTTTCCATTAACCTCCTAACTTGTCCCTGCTCACTGCAGGGGGGTTGGACTAGATGACCTTTAATGGTGCCTTCCAACTCAACATATTCTATAATTCTATAATTTTAACTGTTGTTCAGTCTGAAATCATGACCTTCAAATGAAACATAGCGAAAAAAGCACTCTGCTGGCTTGGGCAGGGGGAGTGTTAATATTCTTCACAGAAGTTAGTACGGGCTGTGTTTTGGATTTGTGCTGGATATAGTGTTGATAACTCAGGGATGTTTTGTTATCACTGACCAGTGCTCACACACAGTCAAGGTCTTTTCTGCTTCTCACTCCACCCCACCAGTGAGCAGGCTGAGGGTGCATAAGAAGCTACGAAGGGAATTAGCTAGGACAGCCAACCCCAACTGCCAAAGGGGATATTCCTTTTACTTTATCTTAAACTGTCTTTATCTGAATTCATGAGTTTTCTCACTTCTATACCCTTCCGAATCTCTCTCTCATCCCATCGAGGGGTAGTGAGTGACTGCCTGTGTGGGGCTGAGCTGCCAGCTGGGGTTAAACCACAGCAAGCACATTTTTACCCACTACCATAGCTCTAAAATGTGACTGGAAACACTTCTCAGGCTTCAGAAAAATCCACCTTTGAGCTAAGACCAAAAATGAGTGCTTGCAAAGCCAATGGAATTTGCTTAAGAACTTCTCAGCATTTCAAAGGGAGCTGGAGTTAGTGTGGAAAAGCACTCAGGCTTCAGGCTGGCACAAGCTACCAGCAAACATCATGAAAAATACCTTGGAAATATTTAGGGGGAAAAATCATGAATACGCACTTCCAAAATACATTTGGGCTCTGACGTATGCCTGCCTGCCAGTATGGAGAGGCACAAACATCTTGTCAGGAAACCAGCCAGAAACCTCTAGAGATATCAGACACCAAGGAATGTCTGACACTTTATATATCTTTCTGAAAAATATAACCAACAGTCAGTTGGAATAGGCAGAAGGATGGCAGTTCTTGCTCCAAGGTCATATGCTTGTAGATACCTAAGTTCAATGAAAGGCTAATCAAAGCCTTTGTCCCTATCCACACCTGAGCTGGTCTACATCACGCTGGTGTGGTACCTCTGAGATGGTTCTGATGACACTGTAGCACACAAGATAAGGGAGAAGCAGATGCATCAAGGGCTAGACAGGTTTCAACAATCTCAAACCAGGTCCATAACACCAGCAAAGTCACGTAGTCATAATCCTATGTACAAAATCTTCCCAGCATTTAATATTGCATCAGCCATGCATGTTCTTATTTCAGACACAACTCACTGTTACCATTCTGATTTACAAAGACTGTCTAATTATGCTTTAAAACTCCACACCAGATACAAGGTGTGGAAGGTGAGGCTGTTCTGAACATGTAATTTTGATTTTGAAAGGCATAAACACACTTCTGGGCAGATAATCAGAGTTGTCTAATCTCACAGCACTTAATCACTCAGCGGGAACGGTTCAAACACTTAAAAGTAATCTCCCATTATTCTAATTGTTACTGGGTTCCTCCTGTGTGGTTTGCACTTTTGATTTTGTTCTTATGTTTCATTTCCTCCTCTGGTTTCAGCTTCCTCCTCCCCATCCATCTCCTCTTTGTCAGAAGCCCACTCACAGACGGAAAGCTGCTTTCTGCTCCACGGTGGGCTGTCTCACATACACAAGTCACCTCTGCAGCTCTGTTTGTGCCAGCCATGGCATGTAATGACTGAAGGGCACAGAAGGTTTCCAAAGGTTTGTGCTGTCTGTGAGACCTTGCTCAAGGGAACAACCAGGGATAAGAGAAAGAGAAGAGTCTCAAACACCCCATCTCCGTTCCTGCAGTCTCTGCCTTTCTGGCCTTTATCACGCACTCATACTGTAGCAAAGTACATTTCCATTCTGTGTTTTTGCTCTATCCACTGGCTCCTATGCTCTCTATACCCTGAAATATCATAGAGTCATTAGGGATTGGAAGGGACCTCAAAAGATCATCTAGTCCAATCCCCCTGTCACAGCAGGATCACCTAGACTAAGTCACACAGGAACACATCCAGGTAGGTTTTAAACATCTCCAGAGAAGGAGACTCCACAACCCCCTGGGCAGCCTGTTCCAGTGCTTCGTCACATAACACATTCATCTCCACCTTTAGGGACCTTCTGTGTCCATCCTCATCTAATCTACTGCGCTGAATACTCATTCTTCTATCAAGGTGGAGATGCTCATCAAGACAAGAATCAGATCTTCAGGCAGGTACCTTCACGCTGCCTGTTCCACACTCTGGATCCCATACATTTTGGAGCTGTTCCATATTGTTAGGGGTGACCATCACCATCGTCACCACCCTTCTTGGCTCCTAAACTCCTAAAAGCCTTTCCCAAAGATGACCAGATGTACTGGCCAGTCTTATCTGTCCCTGCCTCAGACAGGGGTTGGACTAAATGATCTTAAATATCTCTTCCAACTCAAACTGTACTATGATTCCAAAGATCTTCCAGATTCCTTGTGCTATCTCATCTGCCTGCATATGTCGCTCACGCCACATATTTCCTTCTGCCATGAACCCTTTTTGCACCACATCTGAAGAGCTTCTAACTATGAGGAAACTTTGTGCCGCATGGCAGAGGACACAGCCATACAGCAAAGCAAAACAAGATTGGACTAGATGATCTTTTGATGTCCCTTCCAACCCCTAATGATTCTATGAAATCCCAATTATGGGTGGGATCTTCTTCTGATCCTTGGCACTCCTGGTCCCACTTCCATTAGGAAGAGGAGAAAACACCCAAACCCAGGAGATTCATTAGCCTGATGGCAGACAGCAAAGCCACCCAGGGATGAGACTTGTAAGCTGCCATGTGTCCCATTGTCTGGCCACACATTCTCAACAGCAAGGGAATGCACAGACACAAGCAGGAAGCCTTTCTCAGCTGGTACCCACCTCCTGAAAGGTCTGGCACTCAGATTAACAGAGGCAGCTAACGTACTGCCTGGAGATGGGTCTCCAATCTCCAGAAAGGGACTGGAGGTCAAGCCTGATTTTCAGGCACTTTTAGACAATCTCCATCACAAATTTTGGCTTGCTGGAGGGTTGTTCTCAGGTGCCCAGCTCTCTCTGCAGATCATTTCTGCAGGCCTTGGACCACACTAAGGCAATCTGCATCTTACCCTGCCTCTCAGGGTTTCCTTTTCCTTCCAAATAACAATGCTGGTGGGTCTTGGCCAAAATGCTCTGCAGATAAACAACTTCCATCTCCTATTTGCTACAGTAACAGTCCCCTTGGGAGGAAGAACACTGATGTCTGAGGCTCCAAGGAAACTCAGCTTCCAGTTGATTAAAGTAGAAATGGTCCTTGAAAAAGGGAAAACTCACCAAGGGAGGGACTGCAGGTCTGGAAATGAAGTGAGACCTCTCAGCACCCATTGCGCGGGAACAGGACGTCAGCAGACCAGACTGAGGATGTGCTGACTTGGCAGGCTGCAAGCACCGATCTTTTTGAAAACACTCTCTCCTTTGCAAAAAACCCTAAGGATAGAGTTTGCCTTCTGAAAATAACTGTCAGCTGTCTCCTAGGATGAATCCACCACTGCACAAGATGCTTCCTAGTCCCAGAGTTCACCCATGTATGTGTCTGCTGAGGACATTAGCTATGAAAAGCATTTCTGAAGGAGGTTAGAAAAAGCTAGATCATGGCTCTGGCAAACACTGCTAAACCATCTAAGACTGAGAGATCTTCTTGCTTAGCCAGGTCATCCACGAAAAAAGTATTCTAAAAAACCTTTCAAACATAGAAATCTAAAATTAGCCACCAGGCATCAATCAGGTATGTGTGTGAACAATATGGTACAACACCCAAAACAGGGTGATTAGCACCTCCAGTAAGTTTGCCAGAGACCCGGCCATTCCTAATCTCACCGATGCATTATCCAGACACTGTGGTGATGGTTTGCAGTACAAAACAAGAGGACAGATGTGTGTGAACTCTCTCTGCCCACTGCAGCCCCCTGACTACATTAACTCTCCTTTCAAACAGGATTTACTTTTCATGGTTCTATAAACAGGCTGCATGGTACTGTGGATGAAGTGTCCATCCTCAGCAGGGAGTGATGCCAGCAGCTGAAATAAAGAGGCTGTTTTGTTTAGTGAGCTTCAAATCATGGTCCACACACAGAAGCACCTACTTTCCTGTCCCTGGGCACAACCATCTGCTTCCAGCGTCCTGAGAAATCTCACCCACAGCCCACTCCTTTCAATCATGGATTTCTAACACAGAGACTCATGACTTCCAGGTGATTGCCCCTGAAATGGGGACTGTTACACATTTTACAATATCAATTCATTGTTCAGACTTAATTTTAAACTTAAATAACTTCCAAGGATTCAGTACGATTAAATATGCAAAAAGGATCCCTGTCATGCATAGTGCCAACCATGATACTATCTTTCACCCCGTGGAAAACGAAGCAAAACACATCTCTTTAGGGACCCATAGCTCACATGAACCTGTTAAGATGGTACAACAGCTGCCTTCAGACACTTGTACAAGAAAGACACCATTGCTTCCCACAGTTGTGAATTTCCAGATGCTCTGGCTGAGCCACATAAAAAACCTTCAGCATCCCACTGGCACTGTTTGCAAGCTGCTCTCACTAATAGCTGATTACATCCAGTTAGACTTTAATTCAGAAACAACCTCCTTGAAGTGAAAAAAAAAAAAATTTAAACAAATGTAAAACTAATGTAACTAGGAAGAGATTTAGAGCCTGGTTCCTCGAAGAAACAAGTTATGCTGCTAGGTAATTTAAAAGGAAGGTGAGCCAGTGTTTCCTTGTGGTAGCATTTATTATCCATTTAACTAAAGGTCAGTGGAAATAATAAAAACCTGTTTTCTCAGTCACTACAAAGGCAGATTTCAGGGCTGGGAATTTGCTCAGTTTCAGAAGAAATTAATTCCTGTCAACAGCTAGTGCACTTCGTCAAGCACTTCTTTCACTTCCCCCACCAGCCCTCTCTGGGTTGACGGCTGTAGGCCAAAACCCTCTTGCTCACAGCTTCACGTCTTTAACATGCAGACTCCTTGTTTTCCTGGCACCTTCACACAGATGTTCCCCCTATTTTGGGCACCTCTCAGCCTTTTTTCTGCAGCCATTGATTGTAGAGAACAACCTCACTATTAATTTCCCAAAAGGTCTGTAGCAAACAGAAGAGAAGGCTGAAGCCTGCGTCTAACCCACCTTGAAAACCTTCCTCCCCACACCCAGATGGGTGAGCCTGCTTTAGCAAGGTGTTGGACTAGATGATCTTCAGAGGTCCCTTCCAACCTTCTCGTTCTGCGATCTCGCTCTGATGGAGATTTCTTAACAACAATTTGTTCCCCAACAAACCTGTCCCTTGTCTTCCCCAAGCCAGGACTGCCAGACCTCTAGCAGCACCATTGGTTCTCTTTTTAATTTGGGAAATCTTGGCTTTGCTAATCTATTGAGAGCTAAAGGAACCCGTATTTCACCACTGAGAGCCCCCTCCACTCCCTGTTTATTCAAGGACATTTTCCCCCATATCTTTGCTATTGTTTCACGGTCTGATTACTTCCCTTCTGAGAACCTAATTTAATTTATCTCCTTGGAGTCAGACAGGATCATATCAAATATGTAAACTCAGCTGTGCATGATGTTCAGACTAACAACAGCTCCATGCCTCGGTCTGTGTGCAATTCCTGCTGTAGCACAAGCAGCCCCACTTAGAGAAGGGACCGTTCGTTAAAGTCACCCTTTACTGCCGTTACAGAAGCCACAACATTTGACAGTGCAAATTCAAGTTACTGCTAGGTGAACTGAGCTACAGTTCAGTCTGATGAAACTAGAATATTTTTGGATGAAGAATAAATAACCATCCTGGAAGAGTCTAAACAAAGAAGCTTCTGACTTAATTCTCATGGATGGAGATCGTTTAAACAAGGATTTGTTTTCTGAAGTTCAGACAGGTCTCTGGTGAGGAACTGTACTGATCCATGCAGTGAAGCTACAAAAACCTGTCTTTTCCCCTGTCCCTGTTCTTTACACTCCTGTGCTCCTTGCTGAGTATGTGTCTGGGTGTATCTCAGGTGTTGGTCCATGTGCCCCATCCCCACACAAGCTGTCAAAGCCGTGCTGTGGCTGCAGTTAGTGCTGATGTTACACGTGTTTTGCTGAAGCGTGGAACAACAATCAGATAATACAGACTTCTGATGAAATCTCTGTTCTCTCCCTGTTACTAATACAGACTGCAGAGAACTTGAATATTGGGATGTTTTTAAACAGGTGGCTTTTTCCAGGCACACTGCGTTTCTCTTGGAGTGTGAAGAAGAGGTTTTGTAATCCACAGAATGCATAAGAGAAAAGACTCCTACAAGTAAGAGGGAAACAACCTCAGCTTAGATAACTAGAAGGCAATATAATTTCATGATGTAACTGATTTTTGACTTAATAATTTCAGATTTTGTTTTTAAAGCATAATGTGGTTTGGGGCAATCTTTAGACACACTTAATAAATACGTACTTATTACATATATATAATATAAAAATTATCTATATATTTTATGTAACAAGCATTTATTAAGTAACAATAGGTAATTATATATAAAAATATATTGTTATGTGTTATAGATAATGTAAAGAAATAGTTATTAAGTAATTATACAACCATCGTCTCTAACACACTGTGTGGCAGATCTTATGACTTGTCTAGTCAACACATGGAACAAAAAAGTAAGCTCAGATTGAAGCTGCTGTCATTATTATCCCTCATGGGGGAGAGCAAAAGTGGCATTGCCTAAGGTCCATAACTCACCCAGCATCACTGCTGGTGGCCGGGTAAAGGATGGCAGCCAATATCCACTCGTCTAGTGGTCTGTTACTAAAATATATCTGGATCAATTTCCTCTTCAGTCTGCAGAAATCAAAGCAGCCTATTTCAAAATAAGGTTGTCATCTCTGAGGCAACTTAAATTTTGAAAGGGGAGAAGACAGGATCAGAAGTTGGATGTCATAACGAATGTTGACTGCAATCTTCATTACTAAGATCTGGGCTTGTCTTGACTGAGCATTCGTCAAGATACAACGACTGATGACTGCATCTTCTGGATTCCACTCTCTACCCTACGTGTGGTTGTTAAGAGCCTATTACAACCCTTCCTGCAGAGATGGTCTCTTCTAACTTAGAGCATCTTCTGTCTTTAGCATAGAAGAGCCCCGTTCAGTCCCTCAAGGACCTGTTAGAACGTGCGGGGGGAAAAGCCAACAGTAAAAGCAAAAACCATTACGCAGAGGCCAGCTAATGAGAAAAAGACCTTTTTTTGCAATTTGGACAGATGCTGATCCCTAAGATAACAATCTTGCTAAGAAACATCACACCCAAGCCCTTGCTAAACTTGGGGCAAGCGAAGCCACACACCAATTATAAAGACAAGTCATTACAACTTCAGGACTCTTTTCTCCTTCAGTGCCGGTTTGACATGTGTCCCACCCTGCACAATTATTTGCTATTGCTTCTTCCTACGTGAGATCACCTTTAAAACAGTAATTAGAGGACATGTTTGCTTAGAGGAACGCAAGTTACCACTTTGCTTCGGGGCCTGCTTCGCATGTCAAGTTAGCCTGCAACCACACCTGGCTACCAGAATAAAATCATCAGTGAAAACGAAATAATCTACGGAGAGTTTCAGACAGAATGCAACACTTCAACCGTGCTCACGCATCATTTAGGGTTTAATGCATTCCCCAGAAGAAGGAAATACCTCAGAGAAGCAGCAGCACTTAACCATTCGAGGGCAGGCGTCTTGCTGCAATGTCTTTAGCAAGGTGGGGTTGTTTCCAGTTCTCAGAAAGGAAACACAAAGATCTGATCAGCACCTTGACTCCCAGTAAGCATATTTGTCTTGCCCCTCTCTGAGCAAAGAATTCACAAAGGAACTGGGCTCTCTGCCTGGTTTCATTCTCACCATGGGTCGATCAAACATCCATGTGCTACGTCACACCATAGCATCTTAATGGCTTACTCAACACTCTAAACATGAACAGGAGGGGACACAGTATGTGTCTGGGCGAAGTAATGTTTTGTTTTTCTACAGGATTTACTAGCAAAAGATTTAGTCCAGGATGGGCCTTCAAGCGCCACCAGAATCCACATGATTTCTGCTAACACCCATGTCCTCGCCACCATCAGATCTGCTGAAAGACCTCTTTCTTCGTGAATGTTTTTCCCACGGACCCTTTCCCCAAAACCCTTCCAACCTCTTCACAGGGAGAGGAGGGTGTTTTTGTACTTTGTTTGCAGCGTTGCCAGAACACCATAGCTGTGAGAGACAGCTATGAACCAGGACGGTACGTGATAGTCCTTTCAGTCTAAGAGATGGGTTTATAATATGGTCCATACCACAACAGACTTCACATCAGCGACACTTTGCAACTGGCCTTTCTGCTCTTAGCAACCAAGGCAGTCTTGCGAAGAACTACATATGTCCAACCAAAGGAAAGAGCAAAATACTGGAGCTGTTCATAGGACAACTACTGAAATAACTTAGCTTACAGCAGAGCTACCAGCCAGAGACTGGACAAGAAGGTGTTAAGGTGTCTGGTGGGGAGTGACAGCCCTGAAATGGCTCAGCCTTTCCTCAGTCAGAAATATCACACACAAATTACAGAAATCACGATGTTGTCTACTTGGTGGAGTGTGTCCTCAGGGTACTCTTTTCAAGCAGACTGCACCATGGTAAAGGTCAGCATCGTTTACAGACAAATCTATTTTGTAATACATGGTGCACGCTGTGCTCTCCGTACGAGACAGCTCACACACAAAACCAGCTTTCACAGATCGACATAAATCCTCCTGGGCTACAGAACAAGCAGGAGTGGGAAGCTGGTTCAAGCAGCATCATCACGTTGGGCAAAACAGAGCTGGGTTAGCTCATGGTTCAGCCCAGAGGTGAACCCCAACTCCTCTGAAGCCCTGAGTGTTTATTGATCCCTGTTTGATTTTGTTTTGACTCAGGCAATAACATGGGAGAGGTTCAAGTCCTTGTCCATCCATTTTCAAGTATTTTTACAGACATGACTGTGGCCTTGAGTCTCAACATGGGGATGCTCTTATGATGAACATCTGGAAACTGCTTACTCGAGCGCAAGGACTATCTGGCACATAATTTCACTTCGCTTTTTATAGCTTTTAGAGACTACCTGTAAAATTGCACCATCTATAAAATGCTAAAGACAAATCCCAGCAACCTGCAAGTCTGCGAGAGAATTCACAGCTCCTATTTGCTTCCCAGTATTTCACAACTCTTTACAGTCTTTTTCATTTAAGTGAGAAGCACAAAAAACACAGCAGGAATTAACTGTTTGGAAGCCTCTCTCAGCACTGAAGTTGGTCAAATATTTTTCTTGAATCTTACTCTCTTGTTCCCATACTCCATTCAACCTTTCTCCTGGATTACTCAATCATAAAAACATCCCTGAGCCCACACACTGTGTTTAAGTACATTTTCTATTCGTAGTAAAGTGCATGTTATGCCTCCTAGGGAAGGGTGGACTGCCACAAGATCCCAAGTGAGGAGCACTGTTGCCATCTTACAGAACTTCCAGGTCCTATTGGCAGAGCTATGGAAAAGCTTCTGGTCTCACCGTAGCAGTCTCTCTGGTCTGCAATGTGATTCATCAACATTACCGAAAGTGTAAGACTAGAATGAGTGTGGAAAACTGTTTGCAAAACAGCAAAACCAACTGCTCAGGATGCTCTGCTTTATTTTTAATACAAACTGCAAAGCATTTTCTAATTAACTCCTTTCTCCCAGCAGTACTTTTGGCTCTGTAGGACAGTGCAAAGTACTAACATTTCTAGGACTCAGCCATGGTTAAGAGTTTGCTTCAAAAATGCTATTTCAGTGGGACTCTACCACCGCCTAGCAAAACCTACATGAGTGGCTTCAGGAGGAGGTTCGGAGAAGAGATGCTCTTTCAGGACCCTCAAATTAAAAAGTTTAGTCAGGAATAGGCTCAGAAAAATCCTGTTTTCTAAGCTTGTGCCTCCACACAGGAGAATGGAAACTGTAAAAAAGTAAAACCATCATCTGTGAGTTTTGAATTAAATTGCCCTACCATTAGAAAAAAATTAAAGTACCTGCCTACTCAGAAGGCTGAAAACCATTGCTACAAAGCCATTTCCAAATAAGCTCTTGGGCTTAGGCTCTTTCCTTTTCCTAAAAACAAAGTCACCCACAGCGGTCAGGGAGCTAATTTCCCTCACCAAAATCACTCATTTCACTCTGTTTACAGTTATTTCATGTCCTTGGCTATGGATCCTCACTGTGCCTTGCTCCTACAGTGTTGGAATGCTCCTCAAATCAGCTCTTCCTACCTCTCAGTTAACCAAACATCACAAGAGCACTTAATTAATAAATAAAGATAAAATCTGGATGACCACCAGGATTATTCTCAAACCAAACACTCTTTTCAGGATTACACCACTCTGAAATGCGTTTTTCACTCCTTCCTGTGACATGAGAACAATTCTAGCTAGAGAGTACACATGAGGAATGACTAAAATATTCTCCAAGGGCCAAAGAGTGTCTCTAGAGAAGAGCACTACTCAATGCTGCTTCATGAAAACAGACACATTCCACAAAACAAGTACCTGTACAGGCAAAAAATTATTAAATATAAATCAGATCTTTTAATAAATTGAGCAACACACCCACAAGTATGTGGAAGCTAAACCCAGACAAATTCCCAGACAAATGGGAATAATAGAGTGGGTTTTTGGAAGGAGTATAGGAGGTGCTTTCACAGTTGTAGTGAATAAGCAGGAGACTCCCACGAAGTCTGGCTGCGTTTCTAACCGCTACGCATTAGTTAAACCCAGTTATCGAGCTCTTCATAGCACAGACAGAGGAAGTAACAGCCCACTTGGTGCAGAAGGTCAGACCAGATGAACTAACTTCTCTTTCCAGAATTAAGCAAAGAATTTAAAGAGAGGGCTTGCCTAAACCCAAAGTCTAGTCGGTAGTTCAAGTCATTCTTTTTCTTGAAAAAGCTTCATTGAAGAGGTCTTAAAGAGGTTTAAGAAGTGGTGCAAGGCCAAGACCAGCAGCATATTGACTTGAGTGCTCCCTCTCACACCAGAGATGCCTCTCTCAAAAGGTCAAGAGAAGTAGAGTGGAAGGCAGGTTGGTCACCCTCATGCTGAAAATACTCTCTTCACTTTGCCCGCTAGAGATAAACTGCTCTGTTGGGTGAAGACCAAACACATGGAGGCTCTCGAGGTGCATATGGCCATGTGCTGACTAAAGCACCTGCGTGTGGTGTTAAGTGAGCTGAACTTGCTACTATTCTTTTTCAGCTTACCCTTACACGCCATAATCCAAACTGTCCTGTCATGTCAATTGGATGTAAAATACAACTGATGCCGAGGAGAATTAAAACCTATGAGATGCTCCAGAGTGTGCATCGTTTCTAACCTGCTGCCTTCAGGTGAGCTGAGAGTTTTTGCTGATGATGAGAGAGACTGAAACACTAAGGAAGACAGCTCCAGCAACTGGGTCCTGGGAGCCAGGACCAATCTTTCTTGGTTTGCAGTTGAAGGCAGTGAAGGACAGCAGTGGAGTACACATGACCAGAGCAGAAAACAGTCATCTCCCACATGGATGCAGTAGGCATAACCATTATATAGGAAATCATACAGCTCACTGAGAAAATCCATGAAGCCTTCTAACATTCCCTGTATAGGGTATTTCAATGGGATCCAGATCTCTCTTCTGTGCAGACGCTTTTATAAATGTCCCTCAAGTCTACCTGAGACATGAATGTAACAGCCAACAACACAGGATCAGGCTTCTAAATCTTGTAAGATTCCCGTGTGTAAACTGATGCAAAGCATAAACCTCTGTGCTTATTGACATATCTGTTATTTACTAAACCCTCCATAAATTGTCCTGCTAATGCATTTGTCTATAGCAGCTCCTCCAGGAGCATACACAGCACAAACCAAATGAAGTGGAACAGGTATTCCCAGCTTGAATAAGTATTTAATACTTAGCTCTAGGGAAAGAAAAACTGTGAGAAATTGCCCGAAATACTGACATCAGTCTTCACGAGCAATTCAGACTGATTCCAAATATAGTTGGTCCTATTAAGAAAACAGCTCTTGGGTGAGAGCACGAACGATGTTGTCTTAAGACAGAAAATCAGAAACACATGCTTCGAATGGAAGAAGAAATTTTAAATGAAGTCAGCAATCCCAAGCCCTGGTAGATCAGAGCCAAGAGATGAGAAAATCTCTGTGTGCCAACCCCATCCCTTCAGGCTGAAGTTTGGTGGTCAGCTTTGAGCCTGGTCATTCAATTTCTAGATGGAAAACTAACGTGAGCAGCAACACCGAGCAGAAGAAATCCCGACTTTGCAAGACACAGCCCACATTCCACATCCTCTCATGGAAGTCGCCTTTTATACTCCCTTGTTCCAGCTCTTTGGCTGGAGGGAAGGAGGAGAGGGGACACATCCATTCCCTAGCAGATTCCCTCTCTGTAGGGTGAAGTCTGGCCTCAACCACAGCAGCCTAAGTTGTCAGTAGCACCATAAATCATCCACTGTTCCCATCATCCAGAGATGGCAGAGAGCTATCCCTACAAAAAAGCCAGGATTCTGCACTGGCTTAGCTGTGCCAGAGTTATGAGGGCATGAAGGTGGAGTAACCATCTTTGGAAGAGTAAAGTCACACACATGGGCTGTGGCCCTTTTTTTTTTTTCAATAGAGATATTCAGGAGGCACTGGAGACCAAGGAGAGAGGCTGGGCAGCACATCTGCAACATACAGAACCCTGAGTCCATGTTGCATGAATGCATAAGACAAAGCCTCACAAGAGACCTCAGCTTGGGCTTTCTTTCCACTTTTGCTTCAAGCCAGGATCCTCCAGGGAGCCTTGAAGAGTCACATAATCAAGTTCAACAACTTTGAATTATCCTATTGACCGGAATAGCATTAGAACACATTACCCAAGTCTGTTTGTTAACAACGAGCTCTCGTTTACCCATGTTGATGGCACATGGCTTGGATGCACGTTTGGGACACCATAAATGGCGAGGACGATGCCTTCAAGACATAAACACTGCGGGACACGGCAGCAGCTCCACTCAACAGCAGTTTTCTCACGCTCCCACAAAACACATAAAGAAAAGTTTCGAATTTCACTGAAGTTTTCAACTTCCCTCCCACCAACACACTTGTAGTAAATACAAAAGCTGGCAGCCATCACTGTCACAGCAGCGTTTTATCTTCAGAAACGGAAGAAATGGCATTTCTCTACGAAAGTGGCAATAAAGGCTGCGTCTTCATGGATTGCACCACATCCACCAGTTTGCTGTGACTCACATCACAGAAACATTTGAGAAGTAATGAAAAAGCCCCTTTCCTCTTTGTTTTCACCTAGAAATCCCCTATTATCCCTTTTAAGGCCAAAGTTGTGAACAGACGCTGATTTCTTTTCTAATTACTGCATTTACAGCAGACATGGGAGCCACCAGATTGCTTCGCTCTGGAGAGCCACTTCTTGACAGAATGCACTTTGCCAAGCACTGCTGCTGCATATGGACTCCTCGGCTTTTGGTGGAGTGGGGGGAAATTGTCTTAAAACAGCTGAAAAACAACCCCACGGCCATGTGTATGTTTTCTAAACAAGTATTTTAGCATGAGTTCACTATTACTCAGGGTGCCTGGCCCAACAAGGTCTGGGTGTACCCCAGTTCCCCCCAGGGAAAGGCTGGTTAGCTGAGGCTGTAAAGATATGTAAGTGCAAAGAGGTCCCAGTTTAATCCTTGGTGCGTCAGCCTAGACAGGAGATATCACAGAGGTATAAAGGTATTTGAAGCAGCCTGTTATTCTATTTGTTGGGAATCAAGAGGATTATATGTAGGAATTTTGGACTAATCTCAGGAGGAGTCAGTGCTGGCGTGAAAAACCGTATCAGGCACCCTTCACTACTCTGCAATTGTCCATTGGTTTGGAGCTGTCATATAGATATATATCAGATTATTTGCTAAAGCTTCTCACATTACTGAACAAACCTTCAAGAAAAAGAAATCAATTCTGCTATTTATATTTTAAATGCCTTCAAAGACATAAAGCATCGTCTCTAAGAAAGCTTGAAGTCACCTATCATAGAATCACAGAATCATTAGAGATTGGAAGGGACCTCAAAAGATCAGCCAGTCCAATCCCCCTGATGCAGCAGGATCACCTAGACCAAGTCACACAGGAACACATCCAGGTGGGTGTTAAACATCTCCAGTGAAGGAGACTCCACAACTCCCCTGGGCAGCCTGTTCCAGTGCTCTGTCACCCTCACTGTGAA
>JAOXOE010000001.1:5998912-6014059 GCA_028565055.1 Phoeniculus purpureus
AGTGAAGGAGACTCCACAACTCCCCTGGGCAGCCTGTTCCAGTGCTCTGTCACCCTCACTGTGAAGAAGTTCCTTCTATGTTCCAGCTCACACCCACTGCCCCTAGATGACACTGAGAAGAGCCAACCTATGTCTCGTCTCAGAAAAAGAGTAATGGGGAAGTACGGGAGGCAGTAACATCCCTGTTTGATGTAATGCTTTGTTATTTTAATTCTATAAAGTATCTGGCAAAGTAAAAGCTGGCTGTCACATATCCTTAGGGAAATGATTTCATAGTCCACTTACTAATACAAATTGTCAATATTAAAACTAAGCCACAGGTTTCTGCACTTACAGAGATTTAAGAAGTGGGCAACACAGGCCGATGTCTCTGGCAGCCAGAGACAAAGAACCATGGATGTAATCAAGGAAAATATTAGGCTCTACTTTGAAAACTGATTTGATTAATAGGTTTAATGTCCTATAGCTGCAGAAGCACAGCCTCCTAGTTTGGCCACTTGTAATTCACACTAAAAGCAATCCCTTCTGCTTAAGCCAAGGGCTTTTGGACATAAAACACAACTAAAAAATCATGACCACTGGTTTTTAAAAGTAATCAATGTTTAATCTGGAACAAAATTATCATCACCATTTCCTTGGTCAAACTGAGCAGCAGGACGGACCACAGGCTAAATGAGTGCCTCTGTGTCTGCCTGTTATAGGGCAAAGGCTGCACCTACAGAGCTGCCTTTTTTCCCTACATATAGTTTCTTCAAATCTCCTACTGAACACAGAGTGTTGCATGAGTAAGCATTATAAGAGTGAATCAATATGTATTACAGATGACAACTGCAGACCTAGTTGGCCAAATACCAATTAATTTAGACAGCTGTCAGTTGAGGATATGTTGGATATATTCCAAACACAAAGGCTGCTGTTAGGTTTAACCTGGTGCCATTTGAAGTGGGGTGGAGTGCAAACATTTTACCATTTTATTATGGTCAGAGCCAGCCCCCTTATTAGAATAATGAGCCCGATGAAACACAGAATACAATTGTGATTCATCTTCTATAAATGAAAACAGGAGGTACAATTTGCCAATGGAGTAGTTTTAAAATCACAGTGGGGTCACACAGCATCAAAACTTGCCCAGTGATAATATTACTGGTCTGATTTCATATAATGGAGGCCAGAAATACACCAACTTGTATTCAGGCAGCATTTCAGCACGCAGCTAAGAGCAAACAACTGCTCTGGACAAGGAGTGCTCACGAAACCTGTCATTTCTGGTAAGATTTCTGCTTCTACCTTCTTGAACTGACGTTTTTGGAATACTTGTTTTTCCTCCCTGCACATTCTGATCCACTTAGAAATGCATATTTGATGATTTCCACAGCAAGTGAGATTTGAGCTCAGATGCAGCTGCATACCTGGAGGATGCTTCCAGCTGGCCAGATGAATCCTACCTTGCATCTACTTGTTTTCATTTATGCAGTGCTTCACAAATGCTAACTCTCATTCACCACTCAGACAACCCAGTGTCTTATGAGTTAAGGCCATGGGTTTTAATAGCACAAAAATAAGATGAATCCACTGAGGTGCTTGGCCTGTGCATGTAAATAACTTACCCATCATCAAACCATGGTCATCTTATGGTTAGAAACTAACTGGCTCCCAGCAGTACATCACAACAGCTTAATGCAAAACATTGAATTCCTCCAGATAATGTTTCAGGATTAAGTTAGAAAAGACAGGCAGAAAGAGACAAGACATCCTCACTTTGCTAATGCCCTGAGACCTTTATAAAGCTTTTTAGACTTTTTTCCAAATGAAGAAATTATTTGCATGGGAAAAAAAAAAACCCTTTCTTCTGGACAAAATATTCCAGATTTCCTATGAAGAAGCTTGTGAGAAAAAAAAGGAAGATAAATAGTTTGCCTAATGAAGCCACCCAGGACTACACAGAATCATAGGATCATAGGGTTGGAAGGGACCTCCAAATGTCATCTAGTCCACTTGCCTTGCAACAAGCAGGGACATCACTCACTAGACCAGATTGCCCAGAGCCCTGTCAAGCCTGATCACAAATGTCTCCAGGGATGGGGCCTCCACCACCTCTCTAGGCAGCCTGTTCCAGTGATTCACTGCTGTTAGATTAAAGAAATTTTTCCTAATGTCCAATCTAAATCTACCCTTTTCACTGCTATTACTGTATCATCCAAACCCTTGCATCTTCTAAACATTGTGCTATAGTAAACATTGTGCTATAGCTTCAAACAGAGCTACTGCAGCCTGCAACTACCCACATCTACCATGGTTTGGTCTCCCAGCTGCATGTCCTCCCATGCAAAGACTAACCCACTTCAGCTTCTGTGAGCTCCATAATCCCAAAGCAGAGGCACGTGCTTGCAAACTAGGTAACTCTCAGCTGTAAAGATGTGGGTGTAACAAAGACAGACCTTATACATCCAGATACAAAGCTGAGTCATTTACCACTGGTAGATCTTATTAAAATGTCTTTGTGCATCTTATACATTCTTTCCTATTAGGTAGCAGACAATAGCGCATATAATCACATACTTGGACCACTGAAACACAATTGTAACCATACTTCTGAGTAATAAAGCCTGGAAAATAGGGTATATGTTCTCATGCTTTAGCTAGGAGCTATGAAAGGACCCTGGCTTTGTTATTGCAGCTACGCACAGGATGAGGTCTACATAGAACACACAGAAGCAGTCTCTGGCTAAGACTGAAAAAAACATTCTACTAATTTGAAAGCATCTTAGAGCAACTATTTCAGAGAGCAGCTGTTTCATAACACATTGAATTATTTTCCAAGCCAGAGCTCTGACCGACATCGTACTTCCATCCCCTGTGACCTGCACCTTCCTCCCAACACGGACAGGCCATTTTCTGAGCTGGTTCAGGGTATGGGGTGACCTTGAAGAACAGCAACGATGCAAGGGAGATGTGGCAAACTGTCGCCACCCAGAAGGGAGGACAGCTGCTTTGTCACCCAGCAATCACAGAGAAATGACTTGCCCAGCTATAACCTACTTGAAGGAACCCAACGTCTGGGTCCGCACGGCACGCAGGCAGGCTGAGGCACAGTAATGCCACGCACCATCCCTAAAGCCATTATGGACCACACGGCGAGGAAATGAAACTGTGTACAACAGCAGAAGATGCAGGGGATTTTCTGTGTGTTTACTGTTTCAGAAGGGAATTTTCTCTCCTGTTTAATGTATTTTAGGATTTTTAAGATGCCTTGATCTGCTTCCCTACATCTGCTTACATCTAATCTAGCATGAAATACAATCCAGGCAGTCCCGGCTGCAGAGTCTTCCCTTGCAAAGTTTCCAGCATCTCAGTGATCAAATATGGTGTCAGTTCTGTTTCAGGTTTCACATTTTTTTCACGTGCCTGGATTCTTTACAGCAAAACAATTTCCTTAACAAGAAGCCAAGTGCTAGTGCTAAAGCAGAGCTGTCCTCTGCCAGACCCTCACAGATAGGGTCACTTTTGCCTGAAACTTGAGAAGGGCAATTCATCCAGTCTGCATCTCCTTGATTCAAGAGATGATCTCATGGTCCAACGCTGATGTCAGCCTCCAGCCATGCCTAACTGTGCCCCTACTGTGAAGTGTTTTACAGACCCTGGCTCCTTTCCACACCTCACCTGCCTCATTAGCAGGGATGCCTGTAGCAGTGCCAAGCAATAAAGGTGGCTCCAAGGGTAGGCACCAAAGTCCCACCAGGCACCCAGGTCATGCATGGAGGCAATGACAAAGTGTGTCCACGTGGGTGCCAAGAAATGTCTTCTTGGAAGGGCCTTATTTTTACGCCGCTGACATCAACACCATTAACGGTACTGCTGCACATCACCTTCTAAATGGTCATTACACAACCAGGCTCACCAAGCCATCCCTGGAGCTGCGGGTCCCCACTGGGGAGTGGCTTTTGAGATGCCCTGGATTTGCATCCACAGTGCTTGGAGCAGAGCCACACCGGGAGAGCAGAGTCAGCCTTCTGTCACCCCAGCACAACTGCAGTGGCATGAGCAAGCCAGGTTTTAACAAGTAAATCTACATAAAAGCTTTCTCTGAAAGTGATTACTTAATATAACAGCCAGCTGTCTCTCCAGTTCTTGCTGAGGCAGCCTATCTCCTCACTATTATTCACAAAGAGGGGAAAAAAAAGGGAAAAAAAAGAAAAAGCAGCGAGCCTGTTTTGTCTACAGGGTGAGCAAAGTCTCTTTTACCTGTCAGACAGAGATGCCAAGTGCTTCTTTTATTTGTGCTTTCCTAACCTTCCTGTTCATTTTGTTACAGCAAAAAGAGCTCTTACTGCCAGGGTATTAAAAGGTAATTAGTCATTAACCCCTTCAACCTCAATCCCAAAGCTTTTTTACATCAGCTACATGATCTAATTAATGTCACTTTGATGTTAGCACTTACCAACACAGGATTTGACTGTTTTCTCTACAACTCAGCCAGTCCAGTACTCCAGCTGTGTGACCTCACACACTAAAATAATTACCATAGAAGAGCATTTAGTGGGCACCAGCAGAGCCTCCAGACTGTGAAACTGGAGTCTGGGACCATCCAGGCCTGTAAAGGTCTGAATGTTTTGACCCAGAGTCAAAACTGTGTCTTGAATAGATGGGCCTGTCCCACAAAATCATTCAGGAATGCTCGTCTGAATTAATTAAATGCTCCAATTTATGTTAGGGCACATTACACTTCAGCATAGCCAATTTTATTCAGAATTAATGTACCCTTTGATTTCAAGTTAAATTGCACTTTAATAAGAAGTAACTAATGGGTTTCAAAACTAAATCTGGATTCATCTTCCCAGAGGCTATCAGGTTAGCTCCAGAGGGATGAGCCCTCACAGAGACAAGAATCTGGGACAGAGATGGTTTAGCAGGAATTTGTCAATGGGCTACTGCAAAAGAACAAAAAGGTAGAATTTTATTAACTACCCTTTTAGTCCATGTGTAAATCTTGAGGAGGAGTGCATTCTCCACATTTGTTATCAAGGGTGTCCTCTACAATGCCAGTAAAACCCGCCTGGACATGTTCCTGTGCGACTTGATCTAGGTGATCCTGCTATGGCGGGGGGATTGGATTGGATGATCTTTCCAAGTCCCTTCCAATCCCCAATGTTCTGTGATGCTGTAATTCTGTGAATAATGCTACTGCCTGAGACGGAGCAAGGGGCCCCTTTGAGCATCATCTGATTTGTGGGAGAGCAGGAACGTCCACACATTCACTCACTTCAGGAAAACTGTTAGGTGCTGGGTTTTGTTCAGTTGCACAATGGGCACAGCCCTAACCTCCCAGACTTCGCAGCAGGATCCCTCCCTCCTTTCGCTGCTCCTTATTATAGCAGCAGCTCCTGGCTCTAAGTCCAGGCATACAAGGAGTGAGGCAGCTGTCTAGGCATGAATCACTGCCTAAACACCCAGTCCCACTCATCTTCCAAGGAAACAGGAATGGAAAGCACCAGCAGAATTTTAGCTGACCTGCTAGAAATAGTTCGATCAGGCTGTTTAACAGGAAAAATGTTTCCAGTCTGCAGTTAGGCATGGCTCTGATTTATAATAAGGAATGTAATGGTGCCTCACCCAGGGGATCTAGGAGAGTACAGAGGAGGGGTTGAGAGAGGAGGTACCTAAATGGCTTTTTAAAAGCCCTGTTCAGCAGAAATCAGCTAAAGCAGAGTATGATTTGCTAGAGAAACAGTACTTGCTTGACCAGATGCTTAGTTGTGCACATTACTACTATTAAGTAATCAACACACCGAAGTGCAGGGCTACACACGCTTTACTCTTCCTGCCCTGCTCGGCTCTGACTCAGCCCTGAGCTTGTGCGATCGTGCAGGTATCACCCAGGCAGACAGAAAGTTTCTTGTGTAGCCAAGGAAAAAACAAACAACAAATCGGGCATATTTTTCTCTGTCTGACTCTTACAAGGTTGTTGGGGTTTTTTTTCTATTTAACTAGAACCTCAGACTGGTGCTTTGCTGCAGTCGAGCTCTTCACACCACCTACTGCCTTCAGGAACCCGTCTGACAGACGATCCGTTTTTCAGCGTGTTCACACCTGCACAATTACCATAAGTGGAAGAAATTCCCCCTATTCTACAGCACACAATGGAAAGGATTGCTTGTGCCTCTGCTCACCACCAGAAAACAGCTGCTTTCAGAGCAGGCTGTGAAACTCCCCGCATCTCAGGCCAGGAGAAGTTTGTGTCACACAAAAGGGACCGTGAACTGGCACTTCCCACAGCTGGTTGGTTAACAGAGCTGTGATAGTCATGTCCTAGAGATCCCTTTTCTTCCTCACACAGATTCTAAACCTTTGCTTGTTTGCTAGTGCTAAAAAGAAAGAAACTTTAAAGACTGAAAATCATAGAGTGGTTTGGGGTAGGAAGGGACCTCAGAAGCCATCTAGTTCCAACCCCCTGCCTGCGGCAGGTTCACCTTCACTAGATCAGGTTGCCCAGAGCCCCATCCAACCTGGCCTTGAACACTTCCAGGGAGGGGGCATCCAAAACTTCCCTAAGCAAACTGTTCCAGCATCTCATCACCCTCACAGTCAAGAATTTATTTGTAAGAACTAATCACAGAACATTAGAGACTGGAAGGGACCTCGAAAGATCATCTAGTCCAATCCTCCTGACACAGCAGGATCACCTAGAACAAGTCACACAGGAACATGTCCAGGCGGGTTTTAAATGTCTCCAGGAGAAGGAGCCTCCACAACTCCCCTGGGCAGCCTGTTCCAGTGCTCTGTCACCCTCACTGTGAAGAAGTTCCTTCTGATATTGATGTGGACCTCCTATGTTCAAGCTCACACCCATTGCCCCTTGTCCTAAAGCTACTCTCTTTCACTTTAAAGCCATTTCCCTTTGTCCTGTCACTACATTCCCTGACCACAAGTCCATCCTCACCTTTTCCATTTCCTTGAAGTACTGAAATGCTGCTGTAAGGTCTCCCTTAAACATTGTCTTTTTCAGTCTGAACAATGCCAACTCTCTCAGCCCGTCCTCACAGGGGAGGTGCTCCAGCCCTCTGATCATTTTCATTACCCTCCTTTAGACTCTCGTAATTAGGACTATGTCTTACGCTGGGGTCCCCAGAGGTGAACCGGGGCAGTACTCCAGGTGGGGAGTGATGCAGCTCAGCCTTTCACCTGATTCTGTGACTCCCTGTCACACAGCCAGAAGAAAGATCAATCCGTGTGCATCAGCAAATCATCCAGGCAGTAAGCAAAATCATTAAGAAAACAGCTGTCCTGATGTGATGGGGGCCTAGTGGGGCTTTCTTCCTGCACTGAAGTCCCCCTAGGTCTGAGCTGAACAAGGAGAGCTCAAGCTACTCACCAGTTTCACTGGAATGAATAACCATCTAAAATTAGGCACAAGCTTAAATGCTTTGCAGACTCAGGCTCCTGGATTAACTGCAAGCTTAGTCTCTCCCAGCACTGCGCTCAACAGCGAGCTCCTTCCCACTCCATCCCCATCCATCAGAGTCTTCAGGGAATGTTGCCATGGATTTCCACGGGACACAAAGGAGTCCATATTGGAAGAACCCTGTTAAGGTTGCTAGGCGTAAATATTGACTTCACGGCTCTTCCGCCTTTTTTCTTTTTTAAGAACAGATTTGTTGGCCATGGCTGGAAAAATAAAACGATGGAGTGTGCATGATTCACTCTGGCACTCACACAAGCACGCAGAGCAGTTGGCTGGCAGCTCGCTCCTCTCTTAGCAGAACATCGCTTCGAAAATGTGTCATTTTGGTTTGGCAGCAAGAGCGTCCAAGCCACAGAGAGATAAAATCTCCCACCTTCCCCGTACTTCGCATGGGGACTGTTGACCTTCCCCAGCAGAGAACATTTGACTAATACTTCCAACAACTTCCAGCAGCTCTCTGACTGAGACACACAAAGAGGCTGACAGGACACTGCAGTAGTTTCACACTAAAAGCCCAGCCCAGAACCATCTCTTCTTATACCCACTCTCCAGAGTCTGCTGACACAAGAAAGGACCGCAAAATACTGCACAGGTACAACGTTGTATTTGAAAGTCTTTTCAATAGAGGCTGTTTCACAGACAATAAATATTGAGGCAGACAATAAATATTGTGAGAGAGGATCACGTGGGAAGGCAGCAGCAGAAGTGAGATGAGACCCAAGGGCTCTGGTCATTGGATTCTGCTTTCACCACCAGGTTCTACTTTCTATAGTACTCCATGCACAGGCCTTTAATGCTGAATTTTAAAAACGTTATATAAAAGAGGACAACACCACAGAACATCATTCAAATCCTCTTCCCTATGGATTCTGCCAGATCTGATGTGGCAGGACTGGCAGGGAGACAAAGCTCCACCAGGGTAGCCTGAGAGTATAAAGTGTATGGGGTACTTGTATGCACCAGTCCTGGACACAGCCAGCACTATCTCTGACTGTTCCTAAAAAGCTGCTCAAGACACACACAGGGGCACGAGCAGCTCACCTAGGAGCTGGCTGAGGCTGCTGGAGCATGATTCCTCAGGAGACCCCTGTTTGCCATGCAACCAATGCAACTCAAGAAGAACTGAAAGTAAATGTCTGCAAGTACCTTCTCAGAAGGAAGACAAAAATACAGTAATTCAATACAGGAGGAGAAAGTCCACTGTCAAACAAGAGAGCCAAGGATCACAAGGAGTTTCAGCGTTTCGGCTGGGCAGGGTGCCCTCTGGGACTTCTATCTGTTAGAGTTTAAGCATCCCCCAAAGGCAGCAGATCAGGATCAACACACATGCGTATTTATATTTGCTTTGCATCCATCCTCTGTGGCTCCACACCTTCCTCTCAGGGAATGTGGGCCAGGCATCCTCTATACACAGCCCCTTCAGAAAAAGCAGTTTGATGCAGGACATGTGGAACCTCAGGGCCATGTAGGGCAGCTTGGGGCTCTGGCATCCCACCCACTAATTAGATAACACACAACTAGCCATCTCCACTCAGTGTTAAGCTACCAGAAACAAAAGCAAGGACACTTTGGAGCCTAGCAACAGCTGCTCAGGATCTACTCTCCCTATTTTTACTGACAGCTTTTGATGTAGACAATCCACTGAACGGAGAAACAGGTTGATACAGCCTCTCCTCAACTGTAGACAGATCTAGTTTGTTCTTTTCTAAGCATTCCCTTCATGGCATGTTCAATAATGTGTCTGCTAGCCAAGATGTCTATTTTCAGAATAAATGCAATTACATGCAAAGTTTGTATTAGCAACAGCTAAGACATCAGGAGATAAAAAAGGTTCCACAGTGCACAGGACAAGAGTCTGAGTTGATCTAATTGTAGAAAATTAAGGAACTTCCCACCCACTCACTCTCTTACCCTCGCAAGCTGGAATAGCACAGCCCGGGCACTGCCTCGTGGTTTCTCAGGAAATTGTTTTCAGGAACAGAAATATTTCACAACACAGAAGCATGAAGTAACCTAAATGATTGCTCTGCTAGCTTAGGGTCAAGGCTGGCACTAGGGAATCCTTACTGCATGCCAGTATTGCTGCTCTTATACCCACACCGGAGTATCAGGAGATAAAACTCTGCTTCACGCTGCACTTATTGGCCATTATGACATGGTTATAGAGATAGCAGCAGTTGAGCTTTGTGATGGGTTCTCACTGACACTGCACAGCTAGCTAACATGCTGCATTTCACTGGGTTTATATTGTACAGACCTCATGTTGGCCTAGCAATGGGAAGACAACTGCAACAAATGCTTGTAGCTCTTTGGAGCCTCACTTAAGTCCCTCCACTGAAAAGGATCCCTTGAACCTGCTGCTTTGCTTTAGGCTGTTTGAGCACTTAGCTCAGAAGTATCTAGATTGTTTTAAAGATATAGGATCTGTTTTGTCATATGGTGCTTAGATGATCAGCCATGGGCTGCTACATGATCAAGAGCTGAGACAAGAAGTTCCACTAGACTTTTTCTTATCAACATCTTTCCAGCCATGAGAAAAAAAAAATGTATACACCATGGACAACCCTAATACAATAGAAGTTGGTCTGGGAAGTCACTGCCAGAAGTGGCAGAGGTACCCCTCCACAGTATACCACCACCTATAACAATCTATTGCAAGTCTAATTAGTTTTAAAGCAATCATTGTATAGACTGTTTCAAGGACTTTGAAAAAAATCAACCTTATCTTGCTCTTCTCAAAGCAAGTATTCCAACTGCTGACATTTTTAGTGTTTGAGGTCCTTGTAGGTCATCACAGGCTTTATTTGAGCCTATCCCCACTGGCTTCCCACTTTGCAGCCACCCGGCTGTATTTACACAAGGGAAAACCAGCGCATTTCTCCAAACATTTTCAGCGTCCTTTAAATTCAGGAGATCTTTTCTGTGATGGCCTAGTCAACCCATCAGTGATACTTGTCAATCAAGGAGCTTTTTCCTACTCCTTAAAAGCAGGAGCTTAATCGAAGTGAAGAAGCTTAAATGAAGGTCTGATACTTACTTCCGCAGGACTGCAATTTCATTCTCTATGCTGCTTTCCTTTCCCTTCAGTGCCTTCTTGGGAATGCACTTGACTGCAAAGAGCTTCCCACTTGCCCTCTCTTCAGCCAAAACAACTTCAGAGAACGCACCCCTGAAAGAAAAGAAGAGAAACCTCAGGTTTAAGTGGTGCCTTTTTTGGGGTGAGTTGTTAACTGTAACATATCCACTGAATATAGTTCTCTTGGTACCTTCTTGGTACCACAGCAGTGGCCTCATGAGCAGCTTTCTTGGCCTTTACACACCTGCACAGACATTCACATTCACACAAAACCTTAAAGGCTTACCAAATACAACCGTTTTGATCAAAAAAACCAAAGTTCAGCAAGGCTATGAGCAAAGCTTGAACATCAGAAAGCACCATTCATGCACACAATGGGATGAACAATAAACCCATGGTTCATAATAAAACCACGGCTGCTGGTTTGGTGGATGCTGCACCATTCCCCTTCCTGGAGGTTTCTGGAAGTTGAAGTCACATACCAGCAGCGCAAAGTCCCTTGAACCAAGTGCCACACCAGTACCAAGAGTGCTCCCAGTTCCTCAGTGACCACAAGAGGTCAGGGCCTCCACTTTGGTCCGCTTGGCAGCCCAGAGCATCTGCTCACCCTTGGCTCAACCCTGACTCAGACAGTGAAGCAGCGTCATAATTTCTCTATGTACACAGAGTTATTCCACAACACAAACTGCTGTGTGTGTAATCGCTAAAGCCAAAGAATCGGATTAAAACACAAGTCCTAACATCAGCCTTAACAGCAGCCTCCCCACGGTTACCCCAGAGAGGATTACACAAATAAACAAAGTTCATCACAACCACCAGGCACTAACTGCCAAGAGTGGGCAGTGCCTCTCCTCCATTAGGTTATTTCCATAACAGCGTGTTACTTCTTGCACTCCCATTGCTTCCTCCAGAGCATCTGGAGCAGAGAGAAGCCAGGAAAAACTTGCAGCCAGTGCTACCTGCACCTTATTATGTTCTCACACTGTTTTCTGAGTGTTTGAACATCATTCAGACAACGTTGGTCCATAGAGACCTTTCCTGTGGCACATTAGGAGCAGATGATTCTAATGTGCTGGTGCTTGTTACTGGTTTACCAGAAATATACTGGGCAAAACAGAGAACTGGCCTGATGAAGAACAACAAATCTTAGCTCTTATTCACCAAAACCTCCTGAAGTGCCCATTTTGTCCAAGTGCAACCAGAGCCAAGGACTTGTCTACCCAGATCAGCTGAAGGATCCACCAGCTGGAAGTTCATGTTTTATTTATAAAGAGAAGCAGGACATTTTCCTTTAGCGTATCACAAGCCTCCTCACTTGATAGATTAGTCTGCTGTTCTACACAGCTCTCTGTGAAAAATGCTGGGGAGCATGGTCAGCAAACCCAGCTGTGCTCCAGCCCCCTCTTAAAATGTTAATGATTGATTAGAGCCTCATCTGGCTGCCACTAACTCTCTCTGACTGTCACTCTTCACAGCAGCTGCTTATCTAGATGTTCACAGTTAAGCAACAGCTCTTCCTCTTCCTCTCCAAGTCATGCACTTCAGTGACACAACCAAGCCCCTGTGACCTCACCAATGGTTCCTGAGCTGCGAAATGACTGAATGAATCATTAAGCCAGAGGATAAGTGGATAAGCAAAAGTCTGCTGCTTTGGAAAGAAAGTGCCTGTTTACCCAGAAACACTTTTGTGTGTAGGGTAGGGAAACGGTGATGGGAAGTTTAGCAATGGAAGACAAGAGACTTGACAACTGTTACAGCAGATGTCTCACAGCTTGTCTACACGTGGCAGTAACCTTCTGAGCTAAGAATGTTGTGCCTCAGTTTTGCCAAAAAGGACAGACTGACCACACCAGACACCATTCTAAGTAGAGGAATGACTCTCTGTTTTCTGCTTTGTGTATAATCTACCACGGCATGTCAGAGCATCACCAGCTCCCATTTAGAGTCCACACAACCACTCCTAGTGGCTTGTGCAATCAAGTCACCCAAAGCGTTTTTAAAGACCTACTATTTGCTTTATTTTTGTCAACAGTCCTAGGCATTGGGCTCACCAAATGGGGTTTTAATCCTGACCCTCATGCTTGGGACAGCCAGACTAGAACTGAAATGAAATCCTTTTACTGCAAAGCCCTAAAACCTCTTGGTGCTTATCAGCTTCAGCTGCAGAGCAGGGTGCTCAGAAACGCACAGGACTGCTCCCAGCTCTGTTCCATGAACCCAGTGAGCCCTATCTGCTCCTGCTTTCAGCACTGCACTTTGCTCCAGCTGTGTCTTGAACAAGCTTTTTGCTTTCAGTCAAATGCAGTTAAAAGAGAAATATTCATACTAGTCGTTTACTGATCACAGAGCTCTCCCAGTGTTTACAGCACTATAAAACCTCAGAGAGCTCCCATCCCAATTTGGATTTCATTGCTGTTCAGACAACAAAATGAAGGAAATCCCTTTATATGCAATAAAGCCAGCTTTGGGGAATGTCTGTTTCAGCTGGCTTCACCATTCTGCTGGATTTCGTCCTGCGCTTACCAGGACAGCCACGGGGCTCAACAGCTGGAAACAGCCTCCGTAAATTTAAATGAATTTTTTTCAGGAGCTCTGAGATACCCATAAAAAAAAAAATCAATCCCATATCTCCTGAACAAACTTTCTCATTAAAGCATGACATAAGCTGGGCCTCAGCTAAAGCTTTTGCTCACATGTCAACACTGGGCACCGACAGGGCACTTTTTTACATCGAATTTGATATGTGGCCATGGCATGAAATCACTGGTGCCGGGAAGAGCCCCCAGGCAACAGACTGGGGAGCGATGGGGTGGATCTGCTGGGAAGGCAGGAGGGAGATGAGAAGCAGCCTGCACTGTCCTGCGTACTACATAGTCCTGCGTTCAAACAGCAGGGCTGGGGCAAAAAAGCAGCGAGCCAATGGACAAAAGAAAGATAAATTAAGCTCTGCAAGGAAAGAGAGAGAACAGATGGAGGTAGGAATCAAGGAGTTGAACACAAACACTAACAGTACAGGGCATGAAGAAAGAAAAAGTAGCAGGAAGCATTAGCAAGGAAAAAACAGTGAAGACACTGCTGGAGCCAGGGAAGAGTCAGAAATAATCATAGACTCATTAGGGATTGGAAGGGACCTCAAAAGATCATCTAGTCCAATCACCTAGACCAAGTCACACAGGAACATATCCAGGAGGGTCTTAAACGTCTCCAGAGAAGGAGACTCCGCAATCCCCCTGGTGAATAGATGGGCAAGCAGTTACCATCATTTCAAACCCACTGACGAATTTACCCACCCTTAACAATTCAGTCCAGCCCTCACTAAACCCCTCTTGACTCATGTATGAACAAATAAAATGACAGAGAGAAAGTCAGAAAGACAAAGCTGCTCATTTTCTTGCTAACAGCAACATACCCCATAGCAAATTCTCCACCTCCTAAAGAAATTCTCCAGAACTACCAACCTGGCAGGCTTTTCCACCTAAGAATTAACGTGCCCTTTAAGGTAAGACATTAGTGAAGGGAATAGTTTGTCTCTATAAAATTTATTACAATTCTTTATTGAGGGTTAAAAATTAATTGTGTACAAAGATCAATAAGAACATTTGGTTTGGGGAAAACGCTGCATTTTACACCATCAAACTGACTGGACTGTGTGAAAAGGGCACGGCTTCCATTGGGCATCATCAAGCAGCATTACTTGATAAAAGGGGGAAAACATTTATCCAGGAGTTGCTGGACAACCAGAATGTTCCAGATCTGCAGCTCACATAGGGCTCTCGATTAACACCCCACTTCTCCGAGTAGGTACTACATGGTCTCTATAATGGAATCATAGAATCACTAAGGCTTGGAAGGGACCTCGAAAGATCATCTAGTCCAATCCCCCTGCCAGAGCAGGATCACCTAGACCAAGTATGGCATGATGTTCCCAAGACCTACTGTTGTACCACCAAGCCAAAAAGAGATTCAGAAATCTTTTAGTGAATCTTGTCTTTTGAAATAAGAGGTTTTATCTGTTTCTTGGAATGTACACAGCACAATTTCTGGGTTTATTCTGTGAAAATATTTGGGGTTTTTATAATGCTTTTAAAAAAACAATTGTCCAAAGATTATTTTCAGGCTCTGACACTGATTTTTTTAAAAAATAAATAGGGAAAAGGTGTTAATTGATTGAAAGGCAGGATTTTAAAGGTGCTTGCAATGGTCGGGATTATCCCATTCGTTCAGCTAGGAAATAGGTAATTGCAACCTTTCCAATATGCCTTTATCTCAGGAGCTTTCCTCATCCTGTCTGGAGATTATAGAAAACAAATTAAAAAGCGTCAAGGATCTGAGGAAGTAGGACAGTGGTGGAAACAGGCAAATGAGAAAGTTCTCCAAAATTAAACCACCTAGTTAGCTGCTGAAATGCGTGTGTGGCAACTGAACCTATTTTTGCACATTTTGACCATAGAATCTTTTACCCTGGAGGAGCAACTCTTTTCAAACTTCTAATTAAGACACAGAATAGTTTCATGATCTAGATAATTTTAATAGAATCACAGAATCATAGAATCATTAGGGATTGGAAGGGACCTCAAAAGATCTAGTCCAATCCCCCTGCCACAGCAGGATC
>JAOXOE010000001.1:6028963-6043027 GCA_028565055.1 Phoeniculus purpureus
GGGAGGGAGGGAACTTTTCTAGTACTATTTATTTTATCCACTTTTATTGTCAAGTTATTCTCATTGGACCTTCCTCCCATGCAGAAGACTTTCCTATATGGGAGGTCCCATTTTACAGAAATACACTGTTAAATGACTCTCACAGCATCACAGAACATTGGGATTGGAAGGGACCTCAAAAGATCATCTAGTTCAATCTTTGTCTTCATCTTAAAATCTTGCCTTGCCAGCATGTCAGATCCTGGTGTGCTATGACAATTACCCAG
Source organism: Phoeniculus purpureus (assembly GCA_028565055.1). NCBI lineage: Eukaryota > Metazoa > Chordata > Aves > Bucerotiformes > Phoeniculidae > Phoeniculus > Phoeniculus purpureus. Next base: position 6,029,230 of record JAOXOE010000001.1, read on the forward strand.
GATAAACCATATTGCTGAGTTATGAGGACTGTACAGGGAATGTGATCCCTGTCAAAGACGACCTAAACGCTACAGAATGGCTCAAATCATGCTAACAAAACCAGTGTTCACATTTTTTCCCTTGTAGAGGACTCTCCTATTCAACTCAAAGCATTTCAGAGCAAAGAGATGTGTTTTAGAGATAACAGATGGTAACAAGAGGCTTAGAAAAGGAAAGGGATTTTAGTAGAGGACATTTAAGATCAATTCTGAGAAGGCCATTCAAGTTTTCCTAATTCTGCCTTAGACTGTTGCTGCCTTCCAAACAGCACAGAGTCCTCCTTCAAAACCAAAACAATAAGCTTAATAATTAGGTTGTTTCATGTTTATTATTTCTGATAAATAAAGGGCATTTCTTAGGGAAGTCTTGGGGTTAATTTGTTACATGGATGTTCTGTGTCATGTTTTCTTTGGCAAGTGATCAGGGAGCTCATTAATTTATACATCTAACTTAGTTTCCACTTCAAAGTACTATAAAGCAGAAGCAAGCAGATGCTCATGCCAAAAAGTAAACATTAAGGAGAACGATAGTGCAAATGGTCCCTTTTTAGATTGATTCAGATGCAACAGATCACAGAAGGCCATCTTAAACCCAAAGGCTCTTAAAATAAAAGTTGAAGACCTCCTTACCCCTTGCTTCAAGTAAGTATTCAAGCTAATGAGAGCCAGAAAATCAATGAATGGCTATTGAGCTGCTATGAAGCCAGGCTTCAGACAGATTCTGGTAAACAAACAGAAGTCTAAAAATAAGCGTGTAGGGGGAGATTTTTCAGGAAATTACACATTTACAGGCAGAGACAGGGGAAGAAAAGGGTGGAAGGAGATACTGCAAAGGTAACTCATGTGGAACAAGATTACATTTAAGATTTTTTCATCTGTTGGGAAATTGGCTTTGCTTAGATCAGCATCCAGTTTAATAACTAAGACACGTAATTGTCCATGCTGTATCTGTGGGCTACATGCCTTGGCTCACAGCCACAGGTATCTAGGACATTTCAGCTACAGACATTTAGGACAGTGGAGAGAACTCAACTCTCAAGAAAAGCCAATGTGGATGCAATTGATTATGATAGAGAAGCTCTAAATATGACTAAGGCTTCTTGCTTCGAGACCTGCTTAAGGTTTCCTTTTGCTTTATTTTACATAATCAGTCATTCCACTGAAGAGTTTTGGTGTTTTAGAGAGGAACCTGCATATATGCTAGAAGAAATCTAGTTGTTTTTAACACCTGCTATCACTATTCTCAGTTTTGCAATATTTTTCATGAAGATGAGAGTTTAGATTCCCTGTAACTGTGCCACACATTCGTAACTTCACTAGTGCCATAGTAAAGTGCTGTTCTTCTGGGTTTGTGGCCATATACCTCCAACAGAGCAAAACAGTTACTGCTGGTGTTTCCAGATCCTGTTGTGTGTGATGCTCATCCATGCGCTTCTGGTACATACAAACACAGAATTCATCTCACAGTCCCTCTGCTAAACAGCTGTCCACTTCTCCTCCAGACCATGGGGTACACCAGAGGTCTTACTGCTCCCAGCCCTGCTTCTTTGCCCAGCTTCATACACATCTCAACAACAGCAGCATGACTCCAGAAAAGTCCTTTTGCAGCTGACGGGTTGGTGCATTTGGTGGGAACCCAATACAAAGGACAGAAGCAGAGGCAAAATGTTCACACGCTCACACTCCTAAAGAAACCTGCTGGTCACTATTGCTTGTGCACACAAAAGTAGGTCCTTTTGCAGTAAAAACGCTAAGAGGTGTCCTAATGCTACTGAATGACTTTTTATTGTGAGTTTTGGTATAAGCTTCCAAACTGTGGCAGCTTCTACACAGTTTAAAGCAACGAGTACCAAGTTTTGTACTAAGTTTTCCACCTCTGACACTATTGAGTGCACATGACTCTCGATTCCCTGGAAGCACAACCAAGTACACAACCATGAATCACACCAGTCCAACCTGACGCTACTGCCAGGAAACAGGAAAGAACCATCAAACTATTTTCTTTTCAGCAACCAGTGAGCTACCGCACTAAGAATGGTCCAAATTTCCATATCAGCACTTCAGGGGACACCAGCTGGGGTAGCACAGATTCTTCTGTGACCTTTATCTTCTCCTTCAAATAGAAGAAACTTCTTGCCTGCACTTTATTTGATGGAAGAGATCAGCTTCTGTCTCCAAACTCCTTGACTGCTGCCAGACTTACAGCAGCTCTGATCTTTAATAAACTACTACTCAGCAGGCAATTCCAGAGAATCAGAGAACAAAGAGGCTGCTGAACCAACAATAAAAATGCAGATGGAGAAAACATTATAATGACTAATATTAGATTGGTTCTAAGCTGAGAATTGGTGTCTCCTCAGCCTGTAAAAAGTCCATTGCCACGTGCTTCTTACTGAGATATGAGGCATGTGGTGTAACCCTTTCCAGGACAAGAAAAACAAAGCAAAAGGCTTCAGAAAACATCTGCTCTAAATCCAAGCATTTCCACAAAGAACATTCTCTTGAAAAAATGTATTCTTGTGCTTTTAAGACATCTATATCCTCTCCCAGACAAGTCACCTAGGTCTTTAAATAGTAGCAGTGGATTTTATTTCTTTCAAATAAAAGTAGTGATCCTGTGACAGCAGACAGTTCTTTTGCTCACATGGGAGAGGGACAGACAATTACATGATACCTAAACGCAGAGCAAAGTAACTCAGAAAAGGGAATCGGATGGTTTTACAAGGAGATAGAGGCAACTAATCTAGAAGTTTCTCAAGTGTCCTCCTAGTAACCAGGCATGCAGACACTGGAGATGCAATAAGCTGATGCTGTCATTGCAGAAGTTTAATTCCAGCTTTGCTTTTTCACAGAACTACACAAGACTTAGTTTTATCAGCCCAAAGACACCCTTCAGGCACAGCGTGGCTTTAAAAAAAGTGTCATGAAAACAAGATGGAAGGGTTCAAAGAGAAGGAAGGGAAGATAATAGGATAAATTGTTTGCAGGACACGAGGCCAGTTTTGTTGCCTGATTTTTGTTTTGGCAGCTGCATGTCCCGGGGAGGCCTATTTAGGGATGGATTTTACTTAAGGGTTCCACAATGTCTTGTATAGATGAAAGAGGAACAAAACCATGTCGCACAGGCACGTACTTATTTAGAAACCCCGAGGAAGCGAGCCACTTGTGCAGCTCCCAGACTCGTGATTTGGTCTCAGCATTTGACTCTTTTAACTGAAGAAATGGAATAAACACACTAGCACTTCCCATTATTTTTTCAATCAATAAAAAACTAATTGCAAAACTGAAAACCACTGAAAATGTAAGCAAAGAGATTATAGCTCAGGAGAAGATGGTAAAAGCCTCACTGAGTGGGCTGTATCCCAGCCTCATCCTTCCACATCCCAGAGCCAGACAGGCAATGCTAGGGAAGCACGTTTGTTGGGTGCACAGCGGCCACTGCTATTTACTGGTGGCACAGAGCTGTCGCTGTAAGGACATCTCAATCATCCCTCCTAATTTTTCTCCCTGGGACCACCAGTGACAATGTTATCTGTGTATAGGTGGTGCTATCCAATGAGAACAGCACTGAGGCCATGTAGGAAATATACTTTAGATATGTTCTGCAGCTGTCATTCTTTCTAAATTGATGGGCCACCCACTTCAAGACCTGTAGTTAATGAAGTCAAGGACACCCAAGGAAAGGCACACTTCTCTTCAGCCAGTCCAGTCCCTAGGAAAAGGTTCACCAACATGCCAAGGCCATGGCAGTTGTATTCCTGGTCTTCTTCACACCGTTTACATTTCTAATTCCTAATCAGGCTAATCCTAATGTCCTTCTTTCTTTGGGGACACCAACCCCAACAGCTACCAGGTCATGATGAGTCACCAAACCAGTAACCTCCATGCCCAGATCCTTCAATTAGTTATGAACTTGAATGGTTTTACAATCCTCAGTGGAAGCACTTCTAGGCAGAAAATGGCTTCTCCAAGCTCAACTTGCCCAGACACTGGATGTGGAGCAACCCTTTTGAAGATCAAAGCAGCAGCGAGGCAGAGGGAGCCTGAGCCATACATCGTTTGCTTCATAAATCCTTATGTAGTATTCTGTAACATCATGAAGTGTAACTATGGAGCCCAACTCTGTGTTTTTGTGGTTGAAGGGAAAGCATGCTTAATGGTGCCTGCTAGTTAGTTTTCCTCTCCATTCAAAGCACCACAGTGTAAAATACTACTGGCAGATCCCACATCTCCCTCTGCCTTCCAAAGTATCAGGATTATCACCAACAAGTCCATAAACACCAAAATAACAGCCAAGGGCCCCTGACACTTGTTCTGCACAGGAATGATCACACTTCACCCTAAATGAGTAGGGATATGGCACTCTTGAGGCATGAAGATTGTGATCAGCCATCATGATGCCACTCAGGCAAGTTTATGGGTGGCTGATGGGGTCTTCAGCCATGGCACATGTACCTTCTACCTGGTACCTGGTCAAATGTCCTGTTCTCCACATGTTTAGCAATGGGCTTGGGTCTGTTGGGTTAATGGTTGGACTCAATGATTTTAAAGGTTTTTCCCAATGGAAATGATTGTATGATTCTGTGATTCTGTGTACCTGTTATTTTGATTTAAGCCATAGAGTGAATCCAAGGTGAAGATTTTGGCAGCTTCTTGACCAGAGCCAAACACCACGTACACTACCCAGTCTAGAATCCCCCCCAGATAGCAATCGTATCTTGGCTGGTTAGCTAGAGTCATATCACAGATCATGTTACCTAAATGCAACTTCTGCCAAGCGCCCATGTTACCATCCCATCAATTCAAAACCAACAATAGGAGAATTAGGATCACCTCTCCCTGCCAGTGTTTCTCATCCCACAAACTTATTAACTGAGGGCTTTAGCCTACACAGAAGCCACCTCCTCCAGCAAAACACTGAAAAACACAGAACTACCCAACACATTGGTCTGCAGCCAAGGAAGTATTAAAGCGTTCCCAAACCCATTAGTCTTACAGCCTGAGATGGAGGTTATTACTAGAGTGCCATGGCACCCTGAGATTTATGAGCAACAGGCTCATCATTCCCTCCCAGACAGAGGGAGAACAATTAACACCACCCTGTTTTCTGATCCTGCTCTTCACTGCTTTCATCTTGTTCTCCTCCACTTCTTTGTCCTTCTATTATAGGGAAGGCAAAATACAACCAGCATTTGTCTTTTCTTCCAGACAGCCTTTAAGAGAGCAGAAAGCTCCTCTAAGACGAACACTTGAGGTCCCCAATTCCAGACCCAAGCGTCAACATTCACCTCCACTGGCAGCAGTTAAACTGAAATCTGGGTTATTTCACTTTGCTAGCATGACTCCACCAAGGCTCAAAAATTTGGGAATCTTTAATGCCTAGGAGAAAGCCTTAGTGGTTTCCTAGCAGATTTTTGCTAGCTGGACCCACCTCTCGTTCAAACTGCTTTTAAAAGCTCCACTTAACATCCACAGCCTCCACTCCCCTCAATGCTAGGCAACTCAAGTAACCCTCCTGCCCTTTCCTTTTGGGAGGCACATGAAACTGCCTAGAATATTAGTATCTAATATTAAACTGACCCAAGGAAGGCTTTTGGGGACACACATCAGAGTTTCAGCTGAGCTGTCTGGAGGACAAGTTGGTTCAGTAAGTTGAAGAAAGTATCTTGGAGAAATGAGGCTTCACGCCTGATGACTTCAGATCAGGGCTGTTTTGCCAGCAGCATTTTTACTAGTAAGTTGAATGCTTATTTTTCTTTCAGAAGGAGCATTAAGGCTCCTTCAGAGCCCAGGAAATTAGCTGAGAAATGTGAAAATAACAGGAAATATGTCCAAAAGTCAGGACAGTCTGCTCCTCACAGTGCCAGCGCTTCATTACTCTGACATCAGGCAGCCATCACATGGCTCTGGGGGGAGCAAGGCAAGACTAGGTTTGGGGTTCAAAAGGAAGAGGCAAAACGTACAGTGGAAAGGGAGGAAGTATTTCAAAACCTGTTTTTTCCCACCATTTTTCCCACTGGTCTGTCCTAAGTAAAATACATGAGAATCTGCCTGATGAGGAGAGGCTCAGAGAGCAAGGGCTGTTTAGCCTGGAGAGGAGCAGACTGAGGAGAGATCTCATAAAGGCTTACAAACATCTCAAGAGTGAGTGTCAGGATAATGGGACCAGGTTTTTCTTGGTGGTGCCCAGCAATAGGACAAGGGGCAATGGGCACAAACTGCAACAGAGAAAGATCAGTTTAAACATAAAGAAAAACTTTTTCACGTCGATGGTAACAGAGCACTGGAACAGGCTGCCCAGAGAAGTTGTGGAGTCTCCTGCTCTGGACACATTCAAAACCCCCCTCGATGTGTTCCTGTGAGATCTCCTCTAGGTGATCCTGCTCCAGCCAGGAGGCTGAACTAGATGATCAGAAGTCAACTCCAACCTCTACTATTCATGCTTACGATTCTATGATCTAAAGGTACTGCTCTTTCTGATCCCATATACACTTTTTGAGCTCTAACTGTTTCGTTTCCACATTGTGTTTTGAGATGTTTAAATAAAGCTAGTTTCAAAATTCCAGAAAGAAAGCACCAGGGAAAATACATTTGCTTTTTGAAAACATTGGCTGTGTATCTCCTCACACTACTATGGGGAGTTAAAGAACTAGACATAAACCAGGTAGACAAAGACATACATGCAGTATATTTTGGAGCATTCAGCTGTGGATTAGAGGATGGTTAAGCACCCACGTTTTACCAAAATATTAAAATTCAGCTTGTGGATACAGATTTCCAGGCAAGCCTAGTGCATGTCATTCCCTAGTGCCTTTGAAGGTTTTCAGAGCCTGTCCAGAAAACACTTGCTTACTTCAGAGCCACTTTAACCATGGGTGATTTATTTAGTCTGAGAGCAAGTTAGCAACACACTGACTCCAAAGAGTTGCTACAGGGTTCAAGGAGACTTTTCCCATTTTGCCTCCAGTACTGCTTTTCTGGGAACACTTCAACATCGCAGGACACAGAAGGTGGTGGCATCTCCAGCAAGGAAGAAACTTCCACCTTTGGTATACAAGCTCTGAACTTATCAAAAGAATTGGGGTAAATTTAGCTCATGTCTCTCCTCCAAGCTAAGTTCCAAGGTCTCTGCACCAAGCTACATCCATAGGAGGCAGGAGTCCAGGAATGGCTGAGCCAGGCAGGAATGTTGGGGGAGCAGCTGACAGGTCCTGAAGGGCTTGGCAGTGAGGACTCGAAAGCCCTCATAGCTCCGCTGATGAAGTGTCACTAAAATGCTGGTTTACTGAGTAGCATGCTGGTGAGAAGGACAGCGGTTAGAGGCCAGCTCAGTGACTAGGACTTGGGGAGCAGTGATCAAAACACACCATGTCTTTAGGCTACATGAAGTTTCCAAGCAATAAAGAAATGCCTAGCCTGGGCATACTGAACAGCTGGTAAAACGCTGTGGCCTCAATGGAGCCAGTTTCTCCTCAGCTCACACTAGGACTTGTCTATCTTCTATCCCCTCCCAATCCATTCAGCCTCCAACCCAAAGGTTCTATCTCACAGCAGGTATGGTGCCCAGTTGCAAGTTCCCCACTCCACCTGCAGCTCCCACCTGCCTCTGAGACACACATGTTGAATCTAGTCTAACAGCACTATCCACGTCATGAACCCAGTCCCACAAGACAAGGTGGGAGAACCAACAGGAGACAAACATTTATTCACCTCTTCGGTTTTGTGTTTTTAGTGGGATACGCTAAATCACAGAACAATTGGTTGGGAGGAACCCCTGGAAGTCTCAAATCTACCCCACTATGCAAAGCACATCCAACTAGATCATGTGGCTTAGCACCATATGCAGCCAAATTTCGAACATTGCCAAGGTAGAGATCCCCTAGATACTCTGGGGAACCTCCACCAGCACTGATCACATTCATAGTAAAAATTATTTGCCTACATCTAACTGGATTTTCCCATGTCATAACTCACGCCTGTTGCTTCTCATCCTGTCACCACATACCTCTGAGCAGAATCAAGCCTTACCTTCTCTTCACCCTCCCACCAGGTGCTAACAGACAGGAAAATTACCATCCTTGACTTATCATGACTGAACAAAACCAGTCTTCTCAACTTCTGGTGCACCATGTGCTCCAGGCCCATACCACCTTACTGGTCTCTGACAATGTTTTACAGGAGCACAGACATCCAGGAATTCCAAAACTAATATTTGAAGACACCAAAAACTGGTGTTTTGATGCATTCCTGTGTAACCTGCCTTAGGATTTATGATCCTGCTTGAGAAGAGGAATTGGACTTGATGACCCCTGGAAGGTCCCTTCCAACCCTTAATGATCTGTGTATCTGTGTGTTTTCCCCTATGGCAATCCTAGGGCATAGCTGTACACCCAGAAGTGAGGGACCTACTGTTGACCTGCAGTAACCATGTACACTCATTTCTCCTCCCACACTGGGAAGTGAAACCAGCCAGATAAATCCTTAAGTTACCATAGAGCTGACAACAGGATGTCCCTAAACTATGGCAACAAAGCCACTTCTGCTCACAACCCAGAACCAGTATCACTTTTTTTTTTGTTCTAAACCAAGCACTGCACTAGACCTCTTAAAGAAGGACCAACTTGCCAAATCTTCCCCAAAAAGCTTTTCGTTTTTTCTTTCCTGCAAAAAAAGTGAATTTTTTTTCCTACCTCTTCTTTGGGGATCTGTGGTTGGGTGGTGAATGTTGAAAACTAACCTCAAGGAACAGTGACTGTGTGACTAGCACTTGTAAAATACAATCACAAAAAAGATCTCCTCTGTTCTGAAAGCAGAGAGGAACCTGTGGCTACAGAGCCTTCTGCTCTCACACAAATTCAGAACATCTGCAGCATCTCTTTAAAGCCTGTTTAGGCTTTGAAAGGAAGTTTGCACATCGCATTAGGGATGTCACGACTTGCAGTGTCAGGAGGACATGATGAAAGTTGATGGTGCTGCTCTCCAGAAACCAATGCATCTTCATTTGCAGCACAAACGATAAGGGGATGCCATTATTTGGAATAAGCATTTTTTAAAGAGTGATTAGCAGCAAGTAATGATTTGGAGCTATCAGCTGGTTTAACACAGCGCGTATGGCAGAGCGGCTGTTGTTCATATAAGGAGAAAGAAGGGTGAGACAACTGCACTATGCATCATGTAATTACAGCAGCAGGGTTGGCTTTTTCTGTTGGGGAAAAACTCCACAGTAATTCAGAATTGTGCTCAGTTGGTTTTAATTTCCTGCTGGCATCACTGCAGTCTTTCTTAATGATTAGGAAAAAATGTGAGAATAGTTCACAACATCCACTTAGTCTTAGATGTCTGACCATTAACGTGTCTGAGCACAGAGATCTTTTTTCTCCTCTTCCTTTTTTTATACCTATGCATATCTAAACACACAGAATGGAGACACTGAGAACAGTGTACCTGGCTTGAAAGTTACACCAGGTTAATAAAGTCCTGTTATTCGCCTTGGAAACACTTAGAAAACAGAATCACAGAGTCAAACAGAATGAAAAAATTACTGAGGCTGGAAAAGATCTCTAAGAGTATCAAACTCAGCCCATGACCTAACATCATCACATCAGCTAGACCACGGCACTAAGTGCCACATCCAGTCTGTCTTTAAACACCTCCAGAGATGGGGACTCCACCACTGCCCTGGGCAGTCCATTCCAGGGTCTGATCACCATTTCCATGAGGAAGTGCTTCCTAACATCCAACCTAAACCTCCCCTGTAGCAGCTTCAGACCCTGCCCTCTTGTCCTATCTCCAGTTGCCTGAGGGGAGAGCCTGACATGCACCTGTCTACAACTTCCCTTCAGGTAGTTACAGAGAGTGATAAGGTATCATCGTCGTCGTGTCCCCCCCCACCCGAGTCTCCTCCAGGCTAAACAACCCCAGCTCCCTCAGCCCCTCTTCATTAGACTGTCCCTCTAGTCCCTTCACCAGCCTCGTTGCTCCTCTGGACCTGCTCCAGCACGTCAATCTCTTTGTTGAATAGAACTGCCCCTGGGACTCAAGGTGAAACTTCACCAGTGCCCAGTACAGGGGCACACAGAATTATGTCCCTAGTCCTGCTGGCCACACTATTCCTGATACAAGCCAGGAAAGATAATGTCTGTTCTAGTAATAATTGCCACTTCATCTTGCCACATTGAGACCTGTGACTCTGGTCGTTGACTCTGAGACCATATGCGAAGATCAGTGCAGGGCTGACCTCAGGACTTCTTGCATGTGCAAAAGCAGGAGAAACAGGTTCTTTGTGTTTCATTTGGCTCTTATTTTCTTTGGCAAAACTTCTTTGGACCAACTTCTTTGGGCTGGTTATTAACACTTGGTTACCTTGCTAAAGGCACTCCACCCAGCCCAAATCTCCTCCAAAGATACTGTAAATGGATTTAATTCAGACCATGACACTGAGCCCGGCATAATGAGTCAAAGATTTTGGAGGACTAAGTTTTACAAAGCTCAGAGGATTTAGTTCAATGACACACAGTGGCTCCTAGAGCAGGGCTGGTTTGAAAATGTGCTGTTCTCATGCACTTGTTTCTATCCCCTTGCTCTTTCTCCCACCCTGGTCCACTGGGGTCCATTACATCATTTACAGTGGTGTAAACTGGTTTTGCTCTCCGCCACAAAATTCAGCTCCTTTTCAGGATTTTTCACAGTATTAGTTCTGCCTTGTGTCAGCCAGGAAAGTGGTCAAAGTACTCCTGTGCTGATTTTTCCACGCATCCTGTGATCGTGTTTTCTTTGCCAGAGACTCCTTTGGTCTGTGTTTTGGTTTGGTTTTGCATTGTTTCCCAAGAAAGAACAACAGGATGTTGTTTATTCCCCTCCTATAATTTGCAGTCTGTTGGAAATGACTGACACAGAGCTAATTTGTTGCTAAATTCCCATGTAAAAACCTAAAGATTCTCTGAGGAGGAGTAAATATTACTCTCCTAAACCCACTCTGAGTTGTAAAAGTCCCATCTCCATTTTGCCTAATGTAAAACCACCCAGCTTTGTCATCTGCTTCGTTCTTTTTTACAAGACATGTCATCATCAAGCCTTATAAAATTAATAAACCCCTATCCTCAGTTAATAAAGAGTAGGAGCACACAGATTTATAGGTGGCTGGGTGTATGCTCCATTGGCTCTGGCTTTGGCAATCGGTTCACTCCTGCAAGCTGCGATCCCTGTACTAGCATCACAGTTCATAAATACAAGACGCAAGGCTCCTTGTTGACCCGCATGCTATGACACGCTGCCAGTGCTCTGTGCCACTGCTTCTCCCCATTACTTTGACGTATTTTTCTCATTATTTCCTAAGTAACACAAAAATTAAACTGAATCTGAGGCAGCAGGGAAATCAATCTTCTCCAGAGAATCATTCCAGTTCAAAAATCCAATATATCTTTCATCCATTTAGGCATTATATCAAAAAAAACAGGTCGCAAAAATGCTCTTAAAGAGAAGGAAAAATATATTCCAAATGGCCAACGTCTACACTGCAATAATATTCTTCTTAATACATTCAGACAAGTGTTTTTAGGAAGATAGACGATGTCTAAATGTTCTTTCTTGATAATTTCTTGTGTGCTTTCAATTTTCTGGAGATAATTAGTCATTGTAACAGGAGCATTTAGGCTTTTAAACACACATTTGTTCACTAAAAAATAATTCAGTCAGGCTGGTAATGTGATAACCCTTCTCTGATTAATTAAATTTTCAGCGTGAGGTATTCTATAAAAGTTCATCCAGAGACACAGTACACCACCAGGCAGTCTTGTAGCTAATGCTGGGTCTTGGCAGATATAAATGTTATTCTTGAGGCTGACACATTTTTGTTTGCAATTCATGAGCTAAAATTTTCAATGTTCTTTTAAGAGAAACCCACATTCAGCCCTCCAAACCCACACAAACACCAGTCTTATTGGCACACCTCACTCCAGGAACAGGTTTGACAATCCCAATCCATTTGGAAGAGCTGGGAGTGAAACAAAGACAGTGTCTAACCTGATCAATGATTGGCACAATATCAGACCCTATTCATCTGCTTGATTTTAAAGTTAACCCTGAGGATCCAGCTGGAGTGGGAACAATTCACTAGAAGAGCAGAACTGGGAGGAATTCATTTATATCCACCAGGAGAAGCTTCAATGCCCATGGAATAAAGAGGTAGCTGAGCAGTGGTTTAAGACAATCACTGTGCTCTCAACACAACAAACCCCAAGTGTGTTGACCCAATGGCAGTTGGGCACCATCTGACCCACGCCAACTATTCCTGCTAGGGTGGAAAATCCCACCCATGAGGTATTCTGACTTTCCTCAAAGGGAACTCAGTTCTCAGTTCTGGACTAGTTCTCACATAGGTATCTACCTGTGCTTGGGCAGAAGAATCTAGAGGTCCCCGGGCCATTGCAGTAGGGCCAGAGCTCACACAAAACTGTTCAGTTAGGGAGCTGTAACATCCCTTTAGACCCATCAGACAGGGAACCAGAGTTATTTGTATGAGCAATTTGCACTTACTCTGTCATTCCCTAATTCTCCCAAGAGGGATCCAATGTGTTTAGGGGAAGAGAGCAATATGCAGAAACACACCTTAGATACCTCAATACCCACAGCCACATAACCTCAATGCTTCTGTGCACATCCTCATGCCTGCCACCAGCCCAGCACAAAAGCCTCCCAAAGGATATGCATGTGTGCTTTTACGGTCATTTCTCAGAGGGAACTAGGGCTGACAAAGCATACCTGTGTCAGAAAGGCTGAGGAATACTTGTGGCATGAAGTAGCAGTGGCACCAGATGGTGACCATTCCCAAGGCACAGTCAGGACGAACATTTTTCGATCTTTTGCAGCATTTACAGTATCTTTCACAGAACCTTTGCAGCTATGGAGAGACCCGTATCTTTCCTGGCAAAACCAGCTTAGCACATTTTTTAAGAGCCTGCCTAGTGCACTATGTGGGTATTTTCTCTCTTTTCACCTTGACAGCTGCAAACTATCACCCTCATTTCTGTTCCGTTTATCCCACTGGGAACTCTTAGATTAAGGAGCTCTTAGATAAGAACGGGAAATTAGTCACCATAAACACGTGGGCCCTGTGAAGAACTCCAACTTTTGAACAGCAAAACAGTTTTCGCTGCAGCGCTAACAACGTGATGAACTCCACAAACACCTGATGAGATGAATATTTTTTGTAGAGTAAAAAACTCACAATCAGCAAACAAGAGGTTCTCCCAGAGAAAGAGTTCCTGATCATAAAGCTTGAAGAATTATTTTTGTCTTTCAAGACATCTAAAAGGTGCATTTAAAAACATCATTCATTGAACAAACATCTACTGTGAGTTCGATCAGCATCCTATCACTATGTGTGTAGTCCTACTGGCTTCAGCAAATGTGGAGTGGAATCTGATCCTGATTATTAATCACTCAGCATCAAGGATCTGAATTCACAGATTATCTGGTGTTGCATCGAGGCCCAGAGCATTTGAGAGCTGAAGTAGCTTCACACCTTCACCTCAGCATTCTCTGCACAAAGAGGTTTTCTAGCTGCAATCATGAGCTCTTATGAGAAGACTTTGCACTACTGTCAGAGCCCTTCTGATAGATTAATTCATTTGGAGATCACAGAATATCAGGGATTGGAAGGGACCTCAGAAGATCACCTAGTTCAATCCCCCCACCACAGCAGGATCACCTAGACCAAGTCACACAGGAACATGTCCAGGCAGGTTTTAAACATCTCCAG
>JAOXOE010000001.1:6043127-6091935 GCA_028565055.1 Phoeniculus purpureus
CACCCTCACTGTGAAGAAGTTCCTTCTCATATTGATGTGGAACCTCCTATGTTCCAGCTTACACCCATTGCCCCTTGAGACTGAAAAACTTTGCTAGGCCATACAAAATGGACATAATTTCCCATTTCTGTGTTTGCTGCCTTTGTGTTTATTGTAAATTTAATAAGAATTTCAAATGTTTCTTTAACACTTTGTGCATATGCACTGACATCAGGCTGTCACTGGGCAGCTGTCACAGTGTTCATTAGTTACAGCATTTACATGATAACTCCATTCCTCTAGAATGTCATGAGAATGCGATGTGTATAAAATTAAGAAAAGCTGCACTAGGTGTACACAGAGTTCAAATGGCAGAGAATAGAGGGACACCTTTTGTGGAGGAGATAAGTCCCCTAAACTTTGAAAGGCTAGTTTAAGTCTATTAGGGCTTTTATTGCTATTGCAAAAGAGCTTACACTGACATTTTAATAGGTCCAGACTTCAGTGAGTCATTACTGGAGAGAGGAAGTATATAAAGCTGTCTCTACTTGTGGCATTGCCATGTAGTGGAACCCATACTGGCATTTTCCATGGACTTTTTTATTTCTTACGATAGTCATGACTTGAAAGTTACCATTGTGATGTGTGAAGGAATAAACCCAGCAGCCATAAAGCTGGGATCTCATTAGATCTTTGGGAATTTCATTAGATCTTTTGACATCCAGAAATAGAAGCATTCGTAAGTAATAAAATAGTTATAAATAACAATGTTCAGTTCTGTTCATTACTTGAAAACCCTGCCTGATGTTTTCAGTACAAGCTCATTTGAATAACAAACAAAGCAAATTTAAATAAAAGCATAATCTCAAAAGTTTTCTAACACAAATTGACTGTAAATTCCTGAGCTACTGAGTGGGATAAATCCAAACTAATAAATCTAAAGGATATTTAGTCTGTAATTTACCATTAGAATTAAAGCTTGATTTTATGAAGAATGCCGTGCATGTTGGACCTGGTACTTCCAACCAGTTATCAGGTTGAGGCAAGCATTGCTAATACTGCTGATGAGTTATGCTATTAAAGATGGGCTGTGCTTCCTATTGCATGCAATTACACTGACACTGTACTTTCTTTCCTTTCCTTTTCTCCTGTACCATGCTTGCTGTGTAGCAAATGGAATCTCTTGCAGTAAGTTGAAGTTCTTTCATATTCTTTGTCCATCTGTAGATGGACTAATACCCCCTCCCCTAATTTTACTCTTTTACTTCTAAGCATGTCTTCCTTTTTCGTTACAATTTCCTTGTAGACTATGTGGTTCTACATGCAGTGACTACAATAATTTACTAAGGTGTGGTTTGTGAAATCTAAAAACAGTACTGTGCCCAACTTCTGACACCTTCACATGCTGTTTTAAACGCTTGTTTGCATAAAACTTTAAAAACGAGGCCTTCAAATGGATATAATATAATTTTTGTCAAAGACAAAAATCTTTTGCTAGTTAAAGTTCATAATTGTCAGCTTGTCCTAATGAAAAACTACAATTCGCAGTTGTCAGCTGCATTTCAAATTGGGTTTGCTTCTATGTTGATGAAAACTTTCACCACTACCGGTTCTTATTCAGGAAGAAAAAAAATTGAGTTGATTGATATGGTAAACAAATGCTGAGTGAGTCAAACTTGAGTATTGAATTTGACCTTAGGTTGTCGTCATTCAGGTTAGTGGCCAGAAGGGTAAAACTCAATTATTGTTCTAAAAAGAATCACAGAATCACTCTGGTTGGAAAAACCCCTAGGATCATTGAGTCCAACCATCTACCCTACCTTACAAGTTCACCCTTAAACCATATCCTTCAACACCTCATCCAGAACATTAGGGATTTAAAGGGGCCATGAAATATCATCTAGTCCAATCTCCCTGCCACAGCAGGATCACCTAGATACGTGCCAAGCTATTGTGAGACAGTCATTTAAAGAAACGTTATATCATAATATAAATTAAGTTATGCCGTGTCCTAGCTTTTTTAACTCCCTGACAACTCGTATTTGTGTGTTTAACTGCTCCGTAGTGCTGCCAGGTCTCCAAAATTTGAATAGAGTGAATTTGCTCCCTACTGGAGAACGTCGGGATGTGTCCCTACGGGTGAACTGAACAGGAGCAGACAGCAAGCATGCGTGAGGGGTGACCAGTTAGCACCTTCTGCGACTGGGGTTTCACCCAGCCCCTGAGGTGCCCTAACATGGTTTGAGAGAAGATAGAAAACAGCCATTTCCAGAAGGTTGTATCTAAATAGTCTCTATTTTGAGTGGAGAATGGTTAGCAACAGAGATGTAAGCTTGACAGTTCTTCATGGTCTCACCTACAGAGTATGGCCTCTGGACAGGTTTATTTAACAGACAACATCCCTCATGCCCTACCTCTTAATTCTCTCTGCCACTGATAGGTTTTGTCCCTGCCCACAAGTCAACTCTGTCCTAGCAAGTTAAACACCCATTCCCTCCCCTTGTTTCCCACTGTGGGTCTGCTGGGTCTTCCTTCAGCTCCTGTAGGTCTTTGCTGTTGTATCAGGTCTGATGGGATTCACCCTTCCCATTTCAGGCAAGAATACTGTGACCCTGCTCTGACTCAGGTGCCACAAACACTTTATCCGTAACAGCACAGAGCTCAGACCAGGCAAATTTATGGTGCTGAACAACGTTGCTGTGGCAGTCCAATGTTGAGATGTAAGCAGCTATGTCTGCCTGGCCTTCAGCAGGACAAACCTTGCCAGGCTGACACCCATTAGCGTAGTGCTCTTCTCCCACTTTCCTCCGTAAACTTTCATCGAGGGAGCCTAGAGCTACCTGGGTTTGGCAGAGCCCTTGGGTGACTGTTCATAGGTGAGTAGTTGGTGTCCGCCTGTCTCTGTTGAACGAAGCTGAAATTTGCCAAAACCTCTTTTTTTTAACCTCAGCCTTGTCTGGCTCCTACAGAAATTTTGAAAACTGGACCACTGTGGATAAGATTCTGTCTTATTAATAAAAACCCTGGCATTAAATATTGAGCTATATATAAACTCTTCAGTCAAATTAACATTTATGAGGTTTTTACAGCACTTTTTACTAGTGTTTGTGCTGGCCTTTGCACAGACCCCAGTTCAGCAAATCACTGAAGGAGATGCTAGTAGCTAAACAAGTATGAAGGGCCTTGAGGAAGCAAAGACATTGATAGCTGCTACTTCTTTTCTGCCATGTTTGGCAAGAAATTTTGCTCTAGCTCCTCCAAGCAAATGGAAAGATTACTGAGCCCACCCTTGGCCCTTGTAAGAGAAGACAAAACAAATGTGGTTGGAAGTCTGTAAGGCTTTCCTGCCAAACCTCCTGACTTCTTCCAGAGTTTGCCAAACATTAAATATTTCTCCCTTCCCCACCATGATTAATCTGTGAACCTGTGGGATTCCTCTCCTGACAGACACACTGGTACTAGGACCATAAGTCGATTATCTGCAGACGTGTCCATCGCATGTCACTTCAATACATCTGGCACCTTTTGTGTGGTGCTGCACGTGGCACAAGTTAATTTTCAGAGACGCATAGAATTATTTCCGTTGGAAAATACCTTTAAGATCATCAAGTCCAACTGTTAACCCAGCCCTGACAAACCCACCACCGCAGATAGAACAGTATCTACTTAATCTGGAAGAATAAATTGCAGAAGCCAAATGTCCTCCTACACAGTAAACTCCATCTGTCAGTTGTACAGTGGAAAATCCATGAGCTGAGGTTTAAGTTGCAGAGCTGGCATTTCCTCAATCCTGGCTGGATTTATTGCCTCTCTTCCTCTCCCCTCAGAGAAGCAAGCAAGGGCTTTGTCCATCTTGGACAACTACTTCCTTGCTTCCCTCTTGGATTTCCACTCTCTCTGAAGAGCTGTTCCACCATTTCTGAGGTTTTAAATAGTTTTCTGTTAAGCAGCAAAATAGTTTTCCCCCTATTCTACCTCTGCTTTCCAGCTGCAAGCTGGGGATAGTGAAGCTAACCTACATAAAACTGCTTTGAGATTGATGCTGACATGTGCTACGTGAGAGCTAGCCACCTTATTTTTGATTTTCAATGCCTATGTGACTCAGCTGCTGATGAAAGAATGTTCTCTGTTTTCTGAAATAGTATACGATTGTACTTCAGTGAAATAATGGCTTTTTGAGAACTGAACCATTTCAATGTATTGTATTAGTTACTGAAAATGATCCCTGATCTTTCTTAATCATTTCTTCTCCTACTAATCTTTCCTTAGCAATTGGAATTGTGTCAGAGATTATATAAACTGCACTTTCAGCTGCTGTTGCTTTTTCAGTCCTACTGTAAACTTATCGGACAAGTGCATGAAGTCAGTTCCATGCCAGAGGTATGTAGCAAACTACAGTGTGTTTACTGACAGGTTACTATCTACAGCTTTGCTTTTGTGTTCTTCTTTGATTTCCTATGGTTGTACACCAAAGATCTCGCTTCTGCACCTTGAATATAAGTCTGCAGACAATTCCTCTCCATCTGTTAATCATATCAGATCATGCATGTGTTAATAGCACATGTGTTCATAAATAACACAGATGCCTTCACACAGAACTTTGGGGATCGGAAGGGACTTGGAAAGATCATCCAGTCCAATCCCCCCGCCACAGCAGGATCACCTAGATCAGGTCACACAGGAACATGTCCAGGCAGGTTTTAAACATCTCCAGAGAAGGAGACTCCACAACCCCCCTGGGCAGCCCATTCCAGCACCCTGTCACCCTCACCGTGAAAAAGTTGCTTCTCATATTGACGTAGAACCTCCTATGTTCCAGCTTACACCCATTGCCCCTTGTCCTATTGGTTGGTGACACTGAGAAGAGCCTGGCTCCATCTTCTTGACACCCAGCCTTCACATATTTAGAAACATTAATGAGGTCACCCCTCAATCTCCTCCAAGCTAAAGAGACCCAGCTCCCTCAGCCTTTCCTCATAAAAGGAGGTATTCTACTTCCTTCATCATTGTTGCTCTGTGCTGGACTCTTTCCAGCAGTTCTGTGTCCTTCTTGAACTGAGGGGCCCACAACAGGACACAGTATTCCAGATGTGGTCTCACCAGGGCAGACTAGGGGAGGAGGAGAACCTCTCTCGACCTGCTAACCACTCCCATTCTGACCCACCGCAGGAGGCCTTCTGTGCCACAGGGGCACATTGGTAGCTCATGGTCATCCTGCTTAATATTCATGCGAGATAACTGATGTTGTGACCCCCATTCTATTGGCATGGAAATAGAAGTGATGAACAATCATATTCATGGGAACGTGAGGGATCACTGTGAGAAACAGCAATGAAGTTAACACCTTCTAGCTCCCCATCTGCGCCTCCAGTCTTAGTAATGACTATTACCCTTTAAATGACACAGCCAAAAGAAAGAAGACAGGTTTCATTCTGATAACCCTTCTGCCTCTTTCATATGCCGGAGCTGCGGAACCACATCTTGATTTGGTACCCACACAATATGAAAAACTGCTGATTGCTCAAGTCTCAGCATTTACATGCCAATGCTGAAGAGCATCTCCTGCCAACTGGAACTGGTGTGTTATTGTTATTAATCATCTGTATATGTCACCACTTCATAGGAACTATCTGAAGTATTTTATTTACATAAAGCATCACACTGAAAATGCCCTCTTTTCTCAGTGGTTGATCATCTCCTCTGTCTATACTTTACTTTTTTCCATTAAATAATATTATACCTCTCATTCCCCTGGTCAATAAAAGCATTCAGCAGAGAAACAGCAGTTTCTTGCTTCTGAAAACAAACGCTTCTATTAGAGTCTGTACAAAGAAGACCACATTGTAAAACAGAAAGGAAGGATCACGCTGCAAAGCAGTCTACTGCTGAGATAATGTTTTATGACCCTCGTCTGCACCCAGACAACGGGATATGGGAACACTGTTCAGAGATCTTGGCTCTCTAGCTCAAACAATAAGGAACTGCACAGGTTTATCTTTGAATTACTATTGCAAATCCCTGGGGCCACCCAATCCCTACCCCAACCCCTCTGGCATATCATTGCTGTGAAAAAACACTCACTTGCTTTGAGGCTAAAGGCCACAGTTTGACTACTTTTGCTAAATGAACTACTGGACACTACCAGTTCTGCAGGAGACCCAAAGGAGGTCTGAGCCAGGGCTAGTCATGGGATCCAGCCATGCAGGACACAAAGGTACCCCTTCATACTTTGCTCTAGATGCAATGTAGCTACATCACCTTGCGGGGGGCGGGGGGGGCCCAACATCATGAATCTTTCTGAGGGTTGTAAGTCTGGGGTGCTGGTGAGACAGGTGGCCCTGCAACACTTTTGTCTTCCGTAGGGACAAGCCCTTAAAGCCTGTGAATTATCAGGCAAAGCAATGATTTCACAATCAAGGCCCTGCTCTCTTTGTGCCCCACAAATACTGGCATCAGCTCTACAGTGCCAGAGCCCCCAAGGGCATCAATCAGCATCGCTCAAAGCTTGAAACTCACAATATGGGGAAATCCTCTATGCAGGCGAGAAATGTTCCTGGGTAGCCTCCAAAGCAAACCCTGTGTTTGCAGCACAGACTTACAACGTGAGGATTTGGTTCCCTTTCAGTACTGTTGTGTTATGCCAAAAGGAACTCTGCTGACAGAAAGCAGCTCATGGAAACTCATCAAGAAAATGAAAGGAGGGATTCTGGTGCGTGTGCCTCAGTGAAGCGATGTGCATGATGAACAGCACATGCTGAACAGCATCATGAACAAATCCTGTCATCAGGCTTCAGTGGGTTTGTGGTTGACTCCTATCTCCCTTATACACACAGCCTTGAGAGAACATCAGGGTCTTCCTCAGGCACTCAGCCAACCTTGTTCATGCCATAAGCACTCAGGTTTGCACTGGTAAAAAGCACCTCAAACAGCACAGCAAAGTATCAGCTGAGTCTACAATATTGGCAATAATTAACAGCAATAGATCTGCAAGTCCATCAAATCATGTTCTTTTATTTACTATAAACGGTAATTGCAAAAGTGAAGAGCGGCTTCAGAGCTGAGGCTGCACCAAGGCTGCCACTTAAAGCAAAGGCTAAGCCTCTTGGTCGTTAAGTAATTTTATAATGAAACTCAAGGGATTTCGCGGTTCTACTGTTAGCTGGAAATACATGCAAGGCAGGAAATGAGGAAGGGCTTTGTTCTGACAGTCGATTCGTCTGCATTTTGCATGAGTGAAGCAACAGTAATTTGTTCAGAACGTATAATGCCATTGCAAAAGACTGTCTGCCCTGTGCTACAGCAACAAGCCTAGTTCCAGGGCACAGGAGAGAGATGCGGCCCCATTTTCCCCACAGGAACATGCTGCTGCTGCTCCTAGCCTAGAAAGCAAGGTCTCATGCTGACCTGCCGTGTGGCTGACAGTGGTACAGCATCTTCCATATGGCCTTCCGCTACCAGCTCCAGTGGGTTTTTGCAGCATGGATGTCCAACTGCTATAAGCGCAGTCACGACCTCTAAATCATTACGCAAAGGCCATCAGTTTGGGATGGCTGCTGTCCCCTGCCAGCCCAGGGCATGCCGCAATGATTTGAGAGACAAAAGGTTCAATACCCCAACCCCAGGCTCCCTTCGACTCAGTCCTTTGTCCCCTAGATGTATCAATAAAACAAATGATCCACGTGTCAGAACATCAGCACAAATGAGCTGCGCAAAGAAGCAGCTTGAAGCTCAAAGAGCAAAATTTGCAGCTAAGGACACTAATGACTTAACCTGGTTACTCTGAAAGCAGCTTTTGTGAGTGGTGAGAAATGGATGCAGACACCGCACAGCTTGGCAACAATAGAAAATAACCCAATATTCTCCAAGTGTTTACACTTGATATGGACAAGAACCTCATTTCTGCATATTTTCTCCATATTTTTCTGTTATTATAAAGCCAAACTCTGACAAGAACTGAGGTTTATGTTCTTATGTTTATTATAGGAATTAATTTTATTTTTAGAAGTTGAGACCAGTCAAATGGGGGGCAACTTGCAAAAGCAGCCTATTTGCCATTCCTTGCTCACTCTGAAACAAACTACCCACTGGAATTCTACTGGATATTCACTATATGCTTTATGTGAAGCATAAGCATAAAGTGAGAGAGTCCCCTGCCTGAAGAATCTGCCAAGGAAATAAATGCTAATAGAGCAAAATAAATGAAACAAGAGAAAGTCATATGAAGATGAGAAGATTAAGGGGTGTGAGACAGAAATACTACTATTAAGATGTGGTTGATGGAAGGAAAGTAGAGCTAAATCCTGGGGACTTCACACAGGAGAAGCAGACTTCAATAAAAATACCAGAACCACAGAAAGAGCAAGAGGTAGTTTTCTAAAGACACTTTTCGCTCTTCAACTCTTTCCTTCCAGCACATGCTAAAAATCAGGAGCTTTTCCTTCCTCCTAGCAGTTGTGCATCGGCATCCTGTACAGGTTGGCAGAGGCTGTGTCAGCCCTGTGTGAAATCCTACAGTCTGCACATAGGCTACAGCTCTCAAAAACCTGGCATATTCCTCTTGTGCAGCGTGAAACTGTCCTGTGCATCATGGATGGGTTCCACAGAGCCTCCCTTTAGCCACTACAGCACCTCGGCGTGCAAACTGTGGTCTCCACATTAAGTTTGCCCAAGGAAGATCACAAAGCAAGGCCCCATTTTGTGATCCTTGGCTGTAAAGTTACACTTTCCAAAGATGTTCAAATCCCTCTGAAAACATAAAGGAAAGACAGCTGAAAATTACTGGCTGCTGAGTAACTGCAGTCTGAAGACTCCTCTGTGTATAAAGGAGGGAAAATATTGCTCACTGCAAGCTGATGGATCTTACCAACCTAGTGATGAGCTTTGGAGTCAGGCAATTTCATGCTTCAGACAAGTTCTCAGAAGCCCAGGAAGAAAATGACCCCTGTGCAAAAGAAACCCCACAAGTACCTACTCAGTCTGAGCCAGGAAGGCTGTACAGGCTCAGTGCACTAATGTGTTTAACTGATGCAGCAAGACAAGAGCTGGCTCCTGCTAAGTACTAGCAAAAAACTTCCCCTGGTATCCACTTGTCCTGCCAGAGCTCAGTGCAGAGGTTTCCATTTCCATTCCCAGGGGACACGAGGGCGAGATGGGGCATACGGCTGTGCCAAAGCAGGGAGCTGAAACACAACATCCCCACCTTGCAGACACAGGTTTGTTTTCCAACAGATCTATAGAATCTGTTAGCTGGGGACTTGCTCTTTTCTTTTTTTTAAATTGCATTTTACATTAAATGTAGACCTCTGGATGATGCACAGGACTTGTTGATAGCTTGCAGCACTGCAGATATGACAAAGTTTGATGGAAGTGTGGTGTCCCCAGTACCCCTGCCCTGGAGCCTGAGCACATGAACACATCCAGCTCTTGTCCATCAGGTAGCTATCACCCACTCACTGTAGCCCACTCCCATTGATTGGGAAATCTGTCCTTTTTTTTTGACAGAAAACACCCCTGGGCAGTCAGTCTGAATCTTTATGCCCTATGAAGCAACAAGTGAGGTATTTTAGTGAAATAAAAAATGCACTGTGAGAGGTTTGTGCCTCAGAGAGAAGGGAGAGATGCAGTCATGCAATATGAGCATACAGCCAGGGAGACCCTGGGCAATCATCTGTGGGCTGATGGCAAACTCATCACAGGGGCCTGAGCCGCCTCCACTCGGGTCACAGGGTGTCACCTTGTTCTTGTGCCATACTGGGAATGAACAGCAGGAATAAACAGTTTCTGGGGTTTGAACTTAGGCAAGTTTAAACAGTAAAATTCACTTTGGACTGTAGTTTGGGAAGGAATGAGTCCTCCCTGGTATGTGGAAAGATGTAAGAGTCCCCCTGGGGAACCATTAGGATCTCCCTTGCTTGAGCGAATTTTGACGGCTTTGGACAAAATGATGGAGAATATTTTGCAGGGAACAATCCTGTTGGTGGAAGGGATGATCTCATAGGTCTTTTCCATCAGTGATTTCCAGGATTTTTGTGCCTCTGACATAAAACCCTGAAATAGCTACATTCGTCTAGGTCAAGATAACACTAAAAGCATGTGTTTGATTTTACATCTGGCTAGGAGCAGATGTGCTATACAGCAGCTGCATGAGTCAGTCCCAAACACTACATACCACCCTCAGAGAGACCCCCAGGACTAGGGCTTTGCACCAGGCTGATGGGAACCCAGGGTGTGCAGCATGGCGACCACAGGCGTAAATATCAACGCTGCCACTGCACAACACACAGAAGACATTCTTGACTAAGTGAGGGCTTAGCAAAGCCTTCATGTTGCCTCAAAAACTGCTCCCACTATTCCTGACTGTGGGGAAAAATGAGCACATACATGGGCTTGAGCCCCAACCTTTTGGACCTGAATGTGCCACCAGTCCAGTTCCTGCATCCAGCAAGGGAGACTTAGAAACATTCATGTCAGAAATAAGCTCATAAGCAAAGTTATGGGAAATGTGTGCACATGTAACCTCACCCATGGCACCTCTCCTGGCCATGAACCCCAAAAGAGGACAGTTGAGGAAAGTTGACTGGTTGAAGCACAGCACCCCTATCGTATGCACAATAATTCATTTTACTTTGCAGTACTTCATGATATTTATCCACCAAACAGGGAATTTTCCCATCTGGAACAGCAGGCAGCGATACTTGTTTTTACCATGCCCTAAACCTTAATGAAGGTGTGTCTCTAAAGCCCTCCAGAAATCACCACAGCACAATGGTAGTCAAGAGAGCTGTGCCCTGGCAGATTGTGCTTTGCAGATCATTACCTAATCCCCTCCATACGTACAAATAACTCTTATTATTATGAGAGGAACTACAGACACATCAAGGGAAAACCAGACCTCTCGGGGATTAGCAATCGCTGTCTCACTGCAGTCTTGTGGCTAATACAAATGATAAATGGTAGGGGGGATTGAGGCAGATCAAACAAACAGCCTTCGAAGTGCAGCCACCAAGAGAGACAGAGAAAGCCTAGTGTGTTCTCTTAGATATCATGCAAATGCTGCCTCGAATATATACAAATGAGAAAAACAGTCTATTGGAATCATTAATCCACATAAGAGATTAGAAAAAAACAAAATGCACTTTTGCCATCAGTCAGAGTGTTTATTACCACAGGGTTTGAGGCAGTGCCAGCACTGCCCACTCCTGTGATTCCTGGTCCCAGAGCCAGTCAGCCAGTGAGGCTTTCCAACTGGGGAAGGGGAAACTGGGATGGGGTGTTGCTTTCTTCTCTTTCTAGCAAATAAGTTTCTGAGCTCCAGTGAGAAAAAATATAGACCATGGAAATCTACAATGCATAACCTAGAAAATTATTAGAAATTCTGAATTTTTTTTTACATCTTGCAGTGTTCAAGGCATGAGTCCGCATACCAAGAATGGCCATAACAAAGGCACCAAGTATCACCAGTAAAAGTCTTTCTCAGTGGTCCAAAGCGTTTTGCTCTAGGCTTTTGGGCTGGATCCTAAGGTCAACAAGGATCACAAGTGAGTTCTGCTTGTCACTATCCTTTATCATTACATTTAAACAACACCTCACCTACGGTGGACAGTGGCAGACTCACTACCACAGAGATAAGGGATTCATTTTCCTATCAGCTGTTTTGCGTTCCAACAGCCCACATATCCAATACTGGATTTCTACCTAATGCTGACTCACTGCTTGACTTGTTTGCAGCTGCAGAGGCTCTGTGTTAAACCCGCCATGCTGCCTTGATGCACCTATGGCAGATGAGGGGACACCAAATAAAACTCAACATCGATCCGGAAGCTTTGCCTGATCTATTAAGGCGCCAGAAGCTCTGCTCTGGGCTGTCAATTGCCGAGAGCCTGCAGACTTTCTGTGCCACTGCAGCTCCTTCCTTTTGAGTCATCCCTGTGCTTTACATACAACATACAGGCTGATGCAAATTTCTATAACTGCACAGCCACCAGGTTTAGTCACCCTCTCATCACAGCACATCTCCCCCACACACAATGCAAACCTTTCTCAGTGCTCCAAAATAAAATCAACATGGCTTGGGAAGTTAGGACAGGTGTCCGGCTCACTCCATCCCAGGCACACAGGCTACTTTGGCTGGGGATGAGAGGGTTAAGTCCAGAAACAGGCTGACTCCAAGCACATTCCCCAGATTGTTTTGAGGATTGAGAGGAAAACAAGTATTCCTTAGAGAAGGGGCTGCCAATTCATCTCACTCTTTCATAAATGACCTATTGGAGAGACAGAGAGATTTTAATCTGGCTTTTAATGGGTTCAGCAAAGAAATCTATCTGTGAGGGCCAAAGCCAAGCTAGAGGAAGAACTAAAACCCACCTCACAGGAACAGCCAGAGGGGTCCCTTGGGATGCTCCTACCTTTCAAGATACTGTACTCTTTTCATTTCTGAAATACATCCATCCTTGGGGACCTAAGCATATCAACCACTGTTCAGGTGAAAGTATGCCAGACCTATGGTTGCAATTCAGCAGGGGAAATGCTAGAAAAGCCAAATACTGAGTGATGGAGACTCCAGGAATTTCCTGTGTGCCCATCTCCCACTGCAAGCTCCAGAGAAGAGGAAATACCAGCCCAGCTCTACTGAGCAAAGCTGAGACTTGGAAAAGCACTACCTGTGTTGTTCAAAACTTTGAGTTTCTTCTTCTAAGAAGAGCAGAAAGCATTTTTCTTCCAAGATCCTATGAAACACTTCCTCAACCACATGCACATTTCAAGCTTCTGGCTTAGTGTAAATCTGCTCAGGTCCACAGGGAATGGGATGGCTACCCTGGCTGGCACCTGCCTCTCACCTGCCTCCTCTGTCTTTTGAAAAGCAAGTTTGGGTCATTACAACTTGACTGGTTAAACTCCTGTTGTTCTTCCATTGGACATCTCTTGCCACAAGCTAAAGATGAGCAGGACAGTGTTAAACTTGTGCCTCCAGCACATGGGGCTGAATGCAAGCACAGGGCAAAGCAAGTCTTGTACACAATCTGGAACATGAGTAGCCATCAAATTCAACCCCAGATCCTACGATCCCAGTTTTGTGCTACTACATGTGGTTCCTCTGTAACCTTAAGAGACAACAGTTCCCCCCACACCCTCCATCCCTGCCCACTGAACTTGGACCAGTGGCACCATTTCATTTTACAGTCTGGGCACCAAGGCATAAAGAAACTGAGACTTGCTGCATCCCCCACATGACATAGAGTATGAATCCTCTTGATGCTTTTAGCACCAGTGACATCTTCAGTCTCAGGAGATAATTTCTCAGTCTGTCAATTTGTGGTGGAGCCATTACCAGTCAACCAAAACCTGGGCCTGAAATGTAATGACAGAGTCACCTCCAAAAGTGAAGTTAGATAAGTAAGAAGCACAAAATCACAGAATGTTACAGGTTTGAAGGGACCTCGGGAGATCATCTAAGTCCAAACCCCCTGAAGCATCCACAATAGAAGGTTCTACATAAAAACAGACATTGCTTTCTGGAAGGTGACAGTCCTCTGTTTCTAGGATACAGTTAGAAGATGAGGGGTTACACTGTTGGCTGTATCCTCTGCTTTAGAGGCAGGGTCTGCAGCTCTCCATGGAGCCACACTGGGTTGACCTCTGCAGATATGTGGGGATTTGCGTGGGAACAGCTGCTGGGGTGAGAGCTCCATTCCCATGACGAAAAGCAAACCAGTTTCCAGGCTTCCTATCAGAGCCAAACACGCATCCTAGATTTGATTCACGCTGCACTCTTCAAACTCTCATTCATATGGCTGTTTCCCAAAATAGACACACCACGATGCGTTCTTGATAGCAGGAACCTGATGTTATTTCCATCATGGGATGAGAGTGCTCACCACAGAGTTCACCCACCTGCAATGCACAGATTCACTCACTACATGGCTACATGGAGCAGAGGGAGTACAGGCTCGATGGGGCAAGCCACAACAGGAAGCCACTAGCAGCAGACAAGGAATCCCCTCTGCCCCCCATGGGAGCTGTGCATTTGCATGTGTTTTTCAGGGTAGCTCAGAAGAACAAACAAAAATGGTCTCCATGGGAGAAGCAATGATGGCAAACCAGAGCCTCATCAGGCCGAAGTTTTGGAGTCTACTTATGCAACAACCCCATTCTAAGGTAAAGCAGAAGGAAACTCCATGCCTGCATGACTCACTAGTTTATTATAAGCAAGTTGACTCCTACAAGAGGGCTTCCACCAAAACCCAGACAGCTCACAAAGGTCTACAGGCAGCCAAATACCACTGCCATGGAGCTTGAGATCAGTCACACCATGCAGGTTATAGGGAGCCAAGAGGCCTCCACCCCCTCACTGGAGATAGGAACATCAAATTCAGACTCCTACAGGCTCTAAGAATATCCCAACCTCAGCCCTCACAGAGAGTGAGGGTTGCCAGTACAAATGGCTGCTAACGGAGAGTGGGAAAGTAAAAGCAACAAGGGAAACCAAAGGAAAATGCTGAGTTTCCTGGAGGCTTTCCATGTCCAGATGTCTGGCCTGTTGGACTCCAAATCCTCTGATCAATTTCAGGAACAGAGAGTGGAAAATGAAATGGTCTCTAGCCTGGAAATGCATTTCAGAACATTGTAAACATGCACCCATAGCCACAACACTGGTTGGACAAGGGCACAAGCAACGGCTGGAACTGCTGCTGTTCTCTTGTTGTATGGGGACAAAAATGACTGAGGCCATCCAGCATCTTCCCAGCCACAAAGCAAAGGGATCTATTCCATAGCTTGACCTTGATCAGTCATCCTTATAGCGACCTTCCCATACCTGAAAGGGGCCTATAAGGTGGCTGAGGAAGAGCTGTCCAATAGGGCATGTATCAATAGGATGAGGGGTCATGGTTTTAAGCTTGAAAAGGGTAGATGTAGTGTGGACATTAGGGAAAAGTTATTTAAACTCAGGGTGATGGATCACCAGGACAGGTGGTTGAGAGCCCCATCTCTGGAGACATTCATGGTTTGATGGGCGATCAAACCATGGGCGATCTGGTCTAGTGAATGATGTCCCTACTTGTTGCAGGAAGATTGGATTAGATGACATCTGGAGGTCCTTTCCAACTCTATGACACTGTGATTCTATGAGCCTGAAATGCCATCCCCACCCTAGCCACTGTGGACAACTCCTCATAGCGCTAGTCTCTTCTTGGTTCCCAGCATGGTTGCTAAGCTGCACCACAGCCTGTAATCCACTCCTTGCTGTTTGCTAGTAACACACTCTATTAAGAGCTTTCTCATCAGGAAATTGCTTTCCTATCCGCATTAAAATTAGGTTTAAGGTGGGCGGATTTCTAATGGCTTCAGCATTAGGCAGGATTCATATGTTTGCTTTTCAGATTTGACTAAGCATCAAAATAGTTTGTTTCAGGAGCCTCTAGAGCACCCTGTCAGCAGGTACCAAAATCCTGATTTATTAAAGTGTTAGCTAGTAGCCCTTTACAACACGACCACATACATGATACATGTGCACTACAGTCTGGTGTGGGACTGAATGGACCTAAACACACAACTTGCTGGGTTCAACAAATCTAGAATTACACCTGTAACCCATACCTCTTGCTTTTGCCTGGTCAGCCCCACACCAGGGCTCTGTGACTCCATGAACTTCTTTCTCATTCTACCCCTTCCACTGTCTCCATGATAGATGGGGCACTGTATTTTCCTCTGCACTACCCTAGATTTTCCTCTGCCTTTCTCATATTGATAAACAGGGCTCTTTTCACAGCCTTTCTCCTGCCAACTCCATCCTCATTTTCTTTCTGTCTTTTATGGAAATAAGGGCAGCAGTGTTTTAATTTGCATGGGACCACTGTGTAAAGTGAAGCTGATGAAAAGGCAAATGATGCTGCAAGATCTCAACAACTGCCTTCATCTGCCAGTTTGATTTTTAGACAAAGACTGACCGTTGGATGGTCACACAATAGAGAAGCTCCATGCTTCTCCCCATTTACCCCTTTTCAAGCAATTCCTGCATAGTGCAAAAATGTTCTAGGCTTGGAATGATACAGCTTCAGAAGTTATCAGAGCAGAAGGCAGCACACTGACCCAGAACTGCCATCTATTCAGAGCTTCACATTAGAAAATAAAACAATGTCATATTGCTTGAGAACAGTGGTTCATCCAGCCCAGGACTGTTCCCAGCAGAGGTGCTCTTCAGGGATGGCCGATGAGTCTCGTCTCTGCCTTCAGTCTCTTCCACTCCTACTCTTTGAGTACCTGCATTTTTTAATAATAGGACATTACTGAAAATATTCCTGTACATTTTGTATGACAGAACTGTGGTAAATGAATCAGCTTGTTTCTGTTTTGAACCCACTGATGGAGAATCATCGAATCATTTAGGTTGGAAAAGACCCTTAGAGCATCAGGTCCAACCATTAACCCAACTGCACCAAACCCACCACTAAACCATGACCCTAAGCTCCAGATCTACACAACTTTTAACCACATCTAAGGGATGGTGCTTCAACTTCTTCCCTGAGCAGCCTGTTCCAGTGTCTGATGACCCTTTCAATATAGAAATGTTTCCTAATGTCTAACCTGAACTTTCACTGCCTCCTGAGACAACACACTCCAGAAGCTCACTACCTGACAAGTACAAAAAATACCTTCTTTCATCTGGATTATTTTCTTGTCTTCCTTACAGCTGGATATTTTCTTTCCAGCTGGATTAAAGTAACTGGACATAAATCCAACCACTTATTAGTTTCAACACACCGCCTACCTGCCCCTTCCTCCCCCTGCAGAAGTCCCAGCCTATGCAATCTCTCCTCACATGGAGCTGCTGCATTCCTTCAGTCATTTTAGCAATTCTCTGGACCTTCTCCAACTCTGTCCTGAACTGCACAAAGCATTGCCCTCTCATGGGTGCACCAACTCTTCCTACACTGGCAACATGACATCCTGCCCCTTTTCCTTTGCACCCTCCCCAAGCACAGACAGGTTTGTTTGCTGGTTTGGATGTCACCACACAAGGGGCAGGCAAGCACAGATGATGGCCAACCTTGTCTCCAACATCCCTCCCCCATGCTGTAACTCCCAGTCCTGGAGTTCAGCATCGTGAAGGCATGGTTTAATTTTCCCTTGATGGATTACCTTACATTTATCCACACTGAAGCTCATGTGCCCTCTTTTTGACACTCAGTCATTTTTATTGGGTCTTTCTGGAGTTCCTCACCATTCACGCAGCGTCTGCCTACCCAGAGGAGTTTGGCTTCATCTGCAAACCTGATTTTCTGTTTACATTTGACCTGCCATATTTTACAGCCTTACCCGTTCTCTTCATTTGAGCAAGCTTCCCATTTCTCCGACACCAGCCATCTCCTGTGATGTGCTGTTTAATTTTCCTACTAAGTCTGCTGGGGATTTGGGGGACAACTTTGTTTTCCTTTTGACTTGCAGCACACGGTTTATCTTAGCTTCTAACCCATGATTATTAACAGCCTCCAGGCAGTTTTCTAGCATTTTTTTGAACTGCTCCTTTTAATGTCTGCCTCATATTTACCTCATCCCTCTCTTGAAAACAAATATCCACCAGCAGGATTTATGTGCCCTGCTTTTTCCTCCTGCGATGCTAAATCTGATTGTATTGTACCGGCTACCGGAGAGCTCTCCTGTTAATGCCTCTTGGAGCAGGTCCTGTGCACTGCTCCGGGCCAAATCCAGAATAGCATCTTTTCTCATAGGATTTAGGATTAATTGTTCTAGGAAGCAACTATTTACTCCATCCAAAACTTTTTTGCCACATCTCATCCTGATGAGGCAGTGACCCAACCTATGTATGGATAGTCGAAATCTCCTGCTATTAATACCTGTCCTAAATTTGCAGATTCTTTAATCTCACTTAATATTTCCTGATTGGGAGGGGAAGAAGGGGGGCTGTCAGTAGTACAATCCTAGTACTACACTTATTATTAGTTGGGATTTCCACCCACGAGTATACTATAGTGCTTCTCCTTTCCCATAACACTTCTGTGCTGCTGCACTTCTTATTATCCTTCACTTGCACTGCACTCCTCCGCCCATACGTCCTACTCCAGCACTCCTGTGAGGCTGGTAGCTTGGCAACACTGCATCCCTCTGATTATCTCCTTTCCACCAGGTTCCTGGGGTATCTGCTATACCATGGCTTGATACCAGGCACTCTGGTTCCCCTAACTTATTTTGTCAGGCTTCCAGCACTGGGATAGTAGCACTTGTAGGCTTTGTCTTCACTAGTATTGTGCACATCACTCAACTGCTTTCACAGGCAGTCTGATCTGCCTTTCACCTTTACTCTAGTTTTGCTCCATACAGCCCTTCTGGACTTTCCAAATGCACGCTGAGCATCAATGACATCCAGTTCATGGGCTGCACTAGTTCAAGCCAGGCACTTCTCTGCCTCTGCTTCTAGCTTCCAGTTTCAATGCTCCTCTACAATGCTTTTATTTCAATGTCAGCAGTCTTGCTTTGAATCTTAATCTGTTTTTATCAAGAGGTGGCCCATCTGCAAGTTCTTCCTGTCCTCAGTTCTTTGGTTCCTGAAGACCCAAAGAGTACACCTGACTCTGCATGATCTCATCCAAGCACTGAGACAGCAGAGCTTTGCCCACCTCTCCAGAGTCACCTGTAGCATTAGCAGTGCTACCATGGAGATCCTGGACTTCAGTTTCGCACACAGCAACCTGAATTTATCCTGCAGAACATCCTTCCCAGTGTCTCCATGTCCTCAGGACCAGCAGAGACTATCTGTTCCTCCCCTAAATCAAATAGGAACTCACTTAGACACTCATGATACCTACTCTTATGCCCCATAGCATGTCCCCATGACAATCTTCTCAGGTGTGCCAAACTCAGCTCCTTCTACATCTGATAGCTACATCCACCACCTGCTTGTTCCAGCCCCAGGAGGGGGCTACTGAAGCATCTATTGGTACAAGATGACACCTAAAGGAGAGAAGACAGCTGAGAGGGGACGTCCCTCCACACCAGCAGAGCATCCTGTTCTCCTGAAGGCTCCTGCAGCAAGACAAAATGTCACACCAACGTCCCCCTCTCACCTCTCTGGCTCTGGAGTTACAACATTCTGGGGTTTTTATGCAGTTATGTCTTCTGCTATTACATTCTTTCACCTTTTAAGCAACCAGTATGGTTAGATACAGCACTAAAGTCGCATGACTTAGACCTTGCATTCACATTCAGGCCCAACAGAAGAGCTATAATGTCCGACTCAAAGCCATTTCTAGATTCATATTCAAATTTCCCCAAAGGTCAAGCAGATATGAAATCATTATTGCTACTTAACCTACTTATCTGAGACAACAATTTAGAGTGGCTATATTAATTCTACATTTCCTGGATGGCTACAGCTGCCAAATGCCATATGAGGCAACAGCTCTGTCCTCTACTTTTATCAGTCCTATACCAAGTCAACTTTTTTTTTCCCCCCCGCTATCTTTCCAGGAGGAAAGGAAAAATAGGCTTCACATGCCATGAATTAGCTACGTGATTTGTACTACAAGGATACATCCAGATACCACTTGAACTGACTAAACAGAATACGCAGTGTCCATAAGTGGAGCCACTTAATCTGAGTACTCAAGCCAGAGGGCAGAGACCTGGATTTACTTGTGGTCTATAAATTTGTACAATACAGTGTAGTTATAAGACCACAAGCTGATTATCTGCTCACTGAGTTGGATGGTAGGGGAAGCTCTCATCAGTCTCCTAATTTCAATCAACAAGCACAGCTGAAAGCCTCTTCTTGAAGGCCTGATCTTTGCAATCAAATTAAATAGAGTTAAGTGGGCAGTAGAAGTCTAAGTTACTGTGGGAACAGAGACCAAAAAAAGACTCTGGGTAGTAGTCTGCTCACCCATGACAATTTTGTGCAGCATCTACCAGGTGTCTGAGTTCCTCCTAACAGGAAGGAAACCCCTCCGACAGGCACAGACAGCTTCAATTAAAAAACAAAAAAAAAGGAAAAACACAACCCCAAATCAGCATTATCCATTCAACAGCGACTGAGCTACAGCATCCCCCAGCTCTTCCCAAGATGTTCTCCCAAATGGCACATTGTGATGGTTAAAGGAAAACCTCACTGAAGGGAAATCATCCAAGAGTCTGTGCACTGCTGACAGACCCTTTGAGAGAAATGCAGTACCACAGGAGCTACAAAACTTACATCATCCAAACTGTCAGCACCTCTCCTCCTCACAATATTTTTGTCACCCACCATATAATCTGTACAGACTTAAACCCTCATGATAAAAGGTGTGCTTTGTTCTCTCCCAACACAGTCCTTGGGTAGCAGAGGAGCAAGTTGGTTTTTTCTTTTTTAATTCTACTCAACAAGTGGCTCCACAAAGCACGTGTGAGGTGGTGAGGAAACAAACTGCACAGAATACTCCATGTTTCATGAAGCGATTCTGCAACGACAATCTCTACAGCAATGCCAATAAGACAAGAGAAGGAGGCTCCAATAAAGGATCTTGAGGCACTCCAAGGAGAAAAACAACCACCTGACTATGTAAGTCGCCAGCAAGTGACAGACCTCAACAGACAAGTCATTAACGTCCCCAGTGACTGTCTCTGCCTATTAGTATAAGCTGCATTAAGGGGAACAGAGCTGTAGGGAAGTCACAGAGATTTACTAAAAATAGTCAGAGCCACGGAGGAACAGTCTTGTTCTAAACTCTTTATGCAACTTAAGATAAAACCAACCCAGATGACCAGGCAACCCATGTGTGAAGTAATTCAGTAGCCCCCATCACTAGGGAAGATGAACTCTGCTGCTGGTAAACACACAGTAACTTTCACATGTCACCAGAGTCCAGTCACGGTCTGGAGGGGGCCAGTGAGAGGAAAGACACTTGTCTTGTTCCAGCCCAACAATACAAGAGAAAATCTGTTTATTTAGAGTCATTCATTGGTTGCAGTGGGGAGGGAGGTTAAAGCACTGTTTGTGATTCTCTAAAACCACTTGCTTTTAATTCACTGCCTAATCCTCAGGAGGCGTGTAAACCAGACATTTTTTTACATAGAAATAAAAGAGGCCATTCAATTACATCCAGGCTGTGTTGAAAACAGATTGGAGCAGTACGAAAGAGTGAACATTGCCAAATGAAGGGAATCTCCTCCTGAGATTACCAGTTAAAACACAATCCAGGGAGCAGCCAAGGTCCACTCCTACAGGTGCCTCCCCTTGCTCTCCACGTGTCATGCACCCAAAAAGCATACCCCTGTTGTGTGCATGGATCACAATACAGTGTTTATACCCGTTGAATGTATTTGCAATGGGAGAGGCAGACCACATCCAAGTTGAAAGCATGGATCAGCTAACAGCATCTGCTGGATTAAAACTCACAAGATCAAACATAAAGCATGAGCTAATTAAATATATATCCAGCTTGAGAGTCCTGTATTGTACTGCTGGGTATTTATACAGAAAACAAGACTAAGCACAGTTACAGCAGGTGATTAAACATCTTTTGGATGCATATTAAAGGTCACAGCCAGGGCTCAAGCCAGTCTTTGAAGCATAAGAAATCCAGCAGAAAGGCATGACGAGGAGAGATCACACCCCCACACCTCAGTGACCTTCTGAGACTCCCTCCACAGCACTGGTGGAGGCCACTGCCAGGACCAAGGAAAGAGGAGAGATGATGCAACTGAGACTGCAGAGGTGATGGAACAAACACAAATAGGAACAAAAATCGTTAGGAAATTATGTGCATGGTTGGGTCCTCACCTTCCCTCCACTCTCACTTGCTAGTGCATACATATACTACTTCCTTCCTACTACAGTTACAGCTTCACACTTCACACCCTTAAACATCTTTGATTTGTGTTAAAAAGGGGAAATTTAGGAGGAAGACACCAGGGAGAAAACCTTTTCTTTCCGAAGATTGCAGCTACTGCTCTGCTGAAAGCCCAAAGTGCTGCCTCTGCTGCTGGAGTCAGAACATGCCATCACAAGCCAGTGATCACAAGCCAGTGGTCACATGCTAGATTTCTGCACAGGAATGACACCTCTGTCCATTCCTTCCCATTTGGTCTTTATCGTCCTGGACAGAACAAGCATGTGTCTTGTCAAGAAGTGTTTGACAGTGCAGCATATCTTATCAACTGAACATGGATAGCTCTGGATGGAAAAACAGCTGGTGTGAAAGCAAGAATGAGAATTGAGAATAAGGCCCCAAACTCTTCATTTCTACACATGGTCCAAACTCTGGAGGGATTCTACAGATCCTGGAAAACAAGAATCCTGGACTCGGTTTAACCATGGGCTTGAGTACTGCAAAGCTTGAAAATGCCTTGCAATGGATTCACTTCTGCACGTTCCACCCACTCTGCCAACACAGTGCTATAGTGACTTCTGGCCAAATTCTGCTCTCACTTGCACCATTGTGAAAATGAATAAACTCCATTAAAGTCAATAAGCCACAGTAAAATTACACACCAGTATCTTGGGACCCAGCCAGTAGTGTCTGTGCAGTCAGGAGCAGGATTTGTCCCTCAGGAAGCTGCACATTTGGTGGCGTACAGCAGCTCACAAAGATCCTCACAAGTGCTTCCCAGCCAACTCAACACGCCTTTATAATCTTCTTGGTTATTTCTAGCCATCTGAAACACAGCCACGCTCCAGCATGGGGACCAGCTGAGACCCCAACATGTGCCCCAAACAGTGAGCACTGGATCACAAAATCCCTTCCAAATTAAATGGGAGATTAAAATTCCTTAGGACCCATGCAGTTGTGGAACTTACAAAGTGCCAGGACGAACTGTCTTAGCTGACATTTTTGAATTGCTGACAAAAAGATCTTTCCACCAAGATTTATAGTTATATAAATTCGAATGATTCCCTCAACACAAAGCTCCTGTGCCAACATTTTTGTCTGTCTCACAAAAATAGGAAAACATGACATGGATAAATTGTATTTGTAATACGTGGCTTCCAAAATACGCTACATCCCTAAAACTGAGCTCCAGTTACATAGGCTCTGGTGAGGTTTTCAGATAAACATAGCCACGTGCTCTAAGCAACGCAAGGAAAGAAAGTACAATGATGTCATGGTCCAGTCTCCGACTCCTGCGTTCCCCTCATTCCCCATCTTCGTCTCCATCTCTGCCCTGGATTAGCCCACCCTCCAGTTATCACAGGGTGGAAACTATGGGCAGCAGACAGCCCTTAGTCATGCAAGACCTTTTCCACTATGAACTTTTGCACTTATATCTTTAGCTCTCGCACGTCTTGGGGCATGTTTTCTTCCCCAGGGAGGTTTGCATGGAGGTACCCTTGGAACACCTCAAGCACAGCCAGAGGTGCTGGTGCTGCTAGCCAACAGTGGGGAAGGGTTAACCCTCACATCAGGGGTCACAGTGCTCAGCAGAAGATCCATGTGCTAGGCTGGGGGATACCTGTGCAAAGCCTGGGTGTGTTGGCCAAAGCAAACATCACTGAATGGGGAATAAAAGCTTTCTGCAGTGCTCCAGGGTCATTCATGCCTTTTTACTTTATCTCCCGTGAAAAAGGCAGCCTGGTCTTCTCTTCAAGACAGAGCTGTGAACATAGCTGTGTCCAACAGTCTCCCAATGCCTCCTCTCAGAACATAACAGGAGTCATACAGAGAGCAGATATGGCTCAATGGGTGCTCAACAGGGACACAGAGCACCAACACTGCCATAAAAAGAGATGGTCAGCCATGAGCTAAGTCTAGATTTCAAACTGCCCACGTGTAGCACAGCTGTAAACCCTCTACATATAGACAAGAGAATACATTCATCCCTTTGTGCCTGTCCATGTGTACCTCTGTCAATATGGAAACACCTGGTAATGCCCCAGGACATTTATGTTAGTTGAAGGTGGCACAAAGCATACAGGATAGAGAGCCACTAGGCTGTGCTCACACGTGCTGTAAGAGATCAAGTGGCCATTCAAGAAATAGTTACCTTTGCCAACTTCTCAGGATGGGAGATCACCCCATAGCACAACTGTACTCCAACTGCTGCTGATAACCCTGTCGTCTACCCATGGCACAAGAGGATGGAGGTGGGTGACATCTCTTGGCCAGCACATGGATGAACACATCTTTCAGACCCAAACTCCACCTAACAAGCTTGAAAAAAGCAGCTCTCTAAATAGCTGAGTTGAAAGATCAGGCCTTCAGCAGGATTAGCTGAAAACATTGGCAGAAGTCAAACTCCAATTCCACAGTTAAACGGCCAAGAGGAACCGGGAGAGTTGCCCAACACGTATCTTTAATGGCAACATGCGCACCTATAGGAGGGATTGCAGGTGGTTGCAGCTGGCTGCTGCTAGGATAAGACAGCATTGACATAATTTCTACTTGGGTATTTTGTTATTCAACCACCCCTCAACCCTTTGCAAGTTATTACCTGAAAAAGGAAACACCACAAACTGCAATCAAATTTCCATGGGAAGCAGCTCTCCTGCAGAATCCCTCCTTGCAGACAGCCTTTGCCCAGGTGTTTTCAAAGTGGATTTCAAGGCAGTCTTGAAAAAAGGAATATTCTGTTCTTTATCCTCAGCTATCAGACAAAACTGACACTCAAGAGAGTTGCAGGGTAAACAAATTATTAATGAATATTAGACTCATTAGACCATGCAGTTGAAGCATCAAAATCAGTGCCAGTTTGGGGGGGAAAAAGATAACTGGGGGTTTTTTTAAAAAAAAAAAAAACAAACCAAAACCAACCAAATTCTGCCTTTTCAAAACAGCACTCATTTTGAAACACTCAAAAAACAAAAAGTTTTCTTTTTAAAAGTATTTAACAAGCCATGTAAAATATTTAACTTAAAAATAAGTTTTCACACAGACCAAAATGCATAAAAATTATCTGCCCTTCTCACACTCATTCATCACCACTCAAGCTTTAGGCTATTTCCCCTTGAGTTTCCCTACAAAAACCCTCTTTTCTGTGGAAATTGGTCTAAGTGCAAGAAGAGAGAGATGGAAATTTGAGCAAGACTTTTGGGACACTCAAAATCTTAGAAGTCCTGGTCAGTGTGCACACACAGCTCATGTGAGTCCATAAAAAAACCCTACTCCCATCCCAATGTACAGTCTCATCCAACACATGGAACCAAACAAGTGTCATAAATCCATCACAGCCCAGGTGCAGAGGATATTCTCAGCACAGCCAACCAAGTGTGTGCACACACATCCCAAATGGAAATAGCAGTGCTCTACTCCTTATATATTTGGTCTGGTTAGGGCCTTCTAGGGAGAGAATGGAGAGGCTGAGCTGTAGTCATTCCTCTTCATTTACTGGTTTGTAAAGCACATTTTTAATTCCATTATTACTTATCGTTTCGCAGGACACATCACACTAGGTGCATTAAAAATGGACAGTCTGCAGTACAGCCTTTGAATTCATAACCAACAGTTTTCTGAATAAAGATTTAAAAGTTAAAACCATCCAAATCCACCTAATTTCTGTTTTTTCCCAGATGGCCACTGAAAAAGAGAAAAACATGAAGAGGAATTTTTATTTACTTTTTCTTTTGCAAAGCAATCTATTTAATCTGCTTTGAAGAAAAGATTAATTAAACTGAGCCTACAGCAGATCCAGATGAACCAGATCTGACTTCTCAGCACAGGCACCAGAGTTAAGTTGTCTTGAGGTCAGGCACTCACAGCTGCTCTCGGCACTGTGGCTGCTGCATGAAGCTGCCTTCTCCCTGAGAAGATAATTCAATCCCTGCTGTTGTCGGTCAGGTTAAAAATCAGAACCTCAGAAAAGCAGTATGTCTCTGGCTCTCGTGCAGTCAAGCAAGGCAATCACCCTCCCAAGGGTTGCCTTCAGGTCGAAGGGAGACACATCAGGTATCACTGCAGAGGTGCTGGCCCCTGACCCACCACAGCTCAGCACACCAGGGCGGGAAGAAAAATACGAACAAGAAGCAGCCTACAGACAGTGAACATCACTCCACTAGTATTTTCCGTCATGCAGGAGATACCTGTAGATCCCATCCTCTTCCTATGTCACTCACTAACTTCAAGAGACTCAGGAGCCTCTAATCCTATCATGTCTGCAAAAAGAGTCTGTCGTCTCACATCTGCCTGGCTAAGTGTCACAGAAGCCTTCAGCATCTTCACTCCACCAACAGCCTCTTCTTTGGACTTAAGCACTGCCAATTCCCCAGGCTAGGCAGTCAGTCCGTCACTTGTGCTGTGCAAAGCTTCCCAGACTTAAAGGAAACTTTCCTACTCAGACAGGGGAGCGGGAGGTATGGAAAGTGCTCAGTGCAGAATCTGGACAATACCTTCATTTCTTTGTTTCAGCTGCTGCTGCTTAAAGCACACGGAGCTGTCTCTCCTCCCCAGCCCCCTGTTAGGGCAATTAAACTTCCCTAAAACAAATGCCTTGAGGTGGGTCCAGGGCAACTTTGGGCAACAGAGAGAAGGACCCATGGATCCACAACCATCACCTCTGTTGCAGGGTTCAAACACTGTGTTTTGGCTGAAATTTTCCTCAAGTCTTTCAGAATTATTACTTTTGCCTTGTTTTAAAGGGCGAGCTGGGCTGTAATGTGAGGGGTTTGCACTCAGCTGGTGTGTGGTGGTGCATCTACACAACATTCTGCAGGCAGGCAGGAGATCTTTCAGCAATGCTCTCCACAAGCTGGACGTCAGCCAGCCCTGAACTGGAAACCATCTAACTATGTGGTCTGAGCTTGTACAGCCCTGGAAATGAGGATGCTGACACCAGTGCTTCTTACTTCACTGAAACACAATGATCAAACTTCTTTCTTTCCTTTATTTTTCTTTTTTCCTTTTTTTTCCCCCCCATTTTCTACCTTTTTTCATCTTCTAACTTTTTCCCTTTTTAGCTTTCTTTTCCATTTCCCCCCCCTTTTTTTTTCCCCCCAAGCCACAA
This sequence comes from Phoeniculus purpureus, assembly GCA_028565055.1. Taxonomy (NCBI): domain Eukaryota; kingdom Metazoa; phylum Chordata; class Aves; order Bucerotiformes; family Phoeniculidae; genus Phoeniculus; species Phoeniculus purpureus. Next base: position 6,070,029 of record JAOXOE010000001.1, read on the forward strand.
AACCTTTTCATGAAGTCATTTGCCTTTAAAGCCTCCTAAGAAGCAGCTTTAAACCCAACACATCCATCTATGAGCCATATTTCCCTCACTCTTCCTACTTGGTTTTTCCAGTTCTTGTGTGTTCTCACCCTCTAACACCCAACCATGCACAAACCACCACTTCAGGTGACCAAAACCTACCACTGTTCCTACACTGACTGTCCCCTCACAACAGGGCAAGACAGATTTTGCCAGCTGGAGGATGGTTCAGAGAAAATGGGGCTGATGGAAGCCCCAATACGGGGTTTCCATTTCCCACCCGAATGCACATCCACCAATAAACCCACATTTCCCTAAAGAATCACTTAGCTAACACCATGCCCAGCTGGCTGGGTCTCCACACTTGCTGATTTTACCATCTAAAGACAGAAAACAGGGTCTTCCATCACCCATTAAACCAGCAGCAAAAAAGTCCTGGTTTTCTGCATAATGATCCAGAAGTAATTTCAAGCAGAATGGCCACGTTGATGCAAAAATCACAGGATTCAAATCACCTTTCAGTGCAAATACCAACTGAGATAAAGAGCCAGCACGTGCTTCAAAAGCTTATCATCAGTGTGCATGCACAAAAATATCCCACGACTGCAAAGAGTAACGGTGGCAGCCCTTTTCAAGCAAAGGCAGAGTTAATGTTTAATTACTGTGGATGCTGCTGTTGCAGAGCAGAAGTGGGGGATCCCAGAGCTTCCCTGCTGGGTTACAAACCCACTAAGAAATTCTGACAATTAAGGTTTTTTCAGGAAAACAGCCTAAACAACACAAGTGGGGATGTGTGTGGTTTTACTTTTTCTTTGCAAGGGTTTATTTGTGAATGACCAGCATTAAAGGAATGCCTTATTTGTGACAAATCCGGAGAGAGAGAGAGCAGTGCTGCTACCACCACCCTTGGAATACCCTGCCTTAAGCTTCCAGAGATAATTGGCAAGTGAAACAAAAAAAGAAATTAAGAGAATAAGATTAGACCAAATCAATATAATTTTGACTGCTGATGGTGTTACTTAATGGAAGATTTCACATGCAGCAAAAGGATTGGATCAAACTGAAAAAGAAACTGCTATATCCATCCCATCCTGTGACTAGGACCCAATCCTGCACAAGCTAAACTGCCATGAATTTAATTGCCTAGCAATAGTCCCTGCAACATACTGCAAGATCAGAAACATGAAAGCAAACGGTATTCTCATGGGTGAATACAGACAAGTCACATACCTACATTTTCAAGCTGGTGGATCGGGTACCTTTGGCCTGATTACAGATGAACTAATCACACTATCACAGTACATTATGGATTGGAAGGGACCTTGAAAGATCATCTAGTCCAAGCCCCCTGCCAGAGCAGGATCTACACCAACTGCAACTGAGGACCAGAGCTATTAAATGCTTACTGTCACCTGTAAGACCACAAACCTGCAGGAAAAAGCCCTCGTGGCAGTGTTTGTGTTATTTGCCCAGCTCAGTCTTCCTCAGACCATTAGATGAGCTTCACCACCCTGATGCAACAACCCTTGGTCTATGTCCATCTTAGATTGGTTTCAAGTGAGAAGGTGTTTCTGCCATCTACTCAGTGATGCAGGACTCTGCTCTTCCATTCATCTCCAGACCCCAACTGCAGTATCCAGGGATGCTTCTGAGCTGCCTATACGTGTTATGGTACCTTGGTTGGAAAGCCCCATGACTGGTTGATACAGCGCACCTAAAGCACAGCTTCAGATGAAGATAAATTTACATTACTGCAAGAAAATGTTTTCAAAGCCAAATTTACTGCCTTGGGTTATTCTTTCTGCTACAGTCTTCTTCCCAGAAAAGCTAAAGCTATCCAAAAATGAAAAATAAATGTTTCTTCTGCCTGTGACGGAGGCAAGTTATTTTTCTGAGCACTCAGTTATGTTTTTTTTTTTCAAAATTTTGCTTCATTAAATAGGAACCTATTAATACACTGAACTTTCTTAGTGCATTTTAAAGGGCATTTCATGAAGTTTGGTGTCTCCTTCTTGCAGCTTTTACGGAATCAAGAAAAATATTTATGGTGCATTAGCAGTGTGCTAAGCTAAACGAGTCCTTTTTTCCCCTCTTACCCTGCCAAGATACTTCTGAGGTGATGTTTTACAAAATGGCTTAGCAAGGCTCTGATTCACACTCACTGCAGCTCAGTGCTGGGTGGGTGCAGGACATCAAGGGCCAGACATCTCCACCAGATGCCACCCACACAGAGCAGGCTTGCCCATTCAGGCAAACCAGTTGGCGATTCCTGTTGCCATCAGTGTCCCAGCAGTGCCGAGATCTGACTCCACAGTTTCCATCCTGCTTAGCTGCAATGAGGAAAGGCTGAGGGAGCTGAGTCTCTTTAGTTTGGAGGAGACTGAGGGGTGACCTCATTAATGTCTCTAAATATGTGAAGGGGGGGTGTCAGGAGGATGGAGGCAGGTTCTTCTCAATGTCATCTAATGATAGAACAAGGGGCAATGGGTGTGAGCAGAGGAGGTTCCACATCAATATAAGAATCACAGTGAGGGTGACAGAGCACTGGAATGGGCTGCCCAGGAGGGTTGTGGAGTCTCCTCCTCTGGAGACATTTAAAATCCACCTGGGTATGTTCCTGTGTGACTTGGTCTAGGCGATCCTGCTGTGGCAGGGAGATTCGACTAGATGATCTTTCGAGGTCCCTTCCAATCCCTAATGTTCTGTAATTGAGAAGCCTCCTGCCCAAGCCTATGGTCTCTTATGGCTGCTGTGATGAACTCTGCATGGGACTGCAAACCTGGTCCCCAGTGTTATGTAGAAATACAGAGGACAGTCACTCAGGAGTGTTCTTGGTCACCTTTCAGCAGTCCATATCTACTAAAAATAATTTTAGTCCTGCTGAAGTCCCTCTGACTTCACACCACTGATGGTACTTTACCATGTGTTTGGGAATCAGCAGACACGGTAGTGTGCATAAGCAAATCAATCACGTATAAGTAGGGCAAAGCTTTAGTAAATGTTGTAGTGAGCTGTGATTTTCCCTAAATCACCAAGGAAAATCTCTTTGCTCCTGTAAAAGTGCAGTCATTGCACACTCTGTTAGTGGAGCAGTGGAAATGTTTTGCCAGATGTATAAAACTCTGCTAATAAAATCTGAATGGAGAGATCCAGGTACCAGGACCCTAATTCATGAAGCTGTGAATAGTTTGCTGACTCCCACCTTGTGTTTTATTTAGTTTGAAAAAGACATTTAAGACCATAGAGTCCAACCATTAACCCAACTGTACCAAGGCCACTGCTAAACCCTGTCCCTAAGCTCCAGATCTACACGACTTTTAAACACAGACAGGGATGACAACTAAAATCCTTCCCTGCTCAGCCTGTTCCTTTCAATGAAGAAGCTCTGCCCACAGCAGGGGGGGTGGGGGTGGAACTCTGATCTCTGATGTCACTTCCATCCCAAATACCCTGACTCTCAGAAACTTTTCCTAATGTCTAACTCAAACTTCCCCTCAGGCAACTCGAGGCCATTTCCTCTTGTCCAACCACTTTTTCCCTCGAGAATACTCGCAAGGTTTATAGCGCATGGCTGCTCTCCTTACCCACAGGCCCAACCAAGCAACCTGGTCCCCCAGGGCTCCTAGTTTATGGTTGAAGAATGAGACCTACAGCTCTTCACCTTCCCTGCAAGCTTGTGAGAAATCTGACAGGACATCCATCAGCCAGCACTGTTCTTCAAAGTGGAAAAAGACAGTGTTTTTACCTTCCAACTACATGAAACTTTGCAAAATAAAACTGCTTAGACTTGGAGATTTTGCTGATGAATGCCAAATGCTCTGGAGATCTAAATCACACAGCTCAGATGAAAGCCTGCTTTCCCATTTATGCACTAGCTTCACTTTTTTCCCCAGAATCAGAGAAAAAAGTGAATGCACTCTGCCTACAGAAAGGCTTTCTAAAGCAGGGATGTGGCAGCAACTGGAAACACATCTCTGTTCCTCTCAGGTACCACTTTTTTCCCCCATGCTGACGTGGAGATGAAGACATTCCTCCAATTTCTTTAACTGGCTTTTGAAGGTACTTCAAACGGCTTTTTGCTTCAGGTCACTGTAGGTACTCACTGCACTGAATGCAGTCACTGAACTGATTTTCAAGAGGCACAAACATTGTTAGAGATTAGAAAAAATATAATTAACAGATAACTAACACATCGCTGCTGCTACGGATGATTCTTTGAGGCAAGACGACACTGTCTTATCACCAGAGGGCTCTTCAGTGCAGTACAAATCCTTACCCGTCGCGCGGCAAATCTCACTCTGTTAGCAGCGTGATGCTAAAACCACTGTCATTTTCTGACTCCCACTTACAAACCTGGATTGTGCAGGAGCGGGCAACTGCCTCACTGTTTTACAGTTCCTTCCAGTTGTTTCCCTAATGTCCATCTACCAGTAAACTACTTCTGGAAAACTCATCAGTTCATCAGAGTTGACAGCCCAGAGACATTTCTGAAAGGTATTTCCTAGCCCTGCTGAAAAACAACAGTTTCAGAAAACAAAGTGCATTTCCTCAGGGTTTAACTCTCTTGTCCCACTTCTAGTGATTTTGAGGTGGGGCTGTCCACTTCTTTTCAGAGTCAGTGGTACTTTTAGCAAAGGGAGCAGGTTCTTGCCAGAAGTGTGACCCACACGGAACATTATCCGCACAACACAAGCACTGTGGCCAGGGTCTCAACATACTTAGATACAACAGGCGAAATTCTTACCATATTACCATGTACCATGACAAAAACACCACCTTACAGAGTACGTTTGGAACATCCTACATAGCAAGCTTTAATTAGTTAAATCTCAAAGTGAGCTACAAAGTAGGTTGGAGACTGACAGATGGGGAAACCAGGCCAGCAAGGTGCTGCAAGTTCTCTAAGGTCATAAAAAAAGGCTAGAGGCACAGCCAGAAATTAAACCCATGTCTCTTAAATCCTTATCTACTGCTCCTCCACCCCATAAATGCCTCTACCACTACAGCACGTCATCTCCAAAGCTCATGGCTTTACGAAGTCTGATTCCCGAGTGAGTACCATCATGGGGACACCAATACTGAGAATATCAATAGTGGCCCAGTGGCCAAAGAAACTGGTTGGCAAAGTAAAAGAGCCTGTACTTTTGCAATTGCCTTCATATGACCTCTAACACATCTGCACAGCCAGGAAGGCTCTCTCCATATTTAAGTTTTCTGATGAATCTTGTCAAAATGAAGTACCACAACAACAACTCCAGCTCAAGGACAATCCAACCCTGCTGGGACACCAGGTATTTCAGACCAGTGACCCACTTCTATTAAAACATTAAAACACACCCTTGCCCCTGTCTGTCTTCAAGGGTATTTGGAGGACTCCTATGTCCCAGCATGGCTCCACTTCTCCTCCCCACTGCTGCTGCACATGAGCAGTGCTGAGAGAGGTAAAGGCTTCACAGGCACCTCAGACCTGGTTTAACACAGATTGACATGAAAAGCCTCACTGTTTTTACTGGGAACAGAGTTAGGCCACTACAAATAAATCCCGACCTAGATAGTTCTTGACACTTGCCTGTGCTTGTCGTGAGCAGAGACAGAGACAGCCAGGGAATGGAGTTTCTGTTGTGTTTCACAATTCAGACATGCACGTGGCAATTGCAACAAAATCTACCCTAGATGCTGACACCATCTAATAAAAAGGACTGAGCTGAGGATGTAGCCCACCACAGTGGGCTACACAAAAAGCAGGATTTTGTTCTGGACTCTGAGGAGACATCACATATTTTCCTAGTTGCATCCTCAGCAGACATCCCATCCAGTGCCTGTCCAGAACTACTTTTGCCACCCAAAGCTTCCTATCAGAACACACTTGGCTGTGTTAAAAGCTGACAAGAAGCCCATCAACCTTAGAGATACAGTAAGTGATGTTTAAAGATGACTTATCTTGACTGTTTGTTAGACAGTTTTGTGTCGAGGCTTCAGGCAGATCTAAAAGTTCATCCCTCATCCCTCCATAATCAAGGGCAACCAAATACAAACCCAAAGGCTGCTTCTCCCACAGTCTGGGAGCTCTGAAATGTTTGCACACATGCCAACAATAAAATAAGAGAGACTAACATAAACACAAGGCCTGATTTTTGCCTGGAGCATGCCTTCTGGAACAAACTGTATTAGTCTATGTATTGCTCTGCGACTTGGTCTAGGTGATCCTGCTGTGGCAGGGGGATTGGACTAGATGATCTTTCGAGGTCCCTTCCACTCCCTAAGGATTCTATGATTCTGTGATTATTTCCGACTCTCCCCTGGCTCCAGGAGTGTCTTCACCGTTTTCTCCTTGACGATACTCCCAATCCCTAATGATTCTATGATTCAGTGATGTAGATACATGGTCACCCAAGGCTCAAGCTCCAGTGTCACTTATTTCAGAAAAACACATTTTAAAACCATGTAATACCTTGCTGAAACTCTGATTTGTCCTTATAGGCCACAATACACACAACTATACAGCAAGAGCCACAACAGAAACAGAGGTCAGCTGATGGTATTATCCTGAACAAAGTCCATTCGGGACATTTACAACATGTCGAAAGTACAGCTACAGGGGCAAAGGGTAGACCCATACATCCGTTTCTCAATGAAGCCGTAAGTATTTGACAGGCAACAAAACATGAGATAAAGGCTATAATTATAGATAAGGGAATACTGTATGTATTCAGATTCCTCCACAGTCACCAGAAAATACAAGATGTTGAGCAGAAACTGAGTAACCAGATACTGGAAGCCCATATGTCAGGCATAAATGTAGCGCCCGTACAAACATACGAGTTTTCAGTATCACAGATTTTGTAAGGACTGTGATTTGCCTATAAATTGTAGTAATGGGAGTCATAAGGCAAAGAAATACTGTTCTCTTCCATGACACAATATGTAAAAGGCTGTTGAGAACCCTGTTGCCTTGTGAGCGTTCACAATTTCCTAAAAGCTGTTTACGACGCCTCTGTTGAGAACCCAGTGACATACAATTTCAGAGGCATAATGAGATATGCAGCCAGATACGTCGATAGCATCTTGTAGACTATATAAAACACAAACAGACGGAGGGAATCCCAGAGTTACTTGTACAAGGAACAAATATCTTACATCCTTGAGTTCCCTGTGGAGAAGATGAAAGGTGCAAATGTTTCATAGAGGGGGAAAAAGTAATCTCCTCTATGTCACAGCTTCATCACACCACATACTCAAGCACATTTGAAGTGTAAGGGCTTATTTATGGAAGAAACCAGTACGCCCAGTGAACACCCACATTAGTGTGGACTGCAACTCTCCCTGTAACTTGTCGTTGATGGTTTGCTGCAGATACCCATTGCTGCAAACACGGATGGGACCATCCCAGTAACGGTCTGCTGTAATGTGATTAAAAGTCTGGTATTAAAACAGATGGCCATATCTCTGTGTACACTACTTGTTATTTGGCTCCTAGGGAACTCATGCCAAGTTGCTCTGACATTTGCTGCCAAATGAATAAAACGTTCAGAAAGATTTCCGTTAAGTGTTAATAAGGGCTGAGGGCAGCCCTCCCTTAAGGGTCCTGGAGAAATACAGCCTTCACACTAGGTGAAAACCACACACTGTATGTCAGAGATATGCGTTTTACCGAGGTCCAGGTCACAGTCTCATTAGACCAGATATGGATAAATGACAAATGATCCTGTGAATATCACCACTGAGGGCCATGCAGGACTTCATCCAAGCAGTACCACTGAAAACAGATGATTGGGTAGGGATTGTAAGGATCAGGTGTGTAAAGATTTGAGAATGACATTCCTAGAAAAAAAAAAAACCCTGCATATTTATATTTTATCTGCTTTGTAAATTGGTTTTGTCACGTTACATTGTCAAATCATTGAACAAACTGAGTAATTGCTTCAGCAGTACTGATAGAGACATGACAGATTGTTCAAGAATTGTGATTCTTTGTTCTCATATATCTCATTAAGAAATTATGATTGGTTCCATTTACAGCTCTGAAGTTGAGTTCAGTAACCAATGACATATGAATTCAACTTGGCATCTACCAAGTTTTTATTGTTCCCAGTAAGAAATTGTTCCTGGCTTTTGCAAACCATTTCAGCGTAGTGGCTGATAATTTAATAATGCAAGACAGAAGGAAAAGAAACCCCATAACTGACTGCCGTGCTGATTTACAGCACCTATGAAATGAAAAGAAATAAAACTTCTTGTACTTTATATTTGCCTCAGTCCCACGCCTCCTTTTTGGAGAAGTATTTCTAACCTGTATCATTTCATTAAATAAATTCACAGCACATCCTGAGCTGTCAGAAGATGAGAACTGTCCCATGGGACATGCTCAGCCCCTTCCTCGTCTGTCCTGGAATTGCAGCCTGGTCCTCCACAGCTTTGTAACTTTATATTGATGTTTGAAACCTGAGAGTAAGGAACATAAAATGCTGCTGTTCCAGTGTGCTGCTGAGCAGTATAGACTTCTCTTGACTCTCAAAGGGAAACCTCCAAGATCTGCACATCAGAGACAGAATTTTACAGATGCTTTGTACTGCTACAAAAGATTTAAGAGAAAAATCAGACGAGATGCAGGCCTGCTATACTTTTGTCTGCTACCCTCTTGATTCAGGAATATCAATTCAGAATGCAAAGCCACCACAAGAGAAGACCTCAAGAAGACATTTACAGGCACCTTTCAAAGCCAAAACTGGGTTTTCTAACATATTATTACTATCAGTCTCCTCATCTTTCACATTTCACCTTAAAGTACCTGAAAATTCTAGGCACTGTTGCATCCCTGGGGGCAATGCTTAAATAACAGCAGTGTTTAAATAACAGCAGAAGAGGGAATTGATTACAGAAATCATTGTACACACACTCACAATGACATGGCAGGGTGGGGTTTTCATCTACACCACTTTGCAAGCCATAATCAGACAGCAGTAGAGGGCCACAAATAGCTGCCATCACGCTGCAGACGGTGGTGCTGACCAGAGCAAAATGTTGTCAGTGAAAAAACTTCAACCACCACATTTACAAAGGAGAATCCCTCACGGGCTATGAGCCAACCTTCTTAACGTCAAGCACCATGTTAGTTAATTCACTTTCTACTTGCTGCACTCATGTTGGTACCCAAGAAGCTCAAACAGCATTTTCTCCACAGCACTTTCTTTTCACTACATTAAGGGTCTTTTATCTAAACACATAAAGCTCTTAGCTGACCTGAAAATCTTTACAGTATTCCAGCTGTGCACACCTGCAGGATGAGACTACGACACTGCACCTGACCGAGGAGGTTGTGCAGGGTTTAGACAGGAGATAAAAAATGGTGATGCAGTGCAGCAGTGGTAACATTATAGATTCACAGAACATTAGAGATTAGAAGGGACCTTGAAAGCTCATCTAGTCCAATCCCCTTGCCACAGCAGGATCACCTAGACCAAGTCACATGGGAACATGGGGATGAGGAGGAGCAGGAAGAACCATCACACTCTGTTGGACTGGGTCACCCCAATCAGTTAGTTGAATGAGAGGGCACCACACAGTTCCTCTTGAAATCTTAAGCAAAGTGAGCATTTTGGTTCTGTATTTAGGGGGACCTATCCAAAGTGACTCAGAAATGGAGTTAGAGGGCTGTGAAAGACCAGGGACATCACAGAGCCAAGACTGCTACTGAGAGCTTTCTGTTGCCTTCAGTCACAAACTGAGAAAGGTCAAACACTGCGTTTCAGCAATGTGATGACCAAAATCATCCCTATGAAAGGTGGCAGGTTGGGGAAAAAAGTCATTATCCCCCTTCTATTGCTGAAAGCAACTGACTCATGAACAAGAATAGAAACAGAGCCATTGGTCAGACCAAAGTCTTGTCTGAGTAGAAGGAATGAATTAAGAAGGCATCAAAAAAATGCCTGTCAAGAAGTCACTGCATAGACATATTTAGAAATCAGCTACAGCCAGTTTGCATCCAACAACAGATACCTCATCACTAGTGACATCCTCATACTAAATTTCAAGTTAGACCCTTTATTAGGGATAACAACACTTAGATGCTCTAAGCAGGCACAACTCTCATGCCTTCACCTAAATGTAATGCAAATTCAAAGAGAAATTCAAAATACAGAATAAATTAACAATGTTCAAGATGCTCTTAATCAGATGGGACAGGTCATTCTCTATGTATTTATTAAGGAAGCTAAACAACATGCTGCGGGGCAAGAAACCAGCACTATCTCTCACGATATAAATAGTATTTTTAATGTGTGGGTACGTATAAATTTTAGATATATAGACGCAGACACTGTATCTACTTATCTAAAGAGCTCCTACACTTACTTACACTTCCTCGTAACCACATAAAGGTGTCACAGCATCACACCATCTCCAGGGCAAACACTAGCACTGAAGCTGACAGACTTTTTAGTGGTCCTTCATTGACAATTATTATGTGTTGCCTGGTGCCATATTAAAGTTATCATGTCCATAGGACCTAAACTGTGCGACTTGATCCAAATGATCCTGCTCTGGCAGTGGGATTGGACTAGATGATCTTTCAAGGTTCCTTCCAATCCATAATGTTCTGTGATTCTGTGAATTTCTGCAGCTATCTATCTCGTGAACAAGCAGGAGGGCCCAGCTGCCTCTGGAGTCAATTAAGCTAAAAGCAAGCCATTTAAATAGTCTTTTGGCATTTAACTGTAGCTGAATCCCATTGCTCTGCTTTGCCCCAGACATCTCCCTTTTGGCTTTTCCCCAGTGCATGGCGAGCATGGTCTCACCTTTAGTACTCATTATGTTCTCTTTCAGCAGTGCTACATAGGCTTTACAGACACAAACCACCTCACCTGTTCACTTAGGAATCCTAGAATCACTTGACTTTCTTTCCATTAAAAATACAAAACTAAACAGAGAAAACCATTCAATGGACTTGTCTGCAAAGTTCTGCAAGATTTTTTTTCAGCTTCTCTCTCTTAGGAGCATGTAACTTACGTTCGTGGACATAAATCCTATTACTACAGCCAGGAAAATTAGTTGGTAAAATTATTCCAGATACACCTTACGGAACCCAAGAGCAGAAGCCTCTCTGCAGTCTGCAGTGCCTGCATGTCCCATGTCTATGTGGTTTTGATAACCCTACTTTTTCAGGTCAATTTTTGGTACATCTAAGTACCTTCTCATAGTTAACCACAAAACTTGGCCAACAAGACACGTTTGCCTCTATTCTCTCTAAAGAAGGGCACACAGGTGAAGGAGTCCTCTCCTGCTCCTGGGGTTTTTCCCTGTTGTTTTGTGGTTGGGCTTTTTTTATATTTGGGATTATTTTGTGTTGTGAAGACATTTTTGCTTTGTAATATTCAGGTTGCTATGTAATTATATGAGAGAAGGTGTCTCAAAACATCATGGTGTTGACTCTGAGAAGGAGGTGGTATTTTTTATGATGATGATCACCAGCCCATGGAGAAGATCAACAGTGTCATACTTTTCCCCTCAAAAAAAATGAGATATTTCTTGAACAAATGAATTACACCCCCTATGGCAAGAAACTCCATTAATGCAGAGGTGTGAGGCCAGTGAGCTTGAGATCGTTCAGATATCTCAGGGCCAGGCTACAAAATGTCTTGAAGTAAAAGACTTCAGCTGCAAGAAAACAGGGCAGGGAGCATAAAACAAGTTTAATATGTTGACAGGATCTGCTGCTGTTGACAGCACACACCAAGCACTCAACTCTGCCTGAAATCTCCAAAATGCTGTGGGCTTCCTGGCTGGGCATACTGAGCGGAATTACTTATGCTGAGAGGCAGGAACAAGCAGGGAGAGGAAATCTCCAAGATAACTCAGTGTAACAGTGAAGGATTATTCAGGGATGCTCAGCAGTATCTCTCCACTATGGCTGAATTTGATTAGCAACCTGTGCCTTCCCCAGAGGAGTTTCCCACGTGGCTGCAGATCCTTCAAGTGCTCTTCTTGCCCCCACCCAGCTTCCTTTTATGTTGCTTGGGTTTTTCTGTGTCATTTTGGTGTTTCTATGGGGTTTTTTTCCCCAATAGCTTCCCTCATTTCAGTCCTTGCCCATCACAGGATGGGTGGTAGGGTCACAGCTAATGAGTTTGGTTAGAAGGCTGGAGCCTGGTCAAAGCCTGGTCCCTTTAATTAAAGCAGGAATGGGAAGATGTGATGCTATGATGCTACATCATCCCAAGACCCTCCTGGTCTGCTCCAGCTGTTTATAGCTCTGGGAAGACCTCAATTCCTCTGAGCATCCGTAAGACTACACAGCAATAAAGTACCTGTACTGTTACCAACAGTGTACAGACAGCACTTTGCATCCTCAAACCTTAACTAATTAGATGTGATGACCTCAGGTGAATCACATACAAGCAAACACATTCTGAAGACATGAGTGCTGACAGAGCTCTCACTATTAAAAGCAGCAAGACAATCCTCTGTGTAAGGTTGGGGCTAACATTCAGGCTCAGCTCTGGGTTTACGAGTGGCACACTTTCTCATCTTTAACAAAGCAGTGTTAGTGTTTTTGTCTTATTTAGAGTGTGCATTCTTCTGGATACAAGCAGTCTCTTACTCTGGTGTTTGTAGTATTTCTAGCTCTACAGTGCAGTATCTTATTTGAGGCCAGTTAGAGGCATAGTAATGAAATCCCCAAATATTTCAGACCCAGATCTCACTTGCTTGTGCCCAACTCTCAAATATACACTAGCGTTTCAGCCATTGCCTATCTTTATATTTAAAGACTAGCAGATGTGCTTTTTTATTTTGTACAACACTCAAAAGTCAGTATTTTGTACTGACCACTCAAACATTTGTGTGGTCAATAAAGCAGCTGTTGGGAGAAGGACGACCACATTTCTCAAGCACACGTGCCATCGGGTTGGCAGTCAGGTTTTAAACATGCTGCTCAGCTAAAACATGCCGACACCACAGAATGACACTGCAATACCGAGTGATACTCACTTAAGAATCACAGAACATTAGGGGACCTCGAAAGATTATCTAGTCCAATCCCCCTGCTACAGCAGGATCACCTAGACCAGGTAGCACAGGAACATGGCCAAGTGGGTTTTAAACGTCTCCAGAGAAGGAGACTCCACAACCCTCCTGGGCAGCCCCCTCCAGTGCTCTGTGAAGCACTCACTGTGAAGAAGTTCTTCTCATATTGATGTGGAACCTCCTCTGTTCCAGCTCACACCCATTGCCCCTTGTCCCATCACTAGATGACACTGAGAAGGCATCCTCCTCACACCCACTCTTCACATATTTATAGACATTAATGAGGTCACCCCTCAGTCTCTTCTCCAAGCTAAAAAACACACAGCTCCCTCAGCCTTTCCTCATAAGAGAGGTGTTCTATTCATCTGAAGACCCTTACTAGGAGCTACTAAGACCTGCAAACCTTCATGCTCCATCTAGATTTTCCATGGGTGCTGACCTCACACCCATCAGCCATGGAGGAAATTTCTGCATCCTCTGTACCCTGACAACTGAGCATTGAATATAATTCCCAACTTGTGGGTGCTCCAGCTTCAAAAGAACATACCTCTCAGTGTAAGCTAGAACACAGGAGGTTCCACATCAATATGAAAAGGAATTTCACAGTGAGGGTGACAGACCACTGGAACAGGCTGTCCAGGGGAGTTGTGGAGTCTCCTTCTCTAGAGATGTTTAAAACCCATCTGGGTATGTTCCTGTGCGACTTAGTCTAGGGGATCCTGCTGTGTCAGGGGGATTGGACTAGATGATCTGTTGAGGTCCCTTCCAATCCCTAATCTTCTGTGATTTAAATATTCAGCCTAAACTAGAGAGAGCATTAAGAGCAGGATGATAACACAAATGCACAGCAAGCAGAAAGAGTGCAAAGACGAAGGGTCTAGGGGAAAGATGCCATGGTGCTTCACCATATTGCTGCTGATGGTAAATGCTCATTACATCATTAAAAACATCTCCTTGTCATTCTGCAGGAAACTAAATTGGACTGAAACTGTTTCATTTATCTCACGTTGGGACTCAGAAAAATGAAAACAAAAATCCAAATACATCCTCTAAGCTAGCATGTTTTCTTTCATGTGATTCTTCCCCATTCAGCTCTTGAAAAAGGCATTTTAGGTACTATCTCTGTGGTGGTGTAGCCCACTTGTCCAAAACTGGATGTTTAAAATATGACACCTGATATTGTGCAGGCAAAGAGCAAGTAAAATCAGTGATCTGTTGTTACAGGGGGTCTCCAGCCCTATGGATCAGCTGTTCTACACACAAAGTAGATCCAAAACAGAGCTTCCCAGTAGCTTTTACTTAGCACATCCAGTGTTAAACTAAAAAGCTTTTAAAAGCTTTTTGACTCAGTCAAAAATTTCAACTAAGCAGTATTATTTTAATTTAACCTCATACAATCTGTTTGGTGAGTAATTCTGGCATAAAACTCAACACACAGCTTTCACCATGAAAACATCAGTAAAGGGTCTTGAAAAGTTTGTTAACAATCTGTTATTTATAGTTTTCTTCTTTTAAAAACAAATGATTGACACAACATTCAGAGGAAAATTACAGGAACCGCCAAGTCGGATAACAAAAACCCGTATCAGTGTTAAGATTTGATGGGGAGGTTTAAGGAATTGTATGATTTCTAGAAGAGAGAAATATTCTGATTGCTAAGCAATCTGTCATTCAAGAACAGCCCAATCACACCCATATGTTTGCAAATTATTGTTATTGTTGTTAATTATTATTTACAGAAAAGCACTGAAATGCAAGGTGGTTTGAATTCTGCCGAAAGCGACAGATCGCTGCCCCAGGGAAGGTTTTATCCCTGCTTTCACTCATTACCTGTTTACTAACAGTCCCCGTTTAGTTTCAACTTGTTTTCATGCTATCTAAAATGACTAGAAAATTGGGTCCTATTAAGTAATCATGAACATAAACTGTGACTCACCAGTTAAGTGAATACCATTACTGGCAATAAATTCAGAATCCTATTAAAAACGCTTGCTGTTGTCAAGCAAACCAAAACAATACAACTTTATTCAATATTAATTGTATCCTTGGATGCTCGGAAGGATTAAGTAACTCCAACCAATATATTTTTTGCATGTAGCCAGGAGAATTCTCTGAAGAGCAACAAAAATAATTGAGGTCAGTCACCAAGGTAGAGAGAAAAAGGAAGAAAAAAAATACATAAAGAGATTATTTCAGCTCCTATGTGAAAGCAGATGGAGGGTGAAGGAAGCAGACAGGCTGCTCCAGATGGCAGAAGCGGCAGCAAAGAAGGCTCTCACACCCACTGTGTTGTGGCTGTGATGGGAAGAATAGACTTTTCATTAAAGGATTACTATAGGGCTCCAAAGGGTTAGGTTCAGCTCCATCCCCCACCTCTCCATCAGGTCTTCAGACCCTCTGGGGTTTGGTGGCTGTGAGCACTGAGATGTCAGCTACCTGCATGGCTGTCAGAAAGTACCAGTATTTTCATGTGTGCTTTGCCCCAAGTTTGTATCTAAAGAGCAGTTGTGGACTCAGTAATGGTTATCCTGAGGTACTGAGTGGTGACATTGAGTTTTGGCCTAGGAAACAATCACATTTTTCTAACCTCTGTGCAAAAAAGAGGGGGGAGGAAGACCAAATACTCTATTCCAACCCTACCAAAACACTTTACTGTCACCTTGCTGCACAAGCACATTTCTTGGTTACACAGACATGCAGGTGAGCAGCAAGTTCAGGAAGTACACAGATGTGCTTGAGAGAGAACAGCCATGGAGAGAGAGACAATACAGGGCAAAAAGACATAAGGCATCAAAGCTAAAAGAAAATAAGGCTCATGAAGGAACCATGAGCACATATGTGAGCTGACAATACAGCAGACCGGCTGTCTCCAAAATTATGTATTTAGCTGGAAGTCTTTGATTATTGAGTAGTTTAGAATCTTATTTTCTGACAACAAAAGAAAATTGGTCTTTATGCTACACTGTTGTCCCAAACAAACACCATTTAAAAAACAGACCCATCAACCACACATGGGAAGCCATCAAAATGCAGATTTTTTTCCCCCCAATCCTGCCCATCAGCCTTTAAACCCATTGGCCATCTTGCCTTTCTCTTTTCCCAATTCAAGTCCAGCTGAATGCACAAACCTGTTATTTTCTGTGACTGTTCAAAGGAGAACAACCATCTACATAACAAGATACGGCAATTCACATTGCAAATAGCAGGAACTCATTACTTTTAGGCCTTCAAGAACACACTGGATAGTGAACTGTGCCACACGAGAGCAAAGAGGATCACTCAGTTTAAAACAAGTGTGTCACCCTAAAGGAGCCCTAGCAGTGTATTTCTGCTTGTCCTATATAGAGCGCGCAAACTGAAACATCTGAGTTGTTTCACAGCACTAAGTTAAAAATTAATAACTCAGCTCTCACTCCTCCCACAGTTGCTAGAGAGGTGCTGTAGGTACCATGCAACTCTTGGCACAAATTATCCTGAACCCCATGTGGTTTGGATGGTAAGGTTCCCACAGCTACAGATCTTAAGGTCAGAAATGACCATGAAATATCCTGGTAAACATGGACAAAAGGTCCTTCCTGCACGAAGCCTGAAGAGTGTTCAGATGATAGAAGGTTTTTTCCCAGCAAATCACCCCTGAGGTAATAGGAACTACTTGTCTTCATTAGTTGCCCCAGTGGTTCATTAACCTTCCCCCAAAACACACGTGCCTTAACTTCAGCCCTTTTGGACACTGAATTTTCTCCCTAAAATTTTTTTAAGTGAAGTGTTTAACATAATTTTTTAGAAAAGGAAATTACTGAGCTGAGAAAAAGGATGACACAGTCTAACAGAGCCACTCCTGCCTCACTGGGGTGTCATGGGAGAGAGGCACAAATTGCTGGTAACGTCAGGAGAAGCATGAAAATCAGACAAACTCTTCAACCTTCACAGGGGGGCATGGAGCCAGAGGAAGCACAAATGTCAACATGTTTCTTTACAGCTTAAAAATGTCCAAAAATCAAAAGGGAAAACCAACTGAGTAACTTGCACAATGCCTCAGGTTAAATGGCTAAACGCTAATGATTTGTTACATCAACCCAACACCAGTGACTTTGGCACCCAGATGAGAAGGGAAGATCTTTGACCAGAGACAAACACATCTTGAGCCTACCGGTACCTCCCAGCACCTCCTCTTCTCTACATGGCAACTTGTATGCAAGTGTCACCTCCGCCAGGATCTGTTATTACCATCAGCATCTTCTCATCTATGGAAGTTGAGGCTGAAAGCCTGACGTGAGGCATGTCACCTCCACCAGCCTTGTCCCTCATGAAGGTCTGAGCAGCCATGAACATAACGAGAGTGTGAGATGGGCCAGCTCATGAAAAGCCTGCCACTGTGAAACTGCATGCAGGGAAATGTATCATGAAGAATGTGAGAGGGCAAAAACCACAAGAGACAGCACATAAGGGTTCGTGACTACATGTGCATCTGCGAGAAAGAAAATAAATGTGAGAGCAGGATGCAGAGTGACTTCATTTCACAGCATGAACAAGCATGTATGGGTGCATAGAAGAGTATGAGGAGCAGCAGGAGCCCATCAAATAACATAAGAGTAACTCCCACATTATCATTACTAAGCTTTAAGGAATCTACCACATCATTTTTAAGGGCAGCAGCAATGCTTCCATAGCTTGAAGCTCCCTAAATACTAGAACTTCATCACTCGAATGCCAGTAAGGCATCCTTTTCTTAAGCCTACTTGTCTAGACTTGGAAAGGACTCTAAATTGCATCAGCTGAGGATATGGCCCACTGCTGTGATTTTATTTTATCCTTGATTTACTTTGTGTACTTATTCCTAGCGACTTTTTCAGGGTCCATGATTTCACTTTCAGTGGCTCAGCAGTGAACTGGTCCAGTTTTAGGAAGAGACATTCACTGAACCTGGATGTACAGAACACTGTTCACTGGCACATTACTGTGCTCCTTCATGGACCAGCACAGCCCAACTGAAGCAACCCTAGAACTGATCAAGGCCATTTTATTTATATATATATATTCAATAACACATAATCAATATATTATAATATTTTATATTTTCTTGATTAACATTATCAAAATATTTTGTTGACACTCTGCTACCCAAGAGGCTGCAGCCACAAACTAAGACTGCACCTGCTTGCGGATTTTCTGTGTAAACGCAGAACAGGGTAGATACAGGTTTGCTACCACTGAGCCAACCACTGCAGTGCTGGCAACTTCCTTAAGAAAACACATTGCCCAGAGCAAACAACGCAAACCTCAGCCACCAAGGAAACAAGTCTCTGGGTTGAAAAAGCTATTTTCTTAAATCTAGAGGTGACAGCTTATTTCAGTATCAGTGCAGCTGGACATGATTTACAGGGACAGGTAAATAATTAATTTAGCTCTGAAAGAGTGAGCTGGGTAGTCATTAGAGGTTCCTTGAAGCCCAAATGGTGTAATGATTAACTGAGTTGGGATCTTTTTAATAATTCTAGCAATTTCACCTCTCCTATGTTAAAGATCTGCTGAAAAGCTTTTTCTATTCAGATGAAAGACTCCTTTCAGAGAACAAATCATTAAGAGGGCATACACAGAGATTTAACAGTCACAAATCAATGCACTTGAAATTAAAAAATGTTTTAGAAAGTTTCACTTTCTTCCCTGATTTGGAGCTGTAGTGATTTTCTTTCTCTCACCAATTTTACCATAGGCAGTTAATTAAGGCTGCTGTGTGAAAAAGGGTTGCTTTTCAGAGAAAAGTGCTCTGAGCACTTTGGCATCTGGAATGGAAAAGTGGCAGAGAAACGCAAAGCACAGCTACTACACTAATCCAGTGCATGTCAGCCAACATACCAAGTTCTTAACTCCAAGGCCATCCAAAAATCTATCAGATGGTGAGGTCAACTGTCCAACACGGTTCAGCATTACAGTGCAGGAGGATCTAAGCAGATTTTATCCCTGGTCCTAAGTAAGGCCAGAAGAAGACATTGCAGTCCAAATGCTTTAATGGTATTTAGACATTTAATTCCTGTTTAAGTACTTTCCTATCAATAACTAAGAACATGTCCACCATTTGGGCTCCTGCACCCTGTATATCTGCTGCTCAAGTCAGTGAAGAGACCTCCATTGCCTTCAGTGGAAATAGAACAAGTACTTTAACGATTTGCCCAGTAATTGCCTAAATTTTTTGAGAAGTTTCACACCCTGGTAAGTCACACCAGAGCTGGTGGGAGCTGCAGGTGCTGCGCTGGTAGGCGACCAACAACAGAACCAACACTCAAATTCTAATCTTCTAATTATCAGCCTGCTCTCCAAAGCTAAGGAATGCACAATCAGAAGGCAACTGATGTGTAGGCTGCCAACAGTCATACATCCATAATTAACACAGCTAGGTCTGGAAAAGAAGACAGTTCTATTTTCTTTATCCAGGTCCAGGTTTGTAACCCAGTTAATTTTCTCAAACTTTCTAGGCTGACTGTTAAAAGTTTAAAAACTTTACCACTTGCTTCCACTCTAATCAGAAAGGACTCAGTAACCACACTGTGAGGCTAAGACAATGGTTAATAGCTTGAGACACTAATTGGCCATAGTTAACGAATTGAATTTGCAACAGCCATGCTGACAAGCATAACTATTAACTCTGGCCAGCTTCACCTACACCTGCTCCCATCAGCTTCACTGCAGTAGGGATCAAGGCTACAACGTTAATTCTTTCTGTATCTGGTCAGTGGCACAAAATTAACCATCACAGGTAGCTTCACACACACCAACCAGGAAGATGAGACAGTTGTAAAATGGAAACCACAGAAAACCATCCAGCTCTTCTAAAGAATCTCTTCACATTTCCTCACTGACACCCATTTGCTGGGGAAGGGAACCACATGTCTCTCAGTACAAAATCCTGACAGCAAAAACTCAACGAAGGTGACAAAAATCCACCACAACACTTAGCTCTAACACTGCGCTTTGCTTCTTGGAAGACATGGACAGACATTAATTTGATTTGCTAAGGCAGTGGTTTCCTGAGGGCCACGCTATCTACTCATCACAACACAGCTGCGTGACCCACCTCCATGTTTAAATGACCAGCCTGATTCTTACTCACAGTTTGTTCATAGGAAACCAGTGAGCCCGTGAAGCAGAAATACTCTGTTTCTAGAGAGCCCTCCCTTGGAAGCAGAGAGAAACTGAAATATGACAGTTGAAACTTGTTCGACCGTATTTTGAAAGTGGCACGCAGAGTATGGAAAGCACTACTTGGGATTAATGAGGCTTCATTTTGAGACACGCTCAAAGTTGCAATTAAAGCAGGGCAGGGACGTGGCACGGAGAAGTGTTCGGAATACAACTGAACTCGAATTACAACACGAATACACACGGCAGGCTGTTTGCTGACTTCCTTCAGCACTCCCAGCTCTCCACCTCTACAATATCCCATCAGCCAAAATTTGTTTGAACAAAAATAAAACTCTCTGCTCAGCCAAAAAAGCATCAGCCTGCACCCCGCTCCCTTGTGCCATCTGCGCATGTTTATTCTCAGCCTTCTAAATAAAAGAAACCCCAACCTCAAACGTTTTACTAATCTTTATGCCTCGCCACTATAAATAACAGAAATAAACCCCGACAACAGTTAAGCGTCGTAGCTAAAACACATCCAATCCACTGATTATTTCTGCTCGTCTGTCCAAGAGTAGATGCAGCCGTCGGCTTTAGGGGAACGCGTGCAAGTCAGACCTCACTTATTTACAGTGGCACTATCAGGAAAAAAGCCTTTTCCCAGCTCCTCAGTCTATGAATATTTTAAAACACTTTTCCCCCTTTTTTAAATTTTTTGTTCGGTTGGTTTTTGAGGGGTTTAGCCCAGCTTCTGTCCCCAGTTGTGTATTTTTTCATCCCGTGTTTCCAAATCGCCCCGACTTCTCGCTCAGAGGGATGAGCGGGATGCAGAGGAGCACCCACGGCAAAAACACACCAGCACCCACCCGCGGAGCGCCCCGCGCATCCTCACACCCGCTCCCCGCCACTTACGTCCCCAGCGTCTCCTTGAACTCGAAGATCTTCTTGATGTCCTCCGCTTGCTTCTTCCAGGAGCCGCCGCCGTCCCCGTTCTCCCGGGCCATGGCCGCGGCGCGTAGCCCCGCGGACGCCGGGCGACACCGAACCGGCGGGAAGGTTCTGCTTTCTCTCCTTCCGCGGCAGCAGCGACAGCGGCTGCTGCTGCCTCTGCGGCTGCCGTTTCTTCTTCGTCTTCTTCCTCCTCCTCCTCCTCACACTTCCTGCCCGCCGCCGCTTTTATTTCCTCCGCGCTCCGGCTGGCTTCGCGACTGTCACTTTTCCTGGGCTATTTCCTCTCAACTTTCTCTGCCTCCCCTCCCTTTTCCCTCCTCTCCCCTCCTCCGTTCCCCCGCCCCGCTCCCGCCGAATCACTCCCTGGGCTGCCCCGTCTCTTCCCGCCTTCCTTCTGCGCCTCGCGCAGCAGCTGCGCGCGCCCTCGCCCTGGGGTCACTTTGGTCCCAAGCGGACCCACCCCGCGGGAAAGTCCCTGTTTTTTCGGGTTTGGGGTTTTTTTTTTTTGGTTTTGGTTGTTTGGGGTTTTTGTGGAGGGAGGTCACTGTTTCTGTTTCCCCAGCCCGTGAGGGGCCCCGTGGAGATGCACAGCCTCCCCGGCGCGGAGAGGCTCCGCGGGCGCAGCGGCTGTGCGCGGTTGTTATGGTAATGGCAGGAGGAGGAGGAAGAGGAGGAGAAGGAGGAGAAGGAGGAGGCAGCCCCGCCGCTGTTCTGCTGCCTGGCGCGGCCCCTCCTGACTGAATGACTAGAGATAATTCGCATTGCACCAAAACCGCGCACGTCAAACGGGAGGGGAGGG
>JAOXOE010000001.1:6092035-6139792 GCA_028565055.1 Phoeniculus purpureus
CCAAACCGTGTCAGGAAACTACTCCTAGTAAGGCTTGTTCTTTAAACGTGGATTCTTTACAGGACAATTTACTAGCCCAGCTTAGTATCAAGTTTCGTAGCCTTTATGCAAAAGTTTCAGCACTAAACTGCTGCACACAGCATTCTAGGAGAAATTACTATCATTTCTTGGAAAGAAACATACAGATCCTTTCTTCAAGGAATACATCAAGAGCAGCACCAAGGATACATCAAACAGCAATAACCTGACAGAATCTTTGTAAACAAGTATTCTCACCAATGAATGGTTTTTGTTAAGCATTTGCTACCTCACTTTTCAAGTTTAGAATTTTTCTTAATTTAAAACAGGTATAAAGTGAAAAAGCATTAAAAAAAAAAAGAGTTACTGTACCTTCTGAAAGGATCTTTAACTCATTTGCTGTGTTTTTGCTGGAAAGCTCCAGCCTACTCCTTCAGCTGGTTTTTTTGTTTTCCAAATTTTATAGTCATTCAAAAACTACACTGCTCTGCGTGCTCTGGCCACAAGAGCTGAAAGGCTCAAGTCGTAAAGAACCAAGCTCTGTAAAAGCAATAGCTATGAAGACAGAGGCGTATATCACCAGACTAAATTATTGGAAATGTCATTATTTACTGAAAAGGATCAATTTTACCACTGATCTCCAGCAGTAAAATGGAATTTAGCACAGTGCAGCTCAGTATGCTGTGGAAGAAACAGCAACAACGAGGGGGCAGGAGGATAGGTCTCATTTCTACAGTGTTTGCCCTGCAAGTCTTTTCAACCCTCCAAGCATCCTGCAGAAGAACTTCAAAGAGGCAGACCCTTCATCTCTGGTTTTAAGTCTATGTAATTGCATGCATCATATATTTAAAAACCTTCATCAACATCCTCCTTCCCTCATCCATCCTCCCCTTACTAGTTGAAGCCTTGAGATACTTACAGTCTTCATCCAAGAATTTATACTGTATGTATTTCTTGAAAAACTCCTGCACTGATCTACAGATCTCCTCATGCTGCTTTGAGATATGATCATAGTATTGAGTGTAGTCCCTCTGTGATATACCTGTCAAAAATTCAGATGGTTACAAAGAGCCTTAGGCATACAAAAACCCAACCAGACAAAAAGGCAGGTATCAGAGACATGCACATTATCATCTGTATTTTAGAAGACAGGGTTTTCCCAAGTTTCAGTCGTTACCAGTGACTTACTGTTTGGCTTTAATCACAGAACTGTAGAATTGCCTAGGTTGAAAAAGACCTTCAAGATTATTGAGTACTTAAAGCAGTTCCACTAGCAATCTTTTCCTTGAACAGTTCTGCCCTACATTTTCTGAACCTAATTTGACTGTTTTTAAGTGGATTTCATTAGGATTCTTTGCCTACATTTAAGTTTCCAGCTCCTGTCTTTTCCTTTCAGTTTCATCTCCCCTCATTATTCTGGTCAAAAACCTTTTCTGTTCTCCATGTCAGATGGAAGGATGAGAATTTGCAACCATGAAATAAAAAGGGTAGACGCTAAGACTGCATATTAGTGAAGATGACAGATCCCAGTTTACCACGATGATTCTCTTTTAATCCATTCTTAAAGTATGGCACAGCATGTACCTGTTTGATAAGGCATCACAGGAGAATCATGGAATCATAAAATCAATGAGATGTCACAGAGTCTAAGACTTTAATTTCTTCCATTTGTCCCCCTTGAGGGATGTTTTGCATATCTGATGTTTTGCATTAGATAAACTATCCCAGCTACGTCATTAGCTCTTCATTTCAGATATTAATTTGTCTACAAGATATTTAAAACTGACATCACCAGGATTATACACTGGCATACATCTTCTGTCACTTGATGCATCAGCATAAGCCACTACAAAAACCTACTGGACAAATGTCAAATGAAGGCCTATCCCACAACTGCTATTTAGGGGAAGTAAAAGCCAGATTCCCCCTAAGAAAGGTGTGTTGACTATGGCAGTCTGCTACTGTAACCATATACAAGACAAAGAGATTCCATTTCAATGCTGACTGTCTCTTTAAAAAAGTGTACATATGAAGTTTATTGTGTCAGTGGAACTTTGATTCATTAATACCACTGAAAAGCTAAACTCAGGTCTAAGACCAAAAAGAAAAAGCCAGTGGCAGCTCAGGGGATGCAGATGTGTAACTGGAAAATCATCGACCCTGCTGTGCAAGCATCACCCCTTGGTTTGACTGACAGCCTTATTAATTCTAAGAACATGGGAACAAATTGTAAAAAATCTTGGAACTGTCTTCAGAAATGCAGGGGGAGTGCTGGCTAAAAACCACCCATACTGGAATATCTGCCATGTTTCCAACTTCATCATGAAACATACAGTGTGTTTAATTACCCAACCTGCAAATGCTTTGAGATGTTTGAAAGTAAATATCACTGAATATAATAAGTCCATATTCAAAACCTTTAGAGGTTATTACATTGCTGCATATGTCTGGCCTTTGGTGTGTTCCAGTAACACATAACAGGACAAGACTCACTTTTCCCCCTTTGAAAAAGTTTTCCCCTTCCAATGGCTTCAGTGGGCAATACCAGATTAATGGAGAAGCTCTTCTATCAGCAAGATGAACCCTGCTACAGTAGAACTGTAATAAACCTTGCAACTGGCAGGAATGAAGAGAGAATGGGAAGAAGAGTTTGGAGGCAACAGAAGGAACAGGCTATGAGAATGGTTTGTGTTGATAGCACCTAGATTAGCACATCCCAAAACATCTCTGTGCAGCTCTACAGGACACCCAGTTCAGGAAACAAGAACAGGGAGTACGTTCCCAGTGATTCACAGAGGAGGGACAGGATGGAGAGACAAACTGCTGACAGCTCCTAACAGATACAAAAAGGCATGTCCAAAACAAGCATGTAGTCACCATGGTAAGAAGCCGTAAGAAACAAGGACTGGATAGCTAATATCCCTTTGTCTTCACATCACCACAAGGAATCCTGGACAAACCACTAGCATACGTGCATCTCGGTGCTTGGCAATATGTAGGTATAAGGCAAACAAAGTTAGCAAAATTTGGGCTTTTTTTTAGAAAGCAATAAACCACCTTCTTTCCTATAAACCTGGATTAGAGCTTTGCTACATCACTGCTAGAAAATTCCCCTGTCAGAAGTTTGTAGGCACAGTGATTCCTTGTTAAGGACAAATGTGCACCAGTCCCGTGTTACTGACATTTCTGTTACTCTTTAAAGGTTTCATGGAAGATATAACAAAACACTAACTCAACCCCCAGAATGCTATTTAGCCCAAGAGTAAACCCTTCAACTCAAGCATCTTTGTGCACACTAGATGTCTAAGCTTCTGTTATAGTCAGCAGCGACTAGTCAATGCACTGAAGGAGTATAATTCTGCTACATTTACCCTAGAGCTGCCTATAGCTACTTGCTGTAGCACAACCTGCCTGTCCCCCCGCAGGTCTTCCAAAGGTCTTCTTGTATTCTCTGGATCCCATAGCTGTTCACTTGAGATGTTTTACATCTAAGTTTTTGAACCAGAGTAACAGATAACAGTTTCTCAGTCTTGCTTGCACTGAACATAATATGAGCTCAGACACTTCATACACCAGTGGATCTGTTCTGACCTCTCCAGCCTTCTACATAATGTCCACATGTGATCATGTTTTACCACAGTAATATGCAACTGCCTCTGAGTGCAGATGAGTCTCTTCTCCCAAGTCACTAGGAATAGAACATAAGGAAACAGCCTCAAGTTGTGCCAGGAGAGCTTTAGATTGAACATTATGAAAAATTTCTTCACTGAAAGAGTGGTCAGATACTGATTGGAACAGGCTGCCCAGAGAGGTAATGGAGTCACCATCACTGGAGGTGTTCAAAAAACATGTAGCCATGGAAACAGAAACATGGTTTAGTGGGCATGGTTACACTGGGTTGACAGTTGGACTTCAAGATCATGGAGGTCTCTTCTGACTTTAATGGTTCTATGAGTCTTCACTCTTCAAGCTGGCTACGATGCAATTTGGTTGTGAATAGAAAAGAGTCACTTCTGGGTGAAGTTTGCAAGTCAGCAATTAAAAGTAAGAATATCTCTGCAGTACTACTGAGCCAGTATTTTCCTGACCACTGAATACAGGGGAAAGAAAAATGTGCCACACCACATTTGACATTACAGACAGAAAAACATTAATTCCATAAATTAGGTGTGACAAGAAAGAACTGTCTTCAGACTTAGCTCTGAGTCAGGGAATCAGAGAAACCCCTCAGAACTTCACCTAATAATTTTATCTTCAAAAAAATCCTTACCTATAATTTTATCTTCAAGAAAATCCTTACCTATCAGTTTGTTTTCCTTGACAAAGCACCTGAATTCTGCACCAGGGATTAGCTCACACCATTTGCGAAGAACAAGCTACGGAGGAAAAACAAATGACAAAGTGTTGTTTAGAAAAGTAACAACTTTTTATCAGTGGCTCTACTTTCTAGAGCTACAGTTTTGCTGTAATGGTAAGAGGATCTCAGAGGTTTTTCCTTACACAAGAAAGCAAAACAAAGTTAACCTGCAGTTCACACAACCATGTCGACAAATACTTCAAAGCAATTAGAATTAGTATCAATTTCACAGAGCATTTTCGTTGGAAGGCTCCTTTAAAGACAAACTAGTCCAAACTAATTTAAAGTAGAAAGGTTCAAACCAGTCTTAAGAAGAATCCTTTTCACTGCATTGGAATACTTCCCTCAGTCTCCATCCACTGAGGTTTTCACACCAGATTTGGTAAAGTGCCAAGCAACCTGATTTAACCTTATGAGTTACCTGGCTTTGAGCATGCGAATGGATTAGAGATCTCCTGAGGCTCCTTCCCACTTTAATTCCTTATGCTCTTCCTCTTTGTACAGCATTTGTAACTGTGAAATTATTTATGAAACAACTTCAAAGTTACATTAATGATAAAGCACGGGAAACAAAAACCCTGCTGCACGACATGACAAATCCGTCATGGAATTGGCAGAAAGTTGCTCCCCAGTCAAAAGAGATGATGAGCAGAATTAAATTTAACCAAATCAACCTCTATTCTGGTACACACCCAAGCAGAACTCTGTGACGCCTTTGAAGGCGTAAAAACCAGTTAAAATAAGGACACAGGATAGAAATAGTAACCAAACTATTATAGTGAATAGGACAGACTGCCTAGCAATTAAAGCACATCATTGGCACTTCCTCAAGTCCTTGCATTTCCTAAGCTGAAGTATTCAGATGCATCCATTCTTCTGAAGGACTCAATTACTGCTGCTGGATTCTGGAAACTCCCAACACTTACCAACTGCAGTTGAAAAACCTCAGTAATCAAAGATGACATTCCTAACTACAGTGCAAACATGAAACTCTCTGTTCTGACTTTTAGATGTCCTGTATATTTAAAGCACACTAGATAGTGATTAAAAAAATAAACAACGAAAAAAGCAGCAGGGTTCATTCACTTTCCTAAAACCCTTTAAGTGACAGGATGATGACAAATGCTGTATTTACGTTAACATTATTACTGGAGAAATGCTGTCAAAAAAGCAACAACACTACGTGAACAGATTAAAGCAATGTTAATTATCTACATCGCTAGCTTAACATTTTTATCTGCTAATGAGGATATGAAAAAGATATAACAGAGCAGTTCAGGATGTCCCCAGTCACTATGCTCTCAATAACCTCAGCTGTGATATTCATAAACAACTTATTCTGTCAAGAACATAGGACTTTCAGCTACTGAACTTGTCCTTCCTGGTAAAACCTGGCAGACACAAGAAGAAATTACAAGGAACCTTCAGAAGTCTGAACTTTAGCTCATCTGATCTGTAATTAAATGAACTCCTTATGACCTGAAGTGCTTAAGCAGACTTCCCCACACTGCCCAAGTAACGCAGTTAAAGCAAACCAACAGAATTTTATGGGCAGCTACCCAAGCACAAGTGGTACCTGGCCCTGAGTGATTTGTTTCCCTAGAAATTATGCAAAAAGCCTTACCTCATAGTTCAAGGAAGGATCAGGGGAATCATCAGTGCAGTGAATAAACCTGGAAAAGTAAGGCACAGGCATCATGATCTGCCTTTACATACAAGATTTCAGTCATAGCGAGACAAATAACCCCAAATTGTGACTCATAACAATGACTGTTAAATTGTCTCAAGTAACACTGAAACCAAGTAATTTCAACGTGTTGAACCCAAACTGCTTTTAGGGAAATAGAAAATAAAAATAAAACAACCCCTTTTATCTAATGTAATTTGAAAGCACTTAAATTTGGACAGGGATGTGGGTAATAAGTGGGTGTTTATTCATTGGTCAAGCTTTTCCTGGCAATGTTAGGTCAAAGGATGGACATGATAAACTTAAAGGTCTCTTCCAAGCAAAGAGAGCCTGTGAATCAACAGCACCGCTCCTTTCCTCTTTGCTGTTGTGTTGGCATAACTGGATTCTCAGATAAACGTGAGCAATCCAGTCTAGTTTCACTGCAGCATGTTTTCCCTAGTACATTTAATGTTTAACTTCCTAAACCACACAACAGAGACACATCATCGTGCCTTACAGCAGTTCATTTCCATGAATAAGGGATGCAAAACAGCACTGTGATTCCACAGCATAGTATCCTTCCAAATTAAGAGCATTTCTTAAGGCTCTTCACAAATCTCTTGAGAGTGGGCATAAACAACTATTTGTATAACTGCTAGCAGTTGCCAGGGTCCTGTCCTATGCGAGTATCTGACCCTGTGTCACCATTCAGGAACTATGAAGAATGGAGGCAGGTACCCAAGCCAACTTCCAAGTACCTTTTTGTTGTTTTACAGCTCCTCCTGCAAAAAATCCTCCAACTTTGAAATGGGAATTAGCAAAAAGACATGTGCTTTCCTTCCAAGTGTACTCCTTGACCTTACTGGCAACAAACTGCTTTGATGCACAGAACTGTGTAAAGAGTCACTGCTGAGCAATAGTCTTAAACGGCAACATTTATAGTATCTCCCTTTGGCACTGAACTTCATTAAGCAATCCAAAAGTTCAACATTTCTAACACAAGCATCGCATTTGTAAGACATGGCTGCCCAGCCTCTGGTTGGAAGCAAAGAGCTCGTCTCAGAGTTCATTCATGATGCAGTCAGCAGAAATAAATTTCACACGTCTTCATTTAATTTCCACTACATGCAGGGAAGAGGGGCTGCAGCAGGCACACTTTCCAGAAGTGCTGTAACCAAAAGGATCGTATATATCTGTAGGCCTATGTAAACAGCTAACATCCTTCAGCTACAGTTTATAGTCCCCACAATTTAAGATCTCTCAAGGCAACAGAAACAAACTCACGACAGCCTGCAGTTTTCCTAGACTCAGAATTCCCCCCTCACTAGCATGTACTTCTTGAGCCTCCCATGCTCAAGAGAACATCCCAAATGCACAAAAATCAATCATAAACTGAATACAAAACCACAGCTGAAGTCCAGCACATGGAGTTTTACAGTCCCTGTGCACTACCACCTGTACTAGCTCTCACTGCCTTTCAAATCTGAGATCCGGGTACCTGCAATCTGCTGCATTCCAATAAGGTGAAGTCTTTTCCATCAGGCAAAAATCAGCCTTATGAACAATCACAATTATCCCCTGCTCAACCCCAAATTATTTTGGGGAAAGACACTGCCTCTTTCCTGTAAGACAGAAAACAAATCCTTGGGTGCCATCTGCCACACCAAGCAAACAGGCAACATGCTGAATATAAATATAAATACTCTAAGACGCTGTAATGTTGTTGGCCTTAATGACACAGGACTGAGTACAGATGCATAAAAATATAAAAGAATGCAGTACAAAAGTAATTCCTTTTTTTTCTTCTAAACAGTAGTGTGAGCTTTTGTCAACAAACCCCTTTTGGGGGGTAAATTTTGGGCAACTTCAGGGAGCTGCAATTCTGTATTTTTTACCAACCTGCTACAGAATTAATTGTTCAGGCCCTGCTGAATTGTTCTATTACAGGTGACGTTTTGACTCTAAGAGGCAGAGGGCTAAAGCAGGGTTTCTTTAATGCAGTGCATTCAGGTTTGGAGGTGCTTTGAAATAACAATCAGAAAGACTTCAGAAACCCCAAACCAAGAGAAATCTGGGATGTCTTTTCTGATGCCATTGAAAACTGTCATTCTGAAGACTTCTCAGGCTGAAGGAATGAAACGCTGCTGCGTACAGTCCTTGCACTGTAGTCAAGAGCTTGTTCAAAGATTTATGCTCAGATGTCGAGAGCAGAAGACTCAAGGTTTCTTTCTATGTCGCAGCTGTATGTGAATCTCCAAATGCATGCACACAACAAGGGGTCACACTGCATGAAGCCATTATGAGGTTGTTTTCCACCCTGAGAAAAGCAATTCAAGAAGGTTTGTAAGACCTCCAGTAGATGTCCTGCCAAGAGAGCCATGAACTCATTTGCTAATCACTGACATTATTCTGTGGATAATAAACTGTTACGAATATAATGAGCACCTCACTGAAGACCTGCTATCATCTCATAGTTTATTCTAAACCCTTAACAAAATTTAAAAAAACATTAAGGTGAAACATCTAACAGCCTTTGAACTGCATCTTTATTTCTTTAATATCAAACTTTGCTGGAACTTTAAGGACTAAAAGAAAATTTCAAAAGGAGATGTAAAACCTCAAGAAAAAAAATGAATCAAAGGCCTCATTTTTCAGATCCTCTCACAGATGGGCAAAATATGGAACTGTCTACCTTGAAATAGGCTACTACTAAAATCTAAACCAAAAGCTACTGTTGTTGTAAAACAGTACCAGAGTGCCAGATCACATCTTCATGAGCCAACACTGCCTCCTATGTTCTGCTAGCAGAACACAGGCTGTTATGTCTCCCCATCTCAGAAAAGAATTGTGATTTGTTTATCATTCAATACTTAGAAGCATCAAGCTTGTATCAGAAATGTAGTCCAAACGCTAGCTGCAAAACCAACACAGACTCAAACATATACTGAGTTTTAAGGTTAAACAACGTGCTTAGGAGCCTGATGGGCTAAACCCCACTCAAGCACTTTCCTAAATGTTCTCAGAAACAGGCACTTCAATTCTAACCAAGCTGTTTTATAAATGCCTGAATCAATAAATATTAAAAAGCATCTCCCTTCACGTTCCTTTGCACTTTAATACATTTGGAAACTTCTTGGCCCAGTGGGAGTTGTTTTACCTGCTCCATTAACCTTGCAGATCTTTCTTACTGACTAAATGTGGCATAGATGAGGCCTTCATTCAGTCTCCTGCACTCAGGCAGGGTTGAGTGGCTATTTTTTGACTCTTTACTTCACCTTCTAACCAGCTTCTTTAAAAGTTTTCAGGAAAGAACTTGTGGAAGTAAAAGATCCATAGCACCAGCTGGTCTGATAAAATACTGAGTCAATTTACAGCACTGAACGCACAGCAGGAGCAGCCATTTCTGCACATGACTCGCAAGTCGAAGTCCTGCAAAAGGTGTTCTCTGCATTAAATTGCTTTTCTGCAAGGCTGAACTTAAAAGGATTCATTTCACCTCAACAGCTGTGATTACTAAACAACTGGAAAAATAAGAACTCTTAAGCTTTCAAAACCCCAACAGTAGCACCTGCAGATTTAAAGCATCCAGTACTACCTTGTTCACATTCTACAATCTCTGAAGTCTGGCAGACTTTCCAAGCATGATAGAACATGAGCTTATCTTATAATTGAATTAAGCTATCAGTAGAACTACTGCTAATATTTATATCTGTCTCAAAATGGGCAATCATGTCTTAACAAAATGTAGTCCGCACATTCTAACAGTAAGAAAGAAAACTCGTGTTCTAAACCAATTAATTCAACAGAGCTTTGAAAGGATTTCTGTTCGAAAGAGGACTTTTAATCACTTTTAAGGAAAATAAATCCCTTTATAACTGAGATTTCTGTTTTCACCAGATATTTACAACACTAAGGTTCTGAAAGCCTACACTATACGAAGGAAAGTTAAGCAAAACACAATCTACAAGTTTTTTGTGAACTCAGCTAAGTAAAATGCAGGGCTTGCTCTGAAGCAGAAGCAATATTGACTGCGTTACTGAAAGCATCACGCTGAACTCTGTTAATTTATACAGTTCTACTCATTATTCTGAGCTTTTCAACCAAACAGCATTAACCTCATGAGAGAACCACGTTAGGGATTGGAAGGGACCTTGAAAGATCATCCAGTCCACTCTCCTCCCCCGCCACAGCAGGATCACCTAGACCAAGTCGCACAGGAACACATCCAGGTGGGTTTTAAACATCTTCAGAGAAGGAGACTCCACAACCCACCCTGGGCAGCCTGTTCCAGTGCACCATCACCCTAACCGTAGAGAAGTTCTTTCTCATATTTACATGGAACCTCCTGTTTTCCAGCTTACACCCATCGCCCCTTGTCTTCTCATTGTATGCTACTAAGACGAGCCTGGCTCCATCCTCCTGACATCCACCCTTTAAACCCAAACATTTTAGATAATCAAAGCTCATCTAGTCATGATGATCTAGTCATCTAGTTCAGTGTATTTGCATTAAGGCTGTATTTTTTAATAGCTGTATTACAGAAAGTATTTCATAGCTGAAGTTTTCTTGGAACTTGAGACAGCTCAGAATCTACTGAAAGGGCAGTTCCCTGAACTGATCAATGTGTAGATCAATACTAGATGAGCAGATAGGAAACCAGAGCTGAAGGAAGAGGCAAAGAAAGCGGTTTGTGTCAAATCATGTGTCACCAGCAAAGCTGGCTAAAGAAACAGAGTTTCAACTTGCCATTGCAAAATCTTTCCCATATTATGACCCTTTAAGTGGGTTTTTAAATTAATATAATTAAACAGAAAAGAAAAACCCAAAAAGAGTATATACAACATTTCAGCTGTTATTGTTGCAGTTCAAAAATTACCAGAATTTTCAGATGTATGGATTTCTGCTTTCATGAAGAAAAAGTTATGCTGCTTTAAGAGGACCCCCCTGACTCAGTGACCTGCCCCGGGGGGAGGTGATGCTGTCCCAAGTACCTGCCCTTAAGGGGTGTCACCTAGGTAAAAAGACAAAAGGGGCAGTGATCTTAGCCCTGCCTCTTTTTGCTGAGGGCTTCTAGCCCAGCACGGGCTGCCATGCTAACACCTCCACCCCATTTCCAGGGTGGTGGGGGCGGAAAGACAGGTCTGCTGTGGCCAGGCCTGGCCCAGCCTGACCCCCAGACCATCTCCGCCGTGGGGAGGGATGCGGTGGCTCCGCACGGCACCAACGAAGCAAGATCACAGTGCAGATCTACCTTCACCTCACCACCCCCACCACCACGGAGCAGTTGTTCATCGACTTTCGGTGAGCTGAAAGGATTCCTCTTTTTTCCCCTGGAGCCGAGACAGGAGGAGAGAGGAGAGGGGAGAGTCATGGAACCCTCTCAGCCACGTTTGCGGAGTGGAGGGGGGCCCTGTTGATGTGGCCACGCAGTTCGTCTCCATCTTGGGTCCCGCGTGTGGCCAGGGCCTGGGTCCACTACCATCTTAGAGCACTGATCAGCAGGAAGGGAGACTGTCATTTCTGCTGCTAAGGAAAACTGGGGATGCTCAAGTATTGGGGAGAATTCCTTCGGGCTTAGCTGAAGGAAGCAAAAGGACTCGAGAATCCTTAAACCTTGGGCATGCAAGACAGAGTCTGGGTTCTTTGTTTGAAAGCATGTCTCCTGCATCAAGGGATGCAGTTCGGGTTGCTGAGGAATCAGGCCTGCCTGATGAGTGCTGAGCTGCAGAAGCTACACTGAAGAATTGAAGAATTCACCAGTCTGAACAGCCAGGGTGCCGCTGTCCACAGGCAGGGGTGACACATGAATAATAGAGAGGGTGGTAGTACTCGTCTCTACTCAACTGACATGTTCTTTTCCCAGGTCTCTAATGTGAAAAAACCCAAGGACCGATACAATAGTGATCTCCTATTGTATTTTTCTCAGAATATGTGATGGCATAACAGTTTCTAGTTTGTGTGCACTAACTTGCTTAAACTTTTCTTCTTTTCTGTATACAGTTATAGAGTTAATAAACCCTTTTCCATTTTCCCTAAGCTATCCATTGTCTGGCAAATTATAGCTGAGATCTCATCGAGACCTAACTGCTTTGTTTTCTCTTCCTTTATCTTTGATTGTGGTCTTGAACCTACCACAGTTACTTATGCAGGGAAGAAACTTTTAGATCATGCTGAGAATTAATGAAAGAAGTAGAAATACAGTCCATTGATCCTGCCCCCAAGTAGTCCTTCCAAAGGATTTGGATGTATTATGTATCCAATTTTCATTTATTCAGCACTTCAGGTTCTTACGCCAGATATATTTTTAATTTCTGCTTGCTAAGGACTAGGGAACTGGCAGCTACTCAACAGCATAATTCAGGAAGATCACTGTTCCGATTCAGCAATAAGTCACTTCACTGTTTGGGTGGGGGCATTTCGTCCAAGTAACTTAGTAACTTAGAAATACCAGGCACAGCCTGGACAATCACATGTACAACATAATCACACAGAGATCAAAGTGATTTTACATGTTCCCCTACTTCTCAGTACAACTTCCATTCAGACTCATGGAAACCACAAGACTGTACTGCCCATTCATCTCTAGCTCACAAAAAGAACAAATCTTGTTTTGACCAAAAAAACCCCACCCCAATAACCCAGATTTGTACCAACATTACATTAGACTTTACAGGAAGGGAAATAAACACAACACTTTTTAAATGAAATTTAAGCTTTAGATTACATTATGATCCCACAATCACGTCACTAGGTTTGCTTCCTTACCACCCCTTGGCTGAGCTCTGCTATCTGGAGGTGCATGTGTGGTCTTACCACACTTGAGAAGGAGTCTAAAAGGATTTGACTACTGCAATTTGAGGTGCTTTCTTTCTGATACAGGATATTCCTCCACAGCAGGATGGGTAGAAGAGAGTGTGTCTGCTACAGGCCGCTCAGCCACTACTGTTCTTAGCCTGGTGTGAATTTAAGGTGAAATTACTGATGGCTCAAGTTAACACCCATGCTGTGAAACCTCTCACCAGAGGAGCAGGAAAGCATCCACTATATCTACTGCTAACCCAGCACTGTCTGCAGAGGGCAAGGTGAACAGCTGAGACACTGACTTTACCTGATACAAGATAAAACAAGACAGAAAACGCATGGATTTCAGTCTTAGTGAAGTTAGTTGAACCAACTCCTACTACCATACAAACAGCATAAACTAAGAGCACAATCACATGCACACTGTTGCCACATCATCTAAATTCAGCCGTGCTTGTTAAACACTTGATTGGATCCCCAACTCATTACAATGCAGTTAACCAAACAGGAATTCTCCAAGGAGCTCAGAGTACTTTTTGCTGAACCTCTTTACCCATGAGGAAAGCAGAACATAAAAAACTGTATTATTTAATATTCATAAAGGGATGATACAAGTGTACACTTCTGTTCTGACTCCCAACAGCAATTACCAATTACTAGGGACACATTAAATTTTAGTGCTCAAACCTCTAAGCAAACCGTCCTCAGGACACCTGGCCACGTCACTTAGCCTTCCAGTAGGGGAAAGCCATGACAGTGCTCCCTGGTGCCCTGGTAAGGCACCAAAGTGCCTTACCACAAATCAGATGCAGATACTAGAGGATGAAACTGCTCCTACACAATTACGTACTCTCTTCATGTGAGCAGGTAAAATAAACCTCAAATGCACCGAATCTGTAGATTTATCTGTAACTATTAAGTGACCCTGCTGTGGCAGGAGGATTGGACTAGATGCTACTCTTTCAAGGTACCTTTCAATCCCTAATGATTCTATGATTCTGTGATTCTATGATTATCCCTAGTCACAGTTCCTGGAGTGCATTTGTTGAAGAGCTACAAGAACTTGGGTTCTGAAGGAGCTCTAGGAATACGTTAGCAGAAGTCTCTGGCACACAAACTTCAACAGCTTTAAAATTTGAAAGGGACATGGTCAAGTCACTCAGCATTATCACAAGAGGTAGGTAACTGCCAAAAGGGGTGGGAAGGCAAAAAACACTCAAAATTTGCTCTGGAAAGCAACTGAATAAAATGGTCCTAGCCCACACTGCGGTGTCATGCGTACTACTTTAACATAATGTCTTCCTGATTCACTTTTCGCTCACTTGCCTATTAAAAACAAGAGAATTAGTAAAGGAATACAAAGGAGGCAGCTCCTCTCTTGTTGACTGAAGCTAGGTAAACAATTCTGGTTTACTAGGAAAGACTCACAGTAAGTAACAACAAAAATAACTGGCTTCAAAATTCTCCACACTAAACTGGACCTGGCTTTTATTTTTTTACAGTGGAGGGAGATGAAGGAGTGAAGGGGTGGGAGAGTTTCAAAGACTGACTAACTTATTACTGTACCTCAAACTTTTATTACTGTACCAGAACATCTTTTAAACAAAAACTCGTAATTTTTGTATCAGATAGTTATCATTACTGCACAGTAATGAGTAAAACCTTTCAAAAGAGCCAAAAACTTACTCTCAGAGGGTTAGAGTTTTTTAACTGGGTATGAGTAAGACTGTCTGCTAGAGATCTACTTACGGCTGAGTAAGGTCACGAGTAATGAAGTCTGAACTCTTGAAGAGGAGGAAGATGTCACTGAGAGCTTTACATTTCAGAGAGCTGTTCATTGCTATCCAGTAGGCATCCTAAACAAAAAAGGAGATCACTCAGAACTGAATCTTTACTAGCACAAAGAGGTGCAAGCTGCAGATGTACCTAGAATCTATGCAACATTGAAATACATGCAGAAGTATTTTTTATTTTGGGGAAAACCCCATTAGCTGTTACAAGAGACACAACAGTTATTGCTCTGTGAAAAGCAGAGCGAATCCATTTAAAACTTTACGTTTTTGCCTTACTGATTCCAGGTACTTTCTTGGAATTCTTGATCGAACCCAAGTTTCTCTTGAGAATATGATATGAAAACATTTGGTTGCGCCAGATATAGGCAGAGTACCTAGAGGAAACGTTACTGCTTTATTTAAAATGAAGTTGCTGGTCAAGGCTGCTTTTAGTGCAGACAAATAATCGTAACTGACAAGATCATTTTCTTTGTTTCTACTGCACGATCTGTACATTCCTCTGCCACCACACATTATCAATACAGACATTTGAAATCTCAAAAGAACCTCCTTAAGATGCTCAAATAACATTTGCGAATCAATTCTTTTTATTCTTGAAAGGTAGACTCGCCCGTTTCACCTTCAGAAACTAAGAGATTCCTAAATTGTGACATAGGTCCTAGGCTGGGCTGGATGAGCTCAGGGGGCTCTTCCAGCCTCAATCATTCTGGGATCCTTTGACATGGGAATAAGTAGCACAGTCTCCTCTGGAGCCTATGGGATATAATCATGACTCTCCTTTACAGGGTACTGTCAGTTTGCTGTGGGTTGAACTTTTTCACAGTGAGGATGACAGAGACCTTCAATGGGCTGACTGAGGAAGCTGTGGAGTTTCTTTCTCTGGAGATGTTTAAAACGCGTCTGGATATGTTCTCGTGTGACTTGATCTAGGGGATCCTGCTGTGGAGGGGACATTGGACTAGATGATCTTTTGAGGTCCCTTCCAATCCCTAATGTTCTGTGATTCTGTGGTGGTTCCAATCTTTATCCCAGTCAAAGTTTTCAACTAGTATCCTCAATGAGAAGAGTCCAACCATCATACTTTTGTCTGTGACAAGGATACAGGGTTTTACCTAAGAAAAACAGCGCCTCACTAACCAGTGCCCCATCTAGCTCTAATCCACCAGAACAATGTGCTGTATCATTCTTCAATGATATCTTATTGATCACTTCTCCCTTCACCAGAACCACTAGTCTCTTCTAGTCTTCAATGCACCAAGATAAAACAAACAAAAAAGTCCTTTTGATAACATCTGATAGAAGTTTTGCCAGTCAGCATTCTTACCCTTGGAGCACTCCAGTTAAGTTTAGGGAAAATGCTACCACCCAAGGAACTTATTGCTTCTTGAACTTTAGCTGTGAACTCAGGAAATTCAGGTGCCTGAACAAGAAACAACAAAAACCATTGATTTCAATACATTGAACAGTGAAGTGTAGCTAACTTCTAAATACCATCAATAATACATATTGCAGAAGGAATGAACGTGTCCAAAATCAGGAACCAAAAATGTCACAAAAATAATGTATTTGCAGAAAAAAAATCATGTAAGAATTACTCTGGCATCAGAGAAAACTGAAAATACGTTTCCAGTTCTCACTCTCATTACTAGAAAGACTCCATTAACTTCAAGGGAAAACCTGCAACTTGGTAACATTCATCATGAACACTGCAAATGCTGGTAAAGGTGCAAGTCAAATAAACAGACCTTAAATACACACCTGATGTTTTAAATCTGATGGTAGACTATTGTATACACATAAAACCCAGTAAGATTCTCAAACCAAACAAACTTGCAAAACCAGTTTTTTTAGAAGCATCTCTAAAAAAATTAAAATAAATATGGCCGCATTCTGTTAAGGTATTAAAAAGTAGAAAGGGACCAATTCTGTTTTGTAATAGTTCTGTAGTTGTATTTAGGAACACAGTAAGACAGCAAACGGAAATAAATTAATTCATAAGCAGTTTGAGTGACAGCTCATTTAAGATTTGGTTTTATAAAATGTTAATAATACTTTAATTATTCAGCTCTTAAATTAGATATTAAAGCAGCTTCTTAACACTATATTCCATCAAAATGAAGGGCACACTACTAGAAAGCCTTGTCTTGTAAAGAACATTGTCAATACTGTAAACATAAGACAGGGGAGAATAAAACCTCCTGGAGATATAAACTCCACTCTGAATGTGGTATAATAGGAAAAAAAGAAACAAAACCAGCTTGCTGACCTTTAAAACAATATTAAAGGATTTCAGGTATATGTCAAAGACTTTTCATGCAATAGGATTTATATTAAAAAGTATGTAAGAGCACTACTTCTGCATGAGTAATTCTAAACTCAACCCATAGACAACTTTTAGACTAAAGCTAATTAAGCTTCTAAAAAACCGAAACCCCCAGAGCCACACAAGTGATCCAAAAAAAAAAAAGTTAATACATTTTGGGCATCTCCTCTCTGTAGCCCCCTCAAATGTAAAGAGCCAAGGAACCCCTCTCACATCTTAGCTCTCCACAGGAAAACCAAAAAAAAAGCACCTCTCTTGTTTTACTTTATTTTTAGAGCTTCAGTCAGTTCTAGGAATTGTTCCTGCAAGAAGTAAAACTGCATTTCTGATCCAATCTCCTCTCATGTTGACAGAAGTCAAAGTTACACCATGTGCACGGTACCAGCATACACTAAGCCTCCTTGGGGAGATGTTACCATCGTGTCATTTGATTACACAAGTGAAGAAGTATACACAAGAGGAGAGCTCTAAGGCTGCATAAACGAGAGATCCTAACACTTCCTAAATTCTGAGTGCCTGACTTAGCAAACATCAATATTACTGCACTTATGTTTTTTTAAACACCAAATTTTCAATAATCTTATTCTTCTTCAGTACATAGAAGAGGCAATGGGAACAAGTTCTACTGGATGACTCAGGCCAAACCAGAACAGTCAGACCCATAAGCATTGAGGTGCTGGAGTGGGTCGAGATAAAGGCAACAAAATCTCTGAAGAACAAACCTCATGAGAAGTGGCTGAGGGTGCTACCTATGTTCAGTCTAAAGGAGGCTGAGAAGAGACCTCTATTACTGTTTACAAGTACCTGAAAGAAGGTTGTACAGAGGTGGGTGTAGGTCTCTTCTCACAAGTAATAAGACGAGGAAATGGCCTCAAGTTGCACCAGGGGAAATTTAGATCAGACTTCAGGAAAAATGTCTTTGTTGAAAGGGTCATCAGGCCTTGGAACAGGCTGACCAGGGAGGGGTTGAATCTCCATCCCTGTTTAAAAGTTGTGTAGATAAGGAGATGTAGGTAAGGATACAGATAGGGTTTAGCTGTGGGCTTGGGACAGTTGGGTTAATGGTTGGACTCTATGATCTTAAAGGTCTTTTCCAACGTAAATGATTCAGTGGTTCTAACCCAATTTACTGCCCATGAGGCAAGAAGCCAATAGAGCATTATAACCTGGGATTTATCTTTAGTAAGATGCAAGTACCCTGGACTGGCAAGGAAGACAGAACAGCAGTCTCCAGCCTGTCCCACTTCTTTAGGCACCACATTCCCTGCTGTCTCTCTGTTTGGCTTCCACTTCACTCTTGATGTCCAGGTACAGAAAGCTTATTTGCCATGGATGGAGCCTTCAGAGCAATTATCTGCCAAGTTTACAGGATGGTAAAGACCACACTGTGAAATTCCACTTTTGGAGACTCTTCCTTTGACCAAATGTAGGTGTACTTTTGTAGAAACTAGCCAAGGGTACAATGTTTGTTATTAACTATTTTTAAAGTTTGGCAAAAGACAAAGTTCAGGCCAGTCTCTGAACAGTCTCTTCTTCCACTATGTCTGCTTTTATCGCTGAGCATGATGTTGTACAGTATGGAATATCCCTTAAGGCAATTTGGGTCAGCTGTCCTGGCTCTGTCCCCTCAGCTTCTTCTGCCCATCCCTAGTCTAGTGCTAGGGAGGAGTGTGGGGCAGACTGGGGAAGGAGAAAGCCTTGATGCTGTGCAAGCACTGTTCAGCAACAGCTAGAAAGTACCTTCATCCCAGCCCACTCCAGTACAACATCAGCTGTACAGCTCTAAAACAGACACTGTACACAACACTCACCTAAACTGAAACCTCTTGGCCTATACCCTCCTGATTGGTATCACACTTCTTGATGATGTATCTCCTGGTTGGGGTGTGCACTATAATGAAACCTGACTCAAAAGCCTGATGTTATTTCTTTAGCAACATAAACACGAGCTTCACAAACGATACGATGGATACCTTATTCTGATTACAAGGCAGCTAATTTAACAAAGATTTTTGATATCAATATCAAAGATATTTCAACTGAAGCAATTACCATGTGTAAATTGGGCATGTTTTAAAACCTAAGCTACAAATTCAGTGCTAGCAGACACATAACTCAAAGCTGGGCTGTGTTTATGTTGCACCTAATCCAGTAAAATCAACTCACTGCTACATTGAACATTAGGGAGCTAACAAGACTCAAATAATGGTATCAGTGGCAGACAAGTGACGCAAGTCTGTTAACTCTGACAATGATATGGCCATAGTAAGTTTCAAAAAAGATGTAAAAGATGATCCAAGAAGCCTGGTTCCTATCCATCATGATCCTGATTGTACGCTAAGCACAGTGCAAGGAGAGCATAAAGACAGGAAATTAAAATATAAAAAAAAGATGACAGAAAGAAATGTATTTTGGAGGAAATAATGGCACAAGTGTTAAGAGCAGAGCTGTGAAAATTGAGCTGCAGGGGCTTCATTTCTTCTGCATCCAGTCTGATTAAGTAATTGGGAGATATTCAAAGTGGTGAAAATGAAAGACAGCTATATTTAGAGCCATACTTGGGTTCATTTCCTATAGTCTAACAAGTGTGTGATTGTTGGGGATGAAGAAAAGCATTTTATTTTTAGTTAAACAAAATTAAGGCAGCAAAACTTTTTTAAAGTTACAGACAACTACGCTGCCACCTATTTAGAATGGTCTAAAAACAAGTCTCTAACTGGCACAAGTTTATACTACAAGGTTGCAGAGAGGATCCTGCTGACAAAGCCACATCTTGGGGTCTTACCTTAAGTGTTGTAGTGTTCTCATCATCTGACCACTGTAAAAAAAACAGACAAAACGTTACTTGTTTCCTGAGGAATCCTTTAGAATTTATGAGAACACCAGAATTTATATGGCTTCCTGCAACATGTAGACCAGATCATTGCCCCGGAGCCCCTGTAGCATAACATCACCATCCCCCAATTATTATGGCTGCAAATTAAGATCAGATAATATTTTATATTCAGCAGAAGTTATTATTCTTAAATGTGGATAAAAGGAAACACCTATATATTTTAATTATTATTTATATCACAAACTTGGGAATTTCAGAACTCAGTAGTCTTCCCCATCCAAAGCTTGTCTCCAGCTTGAGCACTTCTATTCTTGGATCCACAATCCATTAGTTTCATTTGTGCTTCCTTTTCATCCCCTTTCTGTACCTTCTGCCACCTTGTACATAGAAAACAAAAGTAGTTTTCTTCTAGAACACCCTTTTGAGCTACTATAGCCTCAGAAACTCTCACTGGTTCATGAAATAACTCCTCCAAATGTGCTACCCCTAATTTTTCACAGCATGAAGCGGCATGAAATTCAATTCTAACACCATTCAACATTCCCTACTCTCTATTAAAAATGCAGTTATCAAGAAATAAAAACATTTTTTAAGTCTTCTGTGAAAGAG
Organism: Phoeniculus purpureus; assembly: GCA_028565055.1. NCBI lineage: Eukaryota > Metazoa > Chordata > Aves > Bucerotiformes > Phoeniculidae > Phoeniculus > Phoeniculus purpureus. Next base: position 6,112,442 of record JAOXOE010000001.1, read on the forward strand.
CACAGAACCATTTTAAACCCTTCCTGACATCATAATAGAAATAAAAATGTTTTTAAGATTTTTCAAGGCAATGGCCATACGATTGGTACTTTTGTGATGCACTCTCCTCACCTATCAATTATGCAGAAAAGATTGCACATTGATATTTTTCTCAAGACCTGACATTCAGTTGTATTTTTTACTGACCTGTATTTCCTCTGCATCATCACTACCATCCTGAGCGTGACTTGGTGGATCTTCTCTAAGACAAAAGATTAGCAGGAAAAAAACATTAAGCACAGCAGTTTGACTCAACCATAAACACTACATTTCCACAGTGTCCACCAGCTGCTGGTCTCAAAATGCTTCTGTAAGAAGATTAAGCCTCAAACCTCTGGCAGAGGAAAACCTAAGCAAGCCACTACAGAAAGCACAGAACTACTGAGGCTGTAAAAGACCTCTAAGATCATCAAGCACAGCCTAAGATCCAACATCACCAAAACCTAGACCATGGCACTAAGTGCCACATCCAGTCTTTTATTAAATGCCTGTATGGATGGGGACTCCACCATTGCCCTGGGCAGTACTTTTCATTGTCTAACTACTCCTTCTTCAAACAAGTGCTTCCTAACATCCAACCTAATCCTCCCCTAGCACAACTTCAGGCCCTACCCTCTTATCATGTCACTAGTTGCCTGGGAGAAGAGCCCAACTCCCACCTGTCTACAACTTCTCTTCAGGTAGTTATAGAGAGTGATAAGGTTCCCGTTGAGTCTTCTCTTCTCCAGACTAAATACCCCCAGCTCCCTCAGTTTCTCCTCATCAGATTTTCCCTCTAGCCCCTTCCTCAGCCTCAATGCTCCTCTGGACCAGCTCCAGCACCTCAACATCTTTCTTGAGGTGAGGGGCCCAGAACTGCACCCAGTACTCGAGAAGAGTGCCCAGTACAAGTGAAGAGTTACATCCCTAGTCCTGCTGGCCATGCTATTGCTGATACAAGCCAGGACCCATTGCCCTTTTGCATCGCCTGGGCACCCTGCTGGCTCATGTTCAGCTGGTTGCCAACCTGTACTCCCAGGACTCTCTCTGCCAGGCTGCTCTCCAGCCACTCTTTCCCCAGTCTGTAGATGGAAGGGGCTACTGTGGACAAACTACAGGACCCTGCACTTGGCCCTGTTAAACCTCAACCCGTTGGCCTCTGACCCCGTCTGTCCAGATCTCTCTCCAGCATCTTCCTCTGCTCCAGCAGACTGACATTCCCCTCACCAACTTGGTGGCATCCACAAATTTACATATGTATGCAATAACCATCTCACAAGAAAGCCATTCAGTGTGATTCTAAGAAGAAAAAAAAAGAACCTCGGTTCTCATTGTTTCTCATACCTATTCACCCCATTTTTCTCCATCCAAAGCGTTGGTATACCTGTGGGCATTACATACAGGATATTCAGCCCTGTCACATACAGGGACTGTATGTATGCAAATGATGACACAAACTCAAGCTATATGCAAAATTCTAGGAATTGTTATCTTATGGAGAATTACACGTCACTTCATCCCTGGATAAGGCAGCAGGGGCATGAATGGTGTGTGAATGACAGGTGAAGACTCTGAGATTGGTAGACTCAGTAAGGAAAGTCAGAAGAAAAATGACAGAACTGCCCCACTTGGTGTATAATCAAGTATCAGTTAGGATCTGCAGCAGGCACCAGTAACTCGAAGTTTACTAAAGGCAAGTCAGTCCATTTGCATACTCAATGTAGTATGAGGATTACTACAGCCAGACTGGTCAAGTTTTAAAAACATCTTACACAAAATATAGTATACACAAAACAGGGCTGCAACTATAAAGTAGTATTAATACTTGAAGAGTGGGATGATTACACCTTACCTTCCAGAAACCACGAGCGTTCCATCATCCAGCAAATATTCTTTCACATTCTCTGGGAGGGGAAGTATAACACTGGAAGAAACAAGGTAATTTTGTTAATAATTTATCGTAAATGTTAGTGGTTAAAATAATAACAAGAGTTGAATAGTTAAAACTATTCTTTTTTAATAGAATCAGAGAATAAGCTCCAGATCTATACAACTTTCAAACACATTCAGGGATGGTGATTGAACCCTGTCCCCGAGCAGCCTGAACATACCTCAATAAAAGTATGATTTGTTCTCTAACACCAGATGAAAAAAAAGCCCCACATTTTTGTCTCACTCCTTCCCAAAAAGTAATGTACATTTTGCCTCTAGGGAAGTAGAGAAGAGGCAAAAATTTCAGATGAAAGGCATAAAATGCCTCATTCCTTTAAAAGTCTAAGAAAGTCAAAGAGAGACTGTCTGTGACCAGTGAGAAGGAGAAAATGTATTGCTCCAACTGAAGGTTTCCCTTCTGAAATCAAAACCAACATTTGCCTATACCACCTGAATATTCTGAAAATATAGAACTATCATTAAACTTACCAAAAATATGAAAATAAGTGTATACAAACACTAAAAACCTTAAAAGATTAAATGATTCAATTACTAATGGCCTGATATCAGCAGTTGTGATCCAACAAGGCAATTATTTTGAGCTTGACTTTCCTGACCTACTGCTAGTTCTTGTGGCCTTCAGTAGCACCTTGTAAACCACTGAATTAGCTACACCTTCCAGAAAGACTGAGAAACACAAACTCAGGTACTTCATTTGAGAGTGTTCAACTTCTGTTTCTCTGTGCAACCCAGTGGGAGCAGCAGACAATATGAATATTCAAAACCCACTGATATGTTCTGTGCAGTCTTCTCTAGAAGAAGCTGCTCTAGCAGTGGGGTTAAACTGATGATCCTCAGAAATCCCTTCCAATCATTCTATGGTGTTGTGATCTGCTAGAGGTCAGTCCAGGGTCCTACGAGGAGCTCAGGCAGCACAGGGATCCCAGTGGTGTCCAACAAATCCCTTCGGGCGCCATGATGAGACACCAGTTCCTGGGGCTCCAGCTGGATCAAGGCTTCCCCAGCTCCATCCCATCTCTGCCCACACAGGTCCCATCTATGTCATGATGTGCAGAAACAAACTCCAACTTGCAAAGAGAAAGAGCAGGTATGCTTTATTGTAGCGCTGGGTACACGGGGGAAAATTCTCCAAATCGTGTGCACCGAAACGCAGATTTCATCACGTTATATAGTCTTTTCACACATATGCATAAACAGGAGAGACTATTACAATTAATTGTTATCATCCTGTTTGCATCTGCATTGTTGGTCTCGGGGGTCTCAGGTGTGGTCTCTTGACTGAAACTGAAGACCTTTTTCACAGTAACTTCACCTCCTTGGCAAGAGTGCCAAGCTGTTACAGACCTAAGCCTGGGAAAATAACCTTGAACCTTTTTATCTACCTAGCTCTGCTGTTTAAAGATTAGTTGTTCTCTTCTCTCCTCTTTATTTGTACTTCAAGGCTGGCAACCAGACAGTTTTGTTTTACTAACCCCCCCACATTCTTCTTAGCCAGTCTCAAAGCACATTCACATTCCCCTTTCAAAGGTAAAGCAAAACTATGTCTCACAGCACACCCCTTCACACAATTCTGTCTGTCAGTCTCCTTATATCACTCACCCAGCCCTGCCCCAACCTAAACCCATTTCCAATCTAGCCCAGCCCCGTACACCTCCTCACCGGCCCCACACACCCTTCCCCTAACCGCACACCACCTTCTCACCTCCTCCTCAGCCCAACACACATCCTCACTAGCTCCCCTACGTCCCCCACTCCCGCTTCTCCCGGCCCCAGGCCCAGGCCCAGGCCCAGGCCCGGCCCAGCCCCACACCCAGGCCCAGCCCCACACGGTTCTCCTCACCTGCGGATGGTCACAGCCCGGAACAGCGGGTACCACACGGAAAACTGGCAGTGCACTACTTGCTCCTTCTTCATCTTCAGCTCAGCTCAACCTACTCCAACTTAACCCGGCCCGGTCCACTCCGGTTCGGTCCAGCCCAGCCCCTTTAGACCCGCTGCCCTCGGAAGGCCCCGCTAGGCCCGGAACCCCCAGCCGCAGCTCAGGGCGCCGCCCGGACCTGTCACCGGCTGTGCACACCACTGGCGCCACCCGGACCCGCCGCAGCGGCGCACAGGGTCCGCCCCGCCTCCGCCGCGGCCTCAACGCTGCCCGGGCCGAGCCCGGTGGCTGTGCAGCTGCCGCCCGGCTTCTCCGAACCTCCCCCGGCCACTCTCCGGCCTTGTACGTGTGCGCGGCCCGAGCAGGAGGTTGGCAGTCCAGACAGCTCTGTTTAACCTCTTTACTGATGATCTGGACGAGGGGATCGAGCGCACCCTCAGTAAGTTGTCAGACAACACCGAGCTGGGCGGGAGTGCTGGTCTGCTCGAGGGTAGGGAGGCTCTGCAGATTGATCGGGACAGGCTGGAACGATGAGTCAGGGTGTACGAGCTTCAGCGAGGCCAAGCGTTGGGTCCTGCACCTGAGTCACAACCACCCAGTGCAGTGGTACAGGCTTGGGAGAGTGGCTGGAGAACTGCTCCACAGAAAGAGACCCGGGGGTATCGACTGATCACTGGCTGAACATGAGCCAGCAGTGTGCTCAGGTGGTCAGGAAGGCCGATGGCATCTTGGCTTGTGTCAGGAATAGTGTGGCCAGCAGGAGTAGGGAAGTAGGGACAGGTAGGCTGATGGGCTTAAAGTCTTTTCCAACCTGAATGATTCTAACTTTAATTCATGGGAAGGGCAATATGAAAGCTGTAGAGTTGTTGGATGTTACCTTGAAAAGAAACCAGTCAGTAAGGGAATTAGCAGTGGGAGTAAACTTGAACATTGGGAGGTCTAGAGGTGAGAGGTCTGGAAAACGGGCCTGTGAGGAGTGACTGGGAACTGGGGTTATTTAATCTAGAGAAGAGGAGGTTGAGAGGAGACCTTATTGCTCTCTAAAAGGAGGTTGTAGTGAGGCTGGTGCTGGTCTCTTCACCCAAATTACTAATGATAGGACAAGAGGAAATGGTCTTAAGTTGCATCAGGGGAGGTTTAGATTGGATCTTAGGAAGGATCTTACTGAGAGAGTGGTTGGGCACTGGAAAAGGCTGCCGAGGGAGGTGGTGGAGTCACCATCCCTGGAGGTGTTTAGAAACTGAGTAGCTAGAGCACTTGAGGCCATGATCTAGAGGTTAGGGAGATCTTAGGATGAGGGCTGGATGTGATGATCCTGGAGCTCCTTTCCAGCCATGATGATTCCATGATTCTATGATCTTGTGAATGCTGCACCTTTTCAGGTCCCCACAGAGAAATAAATGGAAAGATAATGTGGTTTGCCAGTAGCAGCCTGTAGTGTAAAGCCACAAAAGTCATTGGAAAAGGTAGAAGTGGGCCAAACTACTTCTTTTCCATAATTTACAGTTCAGGTGCTGTTGATTCCTGCTACAGAGGCTGATAAATATGGAGCCTTTGACATATTCTGTATTCTTGAAATTGCACTGGTAACTGCTAAAAATGTATACTCACAGAGTTCATGTAAGTCAGGGTTCCAGGGCTGCTGTGTGAGCTGAGTTGCATTTTTAACTCATACTGCATTAATTGAGTTAAAAATGGTAATTTTGTGGGATGGAAGAACCTTCCTGCCTGAGGACTGCAAGACAAGGTCTGTTCATTTATTACAGTGCTTTAGAAACCCTTTAGTTTTCAGTTTCAGCTAATTTTATGAGCAAAAGATGTTGCCAACCTTGACAGTAGGACTGATGTAAGACCCCAGAACCACAGCCTTCAGTGAATCAAAGGGTGTTTCAGCTTCCTAACAGCAGCAAGTCTCACCTCTAGACAGTCAACAGAATTTGGGAAACAGCTTTTTTTGGTGGAATTGTTCACAATGTCACTTATACGTAGGGCTGCTGCACCCACTTGTGGAGGAGATCAAAACTACCAAAGCTGTGATAGATGAGTCTGCCTCTCTCGTTCTCACCTGTTTGGAACTTCAGTGATAATTCAAGCCACTGAAACTGTACAATTCTTTGTTATAGTGACTTTTTAAAGTCATGAGCCAACTCTGAATCTGTTCACTAGAGAAGAAAGCAAGAAGCTGTACTGAAAACAACTGCCATGAGATGAGGTTCTAGTATGTGTTTGTAACTGATGCAGGATGGTAGTAAAACTCTTGAACAAACAGTTAGTTCTCTGGTTGTGGGATTTAGGGTACAATTGTGAAAGGTACACTGATATTAGCAGGTTTACATAGAGTGACTCGTATGGTCAGTGGACTAGGATTTCATGCTGGGAGACCAGAAGAGGGACAGGTTGAGATTCAGGTTGAGTAAAATAAAGGTTGACAAGGCTGTGCTTCACTATCTCTTTTCTTGATACGTTTATATTGTCAGTCAAAAGGACTACAGTTCTTTCCAAACACAGAGGATGAGTTAGTTGGAGGTTGATGTGCGATGGTTTCATATTTTTACAGCTGTATACCTGAGGCATCACACAGAGCCTCCTCTAACTGCTTCCTCTGGATGACCAGGAACATTTTGAAACTGCTAGGTGGGCTGCACTGCTTTTGCAGAAGTTTGATGGAAAACTTCATATTGTATTTTAGCGTCACAGCAAGAGGCCATGGTCATTGTCCAACTGCAGTTGTTAAATCCTAACCAGCTTGAACAGGGTTGAGGGAGAGAGTGGACAATCTTTCTTCCTAGTAAGTGTTAGGATTCAGACTGAGGCGCTGAGCTGCAGGTGCCAAGCTTTGCTCTGGGCACATTTTCAGCTGCCTTTTGCACAGTTGTAGCCACATCCATTCTCTGTAAGAGAGCCTGACACACTGTGGTCACGTTCACTCCGTATGCCACTTAGATTTGCCACCCACAGATGATTTTTTGACCCTGTTTTTGGGGGGAAGAATTGAGTAATTTACATGTTTGTTTGTGATGTGTGTAAGGTGGAAGTTGTAGTTGTGATTCTTTCTCAATAGCAGACTATTTTTACCTCTGAGCTCTTCTTGGCCTGATTTTTTTGTTCCGCTTTCACAATGGGGTGCATAGTGCTGTTGTAGCAACTCTGTGTTGGCAGAGCACTTCACCCAGGTCAGAATGAAACAGTTGGACCAAAACGGATTGATTTTGCATGTGTCTGATCTTGAGGAGGTGATCTTGAGCCAGCATAACTACTGGGCAGCTAGTAGTATGGTTACAACTCTGTAAGTCTGACCCAAAAAATCTACTTCTCCTTGGAACTGATTCTGAAACCACCAAGGTGGAGCTGAAAATGTGACTTGTGCTTGCCACTGCATGTCCTTAACTTCTCCAGTAAGTTTTATTTGTTCATTTAGAATGCAAAAATGAACCTTTTACCTCAACTCTGAAAGCAAATATTGACTTTGTTCCATAGTAAGCCGGACTTTGCACAGGAGGGGAAAAGCCTGGCTGAAAATGGCAGCTGAGACATCCACAGAAGTTCCAAAACCTGCTAAACAATTCATCCTTAAAGAAAAGGTATAGCCTGCTCAGTTTGGGCACACGTTTTGTTGTTAAATAACAGTTATTTGAGACCAGTCAGAATGTTTGCAGAGTAAGAAAATGCTCTAGATGTGTTTGTAAAAATCCATTCAAGAGAAAAGCACTCTTCCTGATGGTCAGTTTAAAAAGGCTGGCATTTCTTTTTGTTGAAATGATTATACAAATTCTCAGTGGGGAGTGAAAAATCTACAGTGTTCCTTCAAGTTGCTGCGGTTTTTTTTGCTTTTTAAATTATTATTATTTTGCTTCTGTTTCTTGTTCTGTCTGTTCAGGCAGTTTTCAGTGTTCAGAAGTGATGCTGAGACTACTCAAAGCAGTGGATCATAAAACTTGGACTTGCTTTGTATCCCTTTAAGAGAATGAACTGTTAAGAGTTGCCGTAACATTTAATATTGTACCTCCTTTTATGCTTCCTGAAAAGGTCTGAATTTGGGTAACTGCTGCTCTAAAATTATTAGTAAGGAGGGCAGTAAATGCTTTTCTCAAAAGTATTGCTCTTGCTTCCTTATAGAATCAGAAAATGCCAGGTCCTGGGAAGGACTTTGGAGGTACATCTGGGTGCTTTATTAGGAACACCCAATTGTCACCTTAATTTAAACTGCCTATATTTGTTTGTGTTCTCTTTTAAGTGGATTCTTCAAAGTTAATATTTGGTGATAAAGGCTGGTCTGGCAACGGTTACAACGTGCTGTTGGTATAATGTAGATGTGGCTTCTTTTATCCAGTGCCCCTTCCTGGGAGTGAACAGTCTTGTAACTTCTTTAGGTTTGAAGGTACAGAATAATGTCAGGAAAGGAGAGGCTCACGTTGTTGGGGTGTTTTTCTGGCTTTTCTCCTTGGTTGTTCTTTTTAACCTGAGTATTTCTCAAGCATAAAGGATTTCGTTTTACAAACCTTTTTGGGTTTTCTGTGAGGATCTGGGTTTTTGCAGGTAACATTTACATTTTATCATCTTTTTTTTTTTTAATAATGCCTCGTAGCTCTTCTCCTGCCAAATATTGTACTCTGTGGTGTCATTGGGAGCTTGTAATTAGATTTCTCATATTTTCAGCTATTTAATTTTTTCAGTCATTTTGTGGGTTTACTGCAGGAGGGTTTTTACTGTGCCTCTGCCAGCAGCCCTTATATTAGTAGTGATCTTGTATGTCTTCAGTAACTGCATGGTCTGGTGTTGGAATATTTTCTTTCATTAAAGTGGTGGCTGATTTTAATTCCCTCTTCCTGTCTCTGAGATCCCACAGGCTGTTCATAAGCAAAAGCAAACGGTATTTGCCCGTAAAATAATAGATAAAGCAATAATTCATTGTAGAACTGAGTATGCTGAGTGCAGCACATCTGCAAATGGTCCTCAGGCCCTAACTAGAGGTTTAGCAAAGAGGTTTAGACAGAAAACTTGCTTCCTTTTTTCTTTTGTTTTTGGGAGCTTGGATAGATCTAATTTCTTACAAACTAAAGATTTCTTTTTCCTCTCAGATTCCCAGGGACAGTGATGTGGCTCTGATTTCAGCCATTTTCCCCTTAGCAACCAATAACTTGGTGACAGGGTAATGATCTGCCAGTTCTGTTGAATGCTGGAGCAGCGTGGGACTTCGTGTTCTCTGCAATGTTCCAAAAAACTTCATTAACACAAACCATTTGGCTGTGTTTACATAACTGAAGTGTATATATTCCTCTCCTTGGACAACCAGTGGAACATGATTGTCGTCTGTGTCTCTTTTGGATCTTCCTGTACTCTGGTTCTGAAGTGATTTAGGAGTGAATGCAAAGCTATTTAAAATACACCTGAATGCTTCCAAACACAATCATTTCTTGTACCTGTAATGAGCATAATATGCTTCATCTTCTCCCTTCCTGCTGCTTTTGTGACCACAAAGCCGTTAGAAAGTCCTGTTGAGAACACACAGTTCTTAGTTCCTGTGGAAATATTATATTTTCCAAGATAAAGGGCAAAACTCCTACGTGTAAAACGTGTGTAGCCACGTTGACAACCATAGGAGTGCTACTGTTATTTCAATTGCCCATCAAGACAATTGTAATTGCAGTTAGAATTTGCTGCGCACCTGACTCACTTCTGCTTTGCCCTCTGCCTCCCGCCAATGCTGCCGTATGCTTCTCTAGCACAGCAGCATCACATGCTGCATGTAATTTGTCCAGATTCTGTTTTTTAAGTTTGTGAACCTCGCTTTTAAGTTCAGGATCTGCATGGCTGCACTACCACCCTCTTTGGAGGCCCCAGTAGAGGGTTGTAGTTTGCCAACCAAGTGAGTGACCTCTCGGACTTCAACCTTTGTTACAGTTTCACGAGGGTTTTTTTCCCAGATCCTCATTTCCCCTTGCTGGTACTTGTTCCTTGCTGCCAGCAGTGTCTCTCATCAGACAACAGGAGGGGATTTGCTCAGCCTACTGATTGCTTGGGATTTCTGTGATCAGACCTATGACTTGATACAAAATTCCAGAGGCACCTTTGTTGTCTGGCCTCACTTAGCAAAGCCTAACATGCAAGTTAGAGGAAGTAAACTGCTGGGTTAATACCCTGGGAATCATTGAAAATTGGTTGTAAAAATTACATTTTACTTTTTTTCTTTTCTTATTCAGAAACTTTGAGTAAATGTGGGGATTTTACACATGAAAAACGGCAACTATACAGGAACATTCCTGCATGTATTCTGATGCTGAGATTTTGTCTTCAGAAGAATCCAGAAAATGTTGCAGTGTTTCTCCCTTTAGCCCCTCAAAATCCTTGGGTTTAAATATATTTAACACATAATTATTTCTTTTAGGTAATTGCAGAAAGAAAATGGTTGAAGCTTGAAGAAACAACTTACACTGATCCCTATGGTAAAACCAGGTAACTGCCTCTCTGGCATTTCAGATTCCTAGCAAGTTCCTGAATGTTCCAACTAGCCACAGACCAGAGAACAAGACCTTGACAAACCCCTCACTGGAAACATGATGAGATCTATACATTGTCCAATTCTTTGTAGTTTGTGTAGGAAAAAGAATCTTACTCTAGTAGATGTGCCAGCATGTCGGATCAAATTTGACTTGTCTTTCCCTCTAGATGCTGGATCTTCAGACCACTCACAAATTACTGTCCTCTTGTATGTGATCACTCCTGTCCAATACTTCCCATGCTTTCGTTTTGCTCCTTTAATCTAAAGGCAGAAGCAAAAAAGAAGATAGAATGTGCGTGGCCTTGATACAAAACTTCCAAAATCTAACATGTTTTCTGTATCCAAATTGGGGTTTTTTGCAATTTTCCAGTATCTCTCACCTGCCATATAACAATTATTTATGTCTTTCCCTTATAGTTATTATCTTAAACAACCATTGATTAGTTTCTCTCTCCTGCCTTTAAGTAGGCAAAACAGAATGACAGCACAAGCATTTTATAGAGCCAGTGTATGCCAGGGCCTCCCTAAGGCCACCTGCTCTCTTATGGGGCCTCACTGGGTGATAGTATATTTTGCTTTTAAATGAAAACAGCAAGAGTAGAAGACAACTTGGATATTAATTTGTTCTTTTCTCTGTGTTACACAGAACTTGGGAAACTGTAAAGCGTACTGGCAACAAAAAGGGTGTCACAGCTGATGGTAAGATGTTGGTGGCTTCGTTTTCTTCGTTCTTGCTGTGAAAGTCCTTTGATAAATGCACTGTGCAGACAGAGCCCATCTGGTTCTGAATGAATGGGGATATGGAACAAGCAGCTCCCTCAGTCTGCAGAGTGCTAACCTCAGCGCTGAGGAATCAGAACCTTGCTGACAAATCTCATTTTGGGCTTTTACCTCCCCACGCATGACAGGAGGAGCTTAAATTCATTGTTCAGGATTCTGGAGCAGGCATCTAAATGTTAGATGCTCACAATAGCAGTGCTTGTGTTTCTTTCCAGATCTAGCACTAAATAGCTATACTCAAATTCTCTGTGTTTGTGTCCTCCATCCCTGTCCGTAGGTGTAGCAGTGATAGCGGTGCTGCAGAGAACCCTCCACTACGACTGCATTGTCCTAGTGAAACAGTTCAGGCCCCCGGTGAATGGCTATTGCTTGGAATTTCCTGCAGGTAAGCGACTGGACGTGATGATCTTAGAGGTCTTTTCCAGCCTAAGTAATTTTGTGATTCTGTAACTGAAACATTAAAATGAGCCATGGAAAGCTGACAGTAAAGTGTGTTTAGATGTGCTTAGAGTGTCAACTGTAATGAAGCAGCTCCTGTCAGAAAACTAGTGAGATTTGTAGCTCAGCCTGCTGTTCAGAAACAGCAATATTTGATAGTGAAGGATGTACAATTCATTTATTTTAGCAGATTGGAGACATTTTGCAGGGTAGTCTGGTGGTATATACAGCACTACATACACCCCTCCTTTCCTAGCATTGTAGAATTGTTTCAGTTAGAAAAGACCTTCAAGATGAAGTCCAACAATTAATCCAACTGTCCCTAGCCCTCTGATAAACCATCTCCCTAAGCTCCAGATCTACACAACACATCCAGGGATGGTAATTCAACTCCCTCCCTGGGCAGCCCGTTCCAAGTCCTGATGACCCTTTCCATAAAGAAGTTTTCCCTAATGTCCAACCTAAACCTCCCCTGGAGCAGTCTAAAGCCATTTCCTCTTGTCCTATTGCTTGTTGCTTGAAAGAAGAGACCATCATCCACCTCTTTACACCCTCCTTTCAGGTAGTTGTAGACAGCGATGATAAGGTCTCTCATCAGACTCCTTTAGACTGAATAGCCCCATCTCCCTTTGCTGCTCCTCACAAGGCTTGTTCTGTAGACTCTTCACCAACCTTTTTACACCTCCTTGGACTTGCTCCAGCACCTCAATGGCCTTTCAGTGAGAGGCCCAAAACTGAACCCAGTGCTTGAGGTGTGGCCTCACCTGTGCTGAATACAGGAGGACAATAATTGCCCTGCTCCTGCTACATGCACTACTTTTGGTGAAAGCCAGGATGCCATTGGCCCTCTTAGCCACGTGAGCACATTGCTGGCTCATTTCTCTAAGTGTGAAAGCATTTAGCTTCTTTCCTTGTGAGAATATTAAAATCACATACTTCTGTAGGAATCAGCTGAAGGCCTGGGCAGCAGCACAATGAACCCAGGAACTGAAACCCTTCTGAGTAGCTTCAGTGTAGCCCTCTGTGAAAATACAGCAGTGAGGATATTTCACTCTTTAGTAAAGCTGGATGAGATCTCAGGGTATTGTGGTTAAGTGCAGCTTTCTAATTGTGCTGGTGCATTGCTTATCTCGCAGGCCTCATAGAGGAGAATGAGACTGCAGAAATCGCCGCATTGCGAGAGCTGGAGGAAGAAACAGGTTACAAGGGGGAAGTCGTTGAATGTACTCCAGGTCTTTGCTTTGTTTTTATTTTATTTTCCCCACCCAAAGTTAATTCTCTCTCTGATGAGGACTCCATGTGTCTGAAGGGCTCTAAAGCAGAGGAAAAGTCTGGGAAGAAAAATCTGTCTAAGCAGGTTAGCAGAGGATAGTGTCCTGTGACTGCACCACTGAGACTTTGGTCCCTGGTGAGGCTGTTGCTGAACTTGTGTTAAACATACAGCACTAAGGTATAAGTTTGGTGTCTATAGGGAAGATCTTTGGTATTAATTCAGATCCTTTACACAAACCCCAATTATTCAAGCTGTGACTTGACGTTTCAGTATAAAGGTCTGCATTGCTGGACCTCATGTGAACAGCAGCCGTGAACTTGGGTAGAAAAAGTAGCTGTGTGCTGCAGCCTGGGTGGAGATCACCCTCACATCAGCCATGGGGAATTGATAGTACTTGGGTTCTCCTGCTGGAGAGAAGGAAGGAGAAAATAACTGGAGTAAATCCAGAGATGCTTTGGATCATGTCTGTTGCTTCCTACATGAAACACAAGGAGGACCATAAAGAACAGTTGAGAAGGTAGAAGAGTGAGGCCACTTACATGCATTTTCAAGTAAATGTCATTACAGTTGAGTTTTGGCTCTCGATTATCACATAGAAGTATCTGGGGTCTCAGAGTGACAGGTCATGGCAAAATTAGACTCTAATAGGCTGAGGAAGTCTATATGGCAATTATAGTTTACAGTTCAGTCTTCAGTCTGTGGGATGGGAAGCAAATGAAGCTGCTGAGAAGTCTCTGGTAAGGAACTTATGAGAGAGGTGAGACTTGCAGAAACATTGCTTTTAAGAACATGTGAAAACAAACTTGTCACAACTTTTCCGCACTAACATCTGCCAAATGCCTGTTCCCATGTTGTATCAGATGTCTTTCTGTGAAAGCTTTTGCTAAAATGTCAAGGAGTCTGACTTCGGCTTTTGAAACATGAACCTCTACATGTGCTTGTTGGCAGCTCTCTGCTTGGACCCGGGTTTGTCAAACAGCACGACACACATTGTGAGCGTCGTCATTAACGGAGATACGGCTGAGAATACGAGACCTAAGCAAAAACTCGGTGAGTTCTGTACCACTTACTTGAAAATTCTGAGGTGATAGAACTGTAGAATCACTCAGGCTGGAAAAGACCTTAAAGATCATCAAGTCCAACCATTAACCCAACTGCCCCAAGGTCACCGCTAAACCCTGTCCCTAAGCTCCAGATCTACATGGCTTTTAAACCCTTGTAGGAATGATCATGCAACCACAAAATGGGTTTTCAAGACCAATCCACAACACTAGATTTAGATGATTTAGATGCATTAAGTCCTTCAATAATACTCTGCAGTCTAGATAAGCAGAGTCATGGTTCTTTGCTGAATTCACCAGCTGTTAAGTGCCAGGAGTTGTGGACACACCCAGAATGGGAACTTTAAGTGCCCAACTCCAGCGAGGGCCATAAACACTCGTGAACCTCAATATTCCTCTTAGTTGTGGTTTGACCATGGAAGCAACTACAGTGTAACCCTCAATCACTTACCAAAATGCTTAATAGTTGTGAACTCTAATGTATTTCAGAACCCTTAACTTCTGCTTTGTTTTTTCCTTGCAGATGAGGGAGGTACGTTATGTAGCTGTGTTCCATTGCAGTATGGTCAAGTGTGATCTTCGTGTGGCAAGTTTTGATGAGAAAATGTCAAAAAACCTTTTCTGTTGTTGCTTGGCTCATCTCCTGACCCTCATCAAACATGCATGAGATTGGCTTTGGCCTAGACATGGAAATTCCTGTGGGGCCTTATCACATCAATTATCAGTACTGAGACCTCCACATACAAGTGTCCCAGGAAGCAGAGATTACTGAATCTGCAACAGCTGTAGATCAAGCCCCAAAGACAACCAGTTCCGATAGCTGGGGAAGGTTTAAGCCCATACAAACCCATCACGAGCAAACTCTTTATGCTGTTTTGGTCTTCAGATCCATTCCTGTGCCAGTATAAGCCAGATGAAAGCCCCCTTCAGCAGTGCATTTTCCATTCTCAGAAGGAAGGTCTCCTTTTAGAAGGATTCATACCATTGGGAGCTCTCTGCTACACTGTTTATCCCAGCTCTTGCCCAGTTTCTTTCTGCCAAACCAGTCACTGCTTCCTCCACTTCATCAGCCTTTTTATGGCACATGAAGGCTCTCTGCTTTTGCATGGTGATGAACATTAGGTCAGTTTGTTTCCCCTTTTTAACTGGAACAAGCAGGACACTGAGGTAAATTCCACTCTTCGTTAACTTAATGGGTTTTTCTTTTCTTTTAGAATTTGTGGAAGTCATTTCACTTCCGAAGAACGACCTACTGCAAAGAATTGAGGGTAAGAGCTTTCTGACACAGTAAATGCATTAACATGAACTTCAAGACATCCTTAACTTCTCATGGCTTCTCATTGCTTTCTCGTCCCAGAATACTGTATCCTAAACTAAAAACTGTGAGAGACTTGGCTGGGTAACAGTTATTGATAGCATGATAGCTAGCATTGGGAATTCATGTCAGGAATGCTGGACTGCTGGGGCTGTTTAGCCTGGAGAGGAGGAGGCTGAGGGGAGATGTCATCATTGCTTGTAAGTGTCTAAAGGAGGATTGGATCAGACTCTTGGGGATCCCCAGTGATAGGACATGGGGCAGTGGGCACCAGCTGGAACACAGAAAGTTCAATTTAAGCATGAGGATGAACTTTTTCATGGTGAGGATAACAGCACTGGAAGAGGCTGCCCAGAGAGGTTGTGGAGTCTCCTGCTCTGAACATATTCAAAACCCTGAATATGAGAAGATCCTGTGGGATCTTCTGTAGGTGATCCTGCTCTAGCAGTGGGGGTTGGACTAGGTGATCTCCAGAGGTGCCTTCCAACCCCTACCAGTCTTATGGCTTGAGTAAAGGACTCAAGTATCTGTAGCAGCAACATTTTAACAGCATCTCATGATTTTATTTCTCAGAACTCACAGCACAAGAACACATCGTGGTGGATGCCAGGGTTTATACTTACGCACTGGCCCTGAAGCATGCGACAGAAAAACCGCTCCAGGTTCCTTTTATGAAATTCTAAAACTAAACAAGAAGAAATCTGGATGAAAACTGCCCAGTTCAGCTGGTTTAGAAGTGTAACTCTTCTTGTACTAAAGGTTCTCTGCTTTACTTGTAGAGCAAACAGGACATTTGTAGGATCGGTTTCTGTATTATCTGGCATTCTGTAACTGACAAACAGCAGCATTTCTTCAGCCCATTACACCTTGACAGAATAATGATAATAAAAATGCTGTTTAATTTTCAGAATGGCTCATTTCTCACTACATTCATCATCGCACTGAGGTTGCAGTGCAAGGAAGATGCACAGGTAACCAGAGTTTAGGCTGTAACACCATCTTTTCAGAGCGAGCCCAGCAGGAGGAACAGCTCTCCTCTCATCTACTTGCACAAGCAGCAGCAGCTCCACAACTACCAGTAATTTTCTGCCTGAGGAGCAGAAACTCACTGCAAGGACACAGGAACTTTATTTTATGATTTAGACCTGAAGCTGTTGCTTCCTTCTCAGAGCCTAACAAAGCTATCCAGAAACAGTAAATTGGTTTGTTTGATCTAGCAAATAAAGACTGACAAGGATGATGAGGATAACAATAGAGCAGCCACTGGTGCAAACTCACCCCAGCCAGGGGATCCCACTGAGGGTCTGAGTTACGTGCATGCCCCAAGGTAGCACACCCTCACAGTTCTCCCTCTCCCTAGGACACATCCCTGTACCTCGGCACCTTCGTTCAGTGTCACCACTTCTAGGTCGATCTTTGAGCAAACAGACCTTAAGTTTTTTATCCATGCTGTTGACTCCTACTTATGTGAACAACTACCACCGCTTAAAGGTTGGGATCTGAGTTGTAATAGACCAGAATATCTAAGTCTTGCTCTGAATAGCAAGAAGGAAGACTTCTGTAGCTCAGAAATGAAGCAGAAAACTTGAATTATGTCCACAAACAACAAAGTTACATTTGAGTGAAGCATCAAAGAAGACAGAAGAGATCCAAATGTGAAATCAAAGGGAGGAAAGTCACTGATTACAGCCGAGCACAAAAGCTCAGTAGTTTCAAGGGGAGGAATCTTGAGATTTGTTTAGTTAAGGCTGTTAAAAATCAGAATTATGTATTAGAAAAATAAAGGATAAAAGAGGAAAGAACCTTCCAGATCTACCTCACTAACCAAAGACATTAGAAATAATCCAGTTCCATCTTGCACAGATGAGCGCACAGGAGAGAGCTTAATTAAATAAGTTTATTGTCTACCGTTTACAGTTGTTACGCTGCCGCGGCAAAGTGCGACAACATAAATAGATTTTCATCAGGAACTCCTCGTTCCCCCCCCTTTCCCTTCTGTGAACACTGCTTCAGGAACCAGGCCTCCTCCTTCTGACTCACAAAAGCAAAGTGGACATGAATTCAGTGGCACAGTTTTCACGAGTAAATGTTTCAACAGAACTACGTGGCTGACTCACTAGTGTGACAGCAGCTGCCCTGCTGTCCCACAGGAGACCCCACCAGGCCCCACAATGCAGCAAAGCCGCTGCAGGACCAGCTCACAGGTGAGATCACAGAACCATCATGGCTGGAAAGGACCTCCAGGGTCATCGAGTCCAACCTTTATCCTATTATCTAACTGCTAGATGAGTATCAGTCTCCAGTAAAATGTTTGCTTGTCCACCCTTGGAGCTAAGAGAAAGGTGCCTGGGTGGAGACACCACAAAGGAATAAGGAGTGCTGAGTTCAGTGATGGGGAAATGCAAGTTAAAAAAGTATAAAAAAATCAATGCAAAATACAGGCTACAAATCAATTTTGTCAAGTACTGGCACGTGGCAATCGGGACTCAGATTTTTGTAGATATATTTGTTACTGATTTTTCCTATTAAGGACAGGGAAAGAAATTTCACATTGTAGTGCAGTGTGCAAAAATGTTTTACCACTATCAAACTGATACGTTTGAGCATCTCACTGTAGTGTTTGAACAGCAAGGTAGATGAATTGGTTTCCAGCATTACAGGCGACACTAGATAAATACTTAAACAAGATAATGTAAACTTTATTCTTAAGGCAGCTGGTACTAACGCTGCACACAGGCATTGCTCAGCGCCCATCATGGCAATGGGACATGTAGCACTTGAAAACAAGTAAAAAGAAAACAGCATTATTGGACTAAATGACACATATTGTCAAAATACTTCTCCCTTTTGCGCAAACCATGAAATATTTGGACATCTAGAAAAATAATGCACCTACTCCTCCAACTTCAGCCTGTTCTTTTACAAATATTTCAAAATACTGATAAATAATAGTGACTGCAAGCAGAATGCCAGTGCCTGACCCAATGGCGCCCAGAAAGTCAGCCAGTACTGAGAGGGCACCGATGCACAACCCCCCAAATGCAGCAGCTGTAGGGATGTACCTGTACCAAAGACACAAAAATATTTGTCATGGTGAATTTCTTTCCTTTTCATCCAAGAATCTAACACTAACAATCAAACAGCTAACTAGAATATTGAGCTACAAGTCCAGCGCTGCAAGTGTCACTCTTGCCATTAACTCTTACAAACTTCTGCACTCTACAAAGATGGGAAAGGTCTGTGAGGAACCCAACACTGGGAGAGCCGTCACAGTGCAAGAACTGTACGTGGGCAGGTGCTACATAACCTCCACAGAGCAGGAGTAACTGCTTTGACTTAAACACGTAAGGATGAATCCACCTTTGGGTACAGGGCTGCAGGCTTTGCATACTGCGTCAAACAACGCTTTGGCTCTGTCTTCCTAAGCTCCTTAATGGTAATACACACTCCTGTAAAAATCAAGGTACCTGTGTTTTACAGACCACAATTTCCTCATTGTGCTGCTTAAACAAACAACACTACAGGTTAATCTCTTGCTTCTGCTATAAACGTCTGTTACCAGGGAAGGCAACAGCAGAATGGCAAGAATCTTGACATTTGCAATGGAAACAGGTCTTGGACTTTCCTGAGAACACCTGCTCTAGTTGACTCCTCCTCAGCACCCCCAACCACTCAGCTGGAAGTTGGCATGTCCTTACCGGTTAAGCTCGTGAACCATTGAAGTGTCTCTGTGGCCTCTCATCACCATTTGCTGTTCTTTGAGTTGCTTGGCAACCTGTGAAAAATGGAATTTAGTGTAACTGCTGCAGTGTTGCAGTCACCTGGTAATGGCTGACAACTGACTAAATATAAGCCAGCAGAGTGCTCAGGTGGCCAACGACATCCTGGGTTGTATCAGGAAATGTAGCCAGCAGGACTACAGAAGTGCTGTTATCCCTGTACTCAGCACTGGTGAGACCACACCTCGAGCTCTGGGTTGGTTTTGGGCCCCTCACTCTAAGGAGGATGTTGAGGTGCTGCAGTAGGTCCAAAGAAAGGCAACAAGGTTGGCAAAGGGTCTGGAGAGGAAGCCTTATGAGAGGCAGCTGAGGGACCTGGGGTTGTTTAGTCTGAAGGACGTTGAGGGGAGATCTTACTGCTGTCTTGCAGCTACCTGGAAGGAGATTTTCTACAACCTCTATGTCGTCTGCAACCTCTGTGTCCTTTAAAGGAATTGGAAAATGAATAGAGGCAGATGTTAGTCTCTTCTCACAAGTAACAAGCAATAGGACAAGAGGAAAAGGCCTCAAGTTGTGCCAGGGGAAGTTTACAACAGAAAAGCTTCTTCCTTGGAAGTGTCATTAGGGCTTGGAACAAAGTGCCCAGGGAGGGGATTGAATCACCATCCCTGGACATGTTTACTGTGGATCTGGAGCTCAGAGTCAGGGTTTAGCAGTGGGATTGGGACAGCTGGGTTAATGGATGGACTCACTGATCTCGAAGGCCTTTTCTAACCTAAATGATTCTATGATTAGTTGAGTACTAAGTAGTTAGATAGTGGCTAATCAGTTCTAAATCAGGGGCTGTGTTTGAAAACATCTAGGCACATTTATCAGAATACTTACATCTTTTGCTGATGAGCCAGACACCTCAATCCAAGTCTTTGAGAAGAACGCACAGGATCCCAGCATAAATATTATATAAACTATTACATGAACAGGATCCTCAAATATTGCACCCATGGACTCTGGAGGAGACAAGTAGTAGCAGAGGCCACCAACAGGGTAAGAGCGAGCAGGGCCACCACCACTGACATCCTATGACAGGGGAAGGAAAAGGCAGTTAACTATTTCTGACAGACCTCTCATGTTCTGATCATCTATTTACAGGGGAGTTCCCCTTAAAACAGGTTTCACAGATTAGTATTAAAAATGAAGTGCTGTAGTTTTCCATTGGTTAGATACCTCCATTTCACACTGAAGCAATAGACACAAATAACTTCATGCCATGAAAAAAGCAGTGAAATACTTACTGCCCACTGCCCCAGTAAATTCACCAAGAAGTTGCCACTAAAACGAACAGACAGCATCTGTGAAATGACATAGAGGTTGGAAACCAAGGCAGACTGCAGAATGATGGGAATGTTGGAGGTATAAAAGAGCTTGATAGGATAACTGCTGTACTGTCCACGGTATCGGGCAGACTTGATCGGCAAATCAACACGAAATCCCTGTGGGGAAGACCACAAAAGCACTCAGTTTATTTCCAAGATGAAGGAGTTCTCAGGATGCCTACAGCTACTCCTGACCACAGAGTCCTCAATACAGAAACAATGTGTACAAGGTCTGAGACAACAAAACCCAGAGGATTTCTGCAGGCTGCCCAGGCTGGTTGTGGAGTCTCCTTGGAGATGTTTAAAACCCACCTGGACATGTTCCTGTGTGACTTGAGCCAGGGGATCCTGCTCTGGCAGGGGGGTTGGACTAGATGATCTTCTGAGGTCCCTTCCAATCCCTAATGTTCTGTGATCCTGTGTAAGGATCTAAATGTGTAACTGCCTGGCTGTATTACCTTATTTTTAAGTAAACATTATCTCTCAGCAGATAAATGCTATTTCTCTAGAAGACACTCTATAAAACAGGGTTTGATGAAAGTTTTTAATGTGAACTAGCCGGTTCACAGTCAGCTGCTGTGTGGTAAGCCCAGCTCTCGTTTCCTGGCTCCCTTCTGAGCAGACCCATGAAAAGCCACATGGACTAGAAAACCAGATAATTCCACCTTCTGCCAGCACTCTGACTCAATAGCAAAAAAACCCAACCACAACCAACAACAAACCACCCCCAAAAGACTGAGGGAACTAGGTCTCTTTAGCTTGGAAATAAAGCAGACTGAGAGATGACCTCAATCGTATTTATAAATGTGTGAAGGGTGTGTGTCAGAAGGATGGAGCCAGGCTCTTCTCAGTGTCGTCTAATGACAGACAAGGGGCAATGGGTGTAAGCTGGAACATAGGAGGTTCCACATAAATATGAGAAGGAAATTCTTCACAGTGGGGGTGACGAAGCACTGGAACAGGCTGCCCAGGGGGATTGTGGAGTCTCCTTCTCTGCAGACATTTAAAACCCACCTGGATATGTTCCTCTGCAACTTGATCTAGGGGATCCTGCTCTGGCAGGGAGATTGGACTAGATGATCTTTCGAGGTCCCTTCCAATCCCTAATTTCTGTGATTCTGTGATTTTAGACACATACACACAATAATGAAAGAATCCCAGTATGGATCTCTTCTAGAGTCCATTTTAATAAATACTTGAATTTAAAAGGAAATACTAGCCAAGGGAGAAACCAGTAAGCTGGTGTTTGTGACACCGTTGTTTTGTACAACAAACCTGCACACGCACACTCTAAAGCAGTGAAGTTCCTTAGCTCTGTCCAAAGGTGTTTGCCGTAGTCAACTATGACTATCAAGTATTTCAGTTGTGTGATACAGCCACTGCAGTTCCAGAATCCCTGTTTAGTTCCAATACTCCCCTAGTATGTCTGGCACTCAGTGGAACATGAGCTGACATCACTGTCTTCAGTACATCTGGCTAGAGAATTTAACAGCTGGACTGTCACAGAACATCACTGAAATAATGACACTGAAAAAGTTTCTCACTCAAAGCTGAGGTACTTTGGTAACTTGAGCTGAACATCTGTGTTTTCTCCCCAGTGACTGCTGCATCTAAGGGCTCTGTCCCTGCACTTCTATCCATGCAACTGCAGAGTTACTCTAAGGAATTTGTGATTTTACCTGAAAATAGATGACTACAGCAAATACAAACACTGTAGCGATCAGATTCATGAGATTGGGCAAATTCTGTCGGTAAAACGCTTCCCGCAAAGCCCGCACTTTGTCTGTTCGTGTCGCCAGAAGATGAAACAAAGCAATCACAGCACCCTCGAACTCTGTTCCTGCAGGAAGCAAAACAGTACAAGAAATTGTAATCTACAAATTCAAAGCTGGTTTTAAATAGTAGCTTTCTTTGGGGAAATGTTAAGACAGTCAGATACCATAGGACATAAAGCCTGGAACAACAACTGTCACAATACAGGATTCTCTTTTAGCTTACAGAATAGTTTAGCAAAACATTATCCTGGTTAAAAACAACCACAACAAAAAGCATGAAAGTCAGGCACATAAACAAATACTCTTTCTTTTCTGGGGGCAGCAGGACAACGGGAAGGAAGAATGTGGGGCAAAATAGCTTTAGAAAAGCAGTAACAAAGTGCAATAAAGAGAACTACTAAAAATCAGTTGAAAAAGAAAGGGAACTGAAGTCGTGGCTCAGGATTTCACAGGTAGGCACAAACTAGATGCAAACAGGCTGCATCATAGGAGGTTCCACATCAATATTAAAAAAAGGAACTTCTTCCCAGTGAGGGTGACAGAGCACTGGAACGGGCTGCCCAAGGGGGTTGTGGAGTCTCTCTTCTTTGGAGATGTTTAAAACCCACCTGGACATGTTCCTGTGCAATTTGATCTACATGATCCTGCTCTGGCAGGGGGATTGGACTAGATGATCTTTCGAGGTCCCTTCCAATCCCTAACATTCTGTGATCTTAGCTTGGTATCTCCAGGTTCTCAGGACAAGACATTGTCACAGACTGGCTGAGGAATGACGAGGAGGCAGCTTCTTAAAGTGATTTGGTGGCACTAACCATGAATGTATCCTATAGCCAGCAATAAGCTGGATCATAAACAACTCCTCCAAACATACAGAGCTTCTTATCTTCTTGATTTCTATTGATTAAAAAGTGCAAAATCAAGGCCATTTTGGTTTGGAAATCAAAAAATCTTCAGTCAAAGGGTGTCAAGTTCCATTTTAACTACTTGTAGGCAAACATGTAGGTTATTAATCTTCACCTAAGTCACACTACTTCTTCATCTCCAATGTTAAAGTCAACATCATCACACCTTAAAATTTTTGTTAATATCCACCCCATAAACATCTGGCAGTTTTTGTACAGAATACATCCCCTGGAACATGCTATTGCCAACTGTACTTGCACACGTACCTCTGCCAGTGTTGATCGTGGTGGGACTAAAAGCTTTCCAGACTATGGTTTCACAGATGTTGGTAGCAATAAACAGGGAAATGCCAGAGCCCAAGCCATAACCTTTCTGCAGCAACTCATCTAACAGCAGCACAATCAAACCAGCGACAAAGAGCTGTGGGAAAAGAAACAAAACTGAGCAGAACCAAGCATAAATCAAGTCACAAAGTACCTAATAATGCCCTGCTTCAGTATTTTCATCATGATGGAGAGTGAGCACTACGTTTCTCATCTAAATACCACTCATGCAGTGCTTTTGCTCTCACGTACAATTGCCTGCGCACATCACCTGGCAAAGATCTCTGACTTTTCAACATTTGGGCTAGTGAGCACGTTAGTCACTAAGCACCTCTCTCAAAAAAGGGTTTGTTTGTGCATTCACTGACAGGATTAATGTCTAAAGCTGCATCTGTGGTGTTCAGTGAGAAGTCCTCCATGGTACTGAACAGCAGCTACCGCTTTCAAAGTTCACCAGCTCCTGTATTTCCAATCAAACAGTCCTATCTGAAAAACTTTTGACATTAACTATCCGAGCTTTCTCCTCCTCTACAGAATAATCAGGTATTTTCATACACAGAGAGAGACACAAAGATGATGCTTTACAGCATTAAAAATAAGGAACAGGCAACCAGACACAGAAAGATCTTTCCTTCCTCATGTCTAACCACTCTCAGTTACACACAAAATAGCTCATTACAAACCTGAATTATAATAAGAAGACAAATTCCAGCACCCATTTCAGCAGGATCTCCATACATTCCAGTCATAACATACACAATGGCTTGCCCAATGGTAATAATCATCCCAAATACTAAAACAAGAGAGAAAGCAAATCCTTTAAAAAAATCTGCTGAATCACCTACCAAAGAAATCTCACATCTAGTATCACTTAGGCAGGCTGCTCTCCCAAGAATAAAAATACTCTTATTAATTTTAATCAGCACAGTGCTTACGTTTCTGAGCTCCATTGAACAAGGCTCTGTCTTTTGGAGTGTCACCAACTTCAATGATCTTTGCTCCAGCTAGCAGCTGCATGATCAAACCAGATGTCACGATGGGGGAGATACCAAGTTCCATCAAAGTACCTAAACAGGAAGAAAAATGAACACCATTGGCATTTGTGCCTCTCTCCTAAAGAATTCTACTCAGTATCCAAGCACACTCAGTCTGCCTAACTGCCAGGGTTTCAGTTCTACTTTCTAACAGCTGTAAGCACTACTCACAGGTATTTGTTTCTTTTTTTATGTGCTTTCCCTGCTACCAAAGTGGACAATGTGGAAGTTGTTATTGTAATGTGGTTCTTTCATACTTGCATCCTACAGACTACACTGCTTGTTACTATGCTAAATGCCAGGTACATCTCTCATGGAAATCTCTACATCTCTCACAGCAAGAAAAGGAGGATGTTGAAAACTTCAGCCTTTACTTCACATCCTCCAATGACATCTAGCCGGTTGACTTAGGCATAAATTAACTCTCCACTTGGGCTTTTTATTGCCTTCATAATCTCTCTAGTCTCTTCTCCAGCACTGTAAACATTCTGCCTGGGAAGCGCACACAAGTTTGGTACCACACAGTCTAGGGACACACAGAATTTCATATGCAAATTGTGCAGTACAGTCTGAAACAGTTCATTTATTATCTTCACTGGCCTGACAAAATTTGCCATCCTTTAATATGCTGCACCTTCACATTAGAGGGTTCCACTGATTTTCTTACTTCTAGCCAATTACTTTGCTGGTCAGTGTCCTCATTCAGAGTCCTACATGCCAGGTCACTCATCTGAAGGTTCAGACCTCTAGCATTACTTTAAGTCTTCTATACAAAGTCTTTAAGTCTTAGTTTGTTTGTCTATTCAAAAGGCAGTTAATTGGGCTTTGCTAAACCATAACCCAAATCATCTCTGCCCTTCGCTCTCCCAACTGTACTGCTCATCCGTAACACTGCCAAAATATTAACTCCTCTTGCACCCATAAGTTATTTTCTTGTAAGGGACTTACACATTCAAGGTTTTTCTAGTCAATACTCTTGCCCTGCACATCAGAAGAGGCCTTGTCCCATGTTTTAATCAGAAAGAGACCACTCAATAACTCCAAACAGAATCATTCCACAACTTGATTAATCTCATCTCCACGCCAGGAAACCCCATTCCTGAGATTAAGTGTTCCTCTGGTGTCAGTCAGTTTTAATTACATCCGTGTTAAGAACTTTACAGAGTGTTTCAACACGACATCTGGGCTGTATTAAACTAACAGCCAGCCGGTTCTCTCGTCGTCTGTTTATATCACTACAAAACAGAGAGAGAAAGAAAATATCTACTAACCCCTGTTTGACGCAAGAATGACTCGCATCCAGTAGAAGGGATCTGCAGAATCTGACGACATGATTCCAAACAACGGTATCTGTCAGAGAGCACAGCGGGATCATGCAGATACCCCGAGAAAGCCTGCATTAACCCATGAATCATAATGCAAAGTGATTCAAACGTTATCACTTATTCCAACTTTTTGCAAAATGAAACTGGAACAAACTGTAACAGAGATGCTGACACCATCTATTTTGATTTTCCAACTGGTCTCTGACTCAGGACTCAACTAGGTAAGCGAAGACCCCTCTACAGGAAAAAGCCCTTGCACCAGCACAGAAAAACAGGCTGAGCAGTAGGCAGCAACAGGCCCTTGTAGCCAAGAAGGCAAATGGTCTCCTGGAGTACATTAAGAGGAGTGTGACCAGCAAGTCATGGAAGGTTTTTCATCTCCTCTACTCTGTCCTGGTGAGACCATGTCTGGAGTACTGTGTCCAGTCCAGGGCTCCCCAGTTCAAGAGAGAGGGGGAGCTACTGGAATGAAGCTAGCAGAGGAGGGGACTGGAGCATTTGTCTTACAAGGAAAGGCTGTTTAACTTGCAAAGAATTGAGAATTCATCTTATCAATTCACAGATTCACAGAACATTAGGGATTGGAAGGGACCTCGAAAGATCATCTAGTCCAATCCCCCTGCCAGAGCAGGATTACCTAGACCAAGTCGCACAGGCAGGTTGTAAACACCTCCAGAGAAGGGCAGATGTCAACAAGATGAGACCAAGATTCTTTTGGTGGTGCTCAGTGAAAGGATAAGGGGCAATGGGCACAAATGAACACAGAAAGTTCCTCCTGAACATGGGGAAAAAACTCTACATCGAGGGTGCCCAGAGAGCTTGTGGGGACCCCAGCTCTGGAGAGAGATTCAAAATCCACCTGCACACGATCCTGTGCAACCTGCTCTGGATGATCCTGCTCTAACAGAGGAGATGATCTTCAGAGGTCCTGTGAAAAATATTAGATGAGTTTCCATTACTTATTTCACCAAACCTCCTGCTGCAATTTCGAGTTTAGAAAAGTAAAATCTAGCAAAGTGTCTTTGAGAAAGCAGATGACAGCAGCTGTTTGGTTTTTTAAACACAGTTTCTGTTTGGTACAAATTAAAGATACAGCATGAGCTGCAGAGTGAATCTCCCCCTCCACAAAGTTCAAATCCTACAGCTGGAAACATGTTTTAAATAACTGTCCAAGTTAGTCAAGTTCATACAAACCCTCCAAAGTTCTCTATGTCAATACTGTGGGATTTTGAGCTCTTTAAAATCCTTCTTACATCACGAAAACACAGTAGATGCCTTACAGGAAATCTTACAGGTTAATCCACGAAATCTTACAGATGAATACCTTGAAAACCCTAGTCTGCACCATCTGATTTCCTATTCAACTACAATAAACTTTTGTATAGAATCAAAATTGTAACCATGAATATAGCTTGGAAAAAAGAAGGCTGAGGGATGACCTCAATAATGTCTATAAATTTGTGAAGGGTGGGTATCAAGAGGATGCAACCAGGCTCTTCTCAGTGTCATCTAATGATAACACAATGGGTGTAAGCTGGAACATAGGAGGTTCCACATAAATACGAGAAGGAACTTCTTCACAATGAGGATGACAGAGCACTGGGATGGGCTGCCCAGGGAGGTTGTGGAGTCTCCTCTGGAGAGGTTTAAAACCCGCCTGGATATGTTCCTGTGCAACTTGAT
>JAOXOE010000001.1:6139892-6206335 GCA_028565055.1 Phoeniculus purpureus
GATGTTTAAAACCCACCTGGATATGTTCCTGTGTGACTTGGTCTAGGTGATCCTGCTCTGGCAGGGGGATTGGACTGAATTTGTTCCTGCATTTCTTTATTTTAAGGAGAACTCATTCATGCTTCCTAGTGACTGACAATGATGCTCGCCTGAAGCAGGTAGCATGCTGGCAGGCGCCATATACACCCCTCCATCCAGGGCCTTTCACATCCACACTTGGCTGTTAACTGTCTTCTAGTGCACAAACACAGATGATCACCCGAACACCAGCCTCCGAGCTGTCGCCTTCCTGAGCTAAATGACTCCTGTTAAATGAAACCACTGAGGCACTTAAGAGACCAGCATTTTATGTCACGGGCTAAAGTGAAGAGAGTTACAGCTTCCTCTACAGACAGGGCTTCTGAAATTGCAAAGCTGTTCACTTCTGCTGAGTAAGGGGAGAATTCTGCCAATCTGTCTGAGTTTAGCCTCAGAGGAAAGAGTAATTATTTCTTGATTCATTCAGACAATCGGCCGAACAGGGTTTTGTCTCCTTTCAGATTTGGTTGTCTCTTTACTAATGCTGCGGACCTGTTGACAGCAGTGTAGATAAAACTACTAATCATAGAATCCTCAAGGAAGGAAAAGACCTTCAAGATCACCAAGTCCAACCATCTGTTTTACAACCCCTAGCCACTAAACCATCTCCTGAAGCACCATGTCTGCCTGTTTCTTGAGCATCTCCAGAGATGGTGCTTCCACCCTCTCCTTGGTCAGCCTGTTCCGATGCCTCACCACTGTTTCTGTGAGGAAAATTTCCTAGGATTCTCTGGATTTGTGATAGTCTCCTCTATCCAAGTCACGGTTCGATAGATTGGAACAGCACTGTTTGAAACCAAGCAGGTTTGGAGGAAAAGAAACCACAGGCCAGCTCCAGAAAAGGCCAGTATTTAAGTGAGGGTCTACAGAACGAATGTCGTGGACTTGACTTAATACGTTCCTCCTTTTTGTCTTCTGTTAGAACATGACAGATTTTGGGGGTTCTATTAATCCTTGGAAACTTGTCTTTGAAAATATGCTGATTATGAGTCTTCAAAGAAGCAGTTTTAAGAAACATCTGAGAGAAAGAGATTGTTGAATGAAAAACATCTGCCAGCAGCCTTTTGTCATTTAGCAGCTGACCCAGGTGAAGATGATTAACATGATGATTAGGCTACTGGACCAGAGTGAGAAGGTGGTAAATAACAAGATAGAAGAGCAGAAGCAGTGTGGACTGTGCAGAGCTGGTAAGGAAAATAAGCTGTACAGAATGATGGTTGAGGTTAAGAGAACTAAGGAAGTTTGTCTGGGGAGATGATAGCAATATGATCTTGTTCTTTTGTATCTCCTGAAGTTAGAAACCTGTGTTCAGGATCTATAGGAGTGGGTATAGCATGGGTGATGAAGAGGGGAGAAAATAAGGCTGCTTCTTATTGGAGATTAGATTCTGAGGATGATGGGAAGGAAAGTACACTGAATGAGTTTATATTGTCTAGTTTAGCCATGTGCTTCCCTAGGCCTATTTAATCTGTGTTTGTGGTGTAGCTGTTTACTTACCTTATCCTCTTCACTGTTTTATAAAGAGGAGAGGACAACTTGGTTAGTGTTAGCTAGTTGGTGTAGCTGGCTTCCTTGACACAGCAAGTAACAGTCAAAAGAGAATTAACCCTTGACAGGGAAAGTGAGAGAATCCCTCTTTGTTGGAGGGTGTGGCCAGGAAAGAGGTGTAACAGGGAATACAGACTGTTGTGGTGTTTGGACTTGTGTATAGTAGGTCTCTGTAAGAGATCTATCAGTTTGCTTCTGTGGAAAGGTGAAGTGTTAGCCCTGTGTTACAGAGAACTCTCTTAAGATAAAATGGTTGTGTATCTAGAGAACAACGAGCAGATTCATAGAATCATTAGGGATTGGAAGGGACCTCGAAAGATCATCTAGTCCAGTCCCGCTGTCACAGCAGGATCACCTAGACCAAGTCACACAGGAGCACATCCAGGCAGGTCTGTTGGAGTCCTAGTCTGTCTTCCTTTGTGTCAGGTAGTGATCACTGTGGTGTGCAAACAGGGATTGGGAAACTCAGCTGTTCTCATCTTTGATACAGGATTTCTTACCTTTCCTGTATGTGGCCTGATGCTTTTTGGTTTGTGATATGTAACTCTGAGACTAAAATCACAGAATAGTCTAGGTTGGAAGGGTTGTTCAAAGGCTCTTCTAACCTGGCCTTGAGCACTTCTGAGGGACCATCCACAGCTTCTCTGGGCAACCTGTTCCAGTGCCTCACCATTCTCATAGTGAGGAATTTTCTGCTAAGATCTAACCTAAATCTACCCACTTTCAGTTTGAAACCATTCCCTCTTGTCCGATCACTAGATAGCCTTGTAAAAATCAATTAAGGGGAACTCAGACTGTCTGATATGAGGAGGGAAAGAAGAATTTACATTTCTATAAAATCCAAGCAAAAAATATAGAGGGTATGTGAAGGTTTGTACATATCTATTTTTGCTTCTAGTCATTACCATTGGTCTCTTCATTTAAAAACATGATGTCTGGGCCCTGAGACTGCTAGGATCTGCACTCATGTCATGGGAACAGCCTGATCCATATAATCTTGAGAAGTATTAAGTTCTGCAAGAACATGTCATTCATCTAGCAGGGTGAGGGTTTCTCAAAGACTGCTTTAATGTGGGGTTCCACAGGAAAACAAAAAAGGACCATCAAAGCTGTTGCAATTAGGGTTTGGCTCTAGATCCAAAATATTTATGAATTGACACTGAAGTTGTCTCTTATGGATCATTCATTCACAATCTTGATTGCTAAAAAAAAATGACATTTACAGAAGAAATAAGTTATGAAGGAATCAGATTTCATTCAAGAAACCCTTGGAAAACAAGAGCACAAATGACAAAGCATCCTATTTAGAGCCCAGATGGCTGCATAAAATAAATAGCCATTTCCTTGGTGGAAGCATAGGCAATTTGGCTGTGCGAAGCTGCAATTCCAGCAGAGATCCCTGAAACAGATGTTAATATTGCTTGTGCATGGAAACTTTACTAAAAAGCAAGATGTTCAGGTAACATGAATGCAATGACTGACGACCTCGGATTTCTTTGTCTGTAGTAGATACGCACTTAAAACCATAACGTGACTGTTGTAGAGCCTGGGACAGAAACATCTGTGTGCGTGTTATGATGAGCTAACTTGTGGCTTCCTAGGATGTTTGAGATGTTTTGGTAATGCTTCTCTTTTTATAAGTGGTAGCCCAGTGAAATGTCTTTAAACCAAGAATTAAAATTCAGTCTGAACCTAGATATAAATAGATGGCGATATGTAGATGTAGGACTAGACAGATAAAGGTATAGTAATGCCTTTACAGAGCAGAAACAAGAAATTAATCTCTTATGTTCTTTGTGTCACATTAACTTAAAAACTGTCCTGTGTCTGTCTTTAAAAAGTCTGAGCTACCATTTCTGATGTACCTGGTCAGGCTAAAAAATAGTTCTGGCAGAAGAAGGGCTACTCATCTTTTCCTTACAGGGTTACATTTGTGACTCAAGTTTATCCTAAGAAGTGTACATGGCAGAAGGACATATTCTGGAGTCAATCCTAAGAGTTTCTCTGTGGACTGTGTACAGTAAGAAAAAAGTGGCAATTCAGAAAAAACCCTGTGACTATGGGTCTTCTCCAAAAGTTCTCATGATTTCTGTTTAGTAAATGTGGTACAACAGTCTCTTGGTTGACAGCAGCAGGGCACATCTCTCATGCAAGACTTGCACTTGTGTGACATCTTGCTGGTTGTTCCAGTCGAACACTATTCCATGAACATTCTAGAGAACTTGCACAGTGACTGAGTGTGTCTGTGAGGGGCTAATGGAAGTGCTGTCATTAGCTTCAGTGCATACAAAATCAGGTGGCAGTGTCCTTGTTTTGAAGCAGAAATGAGCTGCAGAGGTACAACATCTGTTGAACAAAGAAAGAACTTGCCATTAATACTGCTGGGACTATGGGAAAGACTGTGATTTACTCCATAAAATAAATGAAGACCAGTGGTCAGTGAAGACCGGTGGTCAGAGCATAGATTTGCGTTCAGTTTCTTGGTCAGCCTGAGGTGACTTGGCCTCCAGCAGACTACTCTGAAACATGGATGCTCTGGGGAAGGAAATCTGTCATCTGCACAGCTGTGTGCCCAATCTGATGGGGAAACACTGCAGTTTGTTGCAGTAGTGTCAGCATTCATGCTGGTGTTGTTAAAATATAGCCTACTTCAAGGTTTAGTCAGTAAGGATTTAGTGTTCTTGGATGTGAAGAAATGTTTATGCAGGAAGCCACAGTATCCATGTCGGTAGCCCAGTATGCTTGTTGTCATGGATGTCTGAGGCTTTCAGTTAACCTCCTGGGATTTGGGCTGACCTCAAGAGGTCCCTGAGGCAAAGCAAATGCAAAGCATTGAGCAGTTCTCTGGGTAAAATAGGAGATTCCACTCTTCCCCTCCCTCAAAAACATCCTATACTGGAACAGTTTCAGTAGAAGACAATTTAGTCTAACTACGTGGTTTAGAGCAGCAGCTTTGTGACTCAAGCGTGTTTATTGACTTCAAGATACCATGCTAATCTCCCACATCAAACTAAGTTAACTTATGATAAGAGAAAAGAGAAAATACTCCTTACAGAGTGATACCTGGGGAGAGATTAACAGAACATGTAAACCATTGCAAGGGATTTGATAACGTGTGGCAGAGAGTTGCTGCTGTCTCTGCTGAGTGGTGTTGCAACTGCTCAACTTGAAAGCATAACCTTGGTTGCTTGT
This sequence comes from Phoeniculus purpureus, assembly GCA_028565055.1. Classification (NCBI taxonomy): domain Eukaryota; kingdom Metazoa; phylum Chordata; class Aves; order Bucerotiformes; family Phoeniculidae; genus Phoeniculus; species Phoeniculus purpureus. The sequence continues at coordinate 6,144,711 of JAOXOE010000001.1, forward strand.
GTTGAGCAGCCTGTGCCCTGAAGAAGCAGTTGACATATGCTCTCTTGATAAAGTAGGTTCTGGAATCTCTCCCCAGCCTTACAGGCTGATTCTGAGTCATCTTGTTCAGCTCAGTGACAGTGAGTGAGCCCTTAAAGGATACCAGTTATTGCAACAGCAAAACGCCTTTGTCTTCCAAGGCTTAGCGTTTCTTGGTTAGAGCAGAGGAATGAGTAGAGCATTGTAATTCAGAATCCTAAATCGTTCGCTTGGCTGCTTTCCTTCTGATAGTTCCATCTCTACTACATTTTCCCCATCTGTAATAAGGGACATATGCCCGTGCAGGAAACTGAGATTTTCAGCTAAAAGTCTAGGATAAAATATACATTTTCCAAGAAAGCATCAGAAATCTTTCCAAAAAGAAATGGCTTTGCTTGATGCTAAATTGCAGCGCTCCTGCTGTCATATGACACTGCTTCTCCAAACACGCCTAAGTCAGCTGACGTAACACACTAAACACCACGCGTCCCAGCATTAATTTCAGTAGTCTTGACACCTCTGTATCATAGTGTTACACTTTACTCAGCTGTCAGCATGCAGTAAATGTGGTGGCACTGTCAGCCCACACAGACTAGGGCTTAGTATCACCAGGGGAGTGTTTTGTATGCTCACTCTGAGAAATTCCATTTTTATATGCTTTCTACATTTATAGTAATGATGGACTGGATTTGGCCCTCTTATCAAGTCGTGTCTAGGGCTAGTACTGTGAAAAACCCTAGCAATCATTCGCTGATTCTTCCTCTCTAAAGAATCCCTTTGTTTGACATAAAACCAACAAGCTCTGAAGTTGTTCCCCGAGTTTTGGAGGAAATGTGTATCTACTGGTGACTTGCTACTGGGACACCTGTTAGTCTGACCAATGAGACAATAAAATCAGACTCAAATTGCTTTATTCAGTAAAGATAAGTAGATAAAATCACAGAAAATAAAGTCACACTAAAGTAAATTCTTGCTTCATTCACAGCTGTTAGTTCAATGGAATTGCCTTTCTCCTGAAAAGCGCAGCTGCTCCAGCCCTGCCTGCAGCAGGCACATCTGCATGGGCTGTGAGGGAACTCTGGAGGGGCAGTAGGACTTTCCCTGAGCAGTTAACACTGCTTTCAAAAGACGTTAACAAGAAAGCAGCTTGCACTAGTTCTGGATGCACAGAGTGTTTTGTCCAAACCATACTGGTGCCCTTTCAGTTGGAAGCTCAACTGAGGGCTTGATTTGTAAGTTTCTCAGCACATCTTTGTTGACAGATCTCTGTCTTTCAGGTTGTAGAAGTAGATTTTATGCAACTTTCTGTATTCTACCCCTTAGTAGCTTCCTTGCTACAGGTGGCCATGTGTCCTTACAAGCTGGTAGAGCTTTGCAAAGACCTGAGCTGAACAAGACCATCAGCTGTGCTGCACAAATGTTATTGGGGTATCTCGTGTTTGCTGATAATGGGGCCCACATCTCTGCCGGTGCAATTAGCTGTGTGTAGAAGTGCCACGTTAGACCCAGATCCAATTCTGCAGTTTGTATCTGGGCAAGAACAACCCTAGGTACCAGTATAGTTTGGGGACTGATCTGCTGGAGAGCAGCGTAGGAGAAAGGGACCTGGGGGTCCTGGTGGACAGCAGAATGACCATAAGCCAGCAATGTGCCCTTGTGGCCAAGAAGGCCAACAACATCCTGAGGTGAATCAGAATGGGGGTGGTTAACAGATGGAGAGAGGTTCTCCTCCTCCTTTACCCTACCCTGGTGAGACCGCATATGTAATATTGTGTCCAGTTCTGGGCCCCTCAGTTCCAGAAGGACATTGAACTGCTGGAGAGAGTCCAGCACAGCCAGATGATGGAGTGGAACATCTCCTTGATGTGGAAAGGCTGAGGGAGCTGGGTCTCTTTAGCTTAGACTGAGGGGTGACCTCATTAATGTTTATAAATAGGTGAAACCTGGGTCCCTTCCAATCTCTAATGTTCTGTGAATTTGTGTGGTCAGTAGTTAAACATACAGGGCTTTTTTTTAATCCCCTGTACTGACTTGGCTTTTACTTTACAACTCCTTCAGCTTATGCCACACACAATAGGAACCTATGCCTTAGTCTGTCATTTCTAAATGAGAATAATAACCCCCCTTATCTCACAGGGAAACAGTGAAAATAAGTCATTAGTGTATTGGAAATGGCCTGATAATGCACTGGCAAGCACAAGAACAATGCTGATTTTAGAGCTTGATCTAAATAGTATGCAAAAAATAAAGCTCTAGACCAGTAATGAACAGTGACAGAAGGAGAAATTATTGAATTGTTGCTCATTTAGTGAGCGTGATTCCTGCTGTGCTTTGGATGAAATTTGTCCTGTGGGGAAAATAGAAAGACTAGGATAGCTCTTACAAAAAGAGGAATGACTTATGGTTGCAGAGACAGGCTTAAATTTAGCATTTCCCCACTTTGGAGTGATAAGTGTGGCCATCCAATGCCATTTCAGAAAATAGTGTGTGAGTGTTTGATTTGGGTGATCGTCTGGCTTTTGAAAACTGAACTGGATATGTAGCAATTCTGGCCTGAGGCATTGTCCTAGTACCTACTGGGGGTGTCTGCTAACTGAAAGTGCTGAAATGCCTGAATCTGCAAAGATGTCTCTCGTTCCAGCTACGAGAAGCTGTCCAGGCAGTATGTTCTATCACTCCATGTGGGAAAATACAAGCTTTGTCATGAGCAAATGGAGCTTCTATTCTGGTGAAAGAGGGAGCCTATTCTGGAAGTAATTGTACCTGGGGAGACAGTCACCAGTATCCCCATTCCATTTCTTTCTCTCTTTTAGCTTGGTGCAATCAAGGAATGAGGCTGAAAAACGTAGTCTACCTTTGATGAGTAAATGGGTTTGTGGAAAACAGAATGGATTATAGCTTCCTAAATGTCAGTGGATTTTCATAGGTGGAGCATGAATTAGCCTTCTCTTAAATTGCAAACCTTTTCTAAAATGTGTTTTCTGGAATGGATTAATTTGATATATATATTTTTAATGCTCAAAAAGCCATAGCTAGAATTTCTTATCATGGGTTAAGTGTTTTTGCCTCTCTCGTCCTTGGAAAAAGCAGAAATGCTTTGGCTGAAATTTTTTAAAATTCCCACTGTGAAAACTTCTGCCCAAATACTTGTAAAGGAGATAAACTGTAAACAGTTGAACACAAGATCTAATGAGAGGTGTCAAGGAGTATTAATAATAAATGTTATTTCTAACCATGTCTGTAATAATACATGATAGGATATTTAAGGTAAAGAGCTGCAAGTGCAAAGTGAGGCAAAATGTATGTACTCTTCTTTTACATTTTAATGGAACTAATTAATGAGGAGGGCATGCTTTTGATAATGCTTTAATTTATTCTTTGATTAAAAAGTAGAAGTCTCTCATTAGTGCAAAAATATCTTTTTGGGTTGTGCTTCTGGAGTGTATAAAACAGATCAGTGCTGATATAAACTGGGAATTTCAAAATTATTGTTTACATTGCATACCATTCCTGCATCATTCATTGTGGATTTACATCATAATTAGTTTGCTCTGTTTTCCCTACAGTGAGCTTGACTTGAAATGGGAAACTCCACTGGATTTAACTGTTGCACCTGATTGCTTTTTTACTTTCAGACAGTGCCCGTAAGGCATCTATTTTTGTTTTATTTTATTTCTATGAGAAGGAGGGAGGAAAAAAAAATGCCTCTGTATTTGATTTATCAAATTACTTCTTTTCAGTTTTATGTAAGGTGACCTTTGCATTTGTAGGATGGTATTTTGATTTTAAAATGTTGCTTTAGCTAGCTCAGAGTTCTGTGCATATAGATTAATTTACGTTTTTCCCCTGTAGACCTCATTTGGGGAAAAAGAATCTAGTGTAGCAGTTCCTCTTTAATGCCAGGCTCTGTAATTAGTATCCTCTTTCTACTTACTCCCTATTTTGATAAAGTATTAATTTATATTAAATAGCATGTGTGTGCGTAGAGTGTGTGAGGTGCTCCCTAGCTGCAGCTGCATTGATGGAAATAACAGGGGATGGCTCCAGCGGGAGAATGTAGTTGCACCTTTGGATAAATGTACGATTCTGATACTTCTCTGTGCCTCACTTTGATGGATGGTACTCTCCCCAGGCTAAAGGGTTTATGAGGTCTTTACATTACTAAAACATTCTTGAGCTAAAGGTAAAATCCTGCCAGCTTTCAAGAATTTCATCTAGATAGTAAAGAATTTGAGCGTTACACTGGCATGGAGCAGTGCTGTGGTCCTTCTGCAGGTTGTCCTGCTCCCTCAGCAGAGTTGGGCTGTCCTTGGTCAGCCTTGGGCTGGCTGTTCCAGCCCTTCTGCTCACCAGCTCTCACCTTTCCCTTATGCCCGGTGTTTGCCAAGCAGTGGGGTATGGACATTCGGGTGTAGATTGAAGGGTTCCTGCTTTTTGCCAACCTGCTCGGGTGCAGTGTGCTATCCTTTCTTGTATCCCCTGACACTGGCAGAGAAAAGAGGAGCATAATGGTGTGGTTACCCACTATAGAGTGCCGAGCTCAACCTTAAAGCTGTCAAAACTGCTGCAAACAGAGGCTTATTGGTTTCGAGCAGTCTGTTCTCAGCATTCTGTTACAAAAGGGTCAGGTTCTGAAGTAAAGTCACAGCCTTCCCCTGCCCTTGCTTATTCCTGCTGTGTGGCTGTGACAAAGGAGGAAGATTTTCCTTCTAGAAAGGCAGGATAAGATCCAGAGCATCTTGTTGGCTAAGTAGAACAGATGGGAAGCATAGCGCTTTGCCCTCCTCAGCAGGTTAGAATTTGGCGGATTGTGTAGGAGATTTAATGTGGATATGAATAAATAATAGAGAGAAGGGAAAGAAATATTTGCTCAAAACAGAGTTTACAGAACGATAAGCTCTACTGATAAATCAGTCCAAAAATACTTCCTTGTTGAGCCTCATTTTTCAGCTCCTTTGACAGCAGATAGTGTCCCAGTTTGAAGGGCTTTCTATGGATTTCACTCCCACAATTTCTCCCTTTCTCAGCAACGTTCCATCTTGCAGTTTTACTAATGCAGAGCTCCTCCTCATGTAAGGAAAAAACCCCCAACAATTTAGAAAGGTTGACCAAAGGCAACTCACCAAAGCATCGTCCAGAGCTCTTTGAGTGGCAGCACTATCTTACCAGTCCTATAAATACTTGGTGTCACCCCATGCACATCTTCCTTGGATTTTGCATTTATTTTCTCCCTGCATTATACACCAACATGGGTAGCAAAATATGAAAAAGAGGAGACAGCAGAGATTAGGGGCTGGAAACATTTTCACAGCAGTATCTTGTCAGCTTTCCAGCACACTCTGACTTATCGAGATCCAAACACTCACAGCTGGTGCATATTTTAATGCCAAATGACTGGCATGGTTGAAATTGGAATTCACAGTCTCTCGATGCACCGTACTAGCGCATTTAGTCAGCACATTGCTTTTGTGCAACTCTTTCAAAGTTAAGTTACGTTTCAATGAGGGTATTTTCATGGAGGCAGTGTGAACTTGCACGGAAGAGTATGTGGCTTGGCGTGCCAAGCGGCTGTATGTCTGATTAAAATTAGAAGTAAAACAACATGAAAAACCCTGCTAATTTACTGCCCTAAAATTGTCAATTAGAGCAGTGCCAAGCAGTCTGGCAAGAGCTCCAGCCCTTCCAAAAGGCAGAAGAGCAGTGCCAACTCTGAAGCAAAGGAAAGCGGAGGAAATATTTGTCAACTCTATCCAATAACTGGTCACGTAATAATTGGTCAGTAAATTCTCCAACCTGAGTTTTTTGGCTGATGGTTGGAACAATGCCTGGCTTTGTGGGGGCTTTGGGAGTTGGGGCCTTTTGTTTCAGGTTTTGTAAAAAATTATTGTAAAAATGTTTTATCAGAGCATTTGTTTTCATTGATGTTGCGATGGGCTGCTGTGTATCTCCGTGCTGAGCTGCTGCTTCTTCATTGTCATGTTTCCTCAGTAGCTCAGTTTATAATGTCGGTTGTCTTTGAAATTTGAAATAATCATAAATTTCTTACAATGGCACTAGAGGAAAGAAATGTTTTGAGATGAGCTGCTTCAATGATATCTGATCTATAGTCTATATCAGTCTTCTGAAATTCAATGGCTAGAAAGATGAAGGCCATTTCCTGCCAAAGAAGTGCAATTGAATTCTGTAGTATGATCTTGCTGTGAGTTTGATTCCCTGAGCACAGCTAAGAGTATCACTGTGGGGTAAGGACCCACCCCATCACATGGGCACGTTTGGAATCATCACTCGAACAATATTGCTGGAAACACCAGTGCTGTGGTGTTTGACCATAGGCTCTCACAGCTCGAGAGGGTCCTAAACACAGCCTAAACTATTCTAGAGTCATGGAGCAACTCAAACATAGTTCATTAAAATTCTTACTAGACTATGAAATGAACTGAGTCCAACTCAATTCAGTGGAAGCAAAGATTCCATGATGAGAGATGCTTTTGAACTCTCCAGACCTACAAGAGTTTTCAGTTTTTTTCATGTGATCCATATGTTTGCAAGCAATTATCACACTGGTTTAATTTGACACAGAGGGAGGCAACAAATCAGACAGTACTTCTATTGCAACCCAGATTTTGTGGGACTTTATTCTGTGAGCTTCTCTTTCTTTCTTGTTCTACTCTTTCTTTTTTTTCAGCCCTAGATTTGGGGTTATTTTAATGACTGCAGTGTGTTCAGACTTTAAGGATGAACAAAACAAACTATAATAAATGTGCCAATGTTAAAACTTAATTAAACACCTTGTTAAATAAAAAGTTGGGGGTGAAAAAAATACAGAAATCAAAAAATAGAGCAAAATCTGGGCAGTTATTGAAAAAGATGTGGAAATGACAATAAGCAAAGGTGTCATAGGACTGTAAGAACAGAGGTAATGAGGCTAACTCTTGTATATGCTGCATTGGACAGTCTGGACAAGGGGCAATGGGTGTCAGCTGGAACATAGGAGGTTCCACATAAATATGAGAAGGAACTTCTTCACAATGAGGGTGACAGAGCACTGGGATGGGCTGCCTAGGGAGGTTGTGGAGTCTCTTCTGGAGAGGTTTAAAACCCGCCTGGATATGTTCCTGTGCAACTTGATCTAGAGAATCCTGCTCTGGCAGGGGGTCCTTTCCAATCCATAATGTTCTATGATTCTTTAGAGGTCACTTCCAATCCATAATGTTCTGTGATTCTGTAATATATCAAGCAGGTAGGGAAAACGGATAAATTACATGTTCTTCCAGCTCTGGTGTGATACCCACCTCCTCCTTCGAAAAAAAACCAACTAGGCAGGTACAAGATTTAGCCTTTCAACAGTCCTTCAGGGTTATAAACAACTATTAAACTGGTGTCTGGAATGGATAAGGTAATAAAAAGAACCTAAAAGGCTTGATTTTGATTTCATCTTTAATCTTCTAAGAGGTCTATAAGTTCTAAAAAGCACCTATCAAGTAATACAAGGATTCTCATTTTCTTAAGTGTTCTTAAAAATCCAGACAAGCAAACAAAACACTGCCTGTTTACAACCCAAGTACAGGTTCTAGGAACTCCTGCAACTATGAGTAATAAAAAACACATAAATGTTTACAAAGACCTGTATTTTGGAGGGGGTTTAGCGAACATTTTTGCCAGTATACCCACAAAAACAGTACTAAATGTCAAACAGAAAACCATTTTTCTGCAATCATTAGGGCCCATCAGCTTGTTCAAGAGAAATTGGATAAAAACAATCACTTTATTTCATTTTCAAACATGTTACTGTTTGCACAAATCTCTGATACACAGGTTAAAGCAGCAAATGCAAAATCTTTTTTGCTGCAAGGCACTGAACTCTGTATTGCCTGCATCCCCACTTTGTGCCTCCATGTGGGAGCTGGTAGACCCCTTGGTTCATGAGGCAACAGAAATAAATTTATCCTTTGCATTTCACCACGATTTTGTGGTTGTTCCTGCATCCTGCTTGTACCGGCTCACATACAGCTAAGACTTAAATTTCTCCTTGAAGAGAGGGTGAGGAATGCTCAAGTGGTTTAGACTACTCCATAAATACTTCAGTTGCCTGTTTACCCTGCAGCCAGTATCATCACTTGACAGGACCTTTGCAATAACAAGAAAAAAAACCTCGTGTATTTTAGACTAAATAGAAAGTGTTAGTTTCTGAAAACATAATCAGTAACAGAGATGGTTTCAGAGAATCCGGTTTCTTTAACTGACCTTTAAATACTTAACCATAAAAATACGTAATGGGAACTGGTAGGCGAGCATGAAACAAGGGACAACTCACCCTTGCACCAATCTGATTTACATGTACAGAACATTTTCCCCAACACAGCAAACATAGGCACCTACCTGGCAACACACCAGGAAAATGAAGAGCGTGATCGCCGTCCATAGTACCTTCTCTCTGAATTGGATCTACACAACAGATTGGAGACGTTAACATGTTTGCTGTAAGCAGAATTTTCACTGTACCCTCCCATTAGTGCGAAGAGCTCTATGGTTCAGAAGTGAAGTTATTGAACAAGAAGGTATCATTTCTCATTAGCAATTATTTTAAATATGATTCCAGACTTACAGAGAGAGACAGTCATGGGCTTCTGTGTATTCAAAGAGAACCTGTATGGAACCTGGCAGCACAGCTGGCCTTCAGCCAATACAATAGATTTTGTGGTTAGGGTTCTAATCTGGTGGCTATTTACAAAAAAGCAACAGCACGGCTGCTATCCAACAAAACAGGGACATACCAGAACAAACATGAAAGATTAATGCCAACGATCTTGTCGATTCACGATAAGCGCTCCAGGCTTCAACAGACTGGAGGCACTGTTTTGCAAAGCTAGAAGTTACTAAAGTAAACTAAAGGACTAGAAAGTTTTAAAAGAAATTTAACTGCTGTGAAGATTACCAATAGTCACTAACTACATTGAAGAGAATCTCAGGGCCACATCATTTGAGCCAACAGTGCCAGGTGCCAGAAGAGAAGAATCACAAGATTTAGGTTTGAATCAGAGGATCACTCAAAGCTTGGGACAGAAAGAAATGCACTGAGGGGATGATTCTATGATTCTATAATTATGTTTGAGTTCCCACCTCTCCTCCATGGACCACAAAGACAAGGTTAAGTGTGTTCACTGTAGGCAAGAGTACAGCAGCTACTAAAACGTGACATGAGCTAACAGGTAAGAGAGATGCAGCAGAAACACCTTCTGCCACCAACCACTGAAATCTGCCTGTAAAAAGGTAACAAGAAAAGTGGTTAGTGCCTGCTTTTATAGGTACTCAACACCCACTAATGAGAACCTTCAAGCCGATGCAGCGTAGCAGCTTTGCAAGCACAAGAAAACCCAGATGCAGTCTGTGTCTTTTAAGCAAAAGGATGCACTTACTTAGAGGCAAAATAATCCCAGTAATTTCATTTATTTACTGGCACCGCCTCAATCTTTTAAAAAAAGAGGCCAGATACTAAAAATACCTACAGCACAAAGTTAGAAAAAAACACAACAGTGACAGCAGCAAATAAATCCAAACAGTATCTTCTGTTAGACTTTATGCAATGCTGACCCACTTTGCCAAGTGCTGTTTGGGTTCTGTAATTCAAATCAGTACAGGCTATTAGAAAGAAAAAAGCTTAACCAAGTTCTCTCTGCAGCCCAACAGTTCACCTTGGCTCTGAAGCATCAGTCAGGCTCCATGATGCTCTGGCTCTCTGTAACTGCAGTGAGGATGAGCATCAGAGAAATTCTGCATCTTCCAAAAGACTGTTTTTCACAAGGAAAACAGTCTCTCTGATTCAAAAGGACAAAAAAAGGAGGCGCCTGAATCCATATGCCAGGAACAGCAAAATACAGACTGGTACCAGAACATTCCAGCCACAGATACGGTAACAAGCACAGGGACAGAACATTTTATCATCTGAGCAGATTCAATTGGACATTTTATTCCTCTGGTATTTGTCTTAAAACCTGTGAAAATGAAGGTACTTCAGCATCATCATCTTGGTGTTCTGAACAGCACGTTCTGCTTGGAAAAATCTGTGCTTATGAGGGGAACAGGAACTGGTATTACAGACTCCAGAAGTGGTGATTGCTTCTGTTAATCAGGTTGGCCAAAACACAAAAGCAGCAGCACTCCCTAGTGACAGAGGAAGACCAGTCCCTCATCAACAATGATGGCAAAGTGATTCAGAGGCCAACTTCATTTTCACTTAACAATCAATACAAGTTCTTCGTATTTTCTTGTCCTGGCCTTAACCAATCCACTAAAGCCATTACTAATGACATCTGACAGGGACAGCTCACAAGAAAACAATAAATAACAAAGAATTATGGTTACAGATATGTCACTTGATAAAATACACATGACAAAGGGACACAACTGAAAATGGTTAAAGGGCTCTTCAGTCTACAAAACTGTTCCCAACATTCATTTTCACTTTAGGTTTGTACAAAGCTGGTAACTGGCGACTGCTTTGACTGCGACCTAGATAGTAATAAAGACAAAGTGACCCAAATAGAGAGGACAGGAATCTCAGCATCTCTCTGGACATCCTTTATCTGCTCTGGAGGACATGGACAGATCACACCCCTCTCCCTCTCTGGTAAATAGAGAGGACAAAAAAAACCCAGAAAAATCAGAGCTGTCAACGAGGTTTAGAGAAACATCAACATCTAGATTTGTCTCACCTTGTTCTTCCCATCCAGCTCACTAGACAAAAATGAGATTATCAAGTACTCACAGACATGCCCTAACTTGGCACCACAAGACTGATGCAGAAACAAAGATGGGCACCTTCCATCCACATCTGCTGCATCCAGATCTTAGCTCTAGGTTCTAGCTCTGTATATCCCTGCTCTTAAGATGCCTTTGTCTGACCTGAGTAAGTTGTTTAGAACCCTGTCCCAGGAAGAAAAGGTGCTGGAAAGCAGTAAGACAGAAGGAGCACAGAGGAGGATAACGGGCAGTTATCCTCCAGAGGAGAATAACGAGCAGTTTTTACTGTATCTTCTCCATTCAATCCAGCAGGCTCAGCTCTGGTTACTGGTGCAAACATCTGCACTCAGTCCTAACCTTCAAGAACCTCTCATCACCCAGAAGGGATTCTCTTGGACAGTATCATATTCTACCTGTACACTTCCTTTTAAGAATATAAAATTGAACTTTTGGCTCTTAAGGAACTTTCATTCCTGTCACAATGACTATCAGGTCCATTCATTACCCTAGAACCTTTGTCACCTAAGAGTGGCTTGGAGTATTTTGACAAAGCAGGTCTCTTTCTGATCCACAGAAAATAACTAATCTTAATATAGAAAATGTGTCAGAAAATTAGAGGAGTTTCTAGGGCTACAGGAATAGAAAATAAGTAGTAAATTAAGGGCAGGGCCTGAAGTTGCACCAGGGCAGGTTGAGGTTGGATGTTAGGAAGCTCTTCCTCATGGAAAGAGTGATCAGACACTGCAATGGACTGCCCAGAACAGTGGTGGAATCCCCATCCCTGGAGGTGTTTAAGAAAAGATTGTATGTGGCACTTATTGTCATGGTCTATGTGACTGCGGTGATGTTAGGTCATCAGGCTGGCCTTGATGATCTCAGAGGTCTTTTCCAGCCTCAATAACCCTGTGATTCTGATTTTAGAACAGCAACAAAGAAGTCACATCCAGTAGGAGAACAGGGACTAATTTCCTGAACTATATCACAGATCACTCTCCCACTTCATCAAGGTGAATTGTGGCTGTGGAAGTAGAAAAAACTGTGGTAAAGAAACCACTAATTTTGTGGTTTCTGAATTACAATGCAAGTCTTTCCAAAGCAACATATGAGCCAGCTCAAAGCCCAGATCTGTGACCAATACTCAAAGCTAACAGTGGTATCCACAGAACTCTACTCTGTTCTAGTACGTTAAAGTAGCTCTAATCATATGAACTAGAGATGAGACTTGTTCTGAATAATCAGCATAAAGAGGAGCAACTCATCAGAAGCCTGTTAAGAACTCATCATCATGGTAACCTTTTACTTTAACATGGATTCTCCCTCCTTCAAAGAACAGGTCCCACTTTAGGGCCCGCTGTCTGCATCAATATTGTAGTCTTGAACACCACAACAACAGTAAAAACATAACAGGGCACTCACTTTTCTTTCCGGCTTCTGGATTTCGGGTAGCACTGCACAGAACGGCTTAATAACTTCTAAAAATTTTACTATTCCAGAAGAAACAAGTATGCACACATAGGAGAAGAGAAAAAAACAACAGATTAATGAGCTTTTCTGAATTTTTTTATTTATTTTTTTAGTTTCACTTCTAGGAGAAAAAAAGTGTAAGTACTCCCTTGCAAGTGAATTATTTCAGGAACACACACTCAAATATCTGAAAACTAATGCTCTCTTCTTAAAACAGAGAAAAAAGTTAAAGACAATTCTTGCCCTACTCAGATTTGGCCCATTCATTTTTGCCACAGTTGGAATAATCTGCGAGAAGCGGCACTATACACATCACCAGAAGTGAACTTAATTGTATTCCATCTAAAAATAAGTGGCCTAGTATCAGTCTGTGCTACTTAAACACTGAAGGAAGGGGCCCTGACATCAAGAAATATCCATGTAGAGATGAGCACCTTGTCTCTTACAGATATATTCAGCTGAAAAAATAATTCAGTCACTAAAATATGCTTAGAAAACATAACTTAAATCATTTCAACACTTGCTCTGATAGAACTTGGGGGATTTGATTTTAACTTCTGATCCATCACTCTTTACGATTTAAAAACACTGAAAAGCTCAACAGTTTGTATTCACTTTCTGGAAAATAAAGACCTTTAAAAGTCAAAGCAGGTGTCCAAATCTCGGACATGACTCCCAACAGTCTCACACAGGCACAGAAAGCAGAGGTACGCAGACTGCGAGCTGAGGTAGACAACATCCTGGTGGCAATGCCACCCCGTGCTGTGACACATCTCTCCTTTATCTACCCCGAGCCCCGCACAGACCATCAGGAGGTGCTCACGGAGCGGCTCCTACGTTAAAATGCTGAGGGCAGAGGGGGAACTAAAACAACCCGGCAGAGAGCTACTCTGCTCTGCTGTGGGGAACCCGCCAGGGTGGCACCTCACACCGCCGGGCCGCGTCCTCCCCGCAGTGGGGAATCGCGCCGGCTCACCCGGGCCTCCCACCCAGCCCCGGTATTCACTGCCCACAGCGTGACCTCCCCTCCGCGCCCCGCTGCTCACTGCCACGGCGGGGCCGCCCCCGCGCCCCGGTACTCACTGCCCATGGCGGGGCCGCCCGCCGTAGCCGCTGTCCGTCACCGCCGTCCCCGTTCCCGTCGCCGACGCCGGCCGGCGCCGTCACGTGACGCCGGCCGCAGGTTCCAGCCCCCCCTACGACTGACGCGCAGGCAGCGCTCCGGACTACTACGGCCGCCCCGAGGGAACGGCACCGCTGAAGGCCCCTTGCTGCCTCCTGCCAGGCGGGGAGTACTCGAGGATAATCGCCGCCGCAGAACGGATCAGGCAGTCAGCGGGGCAGCCACAGTGGCCGAGGACCCGCGGGCGGGCGAGCACCCACAGTGCCCTGCGCGGCAGCGGGGCGTGGGAACGCTGTTCCTACCCCTGAGAGAGGGTGCTGCTCGAAGAAGTCCTCGGTGCTGGGAGTGGGGAAACTGCTCTCCCGCTGCGAACCGCAGCCCTCGGCGGTGTTCTGACCCTAGGTTTCCTTGGTGTTGATACAGGAGAGGCCACAGCACGAGCACTGGGCTCACCACTTTGGCAGTGCTACTCCCCAGCCTTCTTTCTTTGCTTATCGATGTAGAGGTTCTTTGTGAGATAAATTGTACAAAAAGTACTGAGCACGACACAAGTGTCTGTTTGGGCAAAGTATCTAACAGACGGGAACATCCAAACAAAATGTACCCCTATCCCCAGGAAAGATGAGCTGTTATACTAAATAATGTTCACATTTAAAAACAGAAAGGAAGGACAGGCAGAGCTCCAGCCATTCTCAGGAAAGGTGATCTCAACTTGGAAGAGTCAACCTGGCTGAGAGTACTGGGGCTGTTTAGTCTGGACAAGACAAGGCTGAGAGGGGATCTTATTAGCATCTATAAATATCTGAGGAATGGGTGTCAAGAAAAAGGAGCCAGTGCCTTTTTAGAGGTGCCACATGATGAGGGGCAAGGAATAAAAGCTGGAGCACAGGAGGTTCTACCTCAACATCAACCTATTTACTGTGAGGATGATTGAGTACTGGAACAGGCTGCCCAGGGGGGTTGTGGATTCTCCTTCTCTGGAGGCTTTCAGAACCTTCCTGGACATGTTCCTATGTGACCTGCCCTAAGTGATCCTGCTTTTGATGGAGAGGGCTGGACTAGGTGTTCTCTAGAGGTCCCTTCCAACCCCTACCATTCTGTCACTCTGAGACTGCCCAGGGACCATGGCAAGAAATCCCTGAGCAGACATTTAAATGGGAATATGTCATAACTAGGTAAAACTGTTCAGAATGTATAAGAAGTTGCAAAGTTTGCTAGACCAAAGTGGAAGAAATGTGATTTCCTGTCACTGTGATTGATGTTCTAAAACCATCAAGGGAAAACAGACAAACCCCAAAAAAGTCATGATGTTTGGGGTTATTTTGCTGCAGAGTCATTTTTTGTAAGTCCCTTTGACCTCCTCCTTCTTCTCGCCCTTCCAGCTTCGAGTGTTTATGAAAGAGGCTACTACATCTTTCAGCACGATGTCTCTCACACTCTTTGCAGGCTGCCTTATCACACTTTCCAGTTTCACTTGCCACAGTTTGCTCTTGCTTGGTCACAACTTCATCCTTCCTCCAGCATGAGCAAGATTTTGTGTGGAAACAAAGGACCTCTGAATGAAGAAACCGAACCCTCAGGCCATGTTCATGAGAACAGGTGAAATGGCAGCCTGGGACTGGCAAAGGGATGGTTTCTTAAATGCACTTCCCTTTGGCCTTACTAGTGAGAAGGTACAAGCTCCTTGTCAACACAGAAGAATAAGCCAATGGACCACTTAACAGTAGTATGTTGGGGTTCTGAAAAAAAAGAATCACCTGCCAAACCAGAAGAAGGACCCTGAGAAGAATTCCCCAACTAGGAGGTAGTGTTTCTGTTCAGGCCAGCCTCTGGAAATTGATTTGGCCTCTACAAAATACAGTTCTAAAATACAGCATGATTCAGGAATCATTTTACTCTGCAACCTTGATGTGAAAGCAAGTCTGTTCCAGAAAGAAACAGAACAGCAGTGCCTGAAGCCTTCACAGCCATCCTGCAAGGCACAAAGAACCCCCTCCAGGAATCCTGCTTTAGCAACTCACATACTGAGAGGAGCTGCAGCAGATCTCATTCCTGGCCCACAGGAAAAGAGATGAGAGAATCCACCATGCTCTGCTGTAGAAACAGCTCATTCCCAGGCACAGGGAAGCATTTATTCAACCAAATAGCACAAACGCTTCTGTGACAACAAACTGTTTCCACACATTCCAGGGAACTTCCAAGTGCAGGTAAGCAACATGACAGAAGGCACTCCACAGCGACCTCACTGAGCTGCCCCCCTCAACTGGATTTTTGGTTGTTTTTAACTTTCAAAAGATGTGTTGTAGAAAATACTACACAGAGAACAAAAAGTATCTAGAATAACAGGCATTACCTGTCATCTTTAGGTATGTCCCTACTGAAAAAATTGCTTAATCATTACAAAATTTGTTCCATTCTCTTGTTCTGTTTTGGAAAACTAAGAGTCATAAGGATCTGGGTTTGTTCGTCTTCAGAGGAGGAGGCACCAAACACAACTGAGAGTGGGAGTTCATCCGTTGAAAACTTAGATAAATGTGTTGGTAAGAATGTCTTCCTGCTGCTGGTGGTGTAGGGTTCCAATGCCAACTGCTGGGGCTGGTAAAGCAGGTCTGCTCACAAGACGGAGCTGAAATTTGAGTCAGGAGGAAACTATTAATGAAGCACAAGCACGGGATTATATCCTGGCAAGCTCTGATGCCATGGTGTTATCTGCTGTCAGATTCTGGATTTCCAGTCCCAGCTGGAAGCCGTGCAAGGACTTATTCTTCATCTCCTAGAGACCAGGGCTCCAAGAACATTATAATGCATGATTTGACAGAGCAATGGCAGCTTTGGATTCTCCTAGTCCAAGCATGTTGTTTCCTACCTGGAGTCTTCCATCATGTCTACTTTGACTAAACACTGGGTGAAAGAAAGCTCTGATCCTGCTCGTCTCCACTAAATGGTGCTATAAGTAGCTTAAATTAGAATACCTTCGGTTTAGGCCTCAGGATTAGGATTTTGGGTAGGCACCCCAGAATTTTGTATTCAGGAACTTCAAACTTCATTTTAAAGACCTAAACACCATGGGAATTGGGAACCTCTTACCTTAAGCCCCAGCTGCTTTTCAAACCGCGGTGACACAAAGGACCATGGACCCATGTTCTGTGGCTCTTCCTGACTCCAGATGAAGACTAAAGGAAGGATAAGGGTACAGTACAAAAGTACATATTGATCTTTTCAGCAGCTCAAGAAAAGCATTTTTTCTCTTTTGTAGCACCTCTATCTTTTTTGTCCTGGCACTGCCTTTGAAACGAAGGCGTGCCAGACTGAACTCCCCTGCAGGTCACAGCTTGAAGTCAAACCAAAAGCATATCCACCATTAGGGTGTATGGTGGGTCTATTCTGCTTTTCTACTGCTGTTTTCAAAAGCTACTTAGTGGAGCAGACTGCAAAGACCAATTTAAAAAATGCTGCAAGTGGTTCACACTGATTTTCAGTAGTGCTTTAGGGAAGATACAATAGCAGAGAGACAAGTTCTTCTAGCACGGATGATTAACATTTGTGTTGACCCACTCCAGAAACACTAAACACTGTGAGGAAGAGCAAAGAGGAAAAAGCCACTACAACTCCTCGTCCTACACAGCAAGCAACAGATTTTAGTTCAGTACTTCAGAGAGTCTGGAAACACAAAGGTAAAGCCTGGCTGACCTTTTACATGACTGTATTTGCTCAGCTCTTGCTGTAGAGCTTCCAGGGGGAAAGGACACAGTTCTTCAAGTCTCAGGATAGCAATGGTGTGCTGTTTCTCTCCGAGCGTCTCTCTTTGCTTCACCAAAGCATAGTAATGCTTTCCAGAACACAGGATCACCTGCGTGACACTACAGAAAAAGTAGAATGTTTCTAAGTTCAGCGTTTTACAGAAACTCTGTGCAGAATAGTTTCACACTTTCAATAAAAACAATCAACCAACAATTAAAGAGAAATTTATGCCTAGACTATCTTTTCTCTCCTTTGCCTTCCCTTCATTCTCATTCCCCTCCAGTGGCTGGCCAACCTTCAGGCACAGTATGCCAGAGCCCTGAGGTCCTGTTTCTTCAATAATCCTGGGAAAATTACTCCCATGCCAAAGAGGAACTGCCTGCTGGAGACAGACAATACTCTCCAGCAATCAGAGACGTCTGGCTGCCTCACCTTACTGGACAAAGGCAAGGAGATAAACCTCACCCTTTGTGCCTCATCATTCCACTTCAAGAACATAAGACACTAAAATGCACCCACCCTCTTGATTGTGAGCAAGGATGCAAACATCAGGAACACTGTCAGACTCAGGTACTACTGGGACAAGGACAAGGTAAGAACCTTAGGAGGGAAAAGAAAATGAAGGGCCAGACTTGCCCACTGTGAAGATTCTCTATAATCTGAAGGGTGGGAGACATACACACACTCTAAAGACATCCACCATAAAGCTTCTTGACCCCAAAGTCACCTCTTTCATATCACTTCAAACTTGAGCTGTTAGGTATAAGAAAGGGACAGGACATCCTTTGCGAGCTTTTTCTCTAAGAAAGCAGAGCTACCTTTTAGGATCTACAGAGGAGTCACCAATGACAGGCTTGAATGTTGTTCTCGGAGCCATTTCTTCAAAACTTGATACAGCAGCCTACATGCGGGAGAGTTGGAAGTTACCAAATCTTGCTGCCTTTTCCCCCAGGCCAGCACAGGTAAGCACAACTTTCCCTCCCATTCCCACTCCCACTGCTGAAAGGTGGGATGGTAAGATTCTCTAGACCAACAAACCTTGAATCAAGGTCTAACTTGCCTGGACCCAGCTTTAATTCTCAGCCTATCCTGTCACAAACACGCAAAACCCCATTGATTTGATCCCAAAACAGAGAAGGAACACAGAGGAAGAAGAAAGAGAAAGGGGAAGAAAACACAGAAGAGAAAGAAGAAAAGCTCAGAAAAAGGAAAAAATTTTTCAGCTTACAGGAAGTCTGAGTAGCACTTTGGGAGCCACAACAATGAGGGGTTTCCTGAAGTTCCGGACCATTTGCCGCCGCAGTAAATGGAAATACTGTGCTGGAGTGGTGGGGTGTACAACTGACATGTTGACCTGGTCCCCATCAACTCCCTCTTCTGAGCTGTCACACATCTATATAATGGGAACACAGGAAATCCTTGTCAGGTGGTGATCAGTGAGCCAAATACACAAGAGAGAATCCGGGCACATGAGGCACACTAACAGTATAAGAGTAGAAGAGTAAATACATCAATTCAGACATTGACTGCAAGGGAAGAGCAACTTCAGAAATGAAGTAAGTTTAGCCTTTAACTGGTAAGATTGCACCTGAACCGCCTCCTTGCATGCTGTAACCATGGCACAATGGTTCAAACAGTGAAGTCCTGACTTCATCAGTGTCAGCATCCCTCTAAACATGCTGCAAAGCCCTCCTTTAGCCATTACTCAGATGAAAAGCCTTTCGTTTACTTAATACAGTCACAAGGGCACAACAGTAGACATTTTTTTTGTACAGATGTGCCACAGATTTAGTAACCGGTATCTCAATATCCCGGCACTCTGTGCCAAGTGGACATGTCTAGGAGGGGTTGGCACAAGGGGGTGGCTGCCTGTCTCTGATACCAACCCTCAGAGAGTTTTCTGTAAGAGGTTCCTGCTATTTGCAATTCATTGATGCTGTCTTGCTGCTGGACTCACTGTGGTACAGTGAGATCGCAGAGGAGCAGCAGCCAGAAAAAAAGATGGCATTACTGAAGCATGTCCCACTTGAGCTGTCTGCAGATGGCATCGGGCTCTGCAAGCACCATGCAAATGTAATGTTTGGAAATTTCCCATTCCCACACCCTATTTTGTGGCAAGATTCCCACAGCGTTGACTGCCAGTGCTGTGAAATATGAATCGGAGAGGTGTGCTGGAGTACCTGTAAGAACCGTTCCATCCGGCAGGATGAGTGCTCGGGGCCTGCACCATCATAGCCATGGGGAAGAAGAATTACTATCCCACTCTGCAGAAGCCATTTGGCCTCACCTAGAAACATACATTGGGAAGGAAAGAAAGAATTACTTCCACAGAACACAGAGCTGCAAAATACGCATTAATTTGTAGAAGCTACTCAGGAAATAAAAGAACAGCTGATTTCCACACCACTAAATACAACCCTGAATCATGCAGCTGGCATTTAACTGCGAGATTCACCACAGTGAAACAGCACACGTAAGATGATCTGAGGTTTCTGGAGTTACCATAAAACTTAGGGTTTCCACAAGACAGAAGTGTCCATGTGAAGGGCATGAAACAGTAAAGGTTTTAGAACTTACCTTAAAGCACCACAACAGTATGCAAGAATCCTCTTAATGCAATCAAGCACACAGTTGGCCTCCTGATTAACAGGGGTCCTCAAAGATAGTTCTCTAGTAAGAAGACCCCTAACCATAGTTCATGATGTGCATCTTGTCAATTGTGTGACCCAGGTAGCATCCAGTGAGCCAGTCCTAGCTAATATAGCAGTTTAAGCCTCAGGCTAGTTCCCTTGGGATCTGTTAAACCTGTTGCATTATTTTAGGGATTACAGACCCAGAAGGTAAGTCATCCCAGCCTTAAATACCTGTTGAGAAGGGGTGGGATAAGAGGGCATCTGACATACAGAGAATGCAAACACCCAACCAAGGCTAGATGCCACAACCCTAGATGCTTACATACAAGGAATCCCACTCTGGAAATCCATCTTCTCATTTTCTCAACGTGTCCAGCCCCGAAACGTTTTTTTGCAATATGTGAGCACTCGGAAATCACACCAGAGTCAAACTTAGAGGTTGGTTACAAAGCAGTGTTGTTGGTTTAAGTAATACCTATTTTCCTTCTGTATTGTCTCAGGAATTTTTCAGATGCCTCTTGAAGGAAAGGTACAGCCTAAAAAGCTATGGATTATATACACACAGAGTAAAACAAATATGGGTCTGAGGAGCAAGGCCATTAAAGCCCTTTTGAATGACTGTCTTCTGAAAAGGAAGGGGCCAGTCTTTTATTTTAGATGGATTGTCTTTGGAGAAAAGCTGTACAGAAGTCAGGGCTACACAGGCAATCTCACAAGACTTTCTGAGAAAACAAATTCTTCTCTTAAGATGTTGCCCTTTTACTTTAAAGTCAGAGGATTTTCTAAAAATGTGCTTAGTACAAAATGATTGATTTTTAAATACATTAGCTCCTTACACACTCACCTCCAGAGATGAAAGTGTCAAATATTATCTGGGCTCCATTAAAGAAGTCTCCAAATTGAGCTTCCCAAATTGGCAGTAAATTAGGGCTCTCAATACTCATTCCATATTCAAAACCAAGCACAGCTTCTTCAGACAAGGGACTGTTACTCACCTAACAAAAGGAAATTGTTGGGTGAGGAAGAAGACAACCCCAGGTTAAGAACCTTTGGAACCAAGCACACAAGTGCCAGGCATGCTGGGGACATGGACTCCTAAAGGCACTTGACAGCCACCTCTTTTTTGGCTTTTGAATGGAGATACTGAGGGAAAAATACTAACAGCTGATTCCTCAAGGAAGAGCCAACCACCTCACTAAAGAGTGTAAACTTGTAAAGTGTACTTTGTACAAAGGGTAACTATGACAAATGGGGGTACCCTGAGAGTTTTGATGGCTCTGTATCTGAGGTTTGCCAGAACATAGGGGCTACCTACATATGTCTCTGCAGCTTTACCCATGCTCTTTTGGCACAACTTGAAGAAGGTGGTCTTGTGACCACAGAACTTACCTCCAGGAAACCCTTCTGGTCAGGGGACATATGATTCAGAGGAATGTAGGTATCATCTGTCTCTTGGCAAACCAACATTGCATGTCGCTGGCTAAAGGTTCCTCTGCCAACATCTTGTCCACTTAGTCTGATATTAAACCCTTGCCAAGCAATAAAGAAAATACTAGATTAGCAAGTCATGTATAAAGAAGACATGCAGGACAAGAACCTCCTCCCCCCTCTTCTAAAATATTTCTTCTCGTGTTATGTCTCTTCTTCGACTTCCCCTCATCAGTGACAGAATCTGAGATTCAATTCTTAACCAGCAGCAGCTACAACACACAAGCACAGAGATGCTCAGACATTTCTACTTTCTCCTCTCTGCAGAGGAGGTATTTTGTAGTCAGTGGTTCAATTTACTGAAGCAAACTGCAAAAAATTTACATTCTGTATCATCTGTAAATGGAGACAGGAATTCAGGCTAGAGAGGAAGGAAAAGAAATAGCATGCAACATTTGGGAGACCCTAGGGATGTTACCTGCATTGGTCGCATGTTTAGTGCTACACACAAATATTTTTGGTGAGTGGGAGGAAGCAACAGTTCTTTGAAGATACTTGGCACTCAATCTTCAAATACTAGTAACATCAAGGATATGTATTTACCTTCTCTTAGTACCATGCAAGTGCAAATTGTCAAATTAACACCTGATATTAGTCTTTACATATGAAACAACCTACAAGTCTAATGTTTTACTTAACTGACATCAAAATGTCTCAAGAGTCTGCTGTCTAGTTGCCTCTTACCTTGGCTCAGCAGGGAACCAAAGGCTAAAGTTTCAGCTGTTGCCCAGTCCAGCTTTTTTCCTTCCTCCATTTTTTGAACTCTTGACTAAACAAGTGAACAACAAGAAAAAATTAATATTGTTTTGTATTTTTCCATCTATAGCTCGTTTTGTGGCGCAGACCAGTATTAGAAGCTAGGATATAGCCCGAACACTACAGAGAGAAGTGCTCTATTCCTGCAGCCACCTTAGGCTGGTTTAGAGTACAGAGTCATACTTAAGCACATCCTGAAGAAGGTTACCCTGAGGACCACAGAACCATGGAAGATCCACGTGTTCACTTAACAGTCAACAAACTGCAGACTGAAATGATAAATCTTAGACTGAAAACATTGAAAATCTTAGCACTGCAAAGAGTGTATTCAGACTTTCTGTTTGTCTGGTTAACAGTGAAGAGACAGACGATGCATTAAGTATTTCAGTCTCCAGAATCCTCCCCTGTTCTGACCTGAAGAACGGCAGACAAACGATCACACCTAGCTGCAGGACCTTGCTTTGGGCTGGGAAGACAAGAACCTCAGTCTGCTGAAATATCCAACTCATGGACACTCTACAGCTGCCAGCCAGACACCTGTGCACTGTCATCATTCATCAAAGGGAAGCGTTCGCAAACCCAAACCAATCCAATTACTGCACACAAACTTCTAAGCTATCATAAACCAGCTGTCAAACATGGTCACAGGGCCATGCTTATGTTTGCATGGATAAAACATAAACACCGCCGGCCTCAGAAACTGTGAATTATTACCAAGTTCCCAATTCATTCTCTCACAAAGTACTCCTGATAGTCATAGACTACTAAAATGAAAGTAATTTATCGTAATAGTTTATATTATTTGTAAGAATAATATAATGTATTTTCCACAAGCTGTATTCCTCATTGCAACAAAATATTGTTGAAATAACAAAAATTGGGTCAGATTTGAGGTAGAGAACATTCAAAACAACATAGTCTTAGCCTTGTTAAAAAGAGAATGAGCTGTCTTTCGTGGATAATACTCTGCAATTCTCTAACTGGCAGCCTTGTAGCATTCGGAGTTATTTCCATAATAGGTCATGTCTTTGGACAATGGGCTTAGAAGCATCATTATGCTGTACTGACCTGTGCATAGGTCTTCAGGAGATGGCTGTGCATCTGGAGTTCTTCAGGCACCTCTACAGACTTGACTCCAATAAACTGCAGAAGTGGTACAGGCATACCTGTGTCCCAAGTGGTGATTTTAGCAGAGGGCTCGACAAAGCCTTTCCAGTGAGCCTGCAGGTTGGTAGCAGGTGGGCTATACAACGTCATATTGGCCAGATGATCATTCAGTTTAGAATAGTATGCAGTTTTTATCTCAGACACTTCAGCATCAGTCATGAGCCCAGTAGCTATTAGGTGTTCTGCATATGTGTCTGGGATACTCTTACGGGATCTGTCAGGGAGGGAGTCAAATGCCATAGATGTTGAGCCTGAAAATAGTGTCACTGCAGAACATGCAAATACCACCGTACTACTGTCAGGTGCCATGGAAAACTAAGATAAATTACACCATGGCACACTATACTAATTTGCTTCATGTCTGCTCTTCTGGCACTTCCAGAAAGACAACAACTCTCTTGGACACATGGCTTTACTGTGATTTAAAAAAAAACCAATACAGAAATGCCTATAGCTGGAAGTTACAGGGAAGAGTAAGTCAAAACATCCTCCCAGTTAGACTGACCCTGCACTACCACACATACTTTCTTCAGACAGTCTTACAGTAGGATTCTGGTATTGGCTAAGCTAAGCCATCCATTCCATTAATGCTGGAACACCACAATTCATTGGCCAGCTACTTTTTATGTGTATTTTTCTCTGGGAATAGGAAGGGAATGTGAATACATATAAATGGTCATAAAGAGCAGTCACAATTGGTATCAACAGGACCAGGCAAAGACAAAAGTCATACTAGCTTCTTGACTGTTCTCCCACATTATCTACACTTCCCTTTGGCACACACAAGACAACTTTTGCCTTCTGATCACTAGCAATTGTGAATTTCTAATCCAAGGGCTATGTGCAAGGTTGTTCTCCAAGAAGCATCAAGCTACATATTTAAGAGCCAACACTAGCAGTCACCTTCATTAACAGCTCCCTATTAGAAGCAGACTTCAGTCAAGGGCTATCGGCATGGCAAAGGATCTTTGTGATGCAGACTCATATGGCCGTAGCAGGCAATACTGAGTTGCTGCATACACAAACACATTTTGGGTTCCCCTGTGAGCTGCTGTTACCTGATGATTTTGTACATGGCAGGGTTGGTGAAGAATGGCTCATCGAGTTCGTTGTGGCCCCACTGTCTGTAGCACAGCAAGTCTACAATCACATCCCTGCGGAACTGCCTTTGGTACTCAACAGCCAGGCGTGTCGCACGAACAACTTCCTCAGGATCATCCCCATTCACATGGATAACTGCGCATCCAACAATTTTACCTGCCCAGGGATTTAAAACATAACAATAATCACATCCAATCCCTTCCAAAGAAAACAGACAGACACCTACTCTGCTGAAAACCACAGACAACTCATGTGAAGTGTATTAAACAAAAACAACTCTACAAAAGTTGCTCTTTGTGATGAGAGCTTGAGTAAGGAGTTGGGGTCATCTCAGAGAGAAAAAAGTGCCATTAGTCCTACACATACATATGTAGACATAGTACATCTCTGATCTTGCTGATTATGATACACTTGTTTATCATCAAGAAAGATCAGATCCAAAAGAGCAGATTTCTAGTTTAAGCTTAGAAATGGCATGAGCATCATCTTTAAATTGAAAGCTCAAGGTACTCACCTGACAACAAACAGAACAGACAAAAATGAAGGAGTATCCGACTTATAAATTTAAACAAGATAAAGTTTAAATTGCATCTATTATACACTCCACCACAGTACATTTGTTAAAGCTATCAATGACGCGACAGAAATTAAATAAAGGCTTCACAGTAATCTTGCAAATATTTTGTAATATCCTGTGAAAAAGTGACTGGAGTTTCCCTTGATATTTAGCCTTTGTCAAAAACCAGATGGAGGAGGATGTAATTTTAGCATCTGAATTTTTGCTAGTAGGAGGTAATAATTTTAATTTCTACTCTATCAGGAAAATGGAAATATATTCATCTAACTCCCTTGAGCTGATAGGCACTGGCTATAAAAAGCTCATAGCATATGCTCACACTCGAGTTAAAAATCCTTTCTGACATAACATACAATCTTCCTTCTGATTTGCCAATACGTACCAATATCACTGCAGTACAGAGATGATCTCCCTCGCTCTGGAGGAGTCGTATAGCCCAGCTGGTTATTAACAATCAAATGGATGCTTCCACCAACTCTGAAATGTGGTAGATTAGAGAGGGTCAATGTTTCAGGAACGATCCCTTGCCCAGAGAAAGCAGCATCACCGTGAACCTACATTAGGAAAGAAGATGGAAAAGTCACAGTAGAGAACAGCAAACTCAAAACAACAGAAACACAGAATTGGTTAAGTTGGAAAAGACCTTTAAGGTCATTGAGTACAACCATTAACACAACTGTCCCAAGCCCACCACTAAACTTAGGTCTTAAGCTCCTTATCTCCATGACTTTTAAACATGTCCAGGGATAATGACACAACTCTTTCCCTGGGCAGTCTGTTCCAAGGCCTGATGACCCTTTCAGTGAAGAAATTTTTCCTAATGTCTAACCTAAACTTCCCTTGGTGTAACTTGAGGCCATTTCCTCTTGTCATAGAATCATAGAATCATAGAATCATTATTCCCACCACTTGTTACTTCTGAGAAGAGACCAACATCCCACTCGAAACAACCTCCTTGAAAGGAGTAGTTTCTACTCCTGTAGAAACTCCTTTCTACTCCTTCAGAGAGTCATGGACAGCAATAAGGTCTCTCATCAGAGTTCTTCAGACTAAACAGCCTCAGGTCCCTCAGCCACTCACAAGGTTTGTTCTTCAGAACCTTCACCAACCTTGTTGCCCTTCTTTTTTACGCACTCCAGCACCTCAATGTCCTTCTTGGACTGGCACAAAACTGAACATAGTACTTGAGGTGTGGCCTGACCAATGCTGAGTACAGGGAGGACAATTCACTCACCCACCGCTGCCGGCTACATTATTTCTGATACAATCCAGGATGTCATTTGCCTTCTTGGCCATCTGAGCACACTACTGGCTCATATTCAGCTATAACATATTGTGCAAGACCTTTGAAATTGACTAAGTAGAACAGCTACCATTGCAGCTGGATCTACTTCTTAACCCCTTTCAGATACTGTTTGCATGATTTGAGAATTTACAGTCTTATCACTAGCACAAGGTCATAGGCAGTGAACACCTGTACAAGACTGCCTGATGTGATCCCTATAATCCCATGGATACAGCAAGCTGCACCACTCAGTAGCAAGTCACTGACCAGTGGAGAAAAGGAAGCCAGTCACTACAATATTTACTATATTCTCTGACTCTTCAACAGAACCACAGAAAAATGACCAAAATTCTAAATCCTCCTGGATATTTTGAAATCTTATTGACAACTCTTCTCCAAACCCATTTAATTCAGAAGGCTAACAGTGGAGGTTTAAATGCAGACGTAGTCTGTGAGGAAAGGCACACACAGCTCTCAATGCAGAGTATGATTAAAAGAAACTATCAGAATCAACTCTTCAGAAATTGACTTATTTGAATGCCAGTATCATCACATATGTCACCGGTAAACCTTCCTTGCCTTCCTCTTTCTCCATAAAGAGGATTTCAGTTATTCATATTCCCTAACAATTGAGTTTTGTTTGGTATTTCTATTTACACCACTTCTAGTCACACACTAGACCAGCAAATCTTACAAAGATCAGTTACACATCGTGAGCAAAGTACCTGCAGGCAAATAACTTTGTCCCCAGGCTGTGCTGAGCTCTCTGGGGAGTAATCTCCATCAAGCAGAGTCTGCTGCCTTCCTCGTGTCTTGCCCACAGCCACTGGATTGATGGCTTCTAAGTGTGAGGGGTTAGGTAGCAAGGTGACATGCACAGGCCTGTGCGAACCGAAGTCGAGATCTACAGATGATGTCAGGTGGGACAGAACATCTCCAATGGCTGCTGAATTTTCTGGAAACTCACTCAAACCACGCATCTTACGGAACATGAGCTGCACGGAAACAAATCTGATTAAAGCCCTTTCCTAATTCATTGACACATTGAAAGAAAAACATTTACAGAACTCCCATGTCCTCCCACTCCTGAAATCGCAAGGATGCTTCTGGTAACAGCACATAAACCCCTTCATTAGCATTCATTAGTGTTCTTTTAATGGACATTTGGCCGAATTGCTGACAGAAGGGGAAAAACACCCAAACAGGTAACTTTTTTATTGCTTCAGCATTTGCAACATGACAAACTTGTGGAGTTTTAGTTTATTGCAAATAAACCAGGTACAGAGAAACTGCCGGTGAGACTGTAAATCTTTTACCTCAGGTGGAAGCTGAAGTAAACCTGTGAGAAGATTCAGTCTGCCACGATGAGGCATCCCAAGAATGATGTCCGTCACACCACTGTAGGCACACATCTTGAACAGCTCATGGAAGAAACCCATCATACTCTCTGCTCCTTCACCACCGTACCGCTTCACTGTAGCAAACTTTGTGGCTAAGAAGTGATCAAACTCCTATTCAAAGTAGAACTTCAGTATTAGACTATTTTAAACTGCAATCTGCTGCTTATAAAATGTGAATGTAATTTATGTTTGTAGCTTTAAGGCATGCAAACCTAAGCTTACTCCTTCAAAGGCTCAGCTCATTCTCCACCCACACAGTCTAAGACCAGAAGCTATGATGATTACAATAAATCAGCTCTTATCTTTTCTTAAGCAGAAAAATGTTGGACTGAGAACTAAACTTTCTCATGCAAAACAGGAGATACATGAAAAAATGTAAAACCAGAGCAATTTCTAAATTCCTTGGTAGTTTTCTAATTTTAAGTGGAAATGAAGGAATGGTGTTCTTTTACAGTATAACTGCAACTACTCTGAGATGCAAAGTGCTAGAGTAGCACCACCTTTCAGTTTGGCTACTATTAGACATAGCCCTTAGTACTTAGGTAAAGAGTCCTTGAGAGAAGGAAGATACACAAATCTATGTTTACTTCATTTTCCTCTCATTCCTCTCACTTCACTCCATTTATCTACTCCTAGATAGCTCTCACAACTGACAAAGTTTTGGAAGCACTCAGAGTGTCTGTAGTGTTTTCCAACTGAGAACTGGAAATAAACAAAGTCTGTAAATGAGAAGGGAAGACTGAGTGACAGTCAGTGACTGAGCCAACTGCTCAGTACCTCCTAGTTACGCAACATGTAGTTCAAAGGAGTAACGTGTACAAAACTAAACACACAGAGAAGCAGTTTTTCTTGTCAGAATTAATTTCTACATTTTAAATATAGTTCTGGTTGTATTGAAATCAAAATGGGGTATATCAGGGTTGCAGTTTCAACCTCCTCTGTCACTGCCAAATTGTCTAATTGCCGAACAGGCAATACAGATGCAAAATATGCCACATACTTCTGTTCTTCTGTCATAGGTAAATAGTACATTTAACACACTTTCCACTTGGAACAGTGGAAACGGAGACACCTTCACGGACCCTGCTCTTCTACCTTCCCATTACATGAGGAGAAAAGGGGAATAAAAAAGACATTTTCTTCATATTACAGAAGTACTGGAGTAACACTTCTATGTTTTGCAGGTACACACTTCCTCACAGAATGCACTGAAAGAAGGTTTCTTTGCTGAAAAGCAGCAGTTACCAGTGCCATATGGCTAATGCTTCCCCAAAACCTTCAGAGACATCACACTTCAAAGCTAGTAAAACATATCAGCATGAGGATGAAAACAACAGAGCACAAAATTTCACAGAGCTCTGCCCAACCTTGCATTCCCATCCATAACATCTAACACAAGCTGTTGGATAATTAGCCTAAAAGAATCTCTCTTATGAAGACTGTTCACTCAGGGATTTGTAGGGTCATTATTTGTGCCTCCAGATGATAAAGAATGTACACTACAAGAATATATATTACATACAATCTGCGTTCTCATTAGTTCTAAAAGCTTTCTGCGTTTGGAACTAGCTGGAAATACTTTCCTAGAAATAACTTTCCAAGTAATCAAAGCGAACCAAAAGATATCGCTATTTGTTTCACTAATAGCTGCTAAGTCATTAATTCAGCAACAAACTCCAAAGATTCCTGTATTCACGTACTGCACTTTTTCAGGAAAACCTTGTACTTCCTCTTGCACACTGTCAAGGCCTTTCAGGATAGCAATTGTTCTTTTCCTGCATGAATAATGTCTGGAGCAGTAAAGGGTTCCACCATTAGACTCCACCATTCTATTGCCATACAAGAATGAACAAGGTACCTGGGACTCCAGCATCAGTTTGCACAAGTGCTTTTTCTCTTCAGGTGTAAATGCTTCTTGTTTTAGCTCTTCAAATCTTTTAGCAAACCATTCTCTCTCCTCTAAAGTTGGAAGCTGGCTTGTTTCTATGGAAATATGCCCACAGTATATATGGTCAAGATAAGCCAGCACATCCTCCAAGGAAGCCTCTTCTTTTCCCATATTTAGAAGACCTAATGAGAAATAAATGTTATTAATCACTTGAGAAGAGTGATCGAAACAGTTGCCTTGCAATTACATTAACATTTTTGAGAGTACAAATTCATGTCTTGCCTTCTTTTCCTCCATTTAAAGACTAACCTTAAGAACACTTTTTTTATAAGCTGATCTGAGTGTTATTTATACAAGCTTACTTGGCACTGAAAACATCTTCCTGAAAGTTTACCTCGAATGACACAAAGTCACTTTTTGTGACTCAGTACAGCACTGGATATCTTACGGCTCAGAGAGATAAGCTCAAATCCCAGCCAGTAACTAAGAAACTCTCTGGCAGATGGAGAAAATAA
Source organism: Phoeniculus purpureus (assembly GCA_028565055.1). Classification (NCBI taxonomy): domain Eukaryota; kingdom Metazoa; phylum Chordata; class Aves; order Bucerotiformes; family Phoeniculidae; genus Phoeniculus; species Phoeniculus purpureus. The sequence goes on from JAOXOE010000001.1 coordinate 6,174,607, forward strand.
AGCACAGAAAGCCTCCTTTGTTCAAGGCCACAGTGAGGGTCTATGAGATCTAAGGAAAGAAAAGTCTTGACTTCAGCCTCAGTGCTCTGGCAGTTTCCCTACAGTGCTACGTAGGTCAATCATAGAATGTTACAGCAACACGAGAAATTAATGTATAACCTCAGTAGCTGAAAGAACAAGTACAAAATTTCACTATTTCCAAAGATGCTAGAAGGTAGCCACTCATTACACTATGATTTCTGCAACAAAGATCCAAGCAGGCTGAAGTTAATGATTTTCTGTCCAACAGTTCATTACTGATTAAACTGCCACACAATATTTGGCTCTACCACAGCAGACACAACCTCTCACTAAATCACCCGTGATGACAACTTATTGCAATGAGGCTGCAGACTTACCTGTAGTAACAAGAGGCCCTTGAAGAACTTCAACCAACTGTTGGATTTCGGGTACTGTTTTCATAACAGCTTGGCCAGCAAACAGTGGGTTTATTTTGGCTGCTTTGTGGCCATGTTCAGCATACGCAGTTATTAAACGAGCAAGAGCATGGTCAACTAAAACAAAAAAGAAAGAACAGTATCACACAAGTGCTCTTTAGCTTGGAAGAGACTGAGGGGTGACTTCATTAATGTCTCTAAATATTTGAAGGGTGGGTGTCAGGAGGATGGAGACAAGCTCTTCTCAATGTCATCTAGTGATAGGACAAGGGGCAATGGGTGTAAGCTGGAACAAAGGACGTTCAACATCAATATGAGGAGGAACTTCTTCACAGTGAGGGTGACAGAGCACTGGAATGGGCTGCCCAGGGGAGTTGAGGCGTCTCCTTCACTGGAGACGTTTAAGACCCACCTGGATGTGTTCCTGTGTGACTTGGTCTAGGTGATCCTGCTATGGCAGGGGGATTGGACTGGATGATCTTTGGAGGTCCCTTCCAATCCCTAGGGATTCTATGATTATCCATGAGAGCCTTAATTCTCTGTGTGCAGTGTAAATTAACAAACAGGCTGATACGCATAGGAAACTCAAAATCTGGGGACAGCATCAAACTGTCATGCTGAGATCTGTAGTGAGTTGTAGTCTTGTAGATTAACATCCTAAAATATAAGTAGCTGAAAAATGCTCTTTGTATTGGAAGGCTGCTGGTTGGGGGAACCTGAAGGAAAATTAGGGCTTGTTTTCTCGAGTACAATAAGCCTTGATTGCCATCAGTAGTTAGTAAACTTCTCTTTAGTCTTCAAAAGACACTTCCACTTCTATTGTTTTTCTGTAGAAGTGGGCAAAATCATTTAGATTTTCTCCTGAGAGCACAGAGTAGGGGAGGGAAGGTGCCTTTTCTGTAACTGTGTAGAAGTTGGTTGCGATTGGAAACAGCTAATGGAATTTCTTTTCAGGTGAAATATCTCACCCTAAGGCAAACCTTCCTTTCAGAGCCATGGCAGAAATATCTGGCAGCTCTAGTTGATTCTAATTGTTGCTGTAGTATGTATTAATTACAGTAGTTAGGACTGTCTTTGCCCAGCACTGTCTTAAGGCAGCAGGTATTAAAAATTTAAGAACCCAGTTTGATTTGTTTGCTGTAGTACTTGTCTTAAAGTTTATTTTGACGTTCTAGTTGACTTTGGATCTTAAAAGAAAATCAGAATGAACAGGTTATTAAAACAGCTATTAAAAACAAAAATAACCTCAAAAGCTGAGTTAACATCTGAAGAATTTAGGGAAAAAGAAGGTACGTTCAGTGCAAAATCCCAAAGCATTCTAATAATGAGACTTGTTTGACATTTATAAAGGAACGCTTTAGGGGGAGATTTGGTATGAGAAGGTTTCCAGCAAACAGGCTGTGTGGTGGAAAAATCTCTTGGAGTTGAAGGGGGTTGACTGATATGTTTCGGACCAGGATGTACAAAACAGAACACATCTATGAGGAGTTCTGTCAGTGGGGCTGACCAAATTGTGACAGGTATGTTTTCAGTAGAGGAGCTCATAAGCTGTCTGTGAGAGGCAGCCATAAACCAGAAAGAGTTAAAATCTCATTGCTGTCTGAAGTGTAGAAAACTTGGCCTTGATGTATGCTGTTAGTGTGAGGCTGTAAGGAACTGGTGGTTGTGGTTTGTTTAAGCCATATGGTGTGATGGGCACACCTGTCTCAACTTGCAGAATATTTTCCTCTGCCTCTAGCAAATATAATGCTTTCAAAATGTTTTTAGTAGACGCATTGTGGGTTCCTCCATCAGATTGATGCTTGGTTACAGCAGTTTCACAGTTGGCTGGAGCAGTCATGACTGGCACAGGGCAGGTCATGGTCCCCTTCCACACAGGCCACCTTCTCAGCTCCTGGCAACTGAAACCCAGCCAGTTCTGTGTAGTTCTTGTAGTGATGAGAACTGCCACACTGGCTATGGGGCCAAGCACTGGAGACTCAAGCACTGGCACAAAGAAGGTACCTGCCATGCTGGCCAAGGGAGCCAATGCCAATGTGTTCTGGACGTGTTGGTGCCAGAGCACTGTAAATACGACCGCAGTTACTGTCTGTTGTATGACCTGTTGTTATTCGCATCCTTCTGTGAGGCTGAGAGTGTAAGGAAGAGAGAGATGCTTTCAGTGCACTGTCTTCCAAGGGTCCAGAGTCCTCAAATTACTCCAAGGACATAGATCAGTTCTGAGACCAAGATGACTTCTCATGGCTGAGATTATGCTGCTACCAGTGATCCCACTGGTAGCTGTTCTCGCTTTCCAGTGCGGTATTTCCGACCCCATGTTGTTAATACCAGTTTGCAAAACAGTAGAATCATAGAACTGTTTATGCTGGAAAAGACCTTCAAGATCACTAAGTCCAACCCAACTCTACCAAGCCTCCTGCTAAACCGTGTCCGTAAGCACCATAGCTTTTAAAGGGTGAAGTAGTATTGCTTCATCTCAGTACCATTTCATACAGTACTAATTTCAGTAGGATTGTTCAACTTCAATTAATTAGTAAACTTCTTTCTAACAAGTATCGTTGGCTTTTCTTAGTGTCGCCTGGTGCACGTGGAGTTGTGCCTATTAAAACTTTACTCTTCACTTACGTAACATTTGACTAGGAGAAGCCCATGTCAGGGAGCTCATCTTAAACATGACCACAAGGGTCTGAAGAGAGCAGCCCAGTATGTTTCTTGCAGGTGTATTGTGGTTACAGATAGTCCTAAAAATGTGTTTAAAAAAAAAAAAAGCAGCAAAAGCTTTGGACATGGCCCTTATCAGTATGATTTGTTTTCCAGTAAAAATCCTGCTGGGCTTTCACATTATAGCAGAGCGCTGCTGACCAGCAGAGCTGATGTGAAAAGCACCATTCATTTTTTAAAAGTACTATTTTTCCTCCAGGAAATCCAGCACCAGTGTTTGTATCTACAGTCTGCCAGTGTCTTGAGAAGGTGGAATATTCTTTTCTGGAAAACTGAAGCTGTAGTTGTTCCATACCTGGAGTTGCTGGAAGTCTAACAGTCTAGACCATGTCAAGGCACCACTGCAGTGCTCCAATAAGCTTTAGTCTGTAATATGTGACTCTCTCAATCAAGTATTTTAGGAATGGGAGAAATGCCTCAGATCTCTTCACAGATAGCAATAATAAAAAGTGCTTCAGCTGGTTTTGGAAATCAAGAGGATGGAGTATGTTTGACATTCATAAGTAGTTTCCTCGGTCTTGCATTTTTTCCCTCCTCTTGCATATGTTGTCGCTTTTTGGTCAACGGTATATCAAGCCACCTCATTTTTTTTCTTTCCAGCTTTAATCAGAAGTTCTCACTTGGTGCTCAGAATACAAACACACGCACAAACACACAAAATGCAGCAGTTTAAAAATCCTCACCCATACAAAAATAAGCCTCCTAACTCCCAAACTCCAAATACTCTTCACCCCCCCAAAAAGCCGTTCATTTCTGTCTTATCTTGGAGCCTGGTTAAATTTTACAAGTGTGTGTTCTTAATCATTGCGCTGTGGACTGTTCTTTCATAGCAACTTTACCTTGTACATACTTCTATTTGCAATTTTTCTAGCAGTGGTCATTGATAAGGGAATAACTTCAGGGGAAAAAGCCGAAAGGAATTTCTGAGTGTCTTGAAGCTCATAGCAGGCATTCCAGCAATGTCCTGGGATCTGAGATTTCCCCCTTCTTCCTTCTTGAGGTCTTCTAGTTCATTTGTTATTGCTTTGGGATGGTTTAAAAAAAGCTACTAAAATAAATGTTATTCCTTGGGTGGTGGCAAGTTCCCTACTAGTCCTAGGAATGTTTCAAAATATGTAATTTCTTTTTTTAGGTCTACACTTTTAAATACCATCTACATCAATTTGTTTGTGAATGATTTTTATAGCTAAAAAATCATTAAAGGTCTGAAAGCAACAAACCCAAATGGCAGCATTTTGTAAATAAATAGGAATTTCAGCTTTAAACTGAAGATCACTTAGTACAAGGGGCAGTGGGTGTAAGCTGGAACACAGGAGGTTCCACGAAAATATGAGAGGGGACTTCTTCACAGTGAGGGTGACAGAGCACTGGAACAGGCTGCCCAGGGGGGTTGTGGAGTCTCCGTCTCTGGAGATGTTTAAAACTCGCCTGGATGTGTTCCTGTGCGACTTGGTCTAGGTGATCCTGCTGTGTTGGAGGGATTGGACTGGATGATCTTTGAAGGTCCCTTCCAATCCCTAATGTTCTCTGATTCTGTGATCGTATCTAAAGATGTTTTCTTGAATGGATCCTTACATTTTTTTGCAAAACTCATCAGCTAACTACAAGGCCTTTATTCCTTCCTCTCCCTCCTTGGCCTATGTAATATTAAGGTTGAATGGTCACAAGAGCATTGGCTGATTGGGGTTTGCAAAACAGCCTAAACTTTGTACATGCTCCTAAAATAGGGTAGAAGCTGAAAGCAGCATTTTGCAGCTCTAAAGGTCAGCACCGATTTCATGTTTAAAGAGCTGTTCAGCACAGCAGGATGAACAGAAAGAGATCTGGACAGGCTGGATCACTGGGTCAAGGCCAATTGTATGAGCTTCAACAAGACCAAGTGCTGGGTCCTGCACTTGGGTCACAACAACCCAGTGCAAAGTTACAGACTTGGTGGAAAGTGGCTGGAAAACTGCTTGATAGAAGGAGATCTGGGAGTATTGATTGATATCAACTGAATATGAGCCAGCAGTTTGTGCAGCTGGCCAAGAAGGCAAATGGCATCCTGGGTTGTGTCAGTAACAGTGTGGCCAGCTGGAGTAGGGAAGTGACCAACCTCCTGTACTCAGCACTTGTGAAGCCACACCTTCACTTTTGGACACCTCAGTGCAAGAAAAACATTGATGTGCTGGAGTGGGTCAAAGAAGGACAGCGAGGTTGATGAAGGGTCTGGAGAACAAACCTTGTGAGGAGTGGCTGAGGGAGCTGGAGCTGGTTAGTCTTCAGAAAAGGAGGCTAAGACCTTGTTGCTGTCTGCAACTGTCTGAAAGGAGGTTGTAGAGAGATGGTTGTTGGTCTCTTGTCACAAGTAACAAGTGTTAAGAAGAAATGAGCTCAAGTTGTGCCTTGGGAAGTTTAGGTTTGACATCAGGAAAACCTCAGAAAGGGTCATCAGGCCTTGGAACAGGCTGCCGAGGTAGGGTATTAAATTTCCACCCTTGAATGAGTTTAAAAGCCTTGTAGATCTGGAGCTTAGGGACAGGGTTTAATGGTAGACTCAGTGCAGTTGGGCTTAAAGGTCTTTTCCAACCTAAAGGATTCTATGAGAATTCTATGAAATTTGCCTCAGTGTCTTCCTAGGATGGCACAGAAAACTAAAATTTGAGCAACCAAACCTGTAGAAAACCTTTTCACTTCTCAACACCGCTCTGTTCAATATGCTGCCAGGTTCTGCACTGCTGTGTACTGAAATCTGAGTCATCAAATGACATTCCGTCTTGTGGATAAGGCATCAGCTGGAGTCATTCGTTTGGTACCTGTTGGAACTAGTGATTCAGCCCTTCAACAGGCAGTGAACAAGCAAAAAGCATTAACAGAAAAGCCTAGTAAACTGTTCCCTTTTCATTTTTAGCTTGCAATTAGGATTTATGTTACCTGGTACGTTCATTAGCTGAACTCGAGTGCATAGTCTTGTTTGATTCTTTAATTGATCTGTCTCTGCCAGTCACCTGGCTGTGAGGGAGGTGTTCAGTTTTCTTTTTTAAGAAAGAACTTTTTTAAGACCACAGTTGTGCTTTTCTAAGTAAGAAAAGAACATTTTTGGAATTCAGGGCAGGTATAGCTCAAGGCCAAATTTCACTACGCTACACTGGTGAAGAGGATTATGACTAATCTGTGCTGACTAATGTGTTGTGGAAAGGGGGCTGTAATTGTTCAGATCCCAGAAGAGACAAAGAAGAAATAACAGAAGAACCTGCAAATTATTTACTGCATCTTTTCAAGAGCTTTTTTCTTTCCATCATCCATTGACAGCTGCCATCGGGTGAACTGTCATGTTTGCTCTCAGCAATGAGCTCGCAAAATCAGAAACTGCCATGGCATGATTTAAAAAATGTTATTTAAAAGTTATTGTACAGACTTCTGTGTCTCCAACCTGCACTTTATAGATTCTTTTCAGGTCTTGTTATTGTCAAGGTCAGTGTTAACTTGTATTAATGATCTTACTGCTATAACCAGTATCATCAGCTTGCGTGGTCTGTCATATGTGCTTCAGCTAGGACTTGTTTTCCTTTTACTACTTATTAAATAAGCAGAGACTGAGGATGTCTGCAGCATTGCAGGTCCTTTTTTGTTGATAAAGGGCAATGGGCACAAGCTAGAACACCAGACATTTGATTTAAACATAAGGAGAGACTTTTTTTTATGGTGGGATTACCAATCCACTGTAACAGGCTCCCCAAAGAAGTTGTTTAGTCTCCTGGTCTGGATATATTCAAAACCCACCTACGTGTGTTCCTATGTGATCTGCTCTAGGAAAACCTGCTCTGGCAGTGGGTTGGTCTACATGATCTCCAGAGGTCGCTTCCAACCCCTACCAGTCTGTGATTCTGTGATAAATATCCAGGGATCAGCATAGTGAGGTTGAGCAGACTGGAAGTGAATTCCGCAAGGTTGGTTTTGGGTTGTTACTGTTTTCCCTAGTGAAGAAAAGGTTGCACAATAAAAACACTACTGATTAAAAAAAACAGATGTGGGGGTGTCACCCCCAGCCCATTCCCACTCATGAAGTTTTCTTAAAAATGTAGGTTAGTTTCTTGTTCTACTCTTCCAGTAGCTGTGTGCTGATTTTGATGGAAGTGTACCAAGTTGCAGCAGCTGAAAATGTGACTCATACTCTTATTATTTATCCCATGAGCCTATTTAAGCAGTGAAATGCTTTTAGAACCGTTTGCTAACGCTGGAGATTACTGCACTGCCAGAGGCCCTTTCCAAACAGTTGGTTTGTTTGTTTTTTTTGCTACCTGCTCTTCTGCACCAAACTTTACTCATAAAACTGTATTGCATTTTCCTTAGCTCTGTAATGCATGTCTGCTGCAAGAGTGAGCTGGGGGAGCAAAGGAACAAAGTGCTCAATAAAGAACTGTGAGACACTCCATTAAATATTTCCAAATGAAGCTATTGATTTTTTTTCTCTTTAATCACTATTATTATTCCACCCTTAACTTTCTAATGGAGGACAATATAATGAGTGACTAGTTATCCTCTCTCTCATTATCTTGGTAATTGATATGTAGCCTTGCTGGAAAACAGTCCTTGTCTCTGAAATATTCTTTGAGCATTCCTTAATGTTTTCTGCAGTGTGTCTGTTGAGCCACATGTCCAAGAACAAGACAAAACTGCCCCTGCTGATTTGAGGAGGTACCCAGGTGAAGTCTCGCCAGCGAAGAGATGCAAGGGCTGCATACTGACTGGTCTCTGCAGCAAAAACACGTTATGCTGAGATGCCAGGAGTTCTGGCTAATAGAAATCAAAGAAAAAACATGGTAGCTTAATTAAGAAAGTATTATTCAAAAAAGCAGAGATTTTTTTTTAATGTAGTTCTTGTTTCCAAGTGTTAGGCTGCACGTCAAAGCTTGAGGAATGAGCTCTTGTATTACTGGGAGAGTTGCGCAGTTCTGTTTGTGGTGATGCACAGACACTGGCCTTAATTTTTCTAGGCACAATCAGTGTTGCCAAACACTTTGATTGGGACTATGATGTGCTGAAACAACAATGAAATGTTTATTCTTAACAGTTCCACTGTAAATGTGTATCTGACTGCAGCTGATGTCTTGTGGTCATTCAGTAGGGACTCACTGTCATTTTCTGCTCCTTTTCTTCCCAGCTTTGTGAGACAGGGTCAGAGCTACTTGTCAGGAGAGTGGTTTAACTCTTCCCTCCTGTGGGGAGAAAATATGCCAAGTTCAGCCTCTTTCATCTGTCAGAGACAAGTCTGTATTTAAAAAAAAAAAAAGTCAGGCCTCAGCTGTTGGGGAAGTTGTTGTCTTTTTCTTGATTCTCTTTTTTTACTAAATATATGAAAATACCTCACTTTGACTGTGTAGAATGTTTCATGTGACATTATAAAGATTTTCTATAGTCCTTCGTGTGCAGCGGATTCTGCCTTCTAGTACGTGATCCACTTCCCTGAGCTATTCGCTCTGAAATATTCGTGGCTAATCGATGTATTGGGGAGCTGCTGTTCCAAAACCAAAAGAAACACCACCAATTTCAGCTCTACTTAATGTTTTTTCCTTTTGCCCAGATGTATGCTGAGGGTATTATTTTTACTTAAGGACAGAAGTGGAAGTTCTCCTAAGTGGGTAATTGAGATGTAATTCCATCTTCCTAGCATTGGACAAAACGATTCTCTTTGCGTGTTCTCACAGGGAACAGCCTCCAAAAGAGTATTTGAGTTGTGTTGCTGGCTGACAAAGGCTGCTTTGAAAGCACAGCGGTGGTGGATGCATAATAAACAGTAACGAAAAGGTTTTGCCAGTGTTGGTATCCATCAGTTAGGGATATCCTGGTGAGTTGAAATGAATCTCTGCTCAGTTGTGATGCAGTGGGGCCACGTTTTAGAGATCCAGGTAGAGAGGCAGTTTTATTTAAACATCGCTGGCATAGGACTTGTTAAGTTTTACTTACCTATCCTGACTGCTTTAGTGTACTGCTCCACTTCCGTGATGGACAGTCAACTTTGATCTCCTCATTCATCTGCAATTATGGCAGTGGTTGCACTGTGATCCTTTTTGCTGTGCACTGAGGTGTGTCTGGCAGTTTGCAGTAACTGCTGCTTTAATCAAGGTCTTAGTTTGCAAAGGCATGTGGTCAGAAATGTCGCTTTGGACTGTGTTTTGGTTGCTCTGAGGAGCAGCTGGTGCTGTTCACGACTCCTCACAAGTCTTTTTTTGCCAGCCTGATGGCAAAGACGGTCATTTATACAAAAGGTGTTCCACAGAAACTCAAAATTAGACCAAGGAGAAGGGAAGAGGAAACAGACTTTATCTCCCAGATGATCAGTGTGATCATTGGTGTCATACAGGATCTAACTTTGCACAGTACTTGTCCTTCTGATGAAGTTCTACCACCAAGAGTAGAAGTTCCATACTTCTAGTTTTGGCCAGGTCATTGTCTGGGTCAGGCTTGTTTTAGAACCTTGTAAAGCTCAGGAGCCTATTTAAACCCAGACCTCATGTTATGCAAGACTTGAAGTCACCTAGCTTGGACCTGTTTGAAGAGAAGCCAGCAACCACCCGCAGTTTGAACAACGGCTGAAGATCCAGCCTCCTGGATTGGCGCTTAGAGTTGCAAAAGGAGAGCAATAGGATTTCAGATTTGCAGTCATGTTTTTGTTGTAGTCGATTTTCGCTTCCGGTGGGCTCTTAGCAGATTTGCCTGTGTGCTGTGCTCTCATGGGTGCAGTAATTCTTTAGTATCCAAGTGTCTAAAGTTGCCAGTAAAGCTTTTTGTGGTTTGGAGGTTTAAACTGCTGATTGCAATTCCTTTACAACAGCATTAAAATGTCTTTCTCCTTAATTCAGTTTTGTCCATCTTCATGGACAGCTTCAAAAACCACGACAGTTGTTGGTTTGTTTTTTTTTTTTAAGAATTACTTGAAAGGGATTTTTTTTGTCATTATTATTTTTTCCTTGTGTTACTGTGATGGTCTAGTATATGATTTTTCAACTACCATCCCTTCCTTCCTTTGCATGGAAGGAAGGAGTGTTCTGTCAGTCAGAATAGCATGAGTTGTGTGGTTTTTTTTTTTTTTACTTAAAGCTGTCACACTTGTGCCCATTTCTTTAGCTTATTCTTTAGGGCTAGAGTTTCGATTTGAATTGTAAATATTTTTTTTTCAGCTGAGTTAGTCCAGGCTGTCACTTCAACAATCCTCTGCTGATTCAGAAAGGAATAAGGTGAATGCAATCCCGTAGGCTTGATTGCAAACACAAAAGTGAGCTGCAGGATAATTCTGCCAGCTAAGGATAAATAGCGTGTTTTTGTTAACAGCTGCTCCTGCTTGATTTGAGTAAAAGATCATCCACTGAGTACTAGGGATTCATGAACCACTTTCCTTTGTGTAAAGACCTATTAAGGAGCAGAATGGAAAAAATGATTCAATATGGTAATAGGGGATTTAATTTATACATCATACATAAAGTGGTATGCGTTGCTTTAAAGTTAAGCAGTGAAATGTAGTTTAACATAATAATGTAATATAATGATTATTACCACACATTTCCTGCTATATTTAGCAAGATGAAAGTAACTGAATATAGGGAAAGGGCACCAATTACTGTGAGTGCTTAAAGAGGTCTGGGGCAACAGTTTTCAGAAGTGCAAAGATGCTGCTACTCTTGACCCAAGTGAAAGACCCAGCAAAATGGGATTTTAGGCTGCAGAAGGTAAGTTTGTAAAAGAAGCAAGTGTAGTAATATGGAGCATTGAGCTTCAGCAGTGAGCAAATGTATATTGCTGGAACATTGCCATCTTAACTAATTTGTGTTGGAACATGCTTTGCAGAGCACGTGGATTTTCATGCACATGAAGCTGCCAAGGTGTAAATCCTGAGTTGCTGTTGTATTAAGTGTATAGGGTGCGGGAACCTTCAAGTGGTACCTAAAAGCACCACGTTACATATGTATTTAAGGGAAAATCCTAGGTGTTCTAGACACTTATTTATTTATCAAACATAATTTGGAAGCAATGCAGAGACATCCATTCTTTTCCACTTGTCTCTCTTCAGCCTCTTGAGAGTTTTAAGGTAGCTTAGACTAAATTTTACCTTTTTTTAAAAAAGACTTGTAATGTGATTCTGTGAGGACATTTTTAACTTCAGTGTTTGTTTATGTCCACTTAAAGTGACATCTGAAATCACTAGGAGTGCTGCTGTGCTCAATTAAGCAGATTATAGATTTTTCTCAAAGGCTTTCTGGGAAACCTTTAAAGTTTGTGTATAGAACCCTTTTTTCTTTTTTATAGACTTCTTTTCTTTTACTATAGACATGAGAAAGCATCTATTTTTACTTGAGACTTTCTGCACAGGAGCTACATGTTCATGGCACTGTGCTGTGCATACTGGCAGCAACATCCACAGAATCCACAAATAAACCTACTCAAAATCACACGTGGTTCAATGTTCTGCCAGCATTAAATGCTTTCTTGCAGCATATTTCCCGATAATTATATTGTGGAATATCACAGTGGCTTATCCCATATGTTAATTAATTGCTTTGGCTTGCTTATGAATTTCAACAAAACTTCTGAAAGCTGTTTCTTGATCTGCTGTAGTCACCACACCCACACTGTGCAGAGGTTATGTGGTGAAAATTCAAAGTGGGTGATTGCAGTAGTAGAGCCTGAATCACTTTGATGGACATGTGCAATCAACATTTTGAGTTAGGTGAGTGAAATGTGTAGTGGAAGGAAAGGAGTGATCCACAGAGCTTTTTCCTCTGGAAAAGCCACCCTGTAGTTTAAAAACCAGCTTTCTTACTTTTTCCTTAATGTTTCCAGGAATTATTTCTATGTTTAATGAGTTGGTTTTTTTAGGTTGTGTTCAAAAACCAGTTTGCTTTGTAGCTCGTCCTGTGACATAATAGACAGGTAACAATGCTGTGTGTCCTGTGCAATGTTAGTCTTATTTATCTGCCCTTCTATAAGGTGACAGAATCACAGAGTGGTCTAGGTTGGAAGGGACCTCAGAGGTCGTCTAATTGCGATCCCCCTGCCATGGGCAGGGACACATCTCCCTAGACCAGGTTGTCCAGAGCCCCCCATTCATGACACTTGTTCTTTTGAGTTTTATACCTTCCTGATTGTGATGTTTCACTCACAAATGGGTCATTGATGTTTCAGAACAGTCATTCAATGACTGATCTTTTTTAAAAACAGAATTCCCACAACATACTTCTCCTGAGTAGTAGCAGGTGTGTTTTCCTTAGGGATTTTTACACTTCATACTGCATCACAAGTGAAAAACTCAACACGCGGCACCCATTTCTTCATTATGAAGTTGGAGACCGTGAAGATAAGTGTTCTGCAGTAAACTCTTCCCACGTTGTGTTTAGTGTATAACACCAAATATAATTTAAAAAGTACTGGCAGTGATGCAAAGTGATGCTACTGCATTTAGTTGTAATTTGAGGAGAGCGTGACTAAATAAATGAGGGATAGTTTGGGAAAGGAGTTCGTGTAGAGGTTTTATGAGGATTCGAGCTTTTTACTGGTCATGTTATGGTAAGTTCAATAACATAGGTATAATGAATTGACTTACTTCTTCCCTTTAATTAACGACTTGCAGACATCAGAGTTATTCCTGCAACTTATTTCAGGGTGAAGGATCACAAAGCTCTTCCCTGTGCGTTGGCTGATTCTCTCTGCGGTAAGACAGACTACACCAAGCAGAGAAGGTTTATAACTAGGTTGTGTGTTTTGAAATAGAAGGTTTTAGAAGTTAAAACACATAAGGAAATTTTGAACGCAACAGTTCTTTGAGCAAGTAAGGTTTCTGGTAAAGATTCATTGTCTGTTGTGGTCAATTTTTGCTACTTTTGCAGTGAAAAATTGAGTGTCAGGATCTGTACAGCTTGGAACTTTGGAGAATTGAATCAATCATCTGGAATTTACAGTTCTGGGGTTATCAATGTATTGAGACTGCTGAGTGTTGAAAAGGTTATTAGATACTGGAACAGGCTGCCCAGGAAGGGAATGAGTCACCATCCCTGGATGTGTTTAAAAGTCATGTAGATCTGGAGCTTACATTTAGTGGTGGTCTTGGAATAGTTGGGTTAAAGGATGGACTTGATCTTAAGGGTCTTTTCCAACTTAAACAGTTCTGTAATTCTGTGGTTATGACACTAGCATCTTCCGTCCCCTACTGAAGCCGCAAATGGTGGAGGAACCTTTATGTTTCTTCAATTTATTTAAGCCAAACTAGCAGCAGGAAAATGCTGTGATTTGAGGCAGCAGGGAACATACTTGGCATTTAAATATAAATGTAGGAAAAGAGTGAATCTGATGAGTAGTATGAGAAAGTCTTTCCTCATGTTACATTGAACAAATATATCATAGTCGTTTTAAAGAAGACCTATTTAAGCAACAGCAGTGGGTAGATGATTGTAAGCTTGTTAAGTCTGAGACTTCTCAGTTTATTTAAACTACTACTGTTACTGGAGGAGGCTAATTACAACACAGTTTAATGGTCAGAACCATAGATCTGCATGTTCTGAAGTGTCAGATATTCATGCATTTAAGATTAATAGTTCTTTTAAGTTATCTTGAAAAATTCATGAAAACCTGTGTTAGACATCGTGGTAGGTTTGAAGATGTAAAATCTATTCATCACTTCTAATCTAATTAAAAAAGAATTTTCAATCAAGTCCTTGTTCTTCTAAATGACATTCTGTCTCTCTTAACTTATAGGCTTTATAATTGTCAGCAGAAGGTAGTAATAGCCCAGATTGAAGGATAGGAGGAAGTGCTGGGCTGGTGCTTCAGATTGTCGCCATTGGGGACCATGGGCAGAGGTTCTGAGTTCCAGTGAAACCCTGGAACTGGTTTCACTGGAACTCCAGTGAAACCCTGGAACATTCCTCGTAATTGGAATGTCTTGTAGTAGGAAAGCCAGTGTGGCATCATGTGGACCCTGCGCCTTAGTGGTGTTAGGGTTTGGTTCCAGCATTCTGTAGCTTCCAGGCCTGTAGACAACATCCTTTGGATCTTTCTTGTAATGCTGTAAGAGCTTTGCTGCTTGGCAGGGACCATCAGAGCTCATGAGTGGCTATGAAGTTGTAGTGTGGGCTGCCCAGCATGCAGCTGGGAGGCTGAATCTATGTGCCTGAGGCAAAGTCTCAGACCAGATGTCAGTGACTTTAAAGTCTGGATTGATTAAATGGATGAATTTACTTAGTTAGGATCTTCCTTTATTGTGGACCATAGAGTGTCAAGATTTCATTTCTCTAAAGTGAAGCCTTATTTACATGAGCTGAGTTAAAAGCTGCCTCTGCCTCTTCTTTCGGGTATCCAGTACTGTATAGCTCTAAGCTAATTACTTTCCTCAGTCCTGTTCTTCTGTATATCCCCTAAATGAATATTACTGAGCTATTAAAGGAAAACAGTCATCCTAGGGCAGGATGTGGCTGCATTATGTTAGTACTGTTTACCAATTCACATTATTACTTGGTGAAGTACTCAGATAAAAAACATGGAAAAATAAAAGTCTGAATAGGCTGGGGATGGTGGGAGAATATTCAACATTAAAAGAAATAATGCAGGTAAAACAGAATTAGATTGGCTAGAAAGGGGAAGGAAGGGGGAGATTCATCATCATGCAGAAAACTAAGGTACAATAAAATTACCTCGATTAGCGGACTGCAATTGATTTCGTGTCTGAAGCCAACTAATCTTTATTAAAACAATAAACTGTAAGGTGCTTCTGTATAGAAAACACATACACTGACTGGAAAAACCTTTCTTTAAATTATCTCTAAGGGCCTGAGAGAGTTTGTTTGCCCACTGTGTCTTGCCATCACTCCTCTCAGGATAGATTTGAGTATTGTATTTGTGAGTCATGGGCGTAGTTAGTGCAATCAAGTTAATTGAGAGGAAGATCTCCAGGAACTCCTGTGTTCCAGCCCAGTGAGTTACTGAGCAGCCCGCGGCAACGTGCTGAGCTTCTGCCCTGTTTTCCTGTGCTGCGCTGCCAGCAGCGTCTGGGGGAATAAAACCATGGGGTTGCCTTAACGTGCTCTGATGGAATTTCAGGACTTAAAACATATAGGTGTGTGTTATTAGCACACAGCTGTGCAGCTAGAGGAGTAATGAGGAATGTGGTCATAAATGTACTGCTGGATTCATTTAGTGAGGCTGTATAAGACCTACAAAAGAGCCTTCTCTCCCTGCTCTGTAGATTTGGCTGAACCTTCGGTGTGTGCATCGCTGGGAGCTTGCAGGATTACCAATTTCTCCATAAATAAGTGGCTGTGATTTGTTCTTGTTTTGGGATACAGTGAGATTTGGTTACCCTGTCATTTCGTAGCTTCCAGGGCAGATGAGCAAATGTTGACTTGAAACCGTCAAGTGGTACCAGTTAAGCAGAAGAGTTGATGTGTCCATTGTGACTCTTAAGGGATATGGATCTGTTGGGTGTCTTGCTGTCAGAGGGGTGTCTTGCACACTGCTGGTGCCACCAGTAACCAGCTGCTCATGTGATCTCATAGGGCAGTTGTGTGCACATCTTGCTCTGTGAGTTTTGGGCACCTCATTACAAAGACAGAGATGCTTTAGCAGGTCTAAGGAAGGGTAACAAGGTTGACGAAGGTTGTGGAGATCAAACCTTCTGAGGTGCAACTGAGGGAGCTGGGGCTGGTTAGTCTGAAGAAAAGAAGGCTGAGCAGATACCTTAGTGCTGTCTAGAACTACCTGAAAGGGGTTGTAGAGAGGTGGGTGTAGGTCTTTTCTCACAAGTAACAAGTGATAGGACAAGAAGAAATGGCCTCAAGTTACCCCAGGGGAAGTTTAGGTTGGACATACAGGTTAAACGTCTTCACTGAAAGAGCCATCAGGTGCTGGAACAGGCTGCCCAGGTTTGGGGTTGCATCACCATCCCTGGATGTGTTTAAAAGTCTTGTAGATCTGGAGCTTAGGGACAGGGTTTAGCAGTGGACTTGGGACAGTTGGATTAATATTTGGACTTGATAATCATGAAGGTCTTTACCAACCTAAATGATTCTGTGTTTCTGTGAGACTGCTTCTGGTAGAGGCAGATGTTCCCCACAACTGTCAGTAAAGAACTGAAAAATGTGTGATGCTTGAAAGGTTTAGCAATCTTTTTAGCTAAAACCAAAGCAAACCACCATGTTGTGTCATCCCTCCACCCCTAAACAGATGAATACATTGAATTTTTTCTTCCCCATGGTTTGCTTTTTTCACTTCTGTTCAAATAAACTTAATTTCTAGGTGAGACTTGGCATACCAAGAGCTTATTTCCAGTGTGTTAATTCAGTTATGAGGGAATGTGCGCAGTACTGTAATTTTATAGCATTCACAATCTCAAGTAGCACCAAATATAGATTAATTCTAGTGTCTTAGGCGGATGTTAATCAGATTGTTGTTCTATTTTGATGATGTTTATCAAGAAAACTTTCAGATTCTTATAATGCTTGTAAATGAACAGCATATGCTTTCTGCAGGGCTGCTCAAATGAGCAAACACTTGTTTGGTTTTCAAATCAGTTTTAGGCTGTGTACTGGAAGCTTTGGCTTGTGGGTGTGATCTCTAAAAAGGTGTTGACTGGAGCAAATGTTGACGTTAGATGAAATAATTCGGAACTCTTCATGCAAGTATAACTCCAGGATCTTCTGAAACGACACCTTTTAAATGAAATAAATGAGGTAAAATGTAATCTGAGCACTTTGCATCAGACTGTTCTTACACTGACTGCAGCAGCAGCTACTCTTGTGGCCTTTCCCAGTGATATTTTGGCCCTTGCACAGATTTGTTACAGGTCTATAATGTGGGGGTTTAATGGCCTGGCTAGAGAAAGCTCTAATGATGTGGGTAGGAATTTTTTTAATAATACCAAGGCTCATTAGGAATGTCACATAGTTGCCTGCCTTTTAGTCCCTTTTAAGCAGTGTTTTAGTGGGTATTTATCTGATCTCTAGATTAGAACGGGGACTTCCTCCTTCTAGATGAGCTGCCATGTTTTCAGAAGCTCTAGGTGATGTAGGCAAAGCAAAATGGTCATTTGGTGGCCCAGTTGTTTTAGTTAAATGCCACAAGTTTCTTTGATAAGAACAACAGAAGTTAGAGCCTTCAGAATGAAACTAAAATAATATAAAGTCTGAAAATATCTGTTCAAAGGCTGCTTTTCAAGCTTTCAATTCATAACCTCCCTATCTAGAGTGAGGCTGAGAAGTGGAAGAACTCTAATTTTAATACTAATTAGATACCTAGTAATCAATCTGATTTTTGTCTTTTCTTTTTCCCTACCACCCTCTCCCTGTTGCTCCGAGTGCGTTTCATAGTCTTGAAAAAATGGGAATTAACTCTCCTAAGTCAAGCAAACTCTTGAGTGCCTTTCACACGAGTAAAGGAGGAAGAGCTTCTGTAGGGGTGTTTTAGCCAACAGCAGAACAGTCTAATAAACAACCCAAAAATGTCACTGGTGTTTCAGTAGTACAGTACAGGCTGCTTTTACTAAAGAGAAAATAACCTTTCTATTAAGTCCTTGTCTTTTGAAGCTATACAGCTAATTCTATGTAGAAGAGTTAAAATGGAAATTACTCCTGTATTTCAAACACTGTGAGTTTTACTGTGCCTGACAAATAAAATCTAAGAAGAATAAAGTGATAGGGTTGATGTGTGTCATTGACTTTAGTTCTCTGGCGTTCAGATTTCTTACTTGTTACTCTGTGTTGTGACTGCAAATGATAGCCTGTAAGAGCTCGTACAGAAATGATGTTGTGCCCACGTGAACCAAGAGTGATGTGAACTTTCTTTTATTTCAGTCCAGAGGAGCTTCCTGTCCATGATGCAGCAATAGAAAAGGTAAGTCCATGTCTTCCAGTTGTTGGAGTTAAACGTTCACAGATTTACGATGTTATAGATGCTATAAATATAGATCATTGTAAAATGGGAGGTGGAGTATTTTAGTGATTTGCATTGCTGAAGCAATGTGTTCTGTGGTCCTTGAGGCCCTGTTAACTCGCCCACATATCCCTCAGGGCCAATGTGATCTTCCATTTACCAGCTCCAATGAGACATGAATTTTCCTCACACATTAAATGACCTAGGAAAGGAAATGGAGCTACTGAGAGAACACACCCAGCTCTGCCTTGAAAAAGCGAGAGTGATTGCCTCTGTGTCGTGAGCTGTCATCGGCTGGACCGAGCGGGTGCATTGTCCAAGTGAGGTGGTGGTTTTGCTGAGGTGTAGGTTGCCATCCCCTGAGGAGTACAGTGTGCTTTTCTAGTTTGGTCAATGGTGACAGATAGTCCTGGCTGCCGCTAAAACGTCATGACCTCCCTTGTAATGCTGACTTGATGAGCCTGGACATGCAAGACCTGCTGGTGCAGGACTAGTGCAGAAATCCTTCTGTTTCTGGAGGGCACTGGAGGAGAAGTTTTAAAAACAGGTATTTTGGGAACCTTAAAGCTTTTATTAAAACAATGCAGACCTTAATTTCTACTTCTCTGGTGTTGTCTGTTGGGCTCATCGTTATATCCAGACCAGATCAGATCCTTCTTGTTTGCCCATATTGATCTTCTGTACCATCAGAAAACTCAACAGAAATACTTAAAGCTTTGGTTGCATAAATCATCAAGCAGAGTGCTCAGAAAAGGGATGGAACAACAACTTGCAAGGCAGCTCTGCTCTCTGAGTGTTAAGAGCAGCAGTGCTTCTGGAAGTTAGTTATTTTGAGCATCAGTATATGGCTAATAAGAAATGCTCCTCATAAAAGGAGGGAACATCTGAGTCCCTTTTGTGTTGGTTCATATGTGTGCAGTCTGAAATAGCTGTGTTTTCTTGCCATGTTTCATTACATTTAATAACATAGTGAGCATATATATAATTTAATTTCCATCAGAAGGACACAGCAGGGCGGTGAGTCTGAGCACAAATATCAGACAGCTTGCAATTACTGTGGTGAATGTGTTTTGATGCTCCAATTCACTGTGGCTTTGTACTTAGCCATAATTATTGGGGGAAACTAGTGTCCCAGTCCTGTCTGATATGGTGTTCAGGCTATCTCAGACAGAATGTCAGCACAGAAACTGTATTTATTGAATCAAAGTTAAATTGCAAACCTAGCGTCATTTCATAACCATACAGTAATGCTCCCGTATTGGACTCGTGGTTATACTCCTGATGATATCCTGACCTCTGCTGGTTTGAGCTTTATCTGTCTTCTGTCAGTGATGCCTGAACCTTTACAATTTTCCAGATACCATTCACAGGATCATTACTGTGTCATGTTAACATAGGCTGAGACAAAAAGCTTTCTGCGCAGTGTCTTTTAAAGTCACTTACTTGGCAGAACTTTTCTTCCCTTAGGATATTTAGGGATTTTTTTTTTGAATATTTTTTTTTACAATTCACAAGTTGAAGTTTTCATTTAGTTTGGAGCTTACAGAGTGGGTTTTGTGTCCTTGTGAATTTTGAATCTCTATTCTTTGTGTACATTCTAGTATAAAGCAGAAGGTGGGTTTTCTGTTTGCAGCATGCCTTATGGACCAGGCACTCGACTGTGAAGGCAGAGCAATTTTGGTGCTGTATTACCTTGCTGGGTGTTAGGTGACTTAAATGCATCAAATCATTGTCCTAGGTTATGAATTACTTAATCTTTCAAAGAATCAGCTGCACATTGGACATAAAACTAAGGGAGGAAAGATCACCTGGAGGAGAAAAGTAGGCAGAGAACTGACCTCAGGAAATCTTGAGTCTATGTCTGACTCTGTTTCTGAAGTGCTATGAAATATTTTGTAAGTCATTTCAGGTTGTTTGGTCTTGGGTTTACTTTACTATAAATTCTCCAGGGAGCAGCTCAGCAAGTTGTGCTTCTCTCTGAGGCTTCAGCTGAAGCTTTTCTTTGAACCTTGGCTCTAGCACACAGGCTCTCCAGGAAGGCAGAGTACTGCACACTTGATGGACACTTTCCATCTTGTCAACTCAGCTTCACGCTTTTTTGCTTTCAGTAGTGTATTTTTTACTGACCTGGGAGTAAAAAACCTTCTCTGCTTCAGTTAAGGATTCTGTTATTCCCAACAGCAAAAATGCTTCAAAGTGTAAGGTGGAAGACAAAAGGATTTTTTGTTTTTTGGTGACAACTACATGGAACTTGCCTGAAAGAGCAGCAGCAGCTCTCTGCAGCGCAGCGTCAGATCTCTGCCGTGTTTTCAGTGTTGCACCTGTTAGACATGAAAGCTGAACATAATTGAGAACAGGGCAAAAAAATGGCTCAAAGTTTTCAACAACTGAACACAGGAATAAAAATAATTGCTGTTTTGACTGCAGCAGCATCACTTGAGAACGATTTATCAATTGACACAGAGACATAAAAGCTTGAACAAACATACAACTGAAACAAGCTGCTGGCTCAAAAGACCAAAAAATCTTGAAAGGAGATCAAGCATACAAACAAAAACACTGTGTGGAGCTGCGAGGGTTTTATTTTTCTTAGCAATTATCTGAACAACCTGTTGAGGGCAGAGACCTTTCCTGACTTGATAGCGATGTTACTCCTGCGATCCAAACTATGCCCGGAGAACATCTGCTTTATGAGATGTTAAAAATGCTTGTTTCTTAAAGGGGTTGTGAGTGTGGGGGAGAATCGGAAACAAGTCTTGTGAAACCTAGGGGATCTGGGGTGCAGCAGTTCTTCCACAGTTCTTATCTAACCTCTTCAGAAAAGTATTTTTAAATAACTTTGAAAAATAAAAATAAAGTACCAAGTGGTCGAGGTAGTACCAAGTGTGTCCTGGAAGCTGAGGAAGAACGTCAGCAGTTGATTGCAATGTGAATACTTACGTAAGCTAGATAATTTAGATACTTAAGTCAGGCTCACGTCAGCTTGATTCAAATAAATCTATCTTTAAAAACCAAACCTGACTTAGTTTGCAGGACGCTCTGTGAACTGAATACTGATTGGGTTGGACCTAAACAGTCATCGTTCATTCTTCTGCAAGTGCAGGGCTTTGGGCTTCCGGATTAAAGAAGTCATTTGCCCATTTGATTGCATTTATAGCCAAGAAAGACATTGCACATTTTGACAAAGAAAAGCTAGAAGTAAAATACAAATTCTACTTAGACAATAAGTCATAATTTTCTTTTATATTTTCCCGAAGATTTTGGATGCAGGTTCAGCTAACAAATACTTTGTGAAAGTACTAAGGTTTTGGCATCCTGCAGAGCTTTGAAATTAAACTCCTATATTGTTACCAGATTGCATCATTTACCAAATGAAATAGCATATCCTTCCTGTCTTTATTAAGCCCCGGATTTCACGTTGGAGGCAGAGGGGCTGTCCTTTAAAAATCCCCTTTGTTTGTGTTCATCTTTGACGAGAAAGCAATAGCCACACACACAAAACACACATTATTCTGCTTTAGCTTTTCTGCAGTTGATCCTGAGCTCTGAAGTATTATGAATCAGTTGAAATAGTGTCTTGAAAATAAAATAAACCCCCCTACCTGTGCTGTGTAATCAGAGACACCTCACCTACTGTACAGCATGTAAAACTGGGCTGTCTAAACTACGTACTAAACACCTTTCCGTTGGAGCCAGCAAAATGCACACTTCTTGGCTGTGAAGAGCCAAAGTGCCTTGAAATTCCAGGGATGTAAAGTTGCTCATTCCAAGTGCTTGTTGGGCTCCCAAATTCAGGAAGTGGATGGCAACCACAGAAAGGTTTGAGAAGGGCAGTCTTGAAGGCAGTGGGGTTGTCATCATGCCTGTAAACCGTATATTGTATAAGTTGTAGAATCATACAGTCATTCAGGTTGGAAAAGACCCTTGAGATCATCAAGTCAAACTAACCTTGTATTTATAATGTTTAATGTTATTCTATGTTATTGTAACTGTTTATTTGTAGAACATGGGGTTTGTTTTGCTTTGAATTCTCATTTCATCACCTTGTTACTGAAACATCCTGGACTGTAATATAATTTAAGCAACAGATCTTACATTTAGGAGAAATACATGATATTAAATTATAGGGACACTTAGATAAAGATGTACCATGTTAAGGATAAGAATCACAGCAGGGCTGCTCGTATTTTCATGTCCAAAATAAGAGCTTATTCCCAGTTTTGCTGCTGCACTGTCACACTTGCATGCACCTGGTTTTGTTATGTACTTTGTGCCTTTCAAGAAAGGCTGGTTTGTGTGATCATTGGAAAGCAGCAGCTGATTATGTTTAGGACTGGATCTAGGTGATCCTGCTCTGCCAGGGGGATTTTGGACTAGATGATCTTTCAAGGTCCCTTCCAATCCCTAACGTTTTGTGATTCTGTGACAAGTTTGGGTAAAGAAAACCATCATTTCAACTTTTTAAGAAGCTTCCTGCATTTGCCTAAAGATTTACTAAGTATAAAAGCAGATTGAGGGTTTTTTTGTGCTTGCCAACAATACTTAGGGAAAAAATACTTTTATAAATCTTGTCCTTTAACTTCTCTTACAAAATGCGGTTCTTTACAGAGTGCTGAAAATACGGGGTTCTGCTCGATTTTAAGTGAGCTGATGTTACTCTTTGCTGCTCGTTGTAGATTGCTGGATAAAAAAGTGATAATGCTGTGTTAAAATTTTCTCAATATCCTTAGAAAACTAAGTAATTTAGGATGCATTCATTTTGAAAAGACTAAAAAGTTATTTAATTTCCTTTCAGCAAAAACACCTTGAAATTGAAAGAACTACAAAATGGCTTAAGATGCTGAAAAGCTGGGAGAAATACAAGAATAGTGACAAGGTAAAGTTATGCCTGTTTTTTTTATTAGTTATCACTTCTGAATGAATGTATGACTTTAATTTAAATTGTCTCCGAGGTCTGAAAGAAATCCAGGACACCACTCTGAAATGGATTTTCATTCTTCCAAGTTGCAATAATATGTAATAACACGGTACTCCAACACAACTGATGGTCAGAGGAATTTCTAAGGGCAATGTTGTGTAGGTTCTTTGATATAGTCATAGTAATAATTGTGTGCTGTGCTGCTTTGTGCTGGCACTGAAGGGTTGGAGCCAGGATCACCCGGTTTAGTATCTTCACTTCTGCAAAGTAATCTGTGGAGCAGAGGAGACATCAGAGCTGCCTGTCATGTCTTGCAGAGACATGGAGGTTGTGTTTGATTTAGGCTTTGAAAAAGTGAAGGAGGAAAAAAAGGAAAGCCTCTATAAACTTGAAAAGAGGGGACACCCACCGTTGGATGGGCATAGCTGAATTCTTCAGGAATCATGGATCCCCTTTCAAGGGCTGTTTAGTTTTTAAATGCTGGATATTGAATTAATGACTGATTAAAGTTACTCTGTTGAGTTGCTGGTGTCACCTTAAGATCCAGGAGTTTCTATATTATTAATCTTCTGTGATTTCCTCTTTTTTTGGGCTGTTTTTCATTTTTTGCAGCCCAGGTTTACTGAAGGGCCTGGGATAGCTACAGTCATGGATCAGTGAAAACTGCCTTGAGTAACTCTCCAAGGAAACTGATTAGTCATAACATGGGCGTCTAGTTTGATGTTTAAATTATCATACTTGCCGTGGATATCTTAGGATATCTCAAGGTATTTGGTTGCTTTGTTAAAAGGAGTTGTACTAAGTCAGAAGGTAAAAAGTACAAGGATCCACATAGTGCCCTGTCCCCTCTGGGATAAGCCTGGATTCTCTGTGAGTAACATGCAGTGCAGCATTCACAGCCTTCAAGGGAAGTGGTTTGATTTGTTTTTTAATGATATGAATGGAAGGAATCTTGTTGTGAGTAGAATACTTCATATTGTGACGGGCTTGTTTAATTTTGGAATCAATATGAAAGTGAATTGCCCATTAATACTCTTTAAATTGTTTGCGGTAATTTTAATTTCAGAATTATCTTTCTTCTACTCAGACTTGGTTGGTCTGGGTGTGATGACAGCAAGTGGGCTCTGTTTGTTATGCCATTCAGTGCTAAGTGCTTTTGCTTGCTTTATGAGCTAGGTGGGGATTGCCAAGTGAATAGTTTATTTGCTGGAACTGTAGCTGTGGTCATCTTAAAATCATGGAAGAATTTAATCTGAGAAGTAACTTGCTGGAGTGGGTGTGTTTCCAACACTGTGTTCTGGGGAGGTTTTCATAATTGTTCTTGTGGCCATTTGGTGGATAATGAATAGAATGTCAGGCTCTCAAATTCCTTCTTCCCCTCAATAGGGCTTAGAACTTGTTTTCTGCTGGAGATTCACTGATCCACTTGTACTTTGCTGAGAACTAGGGGACAACTGTTAGATGTGGCAAGTTACTGCCTGGGTGACTGGCCTCCAGCATTAGCTTTACTCCCTTACTTAGCCTTTTGGTTTAGAGAATTATCCTGTGTAAAGTGAAAAACTTCAAAGACAGAGATTGAGACTAGATACTCATTAGCCTGATGAGGAGGGAACAGAGATACAATTCAAGTAGAGGGAGAAACTTACTCAGCACGTCCCTTGCTCATGGTTTCTCCTCACTGCCTTTTGTTTTAACAGTAGTAGCTGTGTCTTATGCTTTGCTTTTGTTAAAAATACCAAAGCAAGTGGTTGGTGTTTTTCAGGGAATAATCAAGAAGCTAGCAGATTCATTTGCTTGACATGTGAAGTGAATGCAAAAGAAAGTAATAATTTGTTTCCCATTTTTTTTCCTTAAAATCCTACTTTCTGTGCTGTCATCTGGAAGGAGAAGCTCGAGGTCCTAACTTTACTGTGGTGGTTGGGTGATTTGAAGATCAAGTATGCTCCCAAGTCAAAGGGTTGATGGAAAAAACCCTGTGTAACAGCTACTTGATTTGCAAAGAGAAAGTTAAATATGACCTTTCAGATAACACAATAGCTCCGTGTTGTCTAAGCAGCAGTGGTCTTCCTCTTCAGCCATTGGTGACATCAGTCACGATACACTGACCTAATGGAATAAATAATTCTGTCTTCACCACACATGCACAAGGTACAGCAGATCAGCTGGGCAGAAAGAGTTTCAGCGCGTGTAACAAATTATAGACTGAACTATAAATACTGTCGGGAATAATTCGATATGTTCATAAAGGGGATGAACCCTGCTGGAGGCTAGGAAAATTTTTACTGATTGTTGAACTCTGGTGGAGCACACGAGGCTTTACAAACAAGGTTGTTTTCTTTAGTCTTTCTCACCTCTTACGTGTGAAGTGAACCAGAATGTGCAGAATGAAGAATCAAACCCATCCTGTTCCTCCCAGGCATGTAGGCAGATGTTGTTTGTCACTGCTCTTTATGGAAAGCCTGGTGATGTTCTCAGGGTTGTGCAAAACAGAAATGAAGACAGTGTTTATTGGAAAGAGGGTTGGAAGAATGCACCAGCTTTCCACAGTCACCTTCCTGAAGCACAGAAGCGATTGTTGCAAGAACAATTTCTGACTCTTGCTTTCTGTCATCACTTGACTGGATAAAGTGGTTAATGCTGGAGGAACAAATTGGCTAAAGAAAATGAACAGCCTGTATCTTGCTTCACCTGACACTCCCATGGTTTTTGTGCAGTCAGACTGCTCCTGAAATCAGCAGTGTTTGGAAACAGCACTGGAGGGAACGTTGCAGCAACAGCAGTAATAATGTTGTAGGGTTATAGATTATAATTGTTGTGATGGCCTGGTTTTGGAAGGTGGCTTAAGAGATGCTTGTGCTCTTAGAGAGAGAAAAGGAGTCGGAGCAGAGGATGGTCCCAGGGACAGAGCACATACGTACAAAGAGCAGGTTGTTGCACAGTGTGTTGGTAATGAGCTTTCGTAATACAGAGCTGAGTTTTGTCTTGAAGAAATCTGTTTGTACTGTACACATAGGGTAAATGAACCCACATATTTGATTGTGTCACCCAGGACTGTCACAGGTTTAATTGCAAAACGCAGATTTCCTTTAGTGTCTTCTGTTTAATACCACAGGCTGCTTTTTTTTTCTGTCATAAATTCACAAGGAGAATTAATGAGAAGACATTAGCACACTGGTGGGTGTGCATGCATGCAAGGTGCTTCAGTTTACATCGTTCTCTGATCTTTGTTGTAAAAGAATATTTCAAGACGAAGATGGGAGCTCTGGGAACTTCACACTGGTTCCCCATTGGAACTTCTGTGTTTAAACCTAATTTTAAAGAAGGTGGAGTAAGGAGCTGGAAAGAAATGAAAGTGTTGTCACATTGAGACCAGAGATGTGCTGGCTTCTACTGGAAAGAGAAACCATAAGGTCTCCTTGGAGCCTTCTCCAGGCTGTAGAACCCCAGCTCCTTCAGTCTGTCATCACAGAAGTAGTACTTCAGTCCTCTGATCATCCTTGTGGCCTTCCTCTACACTCCAACTGTTCCATGTCCTCCTTATACTGGGGACCCCAGAACTGGATGCAGTATGCCAGGCAAGGTGTCACAAGGGTGGAACAGAGGGAGAGAATCACCTCCCGCAAGCTGCTGGCCACATGGATTTTGTTCTACTGTATTCCTTCCTCCCAGGCTACCTGCCATCGTTTCTGCCCTCTGTGGGCTTTCTATATGTGTTTGAGTTTGTTCAAGAGCTCCTTGTTCATCCCTGCTGGTTTCCTGCTGTTTTCCCTTGACTTTTCTCTTGTATGAAACTCCTTGGTTCCTATATGATTATTTAGGCATCTCAGCAGAGTCATCATGATTCTTACAGACAGCAGTCTCTGAAGTCTTTAAGTGCCCTTGTGTCTCTGCGTGATGGAAATTTGTCCAAACAAAGCTTTCATCTCCCCATCAGTCATTTCTTATGCAGGAAGTGTCATAGAGCGGCAAAGTTTGTGTTTCAGTGTGGTCTTTCTCCGACTCACACTTTTATTTCCTATTTGTATTCCGCTGCTTAATCATACAGGGTGCAATCAGCCACCACAGATAGTAAATCCTTCCTGGCTTAGTATGATCATAACTTTCAGGAAAGATTAAATAAAACTGTTACATGTTCTATTCCCATTTGAGTATTTCCACCAAAGTATTTCTGTCTTTCACTGTCTACCTTCATCTGCCTGTGATTGAAGTTGCCTAAATTGAGAGGGAAAGGAAGAAGAAAAACAATCAGGGGAGCTGGCAATTTCCAGCTGCTCTGGCATTCACACAGAATATAATAATCAAGTCGCCACTTAGCGTGGAGTCTGAACACAGAGCCTTAATGAAGAACCTTCTTTGCATTCCTGAGATTTTTTTTGAATGAGATTGAGCAGCTCTTGTATTTGCATTTTTTTCTCTTCCTTTCATGCAACTCACAGAAGCCAAAGAACCTCTAAAGGCAGCAGCCTTTATAAATATATTTTCTTTTCATTATAAGTATGCTTTCTTGTGGGACTTCGGGTTTTAATTCTTGTGCTTCTCATCACTGATTCTTTTTGAGGTGGCAGAGTCCCTCTGCTGTTTGTGCAGTCTTCTTGACATAACAAAGTGTTGTTTTCAAGGAAAGCAGCTTTATGTCTTGTGGCAGCAAGAATGCAGGTTCCCACTCTTCAGACCAGTGCTATATGGTAGTGGCCTCACTTCTTGTCCAGGAACTAGCTGGGTTTATAGGCTGGTGGGATTGGGGCAGGGGAAGGAAGGGGAGGAGGTTTTGTGTTTTCTGTTTGCTTTGCTTGAAGGTCGCGTAGAGTGTTGGATGTATGGACTTGGTCATTTCAGCTGATATGTAATTTGGAATACTCTAAATTTCAGAGGATTTTTCTTCTTTCTTTGTAAACTTTTAAATTCTACATAGCCTCATGCTTTACAATGAGAAATACCAATTTAGAGGCCAAATTCTTCTCTTGCACGAGAGGCTCCTATTAAATTCCCATGTGTTAAGACCTCATCTAGTGACCACTTGTCCTATCTACTGCAGGATCAGCAATATTGGTAATAATTGCAAGAGTTTTATGACAACTATCCTTGTCTGAATATCAGCTTAGATGTGATAACAGAACTTGAATCTGTAGTTTTGTTTACTTAAGTTGCATTTGTGTAATTATAGACACCAAGAATGACTTCCTTTAATTGTTGTGTCCAGTGTTGGCAAAAACATCCCAAATTGCAAAACACTGTTTGGATGATGCGTGTTTTCTTAACCAAGTTTCTGAGTTTCAGAAAACTCAACAGGAGTTAAGTCTCTTCGTGTTGTTAGCCCTTTAGACACTCACCAGTATGCCCGTGTCTGGTACTGAGGAGCCCAGAACTGGATGGGGAACTCTGGTTCTGATGAACAGAAGGGAAGGGTCACCTCCCTTGATCTGCTGGCAATACTTTATCTTGTACCATTTGCTGCCTTTGTTTCAATGGTTCAGTGCTGGTTCTTGTTCAGCTTGGTGTCTACCAGGACCCCCAGGTCCCTTTCTGCCAAGCAAAAGCACCGTGGATGGTCCCCAGCATGTACTGGCGCATGGTGTACTGGTTCCATCACAAGTGTAGGACTTTGCATCTCTCCTTGTTCACCTTCATGAGGTTCAAATGGTTTGAACTTTGGATGATTTGAGTTCGTTTTAATTGTATTTTGATAAGAAACTATTATTGCAAAGTCTTACTTCTGGCCTTTGTCCCACTCATCATCTCCCAAAGTACTCTTGAGAACAAGAGTAGTTTGAGAAATTATTCTTTAACCATTTCTTTTCATTAATAACCTCACGGTTGTTGGAGATATTTGAAAATCAGTTACAAAATGATAATTAACTGGTAAAAATGGTACCGTGATGTACCATGGTTGGTGTGCCATGGGTCTGAGTAGTACAGCTGCATGTCTCTGGGACAGATGATGCTTCTTTTCTTTCTTTTTTTCTTTCAAGTTCCTAAAAAAGATTTTGCAAATTGTCTCTTTCTGCTTTGCAGCAGACAGGCTAATGTCTTGTCAGAATGACTCCACTGCAGTTGGTGTTGCTTGGCTTTCAGACGACAGAATTACCTCTCTCACAAGCCAGTTATTCTTGTGTCTGGGTTGACAGATGCTGAAGTTCTCTCTGTGTGAGCTGGATATGTATCTGTAAGGAAGTGTGTTTTGTAGCGCTGGATGCTGTTTTTCATAGAACCATTTAGGTGGGAAAAGACATTGAAGACCATAGAGTCCAACCATTTACCCAGCTGTCCCAAGCCCACCTCTAAGCCACATCCCTAAGCTCCAGTTCTGCACAACTTTTAAATGCATCCAGGGGTGGTGATTCAAGCGCCTCCCTGGGCAGCCTGTTCCAAGGCCTGATGACCCTTTCCAAGCAGTTTTTTGTAATGAACTTCAGGCCATTTCCTCTTGTTGCATCACTCATTACTTGAGAGAGGAGACTAAGACCTGCCTGTCTACAGCCCTCCTTCTGGCAGTTGTAGATCCGTACAAAGGAAGCTGTGAGCTGCTGTGCTCGCACCAGAAGTGTTGCTGCTTTAGCATTCTTCATAATATTAAAGCAGCAAAGTTTTCTTTAAAACCCACAACATTTCTTTGTGGGCAGCTTCCAGGGTTGCTGTTGTGTCTTAAAAGTTGAAAATTCTCATTTGAAAAGGAGACAGGAAAAAAAAGTCACAACCTCACTTATGTGTATTGTAAAATCCAGACACGAATCCTTAGTGGCATTAAAGACACCTTCAAAGATCTGATCTGTCACAAACAGCAGGAGGTCTGCAAATATACTGCAATGAGGGGTTCATTAATCTTCCAAAACTGGAGATGTGAAATATGTGAGAGAGAAAAAAGGGTCCTGGCTTTGAGGAGGACATTCCTTTCAACCTGTTTCTTCCATTAGAAACATAACTTTTAGAAATGTTTCAAGGAAGCTCTAGCTTTGTCATTTTTAAGCTCTAACTTTCATTTTAGGTTAAATACACAGAACAAATTGTTTGGGGAGGGGCTGCTTGTGGTTTGTTCTCTTAAATCTGATTGTTTCCCTACGCAATCATTCAATTGATGGTAAAACCAGAACTCAGAAAACTTTGCTGTCTTTGTTAGACTTCTCTGGTTTTCCTTTTCTTAGACACATCTCCTAAAAGATTATAATGCTTTTATGTGTGTTTGTTTAGAATTACTAGGACTTAATTGCTCTGAGGCTTTGCCTGTCTTGAGTCTCCTGGCTGTATAAAGCCCAGACTTCAGACAGCTAGTCCACGTGTCTCTGGTGAGAAGCTCTTCATCCTCCTGGTTGCTGCAGAGATACAAACCATAAGAGTACTGAGGAAGGTAGTCATCAGTGCTCCTGATTTTTGTCAAATAAGCCCAGTATGAGCCTGATCATTGCATTGGGGGTGCGAGAGCACTGACATGTCAGAGACAAGACTGATAACTCAGTACATGTGTGTAACTACAGTATATAAACTATTTATCTTCTGACCCATTTCTAGTACAAGCTTCATGTGTCCAAACACAGTGTGTCAGCAGTGGGGGAACTGATTTTCTATGTCACAGCTAAGAACTGTGTGCAGTATTGGTAGGGCGCTTCGTATTCCATGGCAACTGTAGTTGGAATATCTTGTGCACTGTTTCTGTGGAAATGTTTTAATATGCATCTAGAAAACTGATCATTAGTTTTCAGGTTGTAGAAATGCGATCAGAAATCTTGCCAACTTTTGTGGTATTGCTGACTGCCTCCCACCGTTCCCATTTGTAGTGTTTGTCATTATAGTGAGTTATCTGTGGCTTGTCCTGAATCATTGTATTGTGAAGAATCTGACTTTGTTCAGATCTAAATGACAAAACTTGAAGTAGTTTTTCCAGTATTTGTAGAATAAGTGCTGCTCAGCAGAGCTGACACAGTTTTGATAGGCCTTCCTACTTGGTTCAAGTCCTGGCTTGTAAACGTCACCTGCACAGAGTGGTGGTATTTTGGCTTGTGGGTCCATATCGTCCCCTCTGCCTTTGCTGATTACAGTATCACAGTATTACCAGGGTTGGAAGGGACCTAATAGATCATCAAGTCCAACCCTTCCATCAACAGAGATCCCAGATGACATCAGTGGACACCTCCAGTCCCTCAAAAGATACGAGAACACAAGCAGGTCATCTCTGTTAGGACATTGGTATAATTGCATTTTTCCTTTAGTATGTCCTGTGTTAGCATTTCTTTTGTTCAGAACATTGCAGATGGTACTGCATTTTATATTTTCTTTCTTTCTTACAGTTTCATAGAAGAATTTACAAAGGAATCCCACTGCAGTTCAGAGGGCAAGTCTGGTCTTTACTACTTGACGTTCCTAAAATGAAAGAAGAAATGAAAGACTTCTATAATGTGAGTTTGCAGAATTTCCACTTAATTGCAAAATAAAAACACAGATAATAAGGCTGCAGGCTTTATTAGACTTTTCATAGAATCACAGAACATTAGGGATCAGAAGGGACCTTGAAAGATCATCACAGCATGATCACCCAGACCAAGTCGCACAGGAACACGTCCAGGTGGGTTTTAAACGTCTCCAGACAAAGAGACTCTACAACTCCCCTGGGCAGCATGTTCCAGAGCTCCGTCACCCTCACTGTGAAGGAGTTCCTTCTGGTATTTATATGGAAGCTCCTGTATTCCAGCTTGCACCCACTGCCCCTTGTCCTATCACTAGATGACATTGAGCAGAGCCTGGCTCCATCCTCCTGACACCCACCCTTCAC
>JAOXOE010000001.1:6206435-6224519 GCA_028565055.1 Phoeniculus purpureus
AGCCTCCCGGTACCCAGAGCAGAGCCGTCCTCCCTCAGGACCCCGTTCCGGGCTGTCCTTTGTGCTGCCTAAACACTGCCCGTCGAAAAACACCGCTGGCCCAGTCTGTCGGATCCGCGGCCACGGGTCGATTAGTCTGTACCGCCCTTTCTATATCTTCTGAGCATCGCGGGACGGACCTGGCTCGATCGGGGCGGTGCAGTCTATCAGGCAGCGCGGCGGACGCCCCGTCAGTGAGAGAAGAAGAGGGGAGGGGGCCTGGTGCGCCGGGAGGGGGCGCGGAGGGCGGAGGAGTCGGCGTTGCCCGGGCCCATGTCTGCGCCGGGCCCAGGTACGGGCTGAGGTGGGGCCACTGGCCCTTTGGGCAGAGCAGGGTGCCGGGGACCCTTGAGGGTTGGGCAGTTGGCGGGGAGGAGTCGCAGGGGAGGCGACGGGAAGGTGTAGGGGCCTGGCGGGGGCCGTGAGTGGGATCTGAAGGGCCGTGAGTACCAGGTGGGGGAGGAGGAGGAGGAGGAGGAAGAAGAGCCGGGGCGAGGTGCCCGCGGGGCACAGGTGGCGGTGCAGGGAGAGAACCCGTCTTCGGGAGTCGTTCTGGAGCTGGCGAGGAGGGAGGGTTGTTAACTACAGTGTCTTACGCTCCGCTTATATCGAGTGACTCGTTTCTAGGCCTCTTTTTTTTCTCAGTGGAAAGTGAGATCTTACAGGTCTGACAACAGAACACTTTCCTCCGAGCCTGTGGACTCGAAAGTAAAACTTTTTCTGCACTGTACTGTACTGTGTCTCAGCTTTCAAAACTGATGGTCAAGTTTATTTTCTTCTGATGGATCATGGTATATGTCATGAGTTCCTTCCCATACTTCAAGAAAAGCTTTAATTGCTTTTCAATCTTTGAAACTTAGTTTTTGAGTGATGTGATAGCTAACAAAGCATAAGCTTTGAAGGCTTTTCATTTGGCCAGAGTTAGAATACAGACACTAGGAAAAACTTCTCATGGCAAAGGTCATCAGGCCTTAAACACGCTATCCGGGGAGTGGGTTGAATCAACATCCCTGGACTTGTTTAAAAGTCGTGTAGATCTGAAGTTTAGGGGTGTGGTTTTAGCTTGATACAATTGGGTTAATCATTGGCCTTGGTGATCTTGAAGGTCTTTTCTCACCTAAATGGTTCTGTGATCTTGCCTACATTCTTTATCTCCTTTTTAATAGAGTAACTGCACAAAGAAATGTTTGTGTGGTCATTTTAATTTCCAGTAGTGGTAAAAGGAATGTGAAAGGTCTCAATATTGTTAGTTTAATAAGACTGTATTTCTTCCTTGTATACTTGTGTTTGCAAGGACTGAGATTCTGATTCATGGTATTGCAGTATGTGACAGTAGGCTGTTTTTCTTTATTTCAGAGGATTTAAGTATATCTGAATGATATCCTTTTATTCTGAACGAGGACTAGCTTAATGATGCTAAATACCTTTTATAAATCTTTGATTTTCTTAGAGTAACTGTATAGACACTTTTGGTTAGTTTTTGCCTCTGTATTTCAAGACCTGTTTATTTTGTGACCCTAAAGTATCGTGAACCCAATTCCATTAGGTTTTTTGAATTCCAAGATTGTACTTGAATTCTTATTGCTTTTTATATCAATAAAAGATTTATTTACCTTAACTCAATCTTAGTTAAATAATAATAAATTAAGAGAAATAGTTTCCTCTGGAAAAACATCATTTGTAAGTGATGAAACTAAGAAGATAGTGTGAAGTCATCTAAATGTCAGTACAGAAATGGACTACCTAGAGTCCAGAAGCACCGTCATAGAATGGTTTATATTGGAAGTGACCTCGGAGGTCATCTAGTTCCAACTCCCTGCCATGGGCAGGGACACTTCTTACCAGGTAGCCCAGAGCCTTACCCAACTTGGCCTTGAACACTTCCAGGGAGGGGACATGTACTGGTTCTCATGTACTGCAACCTGTTCCAGCGCCTCAGTATCTTCACAGTGAGGAATTTTTTCCTAAGGTGTAGTCTGAATCTCCCCTCTCAGTCTGAAAAAATTCCCCCATGTCCTGTCATTAGAGTCCATTGTAAATAGTCCCTCTCCAGCTTTCCTGTAGCCCCCCTTTAGGTACTGGAAGACTGCTATAAGGTCTTCCTGGAGCCTTCTCTTACCCAGGCTGAACAACCCCAACTTACTCAGTTTGTCTTATATCTGCCTTCTCCATCCTTTCTAATTTCTAGCTGAGGCTGCCAGTTTTTCCTGTCTACTGCTTTACTGAAGTTCATGTCATTATCTTGCCTTTTCTTCAGTGTATTTATGTAAGCACTGGGTATTAAATAGGAGTCCTTTTAATCATTAAGGTCTATTAATGTTTCCTTAACTTAGCCTGGGACTAATAATCTGCTTTTACCTTTATTTTCTATGAATATAAGGCCTGGGCAAGGTCACTGCTTGTCCATTTCCATTTTTCTCTGCTTCCCACAACTTTTAAACAGTTCAGCCAGTTCCAGTCAAGTTATTGCCAAGTGTTTTGAAGGTAGAAACTTTCTACAAGTCTTGTGGTAGCTAGCAGCTCAGGAAAAGTAACAAGGTCTAAAGTAAGATTCTTCCTGAGGGAAGAGTTGTAGCATGCACTCAATGGACAGTTCGGGCAAATTGCTATGTGTGGCTTGGAGGCAGCAACTGCACTGACAGCCACCTGCCATCAGTGGTTGGTAGACATAAGCTGGCAGTGCCATTGGAAGGGTCTGAAATAAGAAGCTGTATATGTAGCAAGAAGTGAGGCTATTCAGCAATGTAGGACAGAAAACTATTCCTAATTGGATTGCTGGGGTTTTTTTAGTCACCAGTGTTCATGGGAGAGGAAGTGGATAATACTGCCTTGTGGTCAAAATAACAATGTGCCCAATTATGCTTCATCCCTTTTTATCCCATCTTCTCCATTTTCCCTTTTTACAAGCGAATGTCAGATACCTCTTCAAAAGAGGATTCAGAGTTTCTAAACTTAATGAGTTCAGGTAATGTCAATGATTTTGGTAAGAGACCATGCTGTTAAAGTCTCAAGTGTAGCTGGATATTTTTTTTTGTAGGTTTTCTTGTTTGTTTGTTTGTTTTTCTTTGTGGCATGTTGTTTTTACTGGTTTTTTGGTCTTAATTGTATTTGAATTACTCTTCTAAGAACAAGTGGAGGACAAAGATAAAAGCCAGAGTATTGGAATTATGACTTGATCTGTGAGGAACAGGTGCCCCTTAACTGACCAGCAGAGACAGGAAAATTAGTTCAGACCTTTAATATGAAGGAGCTTGGGCAGCTGCTTAGTTGTCTGGGTTTTACTGAAAATTTTTTTTCCTCTGTTGGTTAAGTGCTGATTTGATAATACTATATTAGAATGAGGTTGGTCAGTGTTTTTGAAATCCAGGCAGTTCTGAGGTGTTGACTGTGAAACCTTTTAGTTGTAGACATGCGTTAGGAAGTGGGATTTGCTAGTGTTTAAGCATTGCTGATATGATTGGTCTCACTTCCATACATCAGTGTCAGAAACATTTCATTGTTGGTTCTGTTGCCAATTGCTGTCAAACGAGGCCAAGTCCTGAACAGATTCAGTTGTCACTGCCCATATCTGAATGCTCTGAGTTTTTGCAAGCAATTTTTTCTTCAGAAAACCTGGACAAGTACCTTTAAAAGCTTTTCCTTACTGTGATGTCTTATTTTCAACTATTATATTTATAAATAATGCTAGAAGCACTCTACATTAGATTTGAATGCAAGCGTCTCATCCACTTTGAGTAAATGCAGGAAATATGTGAATCCAGAGTACTTCCATTGTCCAGTCTGAGTGAAATATTAGGCAGAAGTAGGAGTGGCAATTGAGAGTCAGACTGATGTTACTAATAAAAAACTAAGTGGTTGTTCTTCACGGGATACTACATGGGGTTGTGGAAGTTTGTAGTAATGCAAAATTACTATTGTATCAACAATGAGTTAAAAGTACTTATTTTTCTTGTGGCACTGCAGACTTGCCTGGGTAACACGATGCCAGCTGAGCGCAAAAAGCCAGCAAATATGGAAGAAAAAGAATCTCCATTAAATAACAAAGAAAAAGAATTTAGTGATAGGCGACCAGTGAGCACCAGAGAGAAGCCAAAAGAAGATGTCAAAGTTGGCATGAAAAGAGAGACTTTAAAGGTTCCTGAAGATAAAAAGAAAAAACTGGAAGAGGATAAAAGAAAAAAGGATGACAAGGAGCGGAAGAAAAAAGAAGATGATAAAGTAAAGGCAGAAGAAGAGCAAAAGAAGAAAGAAGAGGAAGAAAAAAAGAAAATTGAAGAAGAGGAGAAAAAGAAGCAAGAGGAGGAAGAGAAAAAGAAACAAGAAGAAGCAGCTGCTCAACTGAAGTAAGTTGTCTGTTAGTGGTTTAAGTACGCCAAATGCAGTGTCAGGATTGTGGACTGAATTACAAAAGATAAACTGTTACAAGTTCTACGTGGGGTTGCAAAATTTGTGTGACTAGCTGAGTGTGCTTTGTGCCTTTTACAGAGTTCTGTTTTGAGTCTCTAATGTGATATTTTGAGTGTTCTCCTGTGATGCACAATTATATTTGAGTAAAGCATCATAGTTTCTTTAAAGATGGAACAGTGTTGGCGTCACAAAATAGAGAGTACAGGCTGTGACAGTCCATAGACAAGAGCAAATCTACTGTGAAGGATTGCTATAATTTGTTTTAATCGATCACAGACAATCGATACCTGGATGCCAAACACAGAACCTGGTGGTTTAATATATGATGTTACCAACACAATGTCAGTGTGTTATCAAAAGGTACTAGAGTGTTGAAGATAATCTCTAGGCCAATAGAGCAAAGGCTCTGGATGTTGTGTTTGGAATACATCTTTTTGTACAAATGAGATGATGTAGCCAAATTTTAGATGGGACGGATTTATTTCACCTATTTAAAGTTTTTCTGTGTAAATTCAGGAGTCTGGGAATAAAACGCTT
Source organism: Phoeniculus purpureus (assembly GCA_028565055.1). Taxonomy (NCBI): domain Eukaryota; kingdom Metazoa; phylum Chordata; class Aves; order Bucerotiformes; family Phoeniculidae; genus Phoeniculus; species Phoeniculus purpureus. Next base: position 6,211,419 of record JAOXOE010000001.1, read on the forward strand.
CCTTTAACTGTGTAATATGTATTCAAAGATGGTTGCCCTCTTTGGTGAGAACTTACTCTGTTTGGAGTAAATGGAGATTTGTGTTTGTATTTTCTAACTCTGTTGGGATTAGTATGTTCTGCACAGAACTATTTGAGAAATTGAATTTTATAACTAGTCATATTTGCCTTTTACAGCAAAAAAAAAAACCCCAAATGATTTATGAAGCATCTGCTTTAGCTTTATAGGATTAACTTGTTAAATATTTAAAGAGTGTTAGAGGGAATTGTGTTTGGAACTGCTGCAGTGTTTCCAACTATGACTTTTTTTTTTTCCTTTGAACTGTTAACCCAAAAGTAAGGTTCTGCATCAAAAAAATGACAAATTTTTGTTCCTCTTAGAGAAAAAGAGGAAGCACATCAACTCCACCAGGAGGCTTGGGAACGCCATCAGGCGAGAAAAGAGCTCCGCAGCAAAAACCAGAGTGCACCAGACAATCGTCCTGAGGAAAACTTCTTCAGCAGGCTGGATTCCAGTCTGAAGAAGAACACTGCTTTTGTTAAGAAGCTAAAAACCATTACAGAGCAACAAAGGGACTCCTTGTCCCATGACTTTAATAGCCTAAATTTGAGCAAATACATAGCAGAAGCTGTAGCTTCCATTGTGGAAGCCAAACTGAAAATATCAGATGTGAACTGCGCTGTGCACTTGTGCTCCCTCTTTCACCAACGCTACTCTGATTTTGCACCTTCCTTACTTCAGGCTTGGAAAAAACATTTTGAAGCCAGGAAAGAAGAGAAGACTCCCAACATCACCAAGTTAAGAACTGATTTGCGTTTCATTGCAGAATTGACAATAGTTGGGATTTTCACAGACAAGGAAGGTCTGTCTTTAATCTATGAGCAGCTTAAAAATATTATTAATGCTGATCGAGAATCCCACACTCACGTGTCTGTGGTTATCAGCTTTTGTCGACACTGTGGAGATGACATTGCTGGTTTGGTACCAAGGAAAGTAAAAACTGTTGCAGAGAAGTTTAATTTGAACTTTCCTCCTAGTGAGATAATTAGCCCAGAGAAACAACAGCCCTTCCAGAATTTGTTGAAGGAATACTTTACATCTTTGACCAAACACCTGAAAAGGGACCACAGGGAGCTACAAAATATTGAAAGACAAAACAGGTGACACTTAAATGTTGCTTTTTTTTTTTTATGGAGGGGTGGAAAAGTAGTCTATTTATTAAATGCCTGGTTTTGTTTTCAGTGTTTTAATACTGTGTGAAAGGTAAGTGTATTCTGCAATATATCTAAACAAAAGTGATAAAATTTGCTTGGATTACTCAAAAAGCAAAAATGAGACTCTTTGAATATCTGTAAAGAAAATGGAGATTGACCTTCAGCTTTAGTTCTGTTGATCCTATTGGTTTGGTGATGCTCCTGTAGCAGCTTGAGAGTGATGCTTCTTTCCCACCTGGTGTTTGGCACAATGATTTCTTCTTTCCCACCCGTATGTGTTGAATGGAATATGTGCCACAATGGCTTGGGCTTGTTTACTTTTTTAGTGTACTAGTGTGGGGGACAAATTAGGTTAAATTAACAAGGTATCTCTGACACTGTAATGTCGCTTGACTTTTGTATATTAAAATGTTGGAGCTTCAGACAATTTCACTCAAATCCTCTTAAAAGTCTATATAAAATGCTAATATTGAAGGCTATGAATGTACACATTTTTGAGATCTAAATGATTTTTTTTTCCTCTCTTGTGAGACCTCACCTGGAATACTGCTTTCAGTTCTGGAGTCCCCACTATAAGAACTTTTGGAGTGTGTCTAGGGGAGGCCATGAGGATGATCAGAGGCTTGGAGCACCTCTCCTATAAAGACAGGCTGAAGACATTTGGGCTGTTTAGCCTGAAGCAGAGAAGTCTTTAGGGGGACATCTTCTAGTGCAGGAAGGCTGGAGAGGGACTTTTTATGAGGACATCTAATGATAGGACAATGAGGAATGGTATTGAACTAAAGAGGGTAGACTTAGATTAGATCTTTTTTGGAAGAAATTCCTTGCTGTGAAGGTGATGAGGCACTGGAACAGGTTTCCCAGGGAGGCTGTTGGTGTCCCCTTCCTGGAAGTGCTAAGAAACCAGGAGAAAAGAATTTCAGTGATCCAGGAGAGGGAGATAGACTTCAGAGTTTACTTGCACCACTTGCATAAAATGTCTAGGTAGAGCCTGGAGCATCCTAGTCTGATCACCTTGTTAAGGCTACTTTTGAGTAGATCAGACTAGAGACCTCTCTATGCACCTTATCCAAGTTATCTTCATGAACTTGGATGCAAAAGCCTTGTTTTTGGGGAAGGAATGTGAATATGATTTATCACTGGACGAAGATAGTTCTATTATTTATCTATATCTGAAATGTAAGCTGTTTGCTTTTATTGCTTAATAAAAGCTAGGGAATAAGGTTTGTTACAGAATTAAAACATAAAAAAACTTTTCTGCTTAATTAGACTTGCTTACAACATGTCTGTAACAGATGCTTGCTGCTGTGGAGGTGCAAGATCAAAGACAGAAATCTGCCCAGTAAGAAGTCTGTGAAGTAGTAATTTTCTTAAATCGTGGATTTTGAGGAAGTGTTTGTGTGGTTGGTTGTTACGGTTTTGTTGCTGTTTTAAACGCAGCAGTAATTCTGTTGGAAAAGACAGTCCTCTGTGTATTTGAAACATGATCCACCTTGCTAATACCAGCAGGTTTTATTCTCAGTGTTATTCTAGAACCAACATAGTGAACAGGGAGTGAATTGTTCCCTCTTGTACATCAACACTCTCATATGCTTAGGTTATGATATATTGCCAGGTGAAATAATCTTGAATTTATCTGTGTCAGGACAGTGGCTGTGAAATACCGCAGGCTGCACAGATTGGTCAACTGAAAATTACTATGCTAACCTTAAACAGACCTTTAATATTGTGTTACCTGCTGAATCATTTGGGCACAATTAAAGTGTTATTAGACAGAAGTGATTCTGCAAGTGGATAATTAGACAGTAGAATGTGATGGTCATTTGATTACACAGCCATAGGCACAGGAAAGTCTGTGCAGATTGTGTCATTGGAAGGAGACATCTCTGTTCCCTAATTTTAGTGTGAGTTTTCAAAAATGAGTGTTATTTATGTAAGAAACTTCTTTAGCCTAAATTAACAATGTCTTTAAGACCTGCTCAACTTAATGTGGTGGCGCTCTGAAAATGTGAAGAGGTTCACCTGGAATATTGTGTTCAGTTTTGAACACCTTAATATAAGAAAGATGTTGAGGTGCATCGATACAAAGAAGGGCAACAAGACTAGTTGAAGGGTCTGGAGGACAGCTGTTATAAGAAACAGCTAAGGGAACTGGGTTTTTTAGTCTGGAGAAAAGGAGACTGATGAGACACCTTATTGCTGTCTACAGCTGCCTGAACAGAGGTTATAGAGAGGTGAGGGTTAGTCTGTTTTCCCAAGTCACTAGCGAAAGGACAAGAGGAAATAGCCTCGAGTTGTTTCAGGAGTAGCTTAGGTGGACATGAGGAAAAATTTCTTCACTGAATGAGTGGTCAACTAAAACCATGTAGATGTGGGATTTGGAAACATGGTTTAGTGGGCATTGGTGGTGTTGGGTTAACAATTGAACTTCATCCTGGAGGTCTCTTCTAGCCTTAATGATTCTATGAAAATAGTTAAGATGTTCTTTTAATGGTATTCAGAAATGAATCATGTCTTTCAGCATTTGGTTAGTATGCTTCAGCTTGCTTGAATTTGTTAACACTTGTCTTTTGGGAACTGAAACTCTTGTACTGTTTTCACAGCACTTTGCTTTTTGTGGAGTTTTCTTGTTTTTGTGATAGCACAGAACTTCCGTGCTTATGTTTATGAGGCTGTTTGTATATTTTAAACTTAAAATACGTACCTAATGGATAGCTTTCTCCATGGAAATCCATATGAATTGGCACTAAAGGTGTTGCCTCAATCTGAAATGGCCTGCTGCACTTTAGAAATTGTCAATAATTATTTAATTTGCTAATATTTCTTCCTCTGCTTTGCAGGAGCAGGTAGTACACGTTATGTTTGTGTGTTTTCCTTAAGGAATTCTTAAGAACAACAACAACTCTGTTACTGCTTGTCCTCTAGCAAGGCAGCTATATCAAGTTTTGGTTTTGAGATATAAGGGATTTTGTTGCTTGTCCTGTGAATGTTGTGTGCAAAAACTTTTCTTTTACCGTTAACCTGGAAATGAAAACAGCCAAGATTGATATCCTTTGACTTAAATAGCTTAAACTGTTTCACAGTTTTTATGACATAAAATGTTTAGTCCTTTTGGCAATAACGTGATCGTATACTCATTGCTTAGTAAAAGCTTAATGATAATGTAATGAGACAACGTGCTTTAGAATTCTGGTATTTGTACCTTATGTTCAGACTTGGTCTTCTGATGATTTCAGCTCAGTCCAGGGGGCATTTTCAGTGGTTACAGCCAGTTAGTTCAATGTTACTGGTGTTACTCAAGCTAGTTGGACACTTGGTAGGCAAGGTTATTCTGACAGCTTCCCTTCTGAAAATCCATGTTTGGATTGAGCCCATTGGTGTCTGCTGTATTGGGCCCCCCAAACAGCTGCACCAGCCCAAAGTGTCCCCTGTTGGTAGAGAACTGACTATGCGTTGTCTGTAAAAGAGCAATTCATGCAGAGTGGATCTTGCACCAGAAAAGAGAATGCATTTGTCAGGAGCCCTAGTTGAGGATGGAGTAGAACAGTGCTAATGAGCAACCAGTTCATTCTCAGTTAACCCAAAATCAAGGCTGACAGTCTTGCATCAGTCTTCTGTGCCAAGCTTTGTACTAGCAGAGGTTATCTTGTGTTGTATATTTGGTTCAAACTACTGAAAGCTTCTGGTATTTTTGGCCTTAAAATGGCCTTCATCGTAGTTTGGTAAAAACATTGAGTTATACTGTTCTGCCTGTAATCCTGAAAGTGTTTTATTGTGCACTTGTAAGCAGTGATTGTGTTCCTTCAAATGCAAGTTGCTTTTGTCAACAGATTTTGGGTTTTAGGATGAATATTTAGAAAATAAGCATTTATTGTTTCATAAAAGATAACAAAAAAAGGGTGAGAACAAGTGTGATTGCTCTTCATTTGGGCTCACAGCCATGAAGTAAACTTGGTTTGTTGGAAAATTAATGGGCTGGTTTTAATATGCAGCATTTTTTGAGCCTCTTGGCATTGGCTGCCCATTTAAGGATTTGAACAACACAGAAATGTGTTTGTCCAGCTTTCATGCAAGGTGAATGTTTTAATTTACTGTAGAAGTCTTTTCTAGTGCAGGACTGTTACAGGATAATCATGGCAAGTTAGCCTTTGGACACTGAAGTTAGAGCTTCTGTGAATGTACTACCCCCAGGGAGACTGAAGTCAGTAACTCAGTATGGCTGCGAAAAAATAGTGTTGCTCAAATTTTTGCTCTTGTGATCTAAACTAGAATTCTCCCAGTTCCTTCTAGGAGGGAGGATTAGCTTTGCTCTGGGAACGTTGTCTTGCTGTAACTTTGATTTGATTTGATTTTTTTTTTTTGGTAGGCGCATTCTTCACTCCAAAGGAGAGCTGAGTGAAGATCGACACAAGCAATATGAGGAGTTTGCAATGTCCTATCAGAAGTTGCTGGCAAATTCTCAGTCTCTAGCTGATCTTCTGGATGAAAATATGCCTGACCTTCCCCAAGAGAAACCAGCACCAGAGGGTAGGCCATCTTCTAAAGCAAGTGAACAGAGTGCTGCACTTGGCTTGAATGTGGTGGGAAATCTAGCCAAGCCCTCTTATCAATGTGTTTATTCTGTTGATTTCTTTTGTTATCTAGGCTTTCCCTTAAGGGTATCAATGAATGAATAATACATCTTCTTTAGTTAAAGTAATTAAACCATGTAACCATAAATAGCTGTGTAGGTATTTGCTTCAGGTAATACAGGAATAAATAGAAAATTAAAAAGGTTTTTAACCTAATCCTTTCCTTTTAATGATTTTTTTAAAAGGTAATTAACTGTGTATGTTAGAGTTTTAAAATCTGATAGTTAAAAAATGGGCTTGAAGTGTGTTTTGGATCATGATGTTCTGAGCAGAGTGTATTGTTAAGCCAGTTAAGTTACTAGGTGCTCTCTGCCCTCCTGAAGTGAAGTAAATTTAGCTGGCAGAGCTATTCAATGCCTTAATGAATTGCAAATTTTAGATTTAGGGATGGTTTTGAAATCATGAGTGTGCCTTTTGTCTGAGGTCATCCTGACTTTTAAAAAGCTGTATTTCTTGGAAGTTTGAAATCTTCTTAAACTATTCTTAAAGTACAGAGGGGTGCAGTTCATCACACTCAAAGTAGGTACTTTTATGCTAATGCAGTAAAAGTCTGTTATAGCTTTGAGTTCTAATAACACGTAATGTGCTGCTTGATTTTGTTTGATTTAGTTTCCACTATGACACTGTGTTTTCTATCGATGTCAAATTTACAAGTTTTAGGATAATGTAATATTTGAAAAAGAATTTAAAAACTACTTACACCTTGCAGCATTTAAATGAAAACAGTAGAAGTGATGAGTAGACCAACATATTTCTGAAAGTATTTTTTTAATCCTTAGAAGTTTCTCCCTTGTGAGGCCCTACATTTGTGTAATAACTCTCTTATGGTGTCACTTTTTTTGCAGAACATGGACCTGGCATTGATATTTTCACACCAGGAAAGCCTGGAGAATATGACTTGGAGGGGGGTATCTGGGAAGATGAAGATGCTAGAAACTTTTATGAGAATCTCATTGATTTAAAAGCTTTTGTGCCAGCAATTTTGTTTAAAGATAATGAAAAATGTTCCCAGAACAAGGATACCGGCAAAGACGAATCAAGAGGTAATGCTTAGATGAGTGTTTAACGTATCTTGCCCAGCAGATACGCAAATTTTATGGAAGTAGTGATTCTTTAATGACATAATTTGTGATGATTGGGACAGTACTGCAGTTTGCATGATTTTTTTAATGAAGAAAGTGTGAGATAGAGATAATATCTCTATTACTAGAGTATTATGAAGTGTTTAAGGAAGAACAAAGTAGATGCATTTTAATATTGACAGAATTTTAAATTTAAAATAATTGGGGAATAACCAATATTAACTTTTCAGTGAGAGTCCTAAAGGTTTGGCTTGTTTGAAAGATGTTAGTGTTCATTCTGGTTTGTTGGATTTTTTTCACAATATTGTTATTGGTAGCTAACTGTATTTCTAAGTTCTGAAGTTGTCTGAGTATAATTAGGTGTTGGAGCAGCTTGCCCACAGAGACTGGAATCTCTGTTTTAAAATTTTTTTTGTCCAGGTAACTGGAAAAAGTCTCTGAGAAATCTGGTGTGGATATCATCCTCATTCATTTTCAGCAGAACATTGAACTAGAGACCTTACCAAGGTCCATTCCGGACTTAATTTTGTCTGATTATAAACACATTGTCTGCTTTGATTATGTTTCCGCATGACATGTGCACTATTTAAAAGTGGTGTCACGTTTTTGTTTGAAAAACTTAAGTGTTAAATAATTTCCAAGGCAAATAACCTTATTGTTTAATGAAGCATAATTTGCAAATGAGCCTTGAAGGAGTTCTGAAAGAATAGCAAAATGTTGTTAGTGCTTTCTTGGAAAAAAGAAGAGGTACAGGTTTAGCCATATTAGTGTTTGAATCATGACTGCATGTATTTAATACATGAGTATTTCTATTTGAAATAGATTCCAAAGATGCCAAAGACAATAAGGAAGCACCTGGGGCTGAGGATTTGGAGTTGGAGCTGGAGAACCTGGATATTAATGATGATCCCCTGGAGTTAGACTGTGGAGATGAGGCAGAAGATCTTACAAAAAAGCTTCTTGATGAGCAAGGTAAAAATAATTGGTTTGAGGAGTTCTTTGTTGTCTACTGATTGTCTGTATTTAGTTTGATGGATTTTAGTTATTCAATAGAGTGGCTTCAGAGAGAACTACTTATGAAATTTTAATAGAATTGAGGTTAACAAATGTGTTCTAGGATGTGCAGATACCTCCATGTAACACTTACTTGTTTATGTACTGAAGGATACGGATTCCTTTGTATAGCTCTTAATCATTTGGAAAGGCAGTTATCTGAAAAGTGACAAGAAATATATGTAGACTTCAGTGCATAAACAATTTTTCACATTAAATGTGCTCGGGGTGCTAATGTTTTCTGGTTTTACTTTTCTGTGAAATCTAAGATTCAGCTCTGTCTTTCTGTGTTGTTAATTGTTAAAGACTTCTTATGACATGATGGCTTTACATAGCAGGATTTAGGAATTCTAACCTCTGTGCATAAAGGTTTGTACATGGCACCTGTGAAAATCTAGCAGGGGTAGTTCTATGAGGGGAGGAAGCAGCAAAATGTTTCTGAAGAATTTTTTGTATGAATTACAAGTTTTTCTTTCAGTGGTACTGATTAGTGAAGAAAACAGCATCAGGTGTCATCAACCAAATTCACAGAAGAACCCAGTTTAAGACACCTTGGTTTTGCTGCTTTGGATTTCCAAGGATCAGTGTGGTTTTTTTTTTTTCATTTCTGAAGCAGGAAACTTGTTCCGTGTCTAGAATGGGGAGGGGTGAAATCACATCCATAGTCCACTGACTGGAGATTATATAGCTTGAAAGTGAAAATCCTACCTAATCTAGTGAATTCACAATTTAATCATCTTCTTACTTGGAGCTGCATTGGGCTTTAAAAGCCAAGAAGTGTCAAAACTTCAAGTTCAGATGGACTCATCTAGTGAAGCTGATGCATGGATCTGGGGGGTTTGAAGAACTTCACATGCCAGTGTCTTTCAACTGACGATAAGGATGGGTTAGGGCATGTGAATCTTTAAACGGGATGACTCACTTATGTACCAAATACTACTTGGTCTGCAGTTAATCTTGGGACTGTGCTGGTCTTGAACACATCACAAATTCAAAGAAGTTAGACAGTTTGAGAATCAGACTTTCAGACTTCTGAAAGGATGACTGTCAGAATAATTCTGTGTAACATTTCCTTAGGCTTTTCCTTTTGTGACCTAGACAGAACCCAGACAGGTTGGCAGAAGTTCTTAGGAATAAATTTTACCTTCTGTTTCTGTTCTTCTATGCTCTTCTCAGCTCATTAAACTGGTTACGATGCTAAGTTTCAATTGCAAGATGCTCACCTTTAGTGTGTTGTTAATCCTCTGGTCAGAGATATCAAACACACAGTGAAGAGCTTGGCTCCAGCTGTCTATAGGGAAGGTACATATTGATTTCTCTTGCAATCAGAAAGAAAGAGCGGTTTGTTCCGTGTTGGCCGTAGTTCGCTAGGTAGACGCTGAACACTTTGTCAGTAGACAGCTAAAGGAATGTGGGTATTTACTTCTGGGTTTTTTTTAAAGGGGTTCTTGACTTTATAAGAGGATAAAGATGTTTCCAAGTATTTTGAGACAAAACCAAATAACATGAGAATGAGATCCTCCAGAGATGTGGAAGGAGTAACAGGAGATGAGGTCAAAAGTTGCAGATGCTGTATAGTTGTAGCTCACTGGGAGGAAATGTCAGTTTCAGTGTGTAGAGTGGCACAGAAGGAATCAGTAATCATGGGACTGAAAGGAAGGTGGTGCATGTCTTGTCATAATATGAAACGTTAAACATCAATATTAGTATCTGTTTTTGAACTAGCTGTTGACTGAGCATTAAACATTAACTTTTCAGACAGGAGTAAAATGTGTCAGTATGGAGTTGATTTTTTTTTTTTATCATTAAATGACTAGCCCTTAATGGAAGCCTTTTACTTTCTACCTTGTGAAGATAATTGGCATTTGGCTCACTGTGAAGGCGTTTTCTTAGACAAGAACTATCGCTTCATCATTGTCTTTGCTCATTAGTTTGTTTTGTGAAACACATAGAAACTTAACATCTTTGTGAATTCTTTACCTTTGTCAAGTTTCTTTGTTACTGACAAGTAGCTTCCTAAATTTAAAGATGGAAATTAAAAAACAGATATGATCATCAAATCATTTACAGCAGGGGAACCAGGCTATAAATCACCAGCATGTTTTATTTTATTTGAAACACAATGATTGTTTCTTTGAGCTGCTTGTGTGGGATTCTGAACGCATATAGTTGGTAACACCAGATACACAGAATTAATGACATTTGAACGTAGCTGTTGGTTCAAGTCCTGTGATGTTATTTCCTTCTAGTGAACTGACACTTTTTTTAAGCATTTATCTTAAGTAAAATTCACTTAGGTTTGGAATTAGTAAAATTGAGTGTCCTGAATTTTTCAACATCTGTGGTTGAGGTAAGTTAGCAGTAGTCACAGAATCATTAGGGATTGGAAGGGAACTCAAAAGATCATGTAGTTCACTCTCCCTGCCAGAGCAGGACCAGCTAGACCAGGTTGCACAGGAACATATCCAGGCAGGTTTTAAACATCTCCAGAGGAGACTCCACAACCCCGCCCTGGGCAGCCCGTTCCAATGCTTCATCACCCTCACGGTAAAGAAGTTCCTTCTGATAAGTGTTTTGTGCAAAGGCAGCAAAGAATGAGGCTGCAGTATAATGAAACCATTACAAACATAAAGCAAAGTATTCCTAAATCGAGGTGGGTTTTTAGTATAGAATAGGAGGGTACAAGAGGTATGGCAAAGTGTTACAGAATCATAGAATGCTTTGAGTTGGAAGGGAGATTTTAAAGGTTGTCTAGTCAACACTACCCAGGCAAGAGCAGGAAGATTTTCAACTAGATCAGACTGCTCAGAGCCTTGCCAACCTGATGTAAGCACCAAGATGAAGAAAAGTAGATTCAGTTACTGAATCAGTGATAATCTGAGTGTGGATTTCATTGACAGAGGGAATAACTGCATCATAGAGGAGAAAATAGGATAAATAGGCTAGACAGTCCAGTGAGTGAGTACTGCATAACTGCTGTTAACTTGTCTCCTTCTGTCACTTCAGTCTTTCTCCCCAGTCCAAATACAAGGGAGACAAGGCATGTGTGTTTATAAAGCAGGCCTGCTTCAGTGTAGCATCTTTCATAGCACTGCAGTGCCTGCTTACGTGCTTTTGTCCTAAAGGTTGGTGTGTCAACAGTCAGCTAAGTTTAAGACATGTAAAGATAATGCAGTTGAAGAGGTTTGTTTAACAGGAATTCATATTTTATTTCTCTGTTGTGTTAACTTTGAGTGAATCTTAATTTTCTTATTTTCAATGTGCTCAGGGAAGAGACAGAAAGCAAATAGCACCGGAGCTGAAAATAGTGACGGAAAACATGCTGAAAGAAGTGAGTTTTGAGGTTGTTTATAAAAGAGAAGGTAAAATTTTAAAACTGAAGTCGTGTGAATGGAGACAAAGATGTTAGTCAAGGAATGGCCAGAGTGGAATCCATCAAGGTACTGGGAGCATGAAGAGTCTGATATATCTAGCACCAGTTCTGGTAACGTTGGTCAGCAGCAGAGATGATGTGTAGAAGTGAGTCTTAAGTCAACCCTATATTAATTTTGTTGCCCTGTTTAGAGAGCCAGCAAAGATTTTATCAGAAGTTTTAAGAAGATATAAAAAGATCTGTTAATATTTTTTTGGACTTGGGAGACTAGATTCAGAACACATTCCTCTGTGAGGGTTTGATTCAACAAGGTGTTTAACATTATACTTGTGCTTAAGTCTTATGCAGCCACAATTTGCTCATGCTGTTGGCTTGGAGCATCTGAACATGAGGAGTCCTGCATCATCCAATTACAGAAACTCTTCTCACAGAGGAATTGCTTACAAAACCACTTGCTTTACTTTTGCTGTCTTCATAATTCTGTATGAAGCAAACTGAAGCTTTCAGGCAGCGTGGAGTTGCTAAGAGAAAGTTCTTTGTAAGGTTATAGTTTTGTAAAACTTGAAAAAGATGTTGACAGTAACTGAGCCAGAGCTTTCTCAAGTATGTGTGTAGGGAGAGAGGAAGGCAAGTAGGCAAATAGTGTTGCTTGCTGGAGAGAGACTTCTGTAACTCTTGTCTTCTGATGCTTTCTCAGTTCTGTCCCCTGGAAACGGCATGACTATGTGCATTTCTGGTTAGACATAAAGGTGTTTAAAAAAGAAAAGGTATTTCTTTCATTCTCTGCAGTGATCACACTGCATGATTCGGTCTGCACCCAGATAGGCTATTACAGATAATTGAGCATAGCTGTTATGTGTTACTACTTTTAGTAAATTTTTATGAAGAGGTAATGCAGCTTCAAAATGTGGTGATACGGAAGGACCAGAACTCAAGAGGATCGAAGTAGAAAACAAGAAATAAACACATTTTTTGCACAAATCGCATACTTAAGATCCATTATTTGCCTTAGAGAAGGAAGCCCTGACTGTTTCATTTCGTGTCACTAAAAGTCTCAAACCTGCTCAAACCTCAAACTACAGAAGAGCCTTTCACTTAAAAAGGATCCACATACAGAGATGAGAAAAAAATACCTTGAAATACAGTGTGAGCATATCTGTAGCCTCCCAGTGAAGGAGAGGACCAGTGAAAGAAGAAAGATATTTGGGAACCGAACTCTAGCGTGATAGCAGAGCCTCTTGAAGGATTGCCTTGAAAAAGAGACAGAATTGTCAAAGGCTTATGTTTTTTTAAGTTTATTTCAATAGCATTGAGTCAGTTTGAAGAGAAGGCTGATGTGAGACAACTAATTGCTCTAAGGGAAAAGAAGATAGAAGAACATTGAAAGAAGACAGGAAGGTGTGGCTGTAAATAAATGGAAACATGCATTCAAACTAGATTTGCAAATAAAAATTATCTGGTTTGAACTGTTGCATGTACCCTAGTGAACTCTGAGAACATGGGTGATGAGACAGGGTTCTATTAATCTTTTAAAATACCATGTTCCGTTTTTGTCTGACCATCTAGAACATCATCTTTTTTCTCCTTTCTTAGTGAATCCTTCTTTTTAATATTCCCTTTACCTATCCAAGGGAGGAGACTGTTACCTGGTTTAATCTCTAGCACCTTCAGGACTGGGTAGCTGGCAGTGGTTCTTGGAGCAAGTCTTAGTGGTTTTCTACCCAAGTTGAACCCCTGCCTGTAGCCAT
>JAOXOE010000001.1:6231441-6270753 GCA_028565055.1 Phoeniculus purpureus
TCAAGACACTTGTGGGCGGACTAGCTGAGTTTTGGGCAGAAGGGTTGCTTCATCATATCTACTGAGGCACTTGTTTTATGTAGTAATTAATACATTCGTTTAGAGGGTCAACTGCCTCAAAAATATTCTTACCTTCCTGGTTATGTCTGCTGCTACTTAAAAAGGATAAATAAATAATATAGTAAATGCAATTGTCTGTAAGAGCATTTTATTTTGCATATTGAGAGGGAGCTGAATTTTGTATCTGCTAATTTTTTAAAGGTTGAATTCTTTAGTTAAGATAGGTGAAATGCCAAGCACTAAGGCAGTAGCTTCAAAAGGAAATAAATTGTGGAGGCTTCCTTTAGGATATGGTAATATACTTTCTCTTAATGTTGTCTTTAAATTATATGGCCATCTGAAACTTGAACCTTTAACATTGCATATATGTACTTCAGTAAATGCACGTTCATTTCACAAGTAAAATGATATCCACGCTTGCAGACATTAACACATTTTTGTCAAATTATTTGTCTAAATTATCATCTTCTCTTTGCAGGTTGGATTTGTTACCATTTTATGCAAGACTGGTTGCCACATTGCACCCCTGTATGTCTGATGTAGCAGAGGATCTTTGTTCCATGCTCAAAGGGGATTTCAGATTTCATGTACGTTGTGCACTCAAGTTAACTGATCTCATAAGTCATCCCTTGAGCACTAAAATATAAAACTTTATATTCTGTAGATATGACTTCTGAAATCCGGTGACTGTTTTTTCTGTCGTGGGCAGACTTGTTCTATGGTATTAAATTGGTACATCTGAGTATTCTTTTTACAAATGCCTGTCTCTATTAAAATGAACTGTACAACAGTTACAAGGAAAGCTGCAAAATTTAGAAACTGCTGCAACTGCATGTGTTAAGAGTTTTCTGTAAATTAATAACTTGCACTTAAAATGAGACCTGACCTACTCTAATAGCATTCCCCATTACGAGGTTATGTTTGTAACGTTGTGCTTAATTCAAGGGGTTTTTTACAATTTTCTCCAACCAAATCTTCTGTTCCTCACAATGTATTTTTCACTTTGCTCTAAGTTTTGTCATCAAGTTTGTGGTGGTGCACAGTCATGTTTGCTGAGGTTTATGGCACAGATTTCAGTCTTAGCTGTCTGAAATTAACTGCTCTCAGGAGAAGATATTTCTATTGGGTAGAAATGCTATTTTGTATTTTGCAGATACAAACGTGTGCTTAGTTGAAGTCATGCTGGATGACAGTAATTTTTAACGATAAAAACAAACCAAGTCTGCACTTTGACAGCTTTTTCAAGGCAGATTTTAAAATGTTGAACACTTCTGTAGGGACTCTATGAGTGATCCTGCTCATACGGAGACTGCATTTTGATTCTGAAAACATAGGATCTAGAATACTTAACCAGTAGTTCATGGTGCTGAGTGGGGGTGGCCAGGTTGATGTGCATATATAACTATAGGTGTCTTAGAGGGCTTGGGGTTTTTCAAGGGTAGAAGGATTTGGGGGGGGGAGCTTCAAAAGCTTCCAAAGAAGTGGAAGTTGTAGAGTGACTTATGAAACCTGATGCTGAGTAAAGGTAGAGCACAAGGAACTGAACAACTATCGAATACTCTTGCATTCCCAAGCTTACTGTGCACATTCAGGTCCAAGTAATTGATGAGGTAGATATTTTTGAGGGACTAGAATCAAATGCCTTTTTCCTTTTTTAGGTAAGAAAAAAGGACCAGATTAACATTGAAACAAAGAATAAAACTGTGAGATTTATTGGTGAGCTTACCAAGTTTAAGATGTTCTCCAAAAATGACACTCTCCACTGTTTAAAGGTTAGTGTTGTATATGACGATAGTAAATCCCGTTCCGCTTCATGATCTATTGCTGATGTTATCCATTAGTTTGTGATTTAGTGTGTTAATTTTTCAAACGGTAGGAACATATTAAACTCCTTGCTTAGCCAAATGGTTAATAATTTTCCTTGTAAAGTGGTGGTAGACATTGCTACTTATTCATCTGCTGTACACTGCAGAACTTCAATTATGATAATTCCACTTCTTTTTACAGTGAAAATAATAGGTTTAGAGGGGGTTAGAGACAAAGCTTTTCTAGTGATGGAAGAAGGGGTTTAGATGCCATTTAGGCAGGTGCTTTTGTTTGTCAATGAATAAAACTACTGTTTGGCAAGCATTAATCTTCAGGCATATCATCTCAGTTTGCATGCTGACAAGACATTCAAACTTATCTTGGATGTCAAGTTCCAAATTAAAAATGGATTGTAAAAAATAAAAGTGCCTTTTGTATAAGCTGGTTCAAGACTCAGATGGGTTAAGACCACATCCTCTGAAATTAGGTGCTCATCTTGTATGAAAGCTGAATTCTTAAAAAAAATTACCCACTCATTTTTCGTCTCTTATCTATAAACTATTGTAAAATGAAAGGCTCTGTTAGTTGGTAGCTATTGCTTAACTTAATACAATTAACTTAGATGTGTTTCAAGATTATTGTGTCCTTGTGCAGTATCATTTGGAGATTTTTCCACTCTAGCAGCTGGAATTTTAAAGCAGATATGTCCAAACTGGAAAGGGTATGGGAGAGATTGTATTAATGTTGTAGTCTTTTTATACCGGGCTTAGAAAGCGTCATAGTTTCTGGAGCCTGGATTTGTGGTCTAGGCTGTTCTTGTAGTATTCCTTTAATGAGATGGATTTTTTGAATGTTAACATCTGATTGGTGAAACCAATTTCCTTTTTATTCTTTTAATACGGAACACCACAGTAACATAACGTCTGGTGGATGTAACTTAGTGTTTTCTGTGGCTGAAAAAGATGTTTTTCATGCTGTGTTTTCATACAAATTTGTACCAGATGCTTCTGTCAGACTTTTCTCATCACCATATTGAAATGGCATGTACTCTGCTGGAAACCTGTGGAAGATTCCTGTTTAGATCGCCAGAATCTCACTTAAGAACCAGTGTTCTTTTGGTAAGTGAAAGCTTGTCTTATGGGGGAAGGTGTCATGTAAACAGATTATTTTCTGGCTTTCATGTTATCTGACCATAATGACGACTGATTAATATCTTAATTATTGGTTATGATCTTGAAGCACTAGTAAGTGAAAACTTTCATTAAGTTTTATCTTGAGTGCTCAGGGAGGATTCTTTAATAATAACAAAGACAGGTACTGGAGGTAATTAATCATTTCTCCTGAAGCCCTGCTTCCTCATGGTCAAATGGAGCTGAGGAGGACTGGTGTGACACATACTGAAGTTCTTGCCTGCTCTTGCACTATCCACCTTTGTTTGTAGCCCTATGAACTTGTCTTGATATTTGTAGCCTGTCCGCTGTTGACTCAGCTCAAAGATTGCACCTCCTGTGAGAACAGCTTTCTGAAGGTAGCCTGCAGAACGGCGTAAATCTGTCTGTGATTTAAAGAAAATGTAAATAAATAATTTAAATTTCTGGAGCCAAAAGCTATTGCTTTTGAACTACAAATAATTCAGAGAAAGCAAAACCAGGGTAGGAAGTAGAAAGGATATAGTAGCTGTATCTGACACATCTGAGACAGTTTGAGGAGGAAAAATGTTGACCAATGGAAACGGAGATAAGATGTTTCAGCTGGAGTTGAAGACAGGTGTGAAAGAAGTTGTTTTTGTCCCCTGCATAATGATCTGGGGTTCTAAATTTGAAGCAGTAGTTTATGAAGACACTAAAGGAAGAGGTTTTAGAAATGGAGATTGGTGGTTAAGTGTAAAAATGGTATCAATAAGACAACATCAGCAATGGCAAAGGTTTTTAAATAGGGTTTATCTTTTGGCTGTCTCTTAGTGTATGAATTTGAGACTTGAATAGTATGTTTGTTGGCTTGAGAGACAATCCCAAATCTCAGTGTCCGAGGCAAAGGACTGAGTCAAACACAGCTGAAGAAGTCTCTCAAAGATAGATACAAGCAATAGGAAATTGCATTAAATTAATAGTGGTTTAAGCAGATCCAGGGCAACTAATAGACTGTGTTGTTGTGTTAGAAGTCCGGCTAGACGTTTCCATGTTCCCTACAAGTCCCTGCACTGCAGGAAAAATGTGTTTAAAAGGACATTTTACTAATTGCTACTGTGTAATTAATAAAGGTTTTAGAAGTCAGGAAAAATTACATACCTCTACCAGAGCTACTTATCATAACTGACCGGTTTTAGTCTTCTGCACTACAAAAATGCTGATTGTTAGCTGAATTGCTGAAATCTGCGTGAATGCTAAGCGCAAGTGAACTGTGAAATGTAAGACCAACCACAAACAGTACTTCAATAATTGAGGCTTAAAGCCTCACAAGGTTTCGGATAAGTAATCTTATACATTGAGGAACCAGGAGAAGGCAGCGGTGGCAAATAAGTTTAAGACTAAATAGTTTTATATTCTACAACCATCTTAACAGTGGCATCCACTAATGTTGCCTTATAGAGATTATCAACATTAATTTTTACTTAAATGCTACTATACAAATTGGATCATAGTCTTACAGTGCCAGTTGGTGTGAACTGTAGAAAAGATTATGCTCAAAGCAGGCTAATTAGGCTCATGTAAAAATCCAAATAAATGTAAAGCTGATCTTATCAATGACTCTTATGGGTAGAATTAAGGCCTGTTGATCTTCCAAACGGTCTTAATCTTTACTGCTGCTGATATATTATGTAATAAGATACTGTACGTCTTCTATTAAAGACAGTGTTGCTTTGTCCTGGGTAAGAATGGATTTACAACTAATTATGGGAAAATTACTTGCGAAGAAAAATAGTGTTCGCTAAGAGGGCTGCGAACTTAGTGGTACTAAGTGACTTACTCTAGAGAAACATTTAATGATCACATTTTGATTTTTGTAGAACTGCTTCATGTTTTGTGAATTATCCAAAGATTCTTCTTTACCAAGGCAATGTTTATTTCTGTTAATTGTTCTTCCTAGTAGATCTGTCAAATTCGGTGTCCTTTATGTAATTTAAAATATTAATGTAAAACTAACTTGGCCTTAGGATCAATCCACTGATAAATGGATTACTTGAATTGGATCTTTGGCAGGAAGATTGGCATTATTTTGATCCATGTTTCTGTTACATAATGAAGTTTAAAATGTCAAATTCTTGGGTTACGCTGTTGTGGTTTTGTTAGAAGATTATTTGAAGTTTTGGTATGAAAAGCCTTCTGATGCATTTTTAATCCCGTAATTTAGACAATTGTGTCAAGTTGTCTGCATAAGCTTTGGGGCAGGATCACTTGTGCTTATAAAGTACCAAACTTGAGCTCCATGGTGGCTTACTCCTAAGGTTGAAATTGTGGGTGGCTGTTGTTTGTAAAACTGTTTCTTGCAATGCAAATCAGTGTTAAGAGTTTGAAGGTGTGGAAGGACACAAAAGCAAGACTCCAAACCAGAACAACACCTCCTAGTTCTTGCCAGATTTTCTTCTTGAGATGCAACAGCAAGATTTGCTTCATTCAGAGTATGATGTGGTACATTTTCTTACCAAGGAGAAAAGCCAAACCCAAACTTTTACTGTTTTAACTTGAATACTTTAATGTTGCCTGTGATCTTTTTATCACAAGAAAAACAGAAGCGATGCAGTGCTTTATCTTTTGTTCTCCTTTTTAGCCTAGTAAAATGAATACTTGAAGTAGTAAATGAGCTTAAAGCACTTTAGTCTCCAAGTTGTGCTTTTTATTCTGAAATGTGTCATGGTTTTTGTCATTGTAGGCAGTGTATTGTTATGGCTTCTCTCCCCTGCCTGTCTGTCTGACTTGATGCCTTAAATGAAAAAAGATTTTTAACTACACACTGTTGCTTAAAATGCTGGTGACTTGCAGTAGAGATTAAGACTAATACCATCTGCTTAGAGTTACAGAGCATTCTTGGGATTGCTCAAAAAAACGTATAAATTACAGCAATTTTGAGACTTAGGGCAGTACATGCTCTGTGTTCTGGAAAGAAACGTTTTAAGCTATTTGCAGTATAACATACGACTTCTTACAGCAGGAAAATACACAAAGCATGAAGTTTTGCTTTCAAGCCTGCCATTTTCTCTGTTAGACTTTACTTTGCCCTGCTTCATTTTTCAATTTATAGGAAAACATGAACCCTGCCTTTAAGGCAGCAAAGGTAAGTTTACTCCTGACACATCTAGAATAGGTGAAAAATTTGCAGTAGTAGTATAAACATATATGACAAGGTAAGGTTTTGGAACTTGCTGCTGTGTTTTCCCCCATGTAAAACAATTTGCAGACTCAGTTGTTAAAAGTTCTGCAAAAAAGCTGTTTGAGTACGTTTACCTTTTGCTTGAATATAACCACTGCCTTGTAAAAGAAGCTTAAATTTTTTTAAAGTTTAGTGGAAAGCCCACTAGCATGAAGAATTGTGCATGTTCACCAATGACTCAGGAAGGCTTAAACTCGTCATTAGTTTGCTGGACTGTAGGTTATATATGTATATATGTATGTATATGTATATATATGTGTATATATATGTGTGTATATATGTATGTGTATATATATGTATATATATGTGTATATATATGTATGTATGTATAATGTTTGCTGATGAAACAGTACTTACAGGTTAATTTTGTGTGTCTGACACTATAAACTGCCATGTAGCTGACTTCTATTAAAAAATAAAATCTAAACCAGTGCTCTTTCTTCTTCTGTTGAACCATCTTTGAGTGATTCAGAATATGCATAATGTATATTGATGTACATAAGTATTTAATGCCATGTAGAGAATTGCAGACATGCATATAGATACACCTGTGGTGATGAAGAAATTATTTTATAATGAAATTAAGCTCAACCTCATTTTTAACTATAAAAAGTAAACAGCTTAGAATTGCTGCTGTAGTTTGAACACTGACTTTTTAAATTAAAAAAACAAAATTTTATATCTTGAAGCAGATCTGTAAAATAAAACATGGATAAGGGATTGTATTCAGTGATGAAAACTAGGACAATCCAGACAATTAAGTGCAGTAGTTAGTGTTGATATAGGAAACCTGATTTTTTTCTTTTTCCCTGAAATACTGCTTTATACCACGTACTGTTTTTCTTGCAGTCTGTTCTGCTTGGGTAGACAGTAATAATGGAGCATGTAATGAGGAAGATGCCATTGCTTAAATGATTGAAAATGAATTAATCCATCAAGATAAACTCTCAGCAGTTGCATACCCATGTAAACAGTAGACTGTCACTCTTCTGATCATTCACTGTGCCAGGACGTTGGTATTTCAGCTACTTAAGTTAAATAAAATCATGTTTTGAATAGAGTGGCTGATGGTCTTATTAACCACTGATCTAAACAGTAACACTTAAATTTCAAGATAAACTTGAGATACTTTTCTGAAACCTTTTTTGTGACAGGACTACCATTATAAAACTAAACATTGTAAAGAAAGGTGACCTTGGAAATAGCAATATGGAATTGCATACATGCATTATCCTTTCTTTTCTCTGCTAAAGCTTGTAACTTGGTTTTCACAACCCTTTGTATTTCCTTTATGCCAAACATAACTGTAAAAGGCTTTGGCTTGAAAATATAGCACATCAGCATCTTTAACTGATCATCTGCATTTATTTGCAGGAACAAATGATGAGGAAAAAACAAGCAATGCATCTGGATGCACGCTATGTCACAATGGTAGAAAATGCCTATTACTACTGTAATCCCCCTCCAGCTGAAAAAACTGTGAAGAAAAAGCGTCCTCCTCTTCAGGAATATATTCGTAAGCTTCTTTACAAGGATCTCTCCAAGGTCACCACAGAGAAGGTAAATCCTTTTGAAATCTTTAATGCAGATTTGCTGGAAGTGATGTAGTATTAACTTTTCCAGGGTTTGGGGAGGACTCTATTTTATTGCAAGGAAGAGGGATCTTTTTTGTGTCCTCATTAAAATGGATTCATTTCTTTTAATGTGATGCATGGCAAGTCCAGTCATGGGCCTGCATTCTCCTCAGCACTAAGTGCTGAACAGAGAATGAAATGAGAATCTTTGTGCTATGTCTCTTGTGTTCAGAGTAAGAGGCAAAAGACTAGAGCTAAAAGCAGACTGCAAGAGCAGGGAAGGTAGGCAGCGGTTTGGACAGCTTGATTAGTAGCTAGAGGACAACAGTTGGGGTTACACATACAAAGTTTTCTATAGGTACTGCAGATCTGGAGAACACTGTAAAAAAAGAATGAGGTTGCTTGCAGGTGCCTACAGACATTTCATCCCAACTATGAGGCAGGGGATGACAGTGAGTGTCTTGATATTTTGCCTGCTAAAATGTTAAGCTTGTCTTAAAATTTGGTTTAGGTCCTGAGACAGATGCGCAAGCTGCCTTGGCAGGATGTAGAAGTAAAAGACTATGTTATATGCTGTATGATCAACATCTGGAATGTGAAATATAATAGTATTCACTGTGTAGCCAACCTCTTAGCAGGGTTGGTCCTTTACCAAGAAGATGTTGGAATTCATGTTGTGGATGGAGTGCTAGAGGATATCCGACTAGGAATGGAGGTAAGCACCACCATTCTTGTTAAGCTATGCTGGATAACTTACTTCTTTGGAAAGGAGAACAGTAAAATAATCCTCCTTATGGAACAAAAATCTTTAGATTCTGTGTTTGTCTGATGACTTCTCTACCTCGGTTGTCTGCATTATATTTGTTTGTTAAAAAAAACACCCCTCAAGATCCCCAACAAACTGCAACGATTACTAGGCTAGTTGCTTTGCTCTCTATGATACTAAGGACGTACAATTTATTCTTTCACAGTGTAGCCAGATTCATGCAGGTTCAAGTAACTTTGGAGACTCATCCATATTTCAATAGATGTTACAATTACAGAAGTTCTCTGTGCAGTGAAAAATGAGTATAGGTTTAGATAATGAATGGTAAACATATTTGAACTTGACAGTAACTGCTAGCTCAGTAGTTTTCATAGCTGCTACTTAATGTTTAGTTAAATTAATCATTTTAATGTATGCAGCCATAAATAACCATCTTTCATTATAAATTCTATCACTTGTATATGGCTTTTTTCTTAAACCAAAAAGCAACAAACAACTAAAACATACCCCTGCAAACTTTTTGTAAAGATTGTATTGTGTTGGAATGATTAAGTGACTTTTTCTGTTCTTCTTTTGATACAGGTTAACCAGCCAAAGTTTAACCAGCGGCGGATCAGCAGCGCCAAGTTTTTGGGGGAGCTGTACAATTATCGAATGGTGGAATCTGCTGTCATATTTCGAACTCTATATTCTTTCACATCATTTGGTGTTAACCCTGATGGTAGTCCTAGTCCACTGGACCCTCCAGAGCACCTTTTCAGAATCAGACTAGTTTGTACTATCCTCGATACCTGTGGACAGTATTTTGACAGAGGATCCAGCAAACGAAAACTTGATTGTTTCCTTGTATATTTTCAGGTATTCTAACCTAATTTTTGTGTTGCTCTGTAGATTTCTTTAACAAGAGAATGTAAGTCAGTCCTGTTCCATACTTCTCTCATTGTTCTATAACACTATAATTTTTAGAATCCTGTTAGCGGTTTATTTTAAAATTATGTTTTATATATATATAAAGCTCAGTTATTTGTAGTTGTTACTGTTCCAACAAACTTGCAGAACACTGGGGTAGCAGCTGATTTACTGAAGAGTTTAAACCCTTACTTGAGGGTTCTCAGTAGGTAGAAAAATGGGCTAACAGAAACCTTGTGAATTCCAGAAAAGGTAAGTATCAAGTCTCATTGGGCTGGAGTATCTAAGTTATGTTAAAACAAGGTTATTGAAAACCACCAAGATTTAAGTAGTAATGACTTCTTTCAGACCTTCAGGATATCTCACCTTTATCTGTAGGTGAGATTCCAATATAAGTATTCTTTGAGTCTGTCTAAAATGATGTTTTGAAGTATAGTCCTATTTTTAAACTCAAATTAAGCTTAACAGTGAAGAAGTTGTCATATTTTGTTGCCTTATTTCAACAAGTGTTCCTTTTCACCAGCTCAGCTTTAAGTGAAGATTCCGTTACTCATACATTACATTCACATACAGTTTTCACAGCACCTTGGTTCGCAGATTCTGTTGTTAGGTCCACTGAAAGATCAGCATTTCTATTTTACAATTTTATTGTAAAGGGTATGTGCTAAGCTATTATAAAGCAAACTGGGTAAGTCACTTCATGCTATCTGCAGTCTTAAAACTTCTTGTGATGTTTCCTCACTTCTCTCCATACTGTACCTTTGAGGCAATTAATTTTCTTGAAAATCTGTGCAGGAAGGAGTTGAAAGTTGGACAGTTGATAAGTGCTTATCTCTCACAGAAAGAATCTATGTGTAGGAGGTACTTCCTTGACAGTGTTTTTGCCCAGTCTTCATGTTTCAGTTGTTATGCTAAAAGGAACATATTCACGATGTTTGTGATACCTGGTGTTAGTAAACAAGGTTTACGGGTATCAGAAGATGTTCTATGAAATAGAGTAGCAAAATCTTTTGCACTTCCTACTGTACAGATGTGGCAAGTAAACACAAACTTTAACAGGTTATAAATGCCAGTGTGCCTATATTTTGTTTGAATGTTTTGTATTCTAGAGGTATGTTTGGTGGAAAAAAAGCCTGGATGTGTGGACAAAAGACCACCCATTTCCTATAGACATAGACTATATGATCAGTGACACACTGGAACTGCTGAGACCAAAGATAAAGCTCTGCAATTCTCTGGAAGAAGCTATCAGACAGGTGCAAGACTTGGAACGAGAATTCTTGATAAAATTAGGTAAGAAAAGTGGGCACTAAAGTCTTTTTGACATGTCCAGTATTTCTTAAAATTACCTTATATCTGATGATTGTAAGTAGCTCGTTGTTCTCATGATAGGATCTTTTAGCTATCATGGTAGAAATATTTTTGAACCTCACATTTTTTGAGTCTATAGAATTCTACAATGATTTTTTAAAAAGTCACTAAGAATACTAAAACACAGTAGTAGTTGGGGAGGAGTGTGCATGTATATATTGGTATATGGGGTAGTGTGGTACAGAGAATGAAGAAAACTGAATTTAATCAGAAGAATGCAGGAAGCAAGCTCTACTACAAAAAGCAAGGAGTACCGATGCACTCAGTTACGGCAACCTTTTGGTAGGTCAGCGCTGATGGAAGCCAGCTTGGTCATTTTGGTAGATTGGTTGGTTGTTTGCAACCCTGCATTCCTTTCCCAGCTGTGGATTTGACTAAAATTGCTGTGTCACAGTAAGCATTAGCTCAATATTCCAATTAAATAGAGAATATGTTTTGCTTTTAAAATGTTCTTTGGTACTTTGAACCTTTCACGTCCTTTGGAATAGTTTTGAATAGGCTTTATGTTTCAGTAGAGGCCAGAGGATGATTTCCTTTTCATGAATTTCTGGTGCCTAGATTGTGTGCTAGTTTGTAGTTCCTGCTAAGACTGTACTTCCTCCTAAGATAACAGTGGTGTATGTTTATAAATCTTGCAGTGTTATAAATCAGTTAACTTCAGGAGAAAAGACATTTGGCATGCAACACAGTTGGAAAATGCTGGTTAGTGTGTGTATAAATTTGCTGTCATATTAACCTTTGGACCTTTTGAACATATCAGTTCTTACTAATTATTGAATACTACTGTGCTCTTGCCTCTTTAAATTGAGGTGTTTTCTAATCTTCCATTTTTATTTGAAGACAAGCTTGTTCATAACTAGCTTTTATATGTAATTTTTACACTTTAAATGTTAATTAGAGCCTTAATAGCACTTCATCTGGTTAAACAGGTTCCATTTTTAAGAATAAACCTTCTAATCCAGCAGGACAAGTATGTGTAATTTCCAGGTAAAATGTTGCAACTTCTGTTTTTGGAAGCTGCATTACTTTGCAGACAACTAAAATGTCTGGAGGGATGAGGGTGGTAAATAAGTCAGCAGGGAAAACTGCAAGATGAACTGAAACAGTGAAAGGATTGCCAGTCCTGTCTGCAAATAGCATGAGCACACTAAATACTACTTCTAGAAGAGACAGATTTCCTAAAAACTGGAGTACCAGCACCATATCTTTATAGGTTTCAGTGCAGCCTTGGAGCATGAAAGAAGTGTCAGAAAGGTTTATTATGGGCTGAAAGTAGTTGATTCCAAACTGTCAATTGATAGTAGAGTGTAGTACTAGGACTTAGACTGCAGGGGTGTGTTGTCTCTGGGTTTTGCTGGTTTTGTAGACATCAGTGCTCATATTTCAGTGTTCATTTCAGTCAGACTGCAGGTTTAATTTTGCTTCAAAAAGCTTTTGCACAGTGAAGCTTCTTGATTGCTGTTCTATGGAAGATTTTAAAAATACTCCATAATGATTTCTTCCTTTTCTGGCAGGGAAATACCCTTTACAAGGTAGTTATATGAAAATTGTTTCTTTTGGACCTATCGGAAGTCTTGGCAGTAGTAATTATGCACTTTGGAAGTGATATTTCACATGTAACTTGAGTGGTTATATGTGTTCTAATGTTATAATCCTGTTCTAGTTCTTTATTTCTTTCTCTTTTCCCAAATTTCAGGAATAGTGAATGACAAAGATTCCAAAGATTCTATTACAGAAGGAGAGAATCTGGAAGAAGATGAAGAGGAGGAGGAAGGTGGAGCAGAGACAGAGGAACAGTCTGGAAATGAAAGTGAAGTAAATGAGCCAGAAGAAGAGGTAAACTTAATAATTTACTTTGCCTCACATAAACAGAATGTAATCAAAATCCAAATATTGATTACTCTTTCCCTTGTATGTCTCAGAGGCAGCAGCTGAAATGTTGGTTTGCACAACCCCATCAGTACTCTGAGGATATTTCCATCCCAGTTTTATATGTAGGGAAAAATGAGTACAGCGTCTGAAGCTTATTCTAGAGAAATACGGCTGAAACTTGAACCTGATGACTTTGTGCAGGGTGTGTGCTGCTTCTTAACAAAAAGATCATCAGGAGTTCTTTTTGGCATGAACACATTTTCAGATAATTTTCATTCTCTCTTGTAGAAGTGAATATATTGACTAGATGTCAGAGCAGTCACAAAGGAAAAGTACCAGGTATTCAGAATATGCCCATATAATATTGAATAAATAAAAAATTTATGGAGCGTAACTACCTTCCTTGTTTACTGTGCCAATAACACTTTAAATAAAAAATGGTGGAGCCAGTAAGAGACATCTACATAGAAATTCTGACTTGTCACTATGACACAGCAAAGTTGACATGGTAATGGTAGTGTTAGGAGAAAATGTGTTCATCAAGGAAATGGAAAATACTTTTTCTCCTTACACTTGAGTTAATTGATTTTGCTAGTAAACTTCCTTTCAGGCTGTGCTTCTCAGCATTAAAGGTCCTGAAATTTGGCTGGGTTTGTGCCTTTACCCATAAATTAACATTATTAGAATCATAAATGATTGGGGTCTGGAGAAGGAAGCTCCGGAGTTCTTATGAACCTCCCTTGCTCCAAGCAGGTTGCCTGAGGCAATATTTGGTCAAGTTTTTAATATCTGTGAGGCTAGAGGCTCCACAGCTTTTCTGGGCAATCTGTGCCAGGGTTTAAACACCATTGCATTAAAGAAGGCTTTTCTCTTATATTTAAATAAGATTTTTCAATTTCTGTCTGTTGCTTCTGGGTCTGTCACAGGGCACCACTGAGTCTAGCTGCTCCTTATTGTTTGCTCCCTCTCTTCAGATATTTTACACACTGAGAAGGTCTCTCCTGAGCCTTCTGTTTGTGTCTCGCTCAGCGTCCCCTCCTATGATAGGTCCTCCAATCCCTTAGTCATCTTCACAACCTATTGCTGCGCTTGATCCAGTGTGTCTGACTGGGGAAACCAGAGCTGGGTGCAGCACCACTGATGTGTCTCACAGTGCTAAGCAGACAGGTCGAAAGGATGACCACCTCTGACCTGTTGACAGCTCTCTTTCCTGGTGCAGTCCGGAATGCATTCAGATGCCTTTGTTGCACGGGTGCATTGCTAGTTCTTGGTCAGTTTGTCCACCAGGACCTGGGTTCTTCTCTGCCAACCTGCTTTCCAGATGACCATCCTCTGGCCTGTACTAGTGAATGGGGGTTACTGTTCCTCGGGTGCAGGACTTTGTATTTCCCTTCATTGACCTCGATGATGTGTCCATTCCTCCACCTTGTGAGTTCCCTTAGAGTGGCAGCACAACCACTGGTGTATCAGCCGCTGCTCCCAGTTTCCTGTATATTTGTGAAATGCTCAATAAAGCTGAGTAAGTTCTGACTGAAACATTAAATACAAAAACAGATTTACTGAGACTGAGCTCAGGTTCAGATGGGGAAAGGGTAGGAAAGGTGGAGAAAATGTGTATGAGGAATTAGATGCAAGTAGCCTTTTCTGTTTTAAAAGAAACTATTCATTGATTATTTCAGGAGGGCTCTGACAATGAAGAAGAAGAAGGTGAAGAGGAGGAAGAAGAAAACACAGATTATCTTACAGACTCCAACAAGGAAAATGAAACTGATGAGGAGAATACAGTATGTGCTGTAGCTTTAGAAAAGTAGATTTGATTTTTGCATCTTTGGTTTTCCTTACTGAATGTGTTCTGCCAATGCTGTTCATAACCTGTCTAGAAAAACACAGCATGAGCACTCTGCTATTCTTTCAAATATGTTTTGGAGCTTAGTTTCTGTATTTGCTAACTTCTGTTACATTCAGAAAATACTTACATTGTCAATTTTGCTGCAGCATGTTTTCACAGGACTGCATTTCACAGGTAGCTAAACTGGAAAAGAATTGCATAAATGGTTTTGCAATGATACGATACAACAAGGGAAACTGGTTACACTGCACTAGATCTCAAAACTGCTCTTCTTGACTCGTTTCCTTTTCAAAATTCCTAAAATAAGAATTTGGGATTGGCAGATTAAAACATCTGTAGCAAGAGAACCCATTAGGTTGAGCCTAAACTGCAGTTACGTAGTTCTGTCATGATCACTACTTTCCTCACTATGTGTTGGGGCACTAACTTTAAAGACATTTGTTGTCATTGTGTGCTTTCCAAATATTGAGAGTGTTTGCCTTGAAAAGACCATCTAACTTCATGCACTTACTGAAAAATCAGTTAAATTAAATGTGGTAGGGGTAGAAACTTTTCTTCTTGTTGTTGCCATATCTAGAATGTGTATGTCCACATCTGTATGGATACTACAGTATGTCAGAATGAGACGAGTGATCAGCCTTCCTGATAATTGATGCAATAAATATCAGAAAATATTTCAATAAAATAATCCAGGCTGAACACTTTAGCAATTTTTTTTCAAAGCTTTTGTTATTTCTAGACTAAACATTCACGGTTCTGAAACCAGTGTAATAGAATCTATTTTTCCATTGCCATAGGAAGTAATGATTAAAGGTGGAGGACTTAAGCATGTCCCTTGTGCAGAAGATGAGGACTTCATTCAGGCACTGGACAAAATGATGCTGGAAAATCTTCAGGTATAAATAATTGTTCTCTTAAATTAATGTAATGTGCTGTGTACAGCTGACTGTTTTTTAAGTAGATAGGTGGTTAATGCTTAGCGTTCCATATGGAATTGTTTTCTTGGTTCTGGTGGCTTCTCTTCAGTTGACTGACGCGTTTGAATAAGTAGTTTTTCTGTCTTTATCCTAGACTATCTAAGCCTAGGTTTTAATATGTTTAAAACATAGATTCATTTAAATCTATATCCCCTTTAAGCCCCCTTTTTTCCCAGTCAGATTTAGTAAATATTTAGCTATTGGGTATAGCAAGCCCTGTGTGAGGAATATGTAAATAAGCTGCTAAAAAAACTTCAGTTTTGTAGGTCCGTTATTAACTGTTTCTAATCGGATCTCTAGACTTGGTTCCCTTTTAAAAAGGTTGTTATAAAAAATTCCTTAACAATTTGAAGTATTCTGTCCCTGTAAATTTATTTCTTTTTCCACAAGAGAAGAAATCAAAGGAAAAAAGTCTAATATTTACGTATTAATCTGTTTTCTTGGAAGCGTAAATCTTTTCTCGATCACGACAATATGAATGTAGCCAGGCTGACATTTTTAGCATCTGTTAATTTATAGAATTTGATTCTTTTTAATAGCAACGGAGCGGTGAATCTGTTAAAGTACATCAGTTGGATGTTGCTATTCCTCTACATCTCAAAAGTCAGCTCAAGAAGGGTCCTCCACTTGGAGGTGGGGAAGGAGAGTCAGAGTCTGGAGACACGATGCCATTTGTCATGTTAACACGGAAAGGCAACAAACAACAGGTAAGAGTTTATGTAAGGTAAAGGTATTGCTTAAATAGTAAAATCCTCTCACTTTTTTGAAAGTTACTTTGAAAGTCACCAGATTTGTTTGTTCATCCTTCTATCAGAAGGTAGTCTTGATACCATATGTAGTTGCTTGAAATTCTTGTTTTAGAATAGAAATCATGTAGAAAACTTTGTGGTTGTTACCAATTACGTTTAGAATCACAGAATCATTCAGATTGGAAAAGACCCTTGGGATCATGGAGTCCAATGGCAGTTACACTGTAGGACAGTGGTTATGTCTTGTATTGTAAATGTGGCATGTATTGTAAATACAGTTGTGGAATAGGAACAGATGCAGTTGGTGGAGTGCCACCAAATGTTGGAAGGAATAGGGGGAAAAGGGAATATTCTATAACCTTCAAGATTGTACAGATCTTTCTGAAAATACTTTCAGCTTCAAATCAACATCTATCGCATTTGCTAAATTCCATGTCTTAAACTGTCACTTGGTCAAATTTGTTGAACTGGCAAAAAAAGCCATCTCTCAAGATGTTTTTGGGGGACTGAGTGAATGTCCTGGACAAACGTAAATGGAAATTCTGTTGGTGAAACCAGTAAACCTTTGGCTTCATGCCACCAAGTTGTATATTTGTCTTGGTTCTTTTCTCCAGTGTATGTTTGAATTTTCCCAAGTCAGCAAAATGCAGAGTATACAAATCAATACCTAATGCTTTCCACAGCATTTTTCATCATGTTTTAGGTCTCTTAAAGAAACCTTTTTATTTTGGTTCTAGGAATAGATGGTTAAAATGAATGACCGAGTTTATAGGGGGGAAAAAAACCCCAACACGGTACTGTTTCATTCTGTGCCTCTGTACCCTTCAAGTGTTTAGTTCCTGGAGTAGTGTAACAGTTGAGGTGTGTAAACCTGAAGGTAAAGTCTTTCACGTCTTTCATATGAAAGTCACTTCAAAAATTCATGTAGAAAGGGAGGAGGTCTTTTCTCACAAAACACTTGAGCTAGTAAGTGTTTGCTGTACTAAGTGCTGTTTGAGTGGACACACTACACTTGTGCATTTAGTAGTGACAGGTAACTGATTTCCATACTACAGTTGTGTGGTTATTCTGTTTCCTGGAACTTGAATGTTGTACACAAGTTTTACTGAAGTTTTGAGTTAGGAATTTCAGCAGTTACCCCAGAGAAGGGTGGAGAAGGGATTTAGGAGAGTAGGAGAATTCTTTTCATTTTTAAAATTTGTGTCCACAGCCTTTTCTGGATAATTTACTGGAGTATCTGTAGTTACCAAACATTTTAGGATCTTCTTATTCCATGTGTGAGGGGGAAATATGCTGACATGTGGCTTAAAAACAAAGCAGAACTTGTTCAGGAGTTTTCCTTGCTGCTCCCCCAATATTTGGTTTTGGGAGTAGGCTCTTCCTGCCAAAAGTCCTCTCAGTGTTTCTAGAAATGTAGAAAACAGTTACTTTATAGACTACCTCACTTTTTGAGTGAGTGAAGGACTTCTTTGTCCATAATTCTGTATTGAGAGGAGAAAAAGTCTTAGTAGTCAGTTTTAATACAAAAATAAGCAGGAAAGATGAGGTGGAGTTGAAAAGAAAATAATTACTCCTCCTTATAGAATTCTGTTTGAAATCTGCATGAGCAGAAGGTGCAGAGTTTTGCAGTGATGGCTGCCTACTTTACTCTTAAGTTACAGCTGACAGTTTACAGCTATACATAGTTTGCAAACAACCTGGAAGGCTGTAAGTAACTTGTCATCTGCACCGTCATTGGAGTGATCAATATCACCACTTCACTGTGACATCAACCTCATCACTTGCTGTGTTACCAGTTGATTTGGTCTCTGTGTTCTTTGTCAGTGGTGCTGCTGGAACTAGAAATCTTCACTCTGAGAAAATACTGGCAAAAGTGGAACTTGCTGACGAGTAATATTTGGCAGTTGAGATCCAGTCACCAAATAGTTCTCAATCCAGTATCCAGACACAATCTAGTGGAGCACTGGAAACTAGTTTCTGAAACAACACAAGAACAAGCAGCTGCTATTTACCAGCAGCCTACAAGCTGAAGTAATAGTCATTTACAGGCTGATAGTAAGAATTACACCATATTTTACCCTTGTTTGTCGCACTGTGATTTACAGAAGCAGGCAGTAGCAAGGATATTGGGCAGACTAGTGTAGTGCTGTAGGTATCTGGGTTTTTTCACTTGTCAGCTGTAGCAAAGTAGTTGTATGACAAAACCTACAAAACCAGTAGCAGGAGAAGTGAGCAGGGTTATTGAAAATTGGACTGGCATGGTTTATCCACACACCATGACAGCGCAAGTGGGAATAACGAAGTGCTGCCATCATAAGGGATCAGAGGATCTGTCTAATACCATCTTATGCTTTTAAAACTATCCAAGAAGTTTTATGCCAGGTAGGTGAGAAATTTAAAACAGTGAAGTCACCTAGTGTCAAGAAATATGGTTAATATCCAAGACAAAGGATTTCCTTTCATTTGAAAGATGATTTTTATCAAGGTTCCGTGAAAGAACAGTAATATCCATGGAATGGTCAAGTCTGACTTTGAATGTGAAGGTCTTTATCTCAGTGATGTTCTTATAAAATGTATAACTAATGTTCCGCGTAATCACTTTTGATCTTTCTTCTAAATGATGTCCTTATGTTGTGTTTCCATCTCACACACTTTATGAGAGAGTTTTGGATGTACCTCCTCACTATTTGCAAATCGTTTGCTCAGTAATCATCGTACCCTTTGGTAATTGTCATCAGTGATTTGATTGCATATCTGCAGAACTATCTGATTGCCTCGAGATGGTGACTCAGTGGTATTTTGTTAATTACTAATCTGCTGGGTTTTGTAGCTCTTTCTTCCGTTTGTACCATTCTATATTTTAATTTTCTTTTTTCTGTGTTAAGCATCTCATCTGAAAACACTTAACATAAATCTGCAGAACAGATAAAATATAAAGGACACTTTAAGATGGATGAGGAGCTAAATGGTGAAGCTAAGGAATTATTTTTGTGATGAAATGCTGCTAATGGGTTATTTGTGTAGTTTGTGTAAAGACCCTTTGACAGTGTCTGGGAACGTGCATAGTCTGTGCAGCCATAAATAACTGGAACTTTTCTGTTGGAATCTCAAGAACCTCCATTTTTCTTCTTTTTCACACACCAGTAACACTTAATTTGAATCCAGTATGCTCTTACCTTCCTCTAAAAAGAAAATCGGGCTGATTTGTCTAATCTGAATACCCTTAGTGTATAATACATCCTGGGGGATGTATTATACACTAAGATGTATTCAGATTAGACAAAGATTCGCTAAGGGTATTCAGATTAGTTATGGTTAACTGTACCCAAGTTTTCTAAGCCTTTGGAAGAGCCTGACTTGACTGTTTCAGACACAGCTTATTTTCAAATACTGTCATCATTCATCTGCTGCTAGCAGGTCACTGCTGTCATTAGATTTCTTGGTAATTAGTGCATTAACTATTAGCCCTGTACTCAGAGGATTTTGCTTTCACTACATATCTTCTCAGAGGTTTTGATAATTTATCTTTCTGTCTGCAGCTCTTGACAGTGTAGCAGAAAAGAGCATTTAGAAATAGCCCTGTGTCTGTGGAAATAGATCTAGGATGACAAGAACAAGCAGCAGGATTCAAAGTGGCTGAGGGAATATTGAAAGTGATTATCCTTAAATGCATTATCTCACTTGTAGCACAGAAATATTTATTTCTAATGGACATGCAGTTGAAGGAGGAAGTTTTCTTTCTAAATGTGTTCACAAACTTTAGCATTAGACTTCTGAAAATTCTTGTTTCAGTTGCAGTATAGGAAGGACATCAAGGTGCTTGAGAGAGTACAGAGAGCAGCTGGGCTGATTAGCCTGGGTCTGGAGAACAGGTCTTACAAGGAGTGGGTGAAGTAGCTGGAGTTGTTTGGCCTGGAGAAGATGAGACTGAAGGGGAGACCTCATTGCTCTCTACAACTACCTGAATGAGGTTTTAGTGATGCGGGGGGTATTCTCTTTAGTGACTAGTGAAGTGATAGGACAAGAGGAAACAGGGTTGAGTTGCATTAGGGGAGGGTCAGATTGGATCTTAGTAAAAACTGCTTCACAGAAAGAGTGGTGAGGCATTGGAACAGGCTGCCCAGGGGACGGGGTGGAGGCACTGTCCCTGGAGGTGTTAAAAAAACCCTGTGTTTCGGGAGATGGTTTAGTGGTTACGGGTTGTAGGGCGGAAAGTTCCACTTTTGGTGATCTTGAAGGTCTTTTCTAACCTTGATCCTTGATGATTCAATTATTCTATGATTCTGAGATTAAGACTCTCGCGTCTGTATTTCAGAACAACTTTAAAAAAACTTACATGGAAATAAAAATATTGATTTTCTTAGTCTGAAGAAAGAGAAAACGTCTTCTGTCTGCCTCTCAGAAAAATCCCAGCTGTATTTTTCACAGCGAGGGTTCTTCTGTAGGAGTAGTGCCAAGCTTACCTGTACTGTAGCTTATGGGAAATCAGATAATATTGAACTGGTGGTGTGGATGTTTGTGTGTGGGAGAGGAGAGAAAAATTAGGTTTGACTCCACAGTTGTCTCGACTAATACGAAGCACTGGGGAGCTAGAATCACTTGTATAAGTAAAAATGCCAGACAGGGAATGCCAGGAGATACCTGAAATGCTTGGAATGTTTCTCCCCTTTATCACAAGGGATGATAGTACAAGTTTTGCTCAGGGGCTTCGTGTCTTTGGAAGGTACAGAAGTTTGGAGGGAGATGCAGCTTTCTGAGCCAATTATGGAGCTTTTATCTCAATATCAGTGTAATTCACTGTGAAGGTATTGGCTTGTGTGACAAGAAGAAATAAAGTGTATAGTCGTGTGCTCCTTGTGAAGGTTATACAGTTTTGTTTCAATAAATACTGTGTGCAATAGTCATTTGCTGCAGCATGAAATCAACCTTTTCTGTGTCTTGAGAAGGTCTGAATGTCTTGTACTTTCCTGTGCTTCCTTACATGAAATAGTTTAAAAAGCAAAACCAAAACAATAAAACAACCCCACAAAGCAAACAAACACCACACTTTCCAGTAGAAACTTCTGTAGAAAGATTTTCTTCTAGAAAAGTAAGTAATAAATAGTAACACTTCATCTGGAAAAGTTATTTCTAGTAAACTAGAAATAACCATAATCCTTCTGCATTGTTTCATAGCTTATTTTTTTTTACTGTGATTGGCACTTAAAAACTTACTTTCATTTGCAGTTTAAGATCCTAAATGTACCGATGTCTTCCCAACTTGCTGCAAACCATTGGAACCAACAGCAAGCTGAGCAGGAGGAGAGAATGAGGATGAAAAAGCTCACTCTGGATATCAATGAACGGCAAGAACAAGAGGACTATCAGGGTAAGAAAATCACCAAGAAGTTAGTTTATATTTTTCAGAGGGAACATTCATGGACCTACACAAAATACTATTTGTGATAGCAGTGCAGGTTCTGAATACTGTTTCTCAGTACTTCATGGAAGACTCATATTTTACTTTCAGTCATTCATTATTTCCTTCTTAGTCTCTGTGCTTGAAGTTTTTATAGCTCTTCCGCCTCAGCTCATGTTGGTGAATGTTCTAAGAATGCTACAAACCTGGAGCACAAGAATATATGAACAAAATGAAGTTTTCAGACATGCTCTGATCTGATTTGTTTTTAAAGGTGTGCATGTCAGGCATTTTGGAACCACTGACCAAAGCAAACAGTTGCTACAGAAGATCATGAAGCTCCTAAACCAGTGCACTTGATGTGTCTGTGATTATTGGGTGGTTTGGTTTTGAGTTGTGTTTTTCAGGTTCAACCTCCCTTGGCTTACTCAGAACATAAACAAAGCCAGACCAATACAATTGATGGTATTCAGTTCCCATGTTAGTATTTCCATTTATCATCACCACAGTTCTTGCTCTAGTTTTGTTTTTTTGTAAAGATGTTGCAGTCTGGTGGTAATCACTGTGTAAGTGGTTAATTAGCAGGAAATCTCATTTAAGGTAATTAGTGAAAGGTCATTATTCATCAAGAAATGGGACATTTAAATTAAAGCGATTGTAATTCTAAAATTATGATGAAATCTAAAACTCCTTTCAGGACTCTGATACTACAAGAACTAAACTTGTAATCATGCAAAGGAGTGTTTTTCCAAGATGAGTGGCTACAGAGCTCCGAAATGGTCACACAATATATTTCTTAATGCTAAATACTGTAATCAGCTGAAGAACATCTTTTCTGAGAAACTCCCCTCTTTTGAAGCCCACCTATGAAAAAGAAACAGTAGACTCACTCCAGAATTAGACATTGAAGTGCTCTTCTTGCACATCTTACTGGGTTTTCCTCATTAATGGTACTTCTGATATTTTTACTAGTCAGGGCATTTGGGTTTTCATGCCTGCTCTTATGACTTTGATATCGTTACAAATCAGTTTGTCTAATGTAGGATTTTATTGTGAGTGAGTCTGCTTCTTGTCCAAAAAAGGATCACATTGATTTTCTGTAGGATAAATAAATGGGACAATTGATAACCAGTAATAGGTAGGTTTGGGGGTTTTTTTTTTTTGCTTTCTCATAGGTTTTCTAGGTGATGTGTATGAATCATTAATAGAGGAAGAAAATCAACACAGAAGAAACAGGTTTTTCTATAGCTGACACCCAATCTTAAAACAGCTGTTGGTTCTTTTCTTTTTATTAACTTGTGTAATGTACACAGTAAAGCCAAACTCAGAAGGACCTATAATCAGGTTAAATGAAACAGACCAAATTACATTCCTCTCTGGAACTATTTTTTTATTTAGATTTGTGTGGTTGATTGTTACTTTTGAAGAGTCAGTTTGCCTGTAACAAGTTGGTACACAGACAGTGAAATGGTTTTAAATTTCTGGTTCAAGCTTTGAAGTTACCAAGGGAGGGAGAAGCTCAATTTCTGGACAAAAGCCTCGGGGTTGTCCTAACATTTACACGTACATTGAGCTTTTCCAATCTGCACAGGGTAGCAAACAGATGAAAATTCACTGATGTACTTCAGAGTAGCATCAGATAATACTTCAGCATGGTGTTCATTAGTATTGCAAACACTTTTGATTTGAAGAGAGACTAGGAACTCTCTAATTAAAAACGGTATTTTTGTGTAGTCTTTTTCTCCTCACTAAACCCGAAGATAGTTGACATGCCTTCAGCCTAGCTAATACCTTGTGCTCTTCTGCCATCCTTCTATTATCTCAAACCGCCGTCCTTTGTTTCACCTGCAGTGTGGAAAACAGAAGAGGCAGACATGCACACACTTGCTTGTTCGTTGCTTTTAGCACCTGGCTGACAATGTACCGTAACTTCTTTTCTTCGTGAGCTCTCTGCTAGGGTTCACGGTTGTTTTAAAGGATGTGGTTTCATAGCGTTGATAGCACTGTCAGCCTTTGCCTTCTCCAGCTGTTTATAAGGGACTGTAGAGAACCATGAATACATAGTTTATTAACTTTCAACTCTGGTATTGTACACTAAATCACCCCTAGTTTCCCAGTTTCTCAAGGATTGGATGGATAACTCACTGAGCACTTCAGATGCATCATGTAAATGGTCAGAGAATCCCATTAGTCTCCAGTTTTGCCTGTGCAAGTCATTTTGAGAGCAGTTTGTTTCTAGCAGGTGATGGGTATGTGTGCCCAATGAGATTAGCAGAGATTAGAGAACCAGACAGAGCAGACTTTCAAACATAATCTGTTTAACAGCTTATTCCACTTTTCCCCTTCATTTATTCCATCTGTTTGCTGAGCAATGTTGTTTCTTGCACAGGTGGACTGTCAGAAATACTTTCCATTAGATGCACCAACATATGGACACAGGTTACATGAAGGTTCCTGGGCTGTATTTGTGATTACATTGGGTACCTAGCAACTGTTAGCCTGGGAAAGAGCCAATTTTATAATTAATAAAGGCATTTTAGGGATAAAGTTTTACCAAAGCTTATATACACAATGCTTATATACCTTAAACTGCCCCAAAGTTGGATGTCCCAGGCTAAACTTGAAGTGCAGGCTTCTTTGTGCACCCATCTTTCTGATGACAAAGTGAAAAGCCCCACTCATGGGACAGCTGGTGGAATGTAGGTCAGCTGAGTCACCTCCTCAGGTGGCTGCCTTTGCTGTGAAGGAATCCTGTTATGGCCAGCTGTGACTGAAATACCTGACTCCTCAGTGCCTAACTTTAGCATCAGCGTTGTCCAATTGTTACTATTTCAGGGTAGTTTAATGTTCATAGAATCATAGAATTGTTTAGGTTGGAAAAGATCTTTAAGATCATTGAGTTCAGTTGTCAGCCTAACTGTCCCAAGCCCACTGCTAAACCGTGTCCCTAAGCTCCAGATCTACACAACTTTTAAACATGTCCAGGGATGGTAATTCAGCCCCCTCCCTGGGCAGCCTGTCCCAAGGCCTGATGACCCCTTCCATTAATAAGTTTTTCCTAATGTCTGACCTGCATTTCTCATGGCACAACTTGAGGCCATTTCCTCTTGTCCTATCACTTGTTACTTGTGAGAAGAGACCAGCACCCACCTCTGCACAACCTCCTTTCAGGTAGTTGCAGGTAGCAATAAGGTCTATCCTCAGCCTCCTTTTCAGACTAACCAGCCTCACTCAGCTGTTCCTCACAAGGCTTGTTCTCTAGACCCTTAACTAACCTTGTTGTGGCTTCTTGTTTTGCTGTGTAGCTTTGTCACTGATCATTGATAAAGTGGTGGCTGATACGTTTAGACTAAAAGGTCACAGCTCTGTTCTTTAATCAACTGTGATGAAAACCATTGCTGGCAGTTCCTTCTGTAAGAACGTCTGGAAATGCAAGTTGATTTTTACAGGGTAATTTGGATTTCTCAGAGCTCTGTGCAATTCAGTAACTGGTATTAAATTAGTTGTTGTGTAATAACTTGACAAGTGTTAACCCTAAACTACAGTAAAATGTAAATATGGAACATTTTTTTATTACATGTCAGTGAAATGTGTTTTTTGAAGAGGAATTTACACAAAGATGAATAGAAAATGTGCTCAACTTTTTGTTCTGTATGAAATTGCAGAAATGTTGCAGTCCCTGGCACAGCGACCAGCTCCAGCAAATACTAATCGTGAACGGCGGCCTCGCTACCAGCATCCAAAGGGAGCACCTAATGCAGATCTAATCTTTAAAACCGGTGGGAGGTAGGACAATCTCCTTTTAAATGTGGTAATTCTGGTTCTAGCAAAGTAATCACCTTCATAATTGAATCAGATAATTGTCTGTGTAGTGCAAGTGAGTTTGTTAGTTGTTTCCACTCTAAAACATTAAAATACTGAGCAGTGCTTTGTGCTTCTAACACAGTGTCTGTAAATGTGTCTTTTACCGAGTTTTGGAAGCCAGAGAATTATTTTACAGCTGTGAAGTGGCTGTAGTGTGAACCTATTTTAATAGGGGAAAAGATGCAGGTCTGCTTCCTTAGTGAGAGTGGGAAGAGGATAATAAAAAATATCTAGAGGAATTCCTGCTGTGCATTCTCGGTTTGGCGAATGGAAAGAAAATGAAGGCAGGGAAACCAAAAGGAGTATTAACACAGTGCCATTCTGGATTGCTTAATAGTCGTTCTACAGCTTTAGGTATCTTCTTGCTCAGAATATGCTTGAGAATAAACCATTACATTAAGCCCACAGCACAGACTTGAACAGACAGAATTTCAGGTGAAGTGCAAACTGCTTTCATGTTTCTCCTTTCTTTGCAAGTTAATGTGGCGGTGGTTAGATGAGGAGCAGTAGGTGTTTGTCTACTAATGGGTCTGTCTTTGTAGACAAGAACTAAGTTAATGTAATAAACCTGTGAGCCAGTAACATTGCCAGCTTCCTTCTGGTATGTTTTTGTAGGCATTTTATAACTCCCCGATCTTCACTCACTCCACTGAGACCCTTTATGGATACTGCTTGTAAAAACAAGTGTTTTGTTTGAAAACAGACTGCGTTTTAATTTGGTTTTAAATTAACCAGATATAACTCAATAAAACGAGCAGTGCTGCCTGTTTAGCTTTTCAGTGTAACACCAGCCTGCTGCTGACACAGAAATACAAACTGTTTGCTTACACTGAATGCAAGTGTTTCATGAAGACTGTGCGGTCTTCGTTTTCATAGTCATACAGTCTTTAGGGTTGAAAAGACAAGATCTATCTGTTAATCCAGCACTGCCACGTCTACCACTAAACCACATCCCTGACATCTACATGTCTTTTGGATAACCTCCAGGGATGGGAACTCCACCACTTCCCTGGGCAGCCTGTTCCAGCAAACCTTTCCAGGAAGAAATTTTTCCTCCTATTCAGTGCTGGCTCATAGTCAGGCAGCTGCCAGCCAACACCCCCAGATGCTTTTCTACCAGGCAGTTCTCCAGCCATTCTCCCCAAGCCTGTAACGTTGCACTGGGTTGTTGTGACCCAAGCAGAGGACCTGGCACATGTTGAAGCTCACGCAGTTGTCCTTGGTCCATTGATCCAGCCTGCCTAGGTCCCTGTGTAGAGCCTCAAGCAGATTAACATGCCCTCCCAATTTGGTGTTGTCTGCAAACTTGCTGAGGGTGCACTTGATCCCCTTGTCCAGACCATCGATGAAGGTGACAGCAGGCCTCGATAAAGAGAGCAGGCCCCAGTACTGAACCCTGGGGAACACCACTTGTGACCAGTTGCCAGCTGGATTTGATTCCATTCACCACCACTTCAGCCAAACAGCCAGTTTGTTGTCCAGCAAAGAGTATGCCTGTCCAAGCCATGGGCAGCTGTGGGGATGCTTTGCAACCTGTGCAGGGAGCACACGGCAGATTTTCTTTAACCAGCACCCACAGCAGCAGATGTGGTATTTGCAGCGGTTTTCAAATGCTGTTCTTTTGAAAGCTTTTCCCTAAAATATTTTACAATAAAAATATAGTTCAGAATTCCACTGTAAAGTAGGTCAGGCATTGTCCAGCAAAGTTTGCCCAAATAACTGCTGTGTGCTTGCAATTCTGATTCAGTTTTGTATTATGTAACTTAAACTGTGTTCCTTTTAAATCTATAAGCTCCTTAGGGCGAGGACCAGGAAGTTTGTTTTATCAGGCATGTTTTATTTGTTGTCTGGTCGGTGCGCACGCCTGCTGTCACGCACCAGCTGAGCCCTGTGATAAGGGAGTGTTACTTTTCTTAACTCCTACCAAAAGATGCTTAGAAGCTGAGATTGATTTATTGGAGCCCATGGGTCCACCAGTGACTTAGCACTTCTGGAGTAGTTTGTCGCCTGCGGCGTTACAACTTTTGATTCCTGGTGTATGTTGAAGATTGTCTTTTCCTGTGATAAACCCCCAGTAAATGGAGGAATGAATCCTAGAATCGCAGAATGGTTTAGGTTAGAAGTGACCTTAAAGAGCATCTAGTCCCAACCCCCTGCCATGGGCAGGGACACCTCCCACTAGACCAGGTTGCCCAGAGCCCCTTCCAACCTGACCTTGCTGGCTCATGTTGAGTTTCACATCTATCAAGTCCTTCTCAGGGCTGCTCTCAGTCCATTCACCACCCAGCATGGATTTGTGCTTGGGATTGCCTGAACCCTGATGTAGGAGCCTGCGCTTGGACCTGTTGAACGTCATGCAGTTTGCACAGGCCCAGTTCTCAAGTAGTGGCTCTACAGTGTGAGTTTTTTGTGAAAACATGAGAAATCTTGTCCACTGTTTGTTTCTTCCTTGTTAATGTCCTTTCTCCATACTGAATTAAATAGAGTTACTAGCTCTGTCAGATTTCTCATTGTTTAGTGTCTGCAAAATACTGGAGTTCATGGTTGGTTGTTTGCAATCGCCTGCTTGTGTGGCCACAGGTTTTCATCTCCTCGTAGAATTAGCAGGTTTTATTCTAGGGATTCATACCCTTAAAGCTGGCTGGCCTGAAAGGTAATTAGAGTTCCTTGATCTGCTTCAGTTGAACTAGGAAGGCAACAATTTTAACTTGTGTTTCCAATTCTTTAGTGTTTGTGTATGAAGAGGACTTTGGTTATCAGCCTATTAAACTGATGCATGGAATCACTGAGGCTGTAAAAGACCTCTAAGATCATCACCCCAGCCTATGACCTAACATCACCACAATCAACCTGGACCACAGTGCTAAGTGCCACATCCAGTCTTCTTTTAAATGTCTCCAAGGAGGGGGACACCACCCTTTCCCTGGGCAGTCTATTGCTATGTCTAATCACCCTTTCCTTGAGGAAAAGCTTCCTCACATCCAACCTAACCCTCTCCTGGTGCAGCTTCTTGTTCTGTCTGTAGTTACCTGGGAGAAGAGCCCTACCCCCACCTGTCTTCAACTTCCCTTCAGGTAGTTATAGACAGTGATAAGTTCCCTCCTGAATCTCCTCCAGGCTAAACACTTCCAGCACCCTCAGGCTTTCCTCATCAGACTTTTCCTCCAGCCTCCTTGCTCCTTTGGACCTAGTCAAGTACCTCAGTCTCTTGAAGTGAGGAACCCAGAGCTACCTGCAGTACTCAAAGGGAGGTCTCACCAGTGCCCAGTACAGGGAGAGAATTACATCCCTAGTCCTGCTGGCCACACTAGTGCTGATACAAGCCAGGAAGCTGGTGGCCTTTTTCACCACCTGAGCACACTGCTGACTTCTGTTCAGCTGGCTGTCAACCAGTACTAGGGAAAACAAAATTTACAAAAGTATTTTTTAAGTGATGAAATAATCACGGAAATTTTCTTGTACTGTTGTGGAAGAAGGAGGGAGGGTTGTGTGAAGAGGACTGAGATACGTTAAATGACTTACTATAAAGTGAAGTGTAAATAACCACGTTTTATGAAGTTATTAAAAAGTGTGGTTTCCCAAGACAGAAAGGAAAAGTGAGAAGTCTGATGGTAGAGAAGCAAACCTTACCAGAGTTGCTTAGCTCATTAAGCCTCTCTTGATTAGAAGCAGTAACCTCAAAACTCACTGCTGTTTTAGAAATACAGTAAAGGAGGAGGAGCTGGCTCTGTCTGCATTGGGATGCAGATGTAGGCTGACAAACGAGATCATATTCAAGTTAATTGGTAATGTCAGGCCTCTCATTTGCATCTGACTCTTATTTCTCTGTAACCCGTTTAATAAAGAAAAAATGAAGGGTAATAACAGGATGCTAGGATTTTATTAGTTATTCTCATAATAAAGAGGATTTCATTAATGCTAAAAAAATCAGAAAATGGATAATAAGGAAAAATGGGAATTTAATGTGATTTCCTGCTTGACCAGGACTATATATTGAAGCTCGAGTTCATTTCTTATGCAGCCTAAATCCCACTTGTGTTAGCCTCAGTCTAGCTGGTGGTCACAGACTGTCACTGTCTCACGCTGGTTACAGAGTCACAGAATGTCAGGGGTTGGAAGGGACTTCTAGAGATCATCAAGTCCAACCCCCCTCCCTCCCCACCCCCGAGCAGGATCCTCTAGGACAGGTCACATAGGGCTGCATCCAGGTGGGTTCTGAATGTCTCCAGAGCAGGAGACTCCACAGCCTCTCTGGGCAGTCTGTTCCATGGCTCTGTCACCGTCACAGTAAAGTTTCTCCTCCTGTTATCACCATTATTCATTGTCCTATTACTGTGCCCCACAGAAGAGAGACTGGTCCCCTCCTCTTGATGCCCACCTCTCGGGTATTTACAGACATGAATAAGATCCTCTCTCAGCTTTCTCTTTTCAAGGCTAAACAGCACCAGTTTTCTCAGCCTTTCTTCATAGGGGTACCCCTGTCTTGAGCTGACAGATCTGTCCCTTGATACATCTTGCTGCTTTCAATACCTTTACTTGTCATTTTTTATGAACTCCTGTAGTCTTGTCCAAAAAAATTGAGAGGTTATGGCATTAGCAGTAACATTTTGCTTTTCCTCTTGCTTCAGGGATTTTTATGACAAAATGGCTCCCACCCTCACATTCTAGATCCTATAAACACTACAAACATTTAGTGCTCTATTTAACTGTGTGCCAGCTCAGTTCACCTTATTTATTCTTTGCCTTCTTTTTCACCAGTATGTTAATCTTAACCTTTTCTCAGCTGTCATTTGTGATCCTGTACTACATCCTTTGTCTTGCTACGTACTCCTGCTGGTGTAGCCTTCCATGAAAATTATCAAACCCATAAGAGAAATTCCAGTTTCCCTTTTCTGCTTGTCTACAGAAGGAAGGCCCAGGGTAGGAATTTGAAGTGGAGGGTTCCCAATCATGCTTTTTTTTTTTTGGTGGGCTGGACTGGAATTCAGTGTTTAAAAAAACAAAAACAAAGCAGAAAAAACAGATCCTGAGGTGCTGTCTTGGCAGTGTGGCTCATTGGGCTCTGCAAATGCAGGTGTGTAAGTCTAACCCAGACAGTGAGGGTGAGGAGAGATCCAATGACAATTATAGAGAGAAAGGAAGGCAGAATGTGATTAGCATACTCACTTATAGAGACTCTGCAATTAAATAGGTTGTTTCAATATAAATCATAGTACCAGGCAAAAGCTCCTGTAGTTTGTAGCCCTGAGGAAATGGCCAATCTTAAAATACCTTCCTGATCACAGCCCACTTTGATTTTGTCAGAGTATTGTTGATTAGATGAGAGTACAAAATAAATTAGACCACGTAAGATCCTCTTTCTTACATGTGTCTGT
Source organism: Phoeniculus purpureus (assembly GCA_028565055.1). Lineage (NCBI taxonomy): Eukaryota > Metazoa > Chordata > Aves > Bucerotiformes > Phoeniculidae > Phoeniculus > Phoeniculus purpureus. The sequence goes on from JAOXOE010000001.1 coordinate 6,262,380, forward strand.
CTTGTGGGTTATTTGAATCTGCAGTGTTTGCAGTACAGAGGTTAATTCAGATTTGTTGGGAAGTGACGTGGGTGTTTTCGTGTTCTGTTAGTCCAGAAACACTCTGAAATGTGGTTGCACAGCTAAATCAGGGCACGCTTACGCACTCCCTGTAGAGGGCAAGTGATGTTTTGTCCAGTTCCATGGATCTGAGACAGGACAGTTCCATGGATCTGAGACAGGACAGTTCCATGGATCTGAGACAGGAAAGCAGCTGACTGCGGATGGCAGGTACTTGAATAAAAGTGTCTCCATTGATACTTCCCAGTCTGTCTTCTCTTGCCAGTATCCAGGAACGTGTATGTACTGTTTATTCCCAAAGGCCTGTTTAGGGGGAGGAGAACTGGAAGCAGAGATTGGTTTCTCTTAAGTTCTCTCTTTTGTCCAAGTAGGGAGCAGCTCAGAGCAGGAGTCAGAACTTAGATGCTGTTTTCCTCTTTAAGAAATGATGTCCCCTCTAAAGCTCCTGCACCTGAAAGGAGGAAAACAAGTTCAGCAGAACAGGGCATGTGAAGAACAGCTCGTTCTTCTAATATAGCATTGTGTTTAAACCAAAAACAAATTCTAGGTGTTCCTGGTGTTAATATTTCATGCTCCTGGTTTTGGTTAATGTAATTAAGGGAGAGGGAGAACAGAAAGCACCAAAGCTGAGATTGATCATGAAAAGCAAAGCAGCGAGTGAGTGTTGAGAGGAGTTTTTTGGAGTAGAAACAAGGTGCCTGAAATTTGTTAAGAAGTTACTCCAGAAAGGCACAGAGCCTTGTGGATGGGTGTAGGACACAAAGGGTGCCAGAAGAAATGTGAAATGTAGTGTCAGATCTCTCATGTTAAGAAGTCTCCTTCTCTGTAGATATTTAAAACTCTCCTGGATATGTTGCTGTGCTACTGGATATAAGGGATCCTGCTGTGGCAGGAGGATTGGACTGGATGATTGCTCGAGGTCCCTTCCAATCCCTAACGTTCTGTGATGCTGTGAAATGCTAAGAGTTTCTGTGATGTGTGTAGCAGGCAGGAAGGACATGATTTCATAGGCGCTCCTGTGCCTGTTTCAGTCTGAGCCTTAACCCTGTCTTGCAATGGGTTGCACATGCAGGCTTGTGGCTGTGCTGGAGTTGGAATAATGGTTGGACTAGATAGTCTTGTAGGTCTCTTCCAACCTTTATGGATCTGTGGTCTAATGCTTCTGCGTCTTCAGCCTTCCCTCATCAGGGAGATGTTCCGCTCTCTTCATCATTTTTGCTTGAAGTTTCTGCTCACTTGTAACATCCTGCAAGTGAGATCTTGTTCCACTAAGGCTATTAAAGTTCCTTTCTTCTACTAAAGCTATTAAAGTTCCTTTCTTCTGCAACCACATAGCAAATGTTCCTGATACTGAGCGTGCCGCAAAGAGCTGGAACATTGCAAAGCACTAAAAGATGGTAAAACCCAAGTGATAGTGCAGTAAGTTCTCGTGATGCATCAGCTGAACATTTCCCGACAGAAATGTCTGGTCTGTTTAAACTGAATAAACCACACAAGTACTGGATGACAAAGCAAAGCGATAAGTGAGATAGCAGTGTTACTGTGCGTTATGCTTTAGAATCCGTGAGTCTAATTTGAGTGTTTTCTGCAGAAGAGTTTGGTTGTTGGGTTTAGAAAGTATAAAAATGGCTTGAGGCCTTTCTTCTCCAAACTGAGTAAGTTGTTTGCTGCCTGCAGATTCCAAAGTGGTTTTATTAACCCCTCCTTCCCTTTGGTTTGATGCTTTAGATGGCAGCTCTTGGTTGAAATATAGTCAGGGTCTCTGACCCACGACATTGGTGGTCCAGACAAGGACCCCCACAACACTATGCCACGGCTACAGCCACTACACCATGACAGCTGTGTTACAAGAAGCGCAGGTGTTACTCTGTTCACTTCATGCTTGGAACGCTACTTCTTGCAAGTTTTTCAATAAAAACTAGGCTTAGATTAAATTACAGCTCAACTGAAGGGTGAGGTTTGTGCACTAGTGTGAAGAAACATGCAGTGGTTTGTTTTTGTGGTAAGAGACATGGGCGTGTAGCCCTGGAGCTTTCTTGTCAGTGTTCAGGTTTATACTAATAAGTGTCAATTTGTGGTCTAGAAATCAACTAAAACCCAGCCAAGGTAAAGTAACTGATAATTGAGCTGATGTTGGTGATACTGGACTAGTGCTTCTGCCACACTGCTCTGCTCTGGTCCAGTTACTGCAGACTGGAGCAGTTTTTTAGGGCACATTTACCTTAAGAGAATTAATTGTCACTTATTTGGGGTAAGAACGTGTTTTCATGAACAGGGGGTGGTGGAAGATTTTGATGGAGGATTTTAAGGCAAGGCCCAGCTGCAGAGTGTTGGACATATCTCGCACTAAACTGCTTTGCTTCTCCTTTCTTGTCTTAGGAGACGTTGATCCAGCAGCTGGTGTCATTTCATTAGGTCCCGTATCTCTGATGTTGTGGATAGTGGAGTCCTCCAGCGATTAAACGAGAGCAGTGGACACATCTCAGCATGTCAGTCTAGAGCGTTCAGAATCGAAACCTGGGACAGGCTGGGGCCGTGGGGCTGAAACGCCTCCCCTCTTCTCCCCACCCCACGCAGGACAAGTGGAAGCTTCCTGTCATGGCCTACCAAAAAACACAAAAAAAGCAAAAAAAAAAAGCGCTTTTTGTTATGGGAACCGCATTGAGGGTTAATTTTCTCATAAGAGCAGAAGTAAATGAACAAGGCGGTTAACTTGACCAGCGAGCAGCCTGGTGGAAACCAAGATCAACCTGAAACTCAGATGGACTACACTGGAATGGAAAAGGTCTTGGACAGCTCAGTTTGTGGGAGAGCAAAGGTTGAAACCTGACGCAAGTTACCTTATCTCCACATCGAGCACTTTGTGCCGGAAGGATGTTCTTTGGAGGCTGCAAATCTAGAGTAGAAAAATGTGGAGCAAATGGTGAAATTGAAAAGAAACCCCCTGACAAGCAGGATGACTGATGAAACTCTTCATTGAGAAAGTTTTTGGTTAAGAAATAGCCTTTTGGTGCCAGGCAAGCGAGACGGGAAGGGGGGTGGGGAGGGGTGAAAAACTCAAGAGCCAAGGAGGTAAAAAGTCTGTTAAGGTCTAAAATAGAAGGTGAGGTTAACGAACAGGGTGTTGACTCTACTGCTTGGAGAAGCCTGACACCAGCCTCAGGACAAGGATGTAGTTGAGCCCATTGTATGTGTCATTGAGAACCAAAACGTGCCAGCCAGCATAACAGGAGGATGGCAAGGAGCGGATCCAAACATTTTGTTGATCTTCATGGGTTGGTGAGCCTCTGTGTCTATTGAAACAAACAACAGCTTAAAAAGGAAAGATTTCAGTCTGGAAACAGGTAGAGTTTTTATTTTGTTTTCTAAGTAGAAATGAGTTTCTTGGTCTGTTCCTGACAATCTGTTATTTATTAGCATAGTTTTTCGTTTGCTTTCGGGTAGAAGTAGTGAGTTGAGTTAAGGAGCTCACCTGTATGTTACTAATTTGTTTTTTCTAGCTCTTTTAAAATCCTTTTTACCACTGTTTTGGGTTCCTGCATGTAGGAAGAGAGAGACTTGTAAAACTGTAACATTTCATACGGAAATGCCGCCCGATCTTCACCAGCTTCAGAAATCTGACCTTTGCCAATGCTGCAATAAAGTGTTGTAATTTAGAATTTGCCTCCGTCTCTTCGCCTCGGCTTTGTTCTCCTGGAAGGATGTTTTGAAGAGTCTGTGCTGTACCACAGGGCTTCGTAAAAGCAGCGTAAAACAGATGACGACATTCTGCCAGAGCAGGAGGAGTCCTGCCTCACGAAAACTACATAGTAAATGCAAGATTTTGGCGCTGTTCAGCAGGAGGTGTGACACCGAGGTCATTGTCTCGTGAACCGTGAGTTGCCACGTGCATTTGATTCATCCAGAGGTAAATTAAGCTGGTTTGGGCTACGTTAATAGGAATTAAGTTCCCCCTCATGACTTGTTGCATTGGCTTCTTGATTGGTGAGCCAGCACATGGAAGGGTCAGATGCTGTGGTGGAACATCCATGGGCCAGCAGTGGAGAGGAGCAGAACTCTTCATGGTGATGATTTGCTTGAAAACATCAGTGAAGCTGTGTCCCAGTAGTGTTGCTGGGGGTTTCACCAGGCTGTCCTGCAATAAAGACAGCAGCCTTCAGCCTTGGCTGGTTACCCTCTTAGCTCGAGCATTTTGGGAGCACTGAGATGCGTCATCCTCTCAGGGGTGCTTTGAAGAGAAGTGAAAGGTTTTGTAACACTCCTCCTGAAAGTTACATCCTTTAATGGTAGAATTAGGCCCTGGGAGTGGGAAAACTGCAGCTCTAGTTCAGCTCCTTTCAGTACAGCTATAACAGCAGTGCTGTTTTCCCCGAAGACCACACTGGTCAGGCCGGTGGTAGATGATTTCCAGTAGGCAGAACGTGGTTTGAAGTTTTTAACGTCACACACAGATGAGTTTCTGTGGGTTTCCAACAGATCTTACTGTGAGGAGGCCAGTGTCCTGGCAGTGGGAGGTCACCCCAAAACCTCCATGGTTTCACAGCTTTTTCTAGGTACAGATGTCCCTGTGCTCAGAGAAGGTACTTCCCGTGCTGTGACTGAGGGATGCCCGTGCCCCACATGGAGCAGGACCTTGTAGGAAGATCAGGTCTTCATTTCAAGTCTTGTGTGATCCTTTTATATTGATTTTTATTTTATTCCACATACAGTCTATGGTTGCTGTTATTAGTCACAGTGTAGCTGAGCTGCTCCAGGACCACCTTCCACAGCAACAGGACCATCTCCATTGGTCAAATCTAATTTCCACTTCCCTGGTGAAAGATGCCCACCAATTCCTAATGGCAAATTAAGCATCTAATTGCAGTTCAAACTAAAGTCAGCTTCCTTCCCTCCACATAGTGCTTAGTTTCAAAAGCATTTAATTTATCCAAATTGAATAACTGCCTTAAAAACAAAATGTGGATTCACATTCGCTTTGGTTTGTATCTGTCGATCTAATGCCTGGGACAGACTTTGGATCGATGGAAATATCTTTATAAAACTATTTGCTGAAAATAGTTTGGGGGTGGCTAGAGATCTTTCTGACCAGGCTGAAATCAAAAAGCAATTGAGTGAAACCTTTTGAAGTTTAATCTTAAAAAAGATTATTGTGTTGTGCTCAACCTTCTGTCACAAGTCATTTTGGGTGAAACAGGGTTGAATATGAACAGCAGAGCCAGGAGTGTGCTGCTGCAGCCCAGAAGGCCAGCTGGATCTGAGGATGCATCAAGAGAAATGTGGCCAGCAAAGCAAGAGAGGTGACTCTACCTCTTTACTCTGCTCTTGTGAGAGCCCACTTCAAATACTGCATCCAGTTCTGGTGTCCCCAACATAAGGAGGCCACAAAGATGATCCAGGGGCTGGAGCACCTTAGCTATGAGGAGAGGCTGAGGGAGCTGTGGTTATTCAGTTTAGGGAAGAGAAGATTCTGTGGGGACCTTGTAGCTGCCTTCCAGTACCTGGAGGGAAGCTACAGAAAAGCTGCAGAGGGACTTTTCCCAAGGGGATCTAGCAATAGGACCAGTGGAAATGCTTTTAAACTGAAGGAGAGTAGGTTTAGACAATATTAGGATAAAGTTCTTCAGTACAAGGGTAGAGAGACTCTGGAATTGATTGTCTGGATAGGTAGTAGCTGCCCCCTATGAGACCTTGAGCAACCAAGAGTAGTTGAGAGGTGTCCCTGCAGGGAGGTTGGAGTAGATGACCTCTAAGGTTCCTTCTGACCTAAACCTTTCTGTGATCCTATGAAAAAATGTTGGCATCCCCTTGTTTATTTGCTTTTCTGTTTCCTGGCCCCACAGCCTGGTGCTGTGGCCAGAAGTTGTCTGGTGTCGTTGCTCCTCTCTTCTTCCAGTGCAGTGACCCGCGGGTGCAACAGGTCCTTGGGGGAAGCACACCAACTCCCAGCTCTGGCACTGGACAGAGGATGTTCCTCTGGGAGTGTTTCCTGAGGGAAGCTGGTTGAAGATGCTCTTGCCAAGGGCATTTCCAAAGCAGCATTCCAGAGTGGGCGTGGAAGTAATCAAATATGGGGAAATGGGCAAAGATTAAGCAGAAATTGGTTCATAGCCTTGATTGTGTAAAAGATTTCTGTTATCTTACCCTTCTCCAGAAAGGATCTGGGCTTGAGTCAGCTCTGGCCATTTAAAGTCGTGTCCTTGCTGATGTGAGGCTGCACTGGTTAGTTGACAACCACGCGCTGCTGCGTGACTCTGCTCAGCAAATGTTAGTCCTGGCTCTGGGATGGAGGCAGGGTGGCTGGGAAGCTCTGAAGTCAGAAGGTGCCGGGTTCACCCAGCAATGTCAACATCGAGCTCCAGCTGGTGGTACTGACAACTTCTTTCTACCCTGCAGGGCTGTAGTGTGATGGAAGGTGTCAGTATTTCTTTCGTTAATTGCTGAATGTTCAGACTTCCTGTAATTGTATTAACTTTGAGGCTGTCAGAGACAGCCTGGGCTCTGACAGTTTGCTGACGCAGCCTTCTCTTCGCTGCACGTGGGAATGCAGTGAAAAGTGCTGATGTGAGGAAACAACCCAGGACCAGGTCCAGGGACCAGCAGTGGGGCTTCTCCCAGCCCGTCGGGCTGATCAGCATCAGCCTGACTCACTGCGGCCAAGGGTGAGAGTTAATAACCCAGGTATGTTCAACCCCACGGAGTTCCGAGGGATGCACCATGCTGCCTGAGCTGGGTCACTGAGCGACCTGAAATGATCATCCTGCTTTTCTGTCAGGGGCTATAAATGGGGGCAGATAAATGAGCAAATAAATCAACAAACTGGCTAATTACTGGTGTGTGTGCCCCCACCTCAAAGTGGTGCTGTGGTATTAAGGCTGCACATCCCACCCAGGTGAGTGAGAATTGTCAGATACAACAATAACAACCCCATGAGCCTGCTGTTGTCCTGTGACAAATACTTTCTTCTTATCCCTTTTCTTTTGGGTGTCCTCATTAATTTTTCCACACTGAGGGTTTTCCTCGGCCACGTTCTGCCCTGCTGAAGATGCTCATCTGAGACAACACCACTGACTCTTCTCAGAACTCAACTAATAATCGGGTTTTTCCAACCACTCCTAAGGAGATCCCAGCGCACTGGGAGTAAGAAACTGTCTGGGCAGGAGTCAAACAAGTGAGTAAATGTCCAAACTTCTACTTCTTTGAATGGTGACACTTGCTTTATGTTACTATTGTTGGGGTGTGATTGTGTGCAGTTCAAACTCTTGGTGTTTGGGATTGTTAGAAGAACAAACTGTTTTGTTGGAGACCCCCTCCCCTCCCTCCTCCTCTCCTTCCCCTCCTTCCTCGCTCTCCCTGCCCTCCTTTCCCTCCTCCACATAAGAACAAACCAATCTAGGTTTTGCAGATTCTCGCTGGTTGACATTTAGCTGCAGGAGAAGAGTTTTTGTTGTGCTTGGGTTAAGAGGAGGAACCTTCTCTGCTGGAAAGAAGTCATGGTTGAAGCCCACGAGCTTGGAATCTTTGTCCTGTTTGCCCCTTTGTTGCCTTTTTGGCAACATTTTGGTACCTCGGGGCTGTCTTGGTGGGGACACCCCCCATCATGCTCCCATTGACCACTCTCACAGCCTTAACAATCATTAGACCTGAGACCTGGGGAGTGGTTGTGGATGGGATGATGCTCACCTCCACAAATGGTGCCATGAACCTTTAAGCTGCGATACAGCTGCTGGAGTCACTCCCCTTAGCTTCTGAGACTGTTGATCTTTGTGACAATCCCCCATCTATCCATTGTAGCTCTGACAGCAGCACTCTGGAGGTGATCAGCACCATCACTGTGCTGCAAGGCCCAGCATTGCACTGGGCTGAACTACCTCCCACCACGGCAGTGTGGGCAGCTGGGCCTGGGGCTGGCATCACCAGGAGAAGAAAAGCCCGGGGGTGGGTTGTGTTTGGGACCACACGGCTGTGGTCAGTACCTGGCTGAACACTCTGCTCCATCCGTTTGATGGAAGTTACTGAAATTCTGACTTTATCTGCCTGGTGTGAAGTCCCTGGGCTGTGATTCTCCCTGAGAAATGACAGTGGTGTCCTGCTCTGGATAAAGGATCCAGAGCTTCAAGGCTGCTTAAGTCACTCAGCGCTGTTTGCAGCTATTGTGGTTTGAAAATTGCCAGAACTTTCAGACTTACAGGTTTGTGCTTTTATGAAGAAAACATCCTGTTGCTTTAAGAGGACTTTTCCCCCGGAACTGTCCCAGGGGAAGTGACCTGTCCCAAAGCCCCGTGGTCAGGACAGTATAAAAGACCAGGGAGCGAGT
>JAOXOE010000001.1:6270853-6310039 GCA_028565055.1 Phoeniculus purpureus
TGTACAATGAGTGACTTACTGTCCATCATCGAGGAGAATGAACAACTCATTGCACACGTGAGCTGAAGCTCCCAGGCTCCTGGATTTTCTCCTGCACGGGCATGTTAGCAGTCCTGGAGCAGTAGGTGTGGTGGTGGGGGAGGAAGGGTGAGTCAGGATCACGGCATAAGCCTGGGAACTGGAAGGTCAAGCTCATCTCTGCTCTTTCTTTCCTTGGCTTAGCATCATTGCCCTCATTTCCCAGTTGGTGAACACAGCCTGTGCCCTTGGCTCAAGAAGCAGGATCAAAACTGACACAATTCTGTGGTGCTTAGAGTAACAGAAGCCCAAAGAGTAAAGAGCTTCTGTTACAGTGATGGGAAAGAAACAGCCCCAGGCAGGTTTGATGGGGAAGTTGACCTCCCCACACCACTGAGGAAATGAGTGATCCTGTTGTAGCAGAGATCTCCAAGGCTGAATCAGAGCGGGAAGTGACTTGCATGGGAAGCCCTTGTCAGCGGTAAGAGCAGAGTGCTGGGACAGCTGCCCTACAGCACCAGTGTGGGGGTCACTGAGGCCACTTGGTGAGGTCACTCAGCGCTGGCTCTGCAGGGTCATGGAGGACATCTTCACCCCAACACACAGCTGCTTTGAGCTCTGTGAGGCTCCTGGTCTGAACAAACCACAGCTCAAGGAGATGGGACCTGCCACAGGGTTCCCTGTGGGAGGGCTTTGAGAGAGATTGTGGTGATGCTGAGGTGGGTATGTGCTTACTGGGAGGTCCTGGACATCAACTCATGAATATACATGTGATGTTCACCAGTAACCACTACGCTGGTCTTCTTTCCAGCTCTGACTGGGCAAAACATTCCCTGACCATTGCTAGCCCTGACCCATTAGTCTCTTGGTCAGATGTTTCCTCAGTAGCTGTTGCAATCTTCCAGTTACAAACTGGGAAAGGGAGAGGAAGGACACCCTGGCTTCTCTGCTATGGCCTGGGGGCTGGTCATAGAAGCTGACCACACTTTCCTACAGGATGAAAGGCAGAGGGCAACCCAGGTTACTCATTGCTCCATGTGGGGCTGTTGGCTAATGAAAGAGAATAACTGCAGGGGGTTTGTTGTCACAGATGAGAGAAGACAATCGCTTGCTTCTGCCCCAGGTGGTGTTTTGCTGCTCAGGTAGCTGCTGTAGCATGTGGTGAGGGTTGAGCTGGTGGGAAGGGCATGCTTGAGATGCTGCAGTCACCAGGACTGAAGGCAATAGCCTTGGGTGGCAGCTCAGCAAAGTCTTTGGCAGGTGCTAACACAGGCTTTCAAACTGGAGCTGCACCCTGATTTGGTGGTCGAAGAAAAGATTTTTATCTAGACTTCATTTAAATTTAAACCTTCAGTCTACACCCTGGATACTGTTGTAGTTCCCTTCCCCAATAAAATAATTCTGAAAAACTATGAGATTTGGGGGTTCCCCCCCAAACAGATGCAGTTCTGGATACAGAGATAACAGTTATAGCTGAGGATAACAGTGCCTGGGCAGCCTTGAGGAGCCTCTTGCCACTAGTGATTCCTGGGGCTCAGTAAAACATTCATTAGAGCTCAGGAGCAGGTGTGAGAACTGGCCAACAAAAGACAGCGGGAAGCTGAGCTGCTCCTTCAGGCCTGCCAGCTGGTTTCTCTGCTGCTCCTCATGCCTGGTCAGTTTAATCCTGACACTACTGAAGCCTCCTCTGGTTTTCTTTATTTTGCTGGTTGCAAGTCACAGCAGGTAATTATAACCCTGGGGAAAAAGCTGAGCGCTGGCCCTGCTAACAAAAATAGGCTTTCCTCATGGATCCCCTGAGGTAAGGACATGTCTGACCTGGCAGGGAAGTTGACAGGGATGCGCCGACAACTTCTTCAAGGAAGGCATTTCCTAATTTGGGAGGAGTCACCTCATATGGGAAGAGAAAGCCCCATTCTGAGGGGAAAAAAGGCCAAACAAAAACAAACCCTGTCAGGTTTGGCTCCATCCAGTCTAAGGACCCTCCTTACCTCAGGGGAAGAGGTATTTATAGGATGGGAGTCATCACTGGGATGAAGATTGCTCTGCCCTTGCTTCTGCATGAAGCTGGGTTTGTCTCAAAGCAGGTGGAGGGCTGCACATAAGATGAAGCCTTTAATTAATCACTTCTTATCTTTGGGATAATCTTATCCCAAAGATGATCCACTTCTTCATCCACAGCTGGTGTGACATCACCTTGCTGAAGTTAGTTACAGTGACAGAACTTCTGGTGAGTTAACAGAAGCCACACGACAAAATCCTGTGCCAAACCACTCTCACGTTTCAGTGACTGTGGGGCTGAGCCTCACACCATGGCCATCCTCTTTCCTCCCTTGGCTCATCTATTATAGCTGCAAGTTCTGCAACCCCTGAACACAGGCCCTCTGTAACTTGCTGGTGCCAGTCCAGCACAGAGCTAACTAAGCTCATAACCTCTCCGCACATTCAAAGCAGCCTGGCAGATGAAGCCAACTTGCTGTCAGCTTCTTAGAGCCAAACAAATGTTGTAGGGGAATGTGTTTAAGGTAAATAGACTTTCAAGTTCTTCCACTCACTTCACATTCTCCCCCACCCCCCATCTTTCAGTGGTGACCTATTACAGACATCAAAAGGCTTGGTCCTGATGACTTGGATGCTGAACAAGTTCTCTCTGTGTGTGCTGTCAGGGTAGGAGACGTACCTGAGGACTGAACAACCAGGGCTTGGCTTTGCTGCTGCCACCTGAGTAGCCCAAGCCATCCCACACCTTGACTGCAGCTCACACAGCCAATAGCTGGGGAGCTGCATCATGCCAGGCTCCTGCCCTGCCCAATGATGGCCAGCCAGGCAGCCAGAGACCCTGCTCTGTCATTTTGATCTGGATGTGTTCAGTTACAAAGAGTTCCAGGAACACTGGAACCATAGTCCCTGTGCCTCCAGCCCCACAGAAAGCCAAACTCTCACCTACCTTCAGCCTCACAGCTCCTGCTCAGGGGATGATGGATAATGCTGGCTGAAGTTGTTTATTTTTAAGGGAGAGGCCAAATTTATTTGTGTGTGGGTACAGAACAAGCACAGGAGGAGCCAGAACATCACAAGGTTATTCCCAAAGCTGCAGCCACTTGAAAGCTGGCAATAACTGGGCAGCCACATGAGGTCTCACCCTACAGCTAAGGTGAGGCTCTGTAACTTAGTTCAGGTTTCATTATGGAAACCAGGTTAGTTCTCTCATTTTGGCTCCAGGCTGGAGCTGGACACAGTTATAAGAGGCCACCTGCCCTGTCCTGGCTGAGCCAGATACCTGAGGCAGCCCTGGAAAGCTCGGGGGACAGGCTACCAGACCTGCTGGTGAGCTCTGGCTGCCACCAGCTTGCCTCAGGGATTAAAAAAAGTCATGGAAAGCAGAATTTTTTTCCCATTCTGTCTTAGATGGTACCTGATACCTGGGCAAGTGCTCAACACCACTGCCATGTGAAAAATAAATCCATGTGCAGAAGAGGCCAACAGTTTCAAGGGTTCCTCCCAGGTACAGGCTGGGGTGCCAGTGCCACCCTGCAGCCGTAACCCTGGCTTATCTGAGCAAGAAGCAGCCACTCGCTCCTGAACATCTGTTCTTCTGAGGGCTGTGGCATCACTTTTGGGCCAAAGTTTGTTAATTATGGCTCTAAACCTACTTCAAGTGATTCAGCCACCACCCCAGCTATGTAGAGTTTCATCAGAAAACCTTCACCCCTCTGCTCTGCTCAGCAGCATGAATTCTGGCCACACAGTGCAGCCAGCACCCATTCCTGGATTGAAGGGTCACAGCTGCCTGGACGTACAAGTTCCCAAACCAAGGGCAAGCAAACATACATGGCCACACTCACTTAATTCTCTACAACAAGGAAAGCTTCTACCCTCAGCAGGATCACAGTTATCCATGGAAACACAAAGATGAGTTACTATAGAACCATTTAGCTTGGAAAAGACCTTCAAGATCTTAGAGCCCAACCATTAACCCACCTGTCCCAAGCCCACTGCTAAACTCTGTCCCTAAGCTCTAACTCTATACAACTTGTAAACGTCCAAGGATGGCAATTCAACCCCCTCGTTGGGCAGCCTGTTCTAAGGCCTGATGACCCTTTCCATGAAGTTTCTCCTAACATCTAAGCTTCTCCTGGCACTACTTGAGGCCATCTCCTCTTGTCTCATCACTTGTGAGAAGATACCAACATCCACCTCTCTGCAGCCTCCTTTCAGGTAGCTGTAGGCAGCAAGGAGGTTTGTTCTTTCCCATATACCACATTCCTCTTGGAAAAGTCATCCTAATACTGCAAAGCTTTGGGAGAGGGGCCTTTTCTCTACTTCAAAGACTTCAAAGACAGCTTACTTAATTCCTGCAAGGACCCTGGTCACAGTTCCTGATGCCCAGCAGAACACAGATATCATCTTTCCCCACTTGCCGCTTTCACCCATGGCATGAGCAGTCTGAGCTCTGGCTCACACACACCCTCCCCCCACAGAGTCACAAAAGTTATTCCACAGTCATTAAAAAAGTCACTTCCCTCCCCCAAGAACAAAACTTTGCCTCCCATCAGCCACCGTGTCATTGGTTTTAACCCAGTTTAATACATGATCTGTGCAAAGACAGTTACCTCTAACACAAGGGGGGAGTGGGAGGTTTAAAAATCAAATCACAGCAACATATACACACAAACCCAGATACACAAAATAAAGCCAGATTTCTGTACAGGTTATTAGCAGCTAGACTCAACTTCATGTAGTACATGGCTTTGCTTACGACAGCTTTAGGCACAGAGAAGAATTCAGCAGCAGGATGGTTGCTCTAATGAAGGGCCACGATGAATACCTCGCTCCGAGTCCTCGCCGGGCAGAAATGGATTCACCTAACCAAGATCTAACTCTCACTTCTCACCAGGTGAGGACACAGCCCTGCACAAAGGATGACAGAACATGATCCAGCTCATCCAGCGCACTGCAACTTTACACTCAGCTATTACACACCTCATTTGGAGGGGGTTTTTAACTAGAGCTACGTTACACTTACGGAATAGGACGGCATTTTAATGAAACAGCATCAGAGTTGGGTTCCCACCCTCTTTCGCTTAGCTTGAATTCTCAGCTGTAAACAACTCAGAGCTGGTGAGAAGACATGAAGATGGTTTTGTGCCCCTTTCACATTCACAATGAGGAACTCGCTTTAACTGGATGTAAAAGCACAAAGGTTGTGAAACATTTACATTTACTTAGCAGGTTATGTTAATCGATTATGATGCATCACCCACACGTAGGACTCCAGGCCGGGCTGTGCTGAAGCAGATGCCTGGATGTTTTTATGTGCTTGTCCTCTGGAGTTAGGCCTGTGTGCTCCTTGCAGCATATGAGCAGCCTTTCTCGTTGCAGGGCGCTTCTCAGAGCCAATTATGCACGTGCAAGGGCTTTGCCAGGCCGCGGAATGGCCACGTGTTTTAATTACTGATTGCTTATGCATAGTCTGTCTGTCATGAGGAGGAACACGATCACTTACCCCGTGAAAAGAATAAACTACATAACACAACCGGCCAGATACTGTAACAGCCATTAAAAATTTAGGCAGACGGCAGATAATTTAAAAGGGGAAAAAAAAACCCAACAAAAAACCTTTAACTCATGAGGCAGGTCGAGAGCAACACAAAGATTTCTCTTCCTTCACGATAGTTTCACTTACAAGAACAGCTCAGCAAGTCTGAAATACTTTATCACAAGAGCTACGAACTTGTTTATCACAGTATGTCAGAGCTCCTCGCTGAAGGGCGTGCCGGTTTCTGTTAGAGCCGCTCCCCTCCTCTTCATGGTTTATTACTCAGCTGCTTGGGAAAAAGAGGGGGTTCCTGGAGGCTTTAGAAAGTGCAGAGAGTGAGTGTTTCCCTTTAGGAAAAAAAAAAACCACCCCAAACAAATCACTGAGAACTCGAACAGGCAGCAGTAACAAGAGATTTAGAGGATCTGGAGTTTGGCGTGCGATTTTCAAATGGCTATTCCTGACATATTCAAGTGTACAAAAAGGGGGGGGTTCATGTGGAAGAGCAGGTGTTTTGCTGTGTAAAAAACAGCCAAAACCAAATCATACCGACACACAAATGTTTTTGGGGTCATCTTTAAAAGCTTCTCTATGGAATAAAGGCAAAATAACTTGGACCATTCAGGAGCAACACGGCTCCCTCCTCTAGCTCCTGCTAACTGAGCCTGCAGGAGGTTTGGCTATAACTTGTGACGTGCATTGGCAGGGCAGAACCAAACAAGGCTGTGAGCACAGGATCACCAGGGCTGTCAAACTGGAGGCAGGTCAAGTGACAGTTGTCAGAATTAACAGAACTCACAAGTACTCAGGGTGGTACAGCTATCGCTGGGAAAGTAACAGTTTCTTCACAGGAACCCAACGTCAAAAAGGAGGCTTCTGACGTGAGGGTCTCGCATTTGGTACAAAGTTCACTCATTCCTATGGCTTCTCTGCTGTAAGACTGTCACTGGTACAGAACAGTTGGGGTCACAGATTGTCAGGAGACTCTTTGGCTGGCAGTGCGAAAACTGGTGCTTGGTGCATATCCTTGAGGCTTATTCGGTGCCTTTCACTGGACACACAGGTTGCTAGAGCGTGACTAAGAAACAGGTGGCTGGGAAGAAAGGTGAGACTTCAAGTGAAGCAGCAGAGCAATGCAATCACCCCCTCTAAGCTTGGGCTGCTCTGTTGGAGAGAAGGTCAAAACAGAAACCACCCTCTGTGCAGTCTTGAGTCGAGCGGTCACGGAGCAAGGAAGCAGAAGGCTCCACCACTAGCAGAGGACAAAGCCAAGCTGGACAATACAGACAAGTTCCCAGAGCGTGTCACGCTGGTCAGAAATTGCAGTTTGACGTTATCTCGAGCTCCCACAAGCAGCCACACGTGTGTGGGCAGGATAAGTGGAGCTCCCTGTTTTGGCTTCAGACAGGGAAAAAGGAAGCTTTGCCGTTGGGTTTGCTATGTACAACAATACTGCTCTGTACACTTCATCAACCAGATGCTGCCTGCTGCAGTCCAGCATCACTTAAATAAATTACTAGTCACAACGAGCAGAGGAGTAGCTCTGTAGGAAGGAGAGCTGAAGCCCACTGCTGTACATGACCATATGTAGTGCTGGTCCACCTGGGATAAACATTCCAGAGTTAGCACCTCCTTGGCTTGCCTGAAGCAGAGAACTTCCCTGTTCTTCCTTCTTCCAATCTGTCCAATCCCAATCCTGCTGGGACTATTCTAGCACAAGGCCATGCTATGACTTTCCCCCCCTCCATTGCCACAACATTCCCACCTAAACTACGCGGTCTCTTTCAGCAGTCCCAGTTTCCGAAGTGCCTCTCTCCTCGCTTCTTCTGTTGAGCCTCGGCCAGAAAACTTTACCGTTATCCCTTGGGATCGAAATCCCGAAGGTCTAGGCAGCGAACCTGATCTCCTCCTCATATCCAGGTTTAGACTGGGCTGTTTATAATCATTACAGTTCTTCGCTGTGTCCTGCTGCGTGGCACTGGCCTTGTTAGCTGTAAGAGCTGCCTCAGGTTTGATTGTTACAGTTTTGCCCACAGGAGGGAAAGGGCTGGGCTCACTTTTTAAGACTTCGTGGATGTTTTGGTATCCATTGGGAATAGCTTCGGCCTGTTTGGGCTGCACATCTAGTCGCTGAGTGCTTGGGGCATGGTCCACTTGGTCCTGAGCTGCCTTTCCCTTCACTAGGCCAAGTTTTGTCAGGGCCTCGTATCGGGTTTGCTCAGAGGAGAGGTCCCTTAAGGAAGAGCTTCTGTTACGTGACAAGAACTCATTTTTCTGCAGCTTCCCCTCCAGTTCTGCTAAAAGGGCCCCTCCATTGATGTTGGCCAGCACCTGAGCTTTCCGCTCCTGGACGTTAACTGCTGCTTTTGAAATAGTCTCGTTGAACTCTTTGCCGCTGACATTTGTTATGTTGATGTTGCTGGGGAACCGGTGCAGTTTGGGTGCAGGCGCAGGTGGGTGCTTTGGAGCTGCAACACAATCACTGTTGGCTACTGGGCTTTTCTTCCTGTCCAAATTCCCTTCCTTGAGGGCACTGGGGAAGCGTACCCTGCTCTCTGTCTGCTGCTCAGATATCTTCTGGGCCATGATGAGAGGAGTGGGGATAGAACGAAGCAATTTTGGATGCTGCACTGGAGGAGGGGGTGGAGGAGGAAGAGGAAGAGTCTCGGGCATCGATGGTGGTGGTACAGGAGGGTGTGGGGGAAGGTCAGCAGGTACAGCTGGCTTAGGGCTCTCAGCTCTCCAGGTAGCATCCAGCACTGAGAAGACAAAGCAGCAATAGTGTAATTAAGTCTCCATGCAGAGCAGAACACAAGGCTTGCTTTCACCTATGGCTGGCAAACATCAGTACTTCCCACCCCCAAACTTTCTAACTCAAACTCAGCCCACATTGCCAGAAGAAACTACAACTGAACTCCTAACAATGGCATCTTGTAGGCGATGCTACTGTTCAATCACCACGTTTCACAAAAGCCCACTCTGAGCTATTCATTCACAATCTGCATGATGGCCTCACTGTTTCAATGGCTGCTTTTCCTACAAGAGTTTTGCAATTCTTGTTTTATTACAACAATAAAACACCAGGAGAGGCCACACTACATCCTGAAGTATGAGCTGATAAATCTCTTCTCTAGAAAAGACAGACACCAAACACTACAGGGTGAAGGAAACAACATCTACATCCTCATCACAAACGTATGGAGAGGATCATGTGCCTTTCAGAACCACACAAAACAGCACTACAGTCTGCTGTCTTAAACATCCTAGAGAAAGTCTTAATCGGTCTTGGAGAGAAGCAGAGCATGAACACACTGATCAACACTAGCCTGCCTTTCTGGGATGACTCCGTGTAATACTTAGTCACCAGGCAGGGTGACAGAGTCCAGAACTTCACCATGTGCACGACTTCCATGACAGAAAGCCTGAAACTAACAGCAACAACTTCTGAAATCCCAAGTCAAATTAAAATCACAGTCCCTTGAGCTTTGGATGTGTAACAGTTTCACCCTGGGGTAGTAACGAAGGTCGAGAACGTCTTTAACCATTTCTAATAAGAAACAGAATATGTCAGGGCTGGGTCAAAGGGAAAACCCCATTTTCAAGAAACAGAACTACCTGGTTCTGGATCTCTGCTAGGAGGACCTTCATGGTCGCTACTCTCAGGTGTAGACTGTACTAAGTCAATGATATCTTCAGTCTCTGAATGACTGGACACATTCTCTTCTGTTGACCTTGGAGACTGACAGTGGATGCCACTGTCACGTTGGACTGGCTCCTCCAAGTCATCTTCTAAGGCATCTATGGTTTCCTCAAAGAACATGAGGACATCCTGCTCTTCGTGGGTTAAGTATTTCAGACTCTCATCCTATGGAGAAAAAAGAAAAAGGCTGGGAAGATGAACACACTACAGGCGAGTATAGGCACTGACAGCAAACATGGCAATCCTTTTCCAAGGCAGAAAGGGGCAGCAGTCATATCACAAGCATCTGCTGCTTGCTGTTTCATCCCTTCCCAAAGGAGCTTTCAGTCACAACAATGCAGGAGACACCAAAACACCACAACAAAAAGCCCAGAGTTTACAAGACATTAGTTCTGACATCAACTAGCATCTCATCCCTTCAAGTACTTGACTCAGTTCAACAAACAAGTGTCTGTTTGAGTTGGACAGAATGAATTGCTACAAGACAATGAAACCAGACTCCCCACACCCCACTCAAAACAGAAAGCAACCTGCCCCACCACCCCCAGCTGTGCCTTTACATTGGAACAGGCTGCCCAGGGAAGGGCTGAACTGCCTCTGGGTATGTTTAAAAGTCTTGTAGATCTGAAGCTCAGGGTTGTGGTTTAGCAGAGAGCTTGGTACAGTTAGGCTGATGATTGGACTAGATCTTGAAGGTCAATTCCAACCCAAATGATTCCATGATTCTGTGCTACCTTCTTCAGGCTCCAAGCAAAGCAGGCAGTTTTCGGTTGCTGTGGTGAGTTCAGGGACAAGGCTTGGGGAGCAGCACGTGAGGGAAAGGGTGCACCGAGGGCAAGCAAGATACCGTCTTGCTCTAGATCAAAGTGGGACTTGGCTCCTAAAGTTGGAGCTGTAGCTGAAATCTGAGTCTACCACTGCAACGGGAGTTACCCAAAGTTATGTGGTAGAACACAGCACCAGAACAATGAGAGCGATGGTTTCCAGAAATTTTAACTTTGAGTTACAGAAAGGAAAAGAATCAGAATAAATATGAAGTGTTCCCTAGCAGTGAAGTGCCTTGGGCTATTTTCTCCAGCAGGAAGCAATCCCGTAGCCCACAGAAGTGATAAATAATCATTTGGATTATTCAGTCTTGATTTTCTGTGAGTCACTGCCCTTCATTAACTTGATTAACGCAGTATCACTGCAAGCAGCTAGGCAGCACTGCGCAAACTCCATTCTCTCCACCTACATCCTGGGAAAGACTCACTTCTCCAGAAGCCTGGAGATGACAAAGAATGATTAGGAAAGGCACTACATTAAGACAATGGATACAGGAAAGCCATTTCCCAAGAGAGCTGGGCAAGTTCTGGAATGTAGTTAAGTATTGTTGAAAAGTAAGTGAGGTTTTCCCTTTTCTGGATTGAATTTCTCTTCCCACCAAGTACATACTGGAAACTTCATCATCAGTAACTTCCCAAGGCGGCACCAGCAATGCAACACATGACGGTTTCCTTTCTTATCTCTGCTTGTCACTTCTCCAAGGACAGAGTGGTGCAGACTGGAGGAATGTAGGTAAGTACATAAAGGTATGCAGTGCAAACATCTCAGAGGTAGGCAGGTTCTTGCTAGAGCAGCACAACTCACTTCAAACTCACCATGCCTGTTCATCTTACGTTAGGATTAAAATAGGAAAAACAACCCCATGTGTAGCTCTACCTGTTACCACAACTCCCTGTGCAAACGAAGCTTTTATCCCCATTAAAAGTAAGAACAACGTACCTCTGTACAGAAGTAATGCCTATAGATTAAGAACTACGAAGTGCCATGTTGTACCAAGTGGCAGTCAGTCTCTAAGCACTCCAGGCACTACAGATGAGAAAATAAATCCTTTAGGGAGGTTACCTGCCTTCTCCTGTTCAGCCTGTAGGATATTTTCCTTGTAAATAACCAAACAAAATACAGAAGGCAGTCACGCTGCCTTTCAGTCACTTGCAGTTCAGATGCTTTGGGACAGGTTTGCCTATCTGTGGCTGCAATCATGTGAACACAGCAGCCTTCAGTCACAGCAGGCAACAGTGTTCTGCTACCAGACAAGACTGAAGTCTTGTGTGGAAATACAAAGTTGGTTTCAACAAGGGGCTTACGCTCCATTTCTAGATTCAGATTGTTAGCAGGGTGAACACGGTTTGATGGCTGGAGACAGGTACCAAGGTGTTAGTGCCTCTAACATACCATCTCCAGCGTACTGCTGTCAGAATAAGTAACTTATTCCAGCTTGCAGCAAAGCTGCTAAAAAAGCTCAAATTTGGATGCCATTTGCAATTGTCTATTTAAAGGACCAACTTCAAAGGCTGACGTAATTCCACAGCTCGCACTGCCACATGGCAGAGCTCAGTTTTCAAAGGCCAAGGAAAGTTTTACAGCTGCACTTGAGAAGCTAGAGACACACAAGCATTCTTTTTTTTTTCTCCTTAATGGATGTTGCAATCTCCTTCCTCCCCACCCAAATACTCATAGGGCTGCTATGTCTGGTAGGCAAGAGAATGACAGGAAAGAAGCTGTTGTTAGGTAGGCCCTCACTGGAGCTGAGCAAGACTCCATGCAGCTTTTGTTGGGAGTGAGCTCACTGCAAGAGCCAGACTTCCGCAGGCAAAGGGAAAATAAAATAGGGAGTTGTGTGTAAGGAGTTCATAGGGGCGGCAGCAGCTCCAGACTGCCATGCGGTGCAGAAGGGACCACACCACACTTTGTTCATTTAAGGGAACAACTGCTCCCACACAAGCTTAACTCATTTGATCAAGAGCTCAGCAAAACAGTGTGTGGACTGAAGCAAAAGACTTTCAGAAGCTCTTCCTTCCTTCCATCTATTTCTGTGCTGCAAGACTGAGCGCTTTGCCATGCCAGGTAAAATCTGTAGGACTGGTCAACAGAGCTATGCCTGACTAACCATCCCTCATGGGTTCTGCTGAAATGAGCAGTTTCCTATTAAGTGAAGGATCCGAAATGACAAAGCATCCCCTCTGCAAACACACTTGTAGCAAATGCTGTACCTAGATGTGCAAGGCCAACCTCATCTCACTTAGCACTTTGATCCCTTTCCTCATGCAGTTTTCCCTCAAGATTGCCAATGTCACATTCCTCGGGGGAAAACAACAAAAGACTCAAGAAGAAAGAAGACAGCAGCTCTCGAGATTAGGCAGCACTATGGCAGGTCACCCATCACACTGAGATGCAAGGCTAGAAACTCCCTCAGGCAAAGCATGTTTCAGTTTTCGAGACAAGGAAATAATCCCATTTTAAACACATGGGCACAGGGAAAATAGATCTACTCACCTTGGTTAAGTCAGAGGAGTCAAGAATTAAAGCAAGCGGTGACTAGCCTTACCACTGGTCTGAGAACAGTGATGTGATATCAAATGCCCACTTGTATTACTTGTACTATAGTAGGGCTTTCATAAAGATGGGAAGAGTAACATTGCACTTAACTGGTACCAGTTTTAACTAAGGCATTTACTTTCAGTGAGTCTATTTCCCCCATATTCCAAGTAGTTCCAAGTAGTGAAGCAGTTCATAGTCTTCCTAGGTTGGCTTTCCACACTCCCCCACCCCATCTCCCACAAGTATTTGGTCGTTTAACAGCCAAAACAGTCTTCACTGATAGTCAAGTTATTTCCCTTGTACTTTCCATCGACTCTCTGCTCTTAATGCACAAACATGCTTCCCAAAACTACCCCTCCCCAACACCACTGATGTTTTAGGCTATTGACAGTAGCTTTATTTGAAACTTGAGAACTGTGCCTTAGCTGAGGATTTAAAACAAAACACCTGCTTGGACAGAAGAAATTTGGGATGCAAACAGCTGAAATAGCTGCCTATTCTCAGATGGCATTAATATTTTAGGTCTCTGTGCAGCCAAGTGTTTCTGCCTTATGCCAAACAGGAAAGAGATTGGCATTTGGTATAAAAGAAGGGGGACTAAGAAACAAGAGAAAAGAAGAACAGAATTTGTTTATAAAGAAAAGATCCGTTTCCCTCCCTGTCTAAAACCAGTGACAGTGACAATTCTTCATATGCATCTGAGTAAATTCTTAACATTGCAGTTGGACCTAAAAACCCATGACCGGAGCAGCTTTGACAGAAACAGAAGCAGCAGGGGAAATCCCAAGACATCTGCAATGGTTTAAAAGAATAAATCATTAACTCCTCTGAGAACTGCTGGAGAACCCAAATTCAATCAGCAAATATTAGAACACCAGATTCAACTGATTTATCGTCAATCATTTGACAGTGCCAAAGAATTAAGAGGGGCAGTTCCATGGTAAAGAAGTGACTGGATGTTTTTCAAAAAACCATGAAGGGAGCCAATTACTCAAATATGTAGTAGAAAGAGGCTGATGTAGCAGCACTTTGGCCTTAGCCTGTTCATCCCAGAGCAGGCAGTTCTACCTCTAAAAGGAAAAGGGGAAAAGAAGAAATCCCCACGTGCAAGAACAGCATCAGAACAGGTACAGAAGAAAAAGGCAGGAACCTCTGATTACATCTGCAGAAAAGGGAAAAGAATGGATGATACCACTGCACTGCTTAAATTGGAAGCAAGTGAACTTCAGATAGTAACAGGAACTACCACACAGGATCAGACCCTGGTAGCCTGCCTTCAGCCACCAGTAACGCACAGGACAACAGATCATGGTTGGGGGAAGAATATTTCTGTAAATCGGGTGGATTTGTATTTTTCTTCGCTAGATCCTTCCAGTTTCCAGCAATACATGGCTTAAGGACTTCCCAGTTGCATCCGCATCTGTGTACTTAATGGCTCTTAATGAGCTTTTCTAGCATGAATTCGCCTGATTGTTTAAGCCCATTTAACTGGCTGGCATTCACAGCATTCTGCAGCACTGAGCTCCACAGTTTAATTGTGTGCTGTGTTGAAAAGGACTTCCTTTTCAGCCACTATCTGATGATTTTGGTAATACCATTTCATTTGGAGAAGATGACTATATTATTGAATGTTGGTTTATTTAGTTTATTACTGTAATGGTACCTGTGTGCCCCATAATAGTTAGCACAGCATATAATCAATAGGTCGTCAGTGAGGAAGTGGGTGATCTAGAAGTATTTAAATAAACGAGATGAAGTCATGAGCTGATTAAATAACTTCTAACCTACTTTTAAAAAAGCAACCTGAAGCAATGCAAGGTCTACATAAGCCGTGGAATAATCTCTTTGGTTATCAAAGTCAGACCGATCAGCTTCTAATTTCTTCTGTCCCTTAGTTTCTATTTTAAAACCAATGTTGAGAAAACCCAGGAGACATTTCAGGCAAAAAACTTCCCAAGCAAATATTCTATGAAAACTTATTGTTGTAACCAGCTCAAGCAATTTCACAGCAATTTCTCACAAGAGATACACTTGGCCGATAGGTATAACCCAGGATATCATATGCCCAGATCTGAAGGATTTATGACAAGCCCCAACCACCCCAATAGACTCAGAGATGAAACTATGCCTAGATGAAGTCACTACAAGGTACTCATGTAACTGGGGGTACAAGAGGAGACTCACTTTTGTCAAGTAGCATGATAAATTGTAGTAAATGACAAATTGTACAATGAAACAAGGCAAGATGTGAAAACGTTTATCCCTACACCTCTAAACTTGTGATACTTCCCTAACAACACTGGACAATTAGCTCAGTACTTGTTAAGCACCTTACGCTGGAAGATCAGAATCATAGAATCATTTAGGATGAAAATCACCTAAGACATCATAGAATCCAACCATTAACCCAACTGCCCCAAGGCCACTGCTGAATCCTGTCCCTAAGCTCCAGATCTACATAACTTTTAAACATGTCCATGTATAGTGATTCAGCTGCCTCCCTGGGCAGCCTGTTCCAAAGCCTGATGACCCTTTCCATGAACAAGTTCCTCCTAGTGTCCAATCTAAACTTCCCCTGGTGCAAAACTTGAGGCCATTTCCTCTTGTCCTATAACTTGTTACTTGTGAGAAGAGACCAACCTCCACCCTACTACAACCTTCTTTCAGGTAGCTGTAGACAGCAGTAAGGTCTCGTCTCAGCCTCCTCTTCTTCAGACTAATTAGCACCAGCTCCCCCAGCTGCTCCTCACAAGGTTTGTTCTCCAGACCCTTCACCAACCTTGTTGCCCTTCACTGGACCAGCTCCAGCATTTGGTGCCCAAAACTGAACCCAGTACTTGAGGTGTGGCCTCACCAGTGCCAAGTACAGGGCAGTAATCACTTTCTTCCTCCTGCTGGCCTGATACAAGTCAGGATACCACTGGCCATTTCGGCCTCCTGGTCACACTACTGGCTCATATTTAGCCAGTTGTCCATCAGTACTCCCAGGTCTCTTTGTATCAAGCAGCTTTCTGAGAACCACATAGGGCAGAATGAGACCTTCACAAGCCATGTAAGTAGCTGGCAGTCCATAAGACAGAATCCAGGTGAAAATCAACATACAGCGCTGAAAAACATCTAACTGGCTATACAAGACAGAAGGAGTGGCAGGTCAGATTTTGTGGTGTAAAGAGGCAAAAAGAGCTTCAGGTATGTGAAGCTTCTGGGATATATTAACCAGGGTGATGAAATAACAGCACATCCTCATTCAGAACACAGAGTTCAGATTCAGCTGCTGAACTTTGGAAAGGATGCAGCCAAGCTGGATGGGGTCCAGGACAAAATAAGTTGTGCTGAGAGCTTAACCACACAGGAAGGCTGGAAGAATGGAGCACATTCTGTTTTAAAACTGGGAAGAATGAATGAGTGGTAGGCAGATACGGCCCTGGATGTATTTTAATATATAAAAAGTTGACCACCCATACCATTACAAAAAAATCTTCTCTACATGTCTGAATTAAAAAAAAACCCAAACAAATGGAACCTGGCTATCACATTACAGAAACTCCAATCCAAATATTGCTTGAAAATAGGGAAGTACAAGGAAACTGCTTTAGAAGTTCAGGAATGCCCATCAGTGAGGGTTAAAGAGCAGAGCTGCCCACCTGCTGGAATAACCTTTATTTATCAGATCCTGCTTTGATGCTGTTTCTGCACAGAGTACAAATTGCTCTGAACCATGAGAATGTAGATCCTGAAGGCAAGTGATTGTCCAGTCTGTCTTCCTCAACTTCTTACCCTGTTGTTAGGAACAACTACTCCTATTTTCCCAAGGCATTCTGCTTCCAAGTCACACTAATATCAATGCTAAGTGGATGAAGCATAGCATAGCTCTCTCCACACCCTGAAAGGAATGGCTGCCACCTGCCCAAAGACAGCTGTATCCATAGAAATTATCAAACAATCATTAAAATTCTCTTTTTTTTTTGTGGGTATTGTTATTTGACAAAGTACTTGGACATGGAGAAAGTCCTCGCAGGACAGTAAAGCCTGCAGAGTATCAGTATCAAGGGATGGAATTAAAAAGCACCACCACATTAATTTTATGAAGAGAGCCTCTGAAGATTTTCCCTTCACTGTAACTGAAGTGCAGCTTAGCTGAACATTCAAGTTGGGAGAAAAATGTGGCAATGGGCTAACACACAAACCTGTCCTTTACCAGCAACTCCTGAAACCACACTGGAATCCCAGGACCTCTTCAGAGAGCCTGGCGCAGAGACAGCAACATGGTGCACTCAGAAAACCAGATCTGTCACATTTGAACTATCCATTCTGATCCAAAATAACAAAAGTCATAGCAACTAATTTTTTAGGCTCCAAGAGATAACCTAACTGCAAAATAACCAGGTCAACTCCGAGCCAAAAATCTCAGTGTGTGAAATAAGGTACTGAGCCACCTCAGACTATTCACAAGATACTGTTTACGTAATCAGTGTTCAGAAGGCTACCCTGCACCTTACAAGGTGTCTGGTAGTGACAAACTGTCTTCAGTGATTGGGTATCAGGTCTTGCTAGAGCCACGGAGGAAGCTCATTTAGAGAAATAACAAAAGGAATAAGCAAAACCTCTTTTAGAACGATGGCCTTCTGCCAATTTAACCCACTTGATCAGTGACCAAATGGAACAGTCTCTTGACCAAGTTCTGGAGCTTACCATTGTCCCGAAAAGAGTGGGGATTAACTGAGGGCATGTCTGAACCAAAAAAATTTAAAAAACAAAACAAAAAAAAACCCCAAACAAAAAAACCCCAACCCACACCATGATTCACTAAGTAACAAGAACTCACTACCCTTCTGTCCACATACAGAAGGTATAGTACTACAGTCCTACAGACACATCCAAGGCACTGACACAGGTCATTTTAGTGCAGCTCTAAGCAGCACAGCTCACTTCGGGCACAACCAACACCTTCTGGTATGACTTCCGTAGGTGATACTATTGTCCTAGCATGTTACGCACACCTAGAAACTAAAGCAGTTACTCATGGCTGGAACAGATACACAGTGCAATTACCAGAGTGAAGCACTGAAAGAGGATTTGCTTTCAGAAGTTGCTCTGTGCCTATTCAGACAATGGAACAAGACAAATTGCTTAAAAAAAAAAAAAAAACACCAAAAAAACACAACCTAGTTTTATCTACAGATGAAGCGTCCCCAAATCGCTGCAACTGTAGCTCAAGGCAAGTTAATTCTTATATCATTTTATCAGGGAGTGTTCATTCCTGAATGGGTTTAAAGCCAGGACTGCCAAGCAGAACAGAACAGAACATTTTTGTTTACTCTCCCCTTGGATAGTGCCACCAATTCCATGCATAGAGAAGGGACACTTGTCTCATGTTTCTGAGCATACATATGGACCCCAGCTTTACTGAAAAGAAAACTGAGTACACGTGCAAATTCACATCCTCATATACAAGAGCTCCTGGTTACAGAAGTTGGTGTGAAGGGGAAACGTCAAGGCAAACATTCCTCCCATATAAATATTGGCTCTTGTTCTTATTTTCAGATGCTGCAACAGATTTGGCAGCATAATTCTGTCATTTATATGGAAGTTTCTACTGCAATCAAGACAGGACATCAGCACCTTGCTTGCAATTTCAAAAAACTAAATTTGGCTTTAAGGACTATGACTGTCAAAGATTAACCAAAAGCATCATTATGTAGGTAAGAGGCAGCTGAGAAATCTGGCCAAATAAAACTGAACTGACAACAGCTGACTGGCAAGAATCATCACACATAGAATTTTAGGGCCTTTTTTGGTCACGTGGCAATTCACATCCATCTCCTAATCACTCCTAAACCAACAACCAGTTCCACAGCAAGTACAGCCAGTGCAGACACACAGGAACAGCCACCAGCCAGCCAAAGCAGCTGTAAGCAGCCGGCGTAGGCTACAGCCAGTCCAAGTGTTTGTCTGTATTATCACAATCCCAGGTTTGTTTGAATTCCACAGATGCAATGCAAAGGTTATATTTAGTGACTAAGGCAGTTTGACACCAAGAAATGTAAAAGCCTCTTTTTTTGTAATTGAGTAGGAAGAACCCACAGCAGTAACAGGCCTGTCACAAAGAAGTACTGCTATGCTGATTTCCTTTGTGAGGCCATTGGAAAAACCAAAAACCACAAACCAAAAAAATCTCCAAATGTTCAAAGTCAACCCTGAACTTCCCTGCTGTGTCTCTGGAAGAACAGACACAAAAAAAGTGATAAATGAAGAGGCAGATAAGTCCATAGTTGCTTCTGTTTCAGGGCTATGACCCAGAGAATCATTCAGATTAGGAAAGAACTTTAAATATCATCAAGTCCAACCATTAATCCAGCTGTTTGAAACCCCCTGCAAAGCTCCAGATTTATACAACCTTTAAAAACGTCCAGAGATGACGATTCAACTCCCTTCCTGGGCACAGCCTGTTGACCACGGAGACATTTTTCATAATGTCCAGCCCAAACTTCCCCTGGCACAACTTGAGGGCATTTCCTCTTGTCTCATTGCTTGTTACCTGTGACACCAAGCCCCACCTTTCTACAATCTCCTTTCAGGTCCTTGTAGACAGCTTTAAAGTCTCCTCTCAGCCTCCTTTCCTTCAGACTAACCAGCCCCAGCTCAGCTCCCTCAGACACACCTCACAAGGCTTGTTCTCCAGGCACTTCATCAACCTTATTTCCCTTCTCTGGACCCGCTCCAGCAGCTCAATGTCTATCTGGTATTGAGGTCCCCAAAACTGAAAGGTGTACTTGAAGTGTGCCCTCCTGAAAATCTGTCCCTCTCTCTGAGTCTGTCTAATAAGCCATTATTCATTTACACAGTTATCTATCGCCTCCTCATTAGGCAATCAAATCTTCTGCATCTTGTGAACTTTTATAAACACAACTAAGCGAAGCAAGGGGTAAAGGTCTCTAGGAGAATGTTCCAGTAACTACCTTTTCCTCTTAGCAAATTCTGATCTGCTTAGTCAGCTGTAAAAATCATGCTCTAAATGAAAAAACTGCACAAGAATATAGAAAATTTGAGGAACACTGCTCCACCCTTCCCAAACACAGAATCTGGAATTATTTCTTTACTGAAGGGAGTTTCTGTTCCCCAGTCTGCTATTCCACAGCTGCCAGCCTTACTAGACATGCCACCTACTAAGCTGCTGAAAGAAGAGTCATGGAAGGGTATCTACACCACCATAATTAAACTTGCTGCTACATGCTTCACTTTCTTCATGGACAAACTCCAACAAGACACACTAAAGGCTTTGGGAACAACTTCTGCTGATGCACAGGTCTGATGGGAATTGCCAAAACCTGCAGCCTAGCTTTTGCTCCATCTATAAATTACTGCATTACAGAGTAGGAAGGGATTCCAGTTCTAGCTGATGCATCATCACATGGATTATCACATGGTAAGATGTAGTTAGACTAAGGGAATCTCAGATTTTCTGACACAGCAGATGCAGCAGGAGGTTGTACAAACACACTGGTTTATACGTGGCCTTGTCATTCAATACTGGTCTTTTCAAAGGACTAGTCTCGTGCCTCCTGCTCCATACAGGAATAAAACCCATGGAAACATGATTGGCTGCTGGTTCAATACCCTGATGCCAGTTTTGAAGGTGAACACATAAAGCCAACTTGTAGTTCTGTATAAAATTAAGTTGTAATTTTTTAATGAAGTGCAACTCCCACTGTAATTCTCTAAAGAGCTAATCAGTTTTCATAGAGTAAACAACATACTTGAGTCTAAATGGTGGAGCTGGCTATGCTCCGATCCTCCTTTGCCCTGATCACAACTTTTTTCTAGGGCAGAGCAGAAATAGTTAAGGGACTAGATTTAGTAATACTTGTTTTGTGTTTCAACTAGCAACACAAGCTGAAGGATACAGCAGGACATTAACAGAGTTCTATTTTCATTAGAAACAATCAAGAGCAAACATTTTTAGAGTCACCTCTAGATGCCAAAAGGCTCACACAGCAGCACAGAGCCACTGAACGTGTCTGAGGTTTACAGATCAACACCAGCGTCAACTTGCCAACTTATTTTCACCACTTATTCTTTCACTGAAAACTACTTGGCTAAAAAGGAATAGGGAGAGCAGAGGGAAAGATATACAGAACCCAGTTCCACGTTCAGGACAGAATGAGATTCAGATTTCCATTTAGGGAGAGCATTTTTGTGGGAGTGCTCTTTCCTCAATTAAAAATGGATGTTTTCCACATTGACAAAAACCCATGCAAGGACCCACACCTGCTTTCTAGGCTTAGCCTGTCGCAGTACAACCAGTACTGTTGAGTTTGTTGCCTGAATCATCCTGCTAATTGGAAAAACGCAGAAGTGCATCCTACTCCCTCAATTACTCACATACTATCTAAATGGCCACACACTCATATCCACTAATGCGGAGGCAGCTTTGTTTATGGTGATGTATTTGTTGCTCATCTAATGACACCAAGGTGGAATAAGCCAAGACCTTTGTTCAACAGTGTCAACAGAGTTTAAGAAGCAGCATATAGAAACACCATTCTTAGATTCCTTTATGAGCTACTTAAGAAATTGAAGGCAGAACTGTGCACCAAGGTGAGCAGCACACATAGGCTGTTGTGCCAAGTAGCCCAGTGTGAGGTGTGCTGCTTACCACTCATTTCTGTAGGAGGAAGGGCCAGAGAGAAGCATCCCCCACGCATCTCAATCAGACCAGGATAACAAGCTAATGTACCAAATCACAGTAGTTATTTCTGGCCTTTTAGTTTCTTAAACAACTAAGACCACAAGCGAACATTTAGGACAGGAAAGGGAAAAAAAAATCCAAACCTCAACACTTAATTAAAAAAAAAAATCCCTGTGATGTGAACAAAGCTACTAAATGTAATTTGCATCACTCAGTATAAGGCTCATTAAATACTTACCAAGGCAAGATTTCTGCACTTAGCTTGGCTGCCACGATTCTCCATACCGCCACCGCCCTCCATGCTCCCACAGACGTGCTTTGGAGAGATTTCAGTTGCCATTTCAGTGGAATCTAGGAGGAGATTTCTAGGCATCACACTGTCTTGACTTACTGACCCTGATGGAGCGCAGAATGCCATCAGCATATTATGTAGGGCTGATAGCCTTATTCATTTCTGAAAACAAAGAACAACGTGTTAAACTTTTTAAATCTGTTTTTTAAAATACTTGAAAAGGAGTGGAAAAGGAAGAATAATTTTTTTAAACCCTCCCACAAGTGAATAAGGGGCATGTCTTTATGCTCCAGAACATGTCTACTACCTGTGGGCACCTTCTAACAAAAACTGGTTGCATACTAAGGGCAACTTTAAAACTCCAACACAGTGAGGTTTTGGTCCCCCATTTCCTGCTTCCAAACCAGATGTCCACAGTTGCAAGCATGGACCCTGTCCTACAGGCAGAGTTAGTGTTTTACCCTATGACACGTTGTTAATAGCAATAAAATCCTATCGTGTGAGATACCAGCTGACCCAATTCAACTATCATAAATTGAATTATTGTCTAAAAGCTAATACATTATCAGCTCACATGATAGAAACTATCCAGTTTACTTCCTAGTGCTGCAGTGAACTCATCTGTTACCAAAGTAGCTTAGCGCCAACTACTTCTAGCAAAAGACCCGTGAGCAGAACTTGGTGCCATGTTTGCACCACTGTGCTACAGAGCAAAATACTGTTTTAAAGCTTGCGGAGCTTTTATTTCACTCAGCCATGAAGAAACAGTTTACGTAGGTTTGGAAGACATTTACTGGAACAGACAAATGCACCAGTGCCTAGGTGAGCAAGAGTCCCCAGTTTTTCAAGCCATCCTAGTGCTCAGTTCTGTAATACCTCCGACAGGCCTCTTCTATGACGAGTTGGGGTTGTTCAGCCTGGCGAGAACCTA
Organism: Phoeniculus purpureus; assembly: GCA_028565055.1. Lineage (NCBI taxonomy): Eukaryota > Metazoa > Chordata > Aves > Bucerotiformes > Phoeniculidae > Phoeniculus > Phoeniculus purpureus. The sequence goes on from JAOXOE010000001.1 coordinate 6,293,386, forward strand.
ATGCAGCCCTTTAGTACTTGCAGGGGGGCTATAAGAAAGATGGGGACAATCTCTTTAGTAGGGCCTCCAGTAATGGGACAAGACCTAAAAGAGGGCAGATTTAGACTACACATAAGGAAGACATTTTTACAGTGAAAGTGGCAAGACACTGGCCCAGGTTGGCCAGACCAGCAGTAGATGCCCCATCCCTGAAAAAGCATTTCAGGTCAGGTTGGACAGGACTCTGTGCACCCTGATTTAGTTAAAGATCTCTCTGCTCACTGCAGGGGGTTTAGACAAGAGGTACCTTTAAAGATTCCTTCCAATTCAAACCATTATCTGATTCTGTGAGAACAATGGTAGAACATCTTCTTTAAGTCTCAAAAGTATCATGAAGACCAAAAAGTTATCTTCATGCACTAACAGTGCAAAAAGTAGAACCTAGTTAGTTCTCTCTCCAACAGGTTAAAATACCCTTTGCAACAAGAAATTGCCTTGTTCCTCAATGGTCCACATTTTCACCCACCCTATCTGTGACCAGGAAAAAGCAGTGACATATTCCTCAAAGCAGCTGGTTCTGAGGTACCACATCATGTGCATCCAGCTGGGAACTGGATACCATTACCCTGGCACTGTACAAATAAAATGAGATGGTCCTGCTTCCCAAGTGCTTCTCCCTTTATTATGGCTTCAGAGGCGACATGAGAAGCAAAGTCATGTCTGCATTTCCAATTCAATTGGATTGCTTCTCCTTCCCCCATAGCCCCGCCAGCTGAGGCCTGAGAAACCAGAGCCTCCTGGTAAGCTGATTAGTGTTTCATAGCAGTGAGATAACATCTGCCAATACTGAGCAACAATTCCATCCCACTGATCATTTCCTCCCAGGATAGGGCTATGACATTACCAGAGGTACGTACAAACCCACCCTCATCTATACTGTAGCACCAACACTTGTCCTGTGGGAAGGCTCCCACCAAATGTAGCCAGGCTGCAGCCCAGCAAGTCTTGAAGGCACCATCCACAGAAATGGAGCACTTGATTGCCACCATAAAGCCATCCGATAACCTTTCTTATGAACACTATATTCCATGATTAATATTTAGCCTTGGTTTTACACACAAAAAAACATAGATAAGACACAACCTCAGGGCAATGATCTTTTAGCAATGCCACAGGCATAAAACATTCTCTTGGTCCTGGTTTTCAGAATCAGAGTCAGGGAGACACGAGAGCACTGCAGCAGCTGCTGTACCTCTGGTTGCCACCCACTAACGATCTATGCTGCAGAATGCCTCCCAAGAAAAGAGCAGCCCGAGTCTAGAACACAAAAGCAACAGCAGCTCCATCCAGAACAAACCTTGGGGCACGGAAAAGCCACACATGCTCAAAGTAAGTATCGTATTTAGGTAGCAACATTACCAGGGAGAATCCTGACTCCTGACTTGTGTTGTGGCACATACACACACACACACACAGAGATATAATTTTCAGAAGACAATCTTGGCACCTCTGCAATTCACAGAGAAGTCCCACTGACTTCAGATTCTGTCCCTTGACTTTAAAAGTGATGCAGAGATGGAAGTCTTTTTCTAAGAGGGACTAGCAACAGGTGATTGTTCCTACTGACACCAAACTTAAAGCATCTATTTCTCATCAGCATTTTTAAGCTGCAGCATCAGATTTTATCCAGTATCAACTGGACATGGCATGTTTGTTCAGTCCTTTGGTACAGCTTCAGATTGGAGCAGATACCATAGCAAAGGCTCATATTTAATTTTAACCAAATTAAGATATTAAACTATGCTACCAGGGGGGAAAAAAAAAAAAAAAAAAAAAAAAAATCAACCAACTCTCATTACAGTTAACAGCAAAACTCTGAGGGGGAAGTATTTAGGAGTAATATTCTGCTTTCTCCAACAGCAAAACCTGACCACAGCATGATCAGGTCTATGCATCGCTGTGGGCTCTCTGCATCCAGGACAGCAGGAACACCCAGATTCAGCAGTAATAAATGTTCTAAACAACAACAAATCACTCTGCTCCAAGCAAGCTCGTTTTGGAGCTCAAGCTCAGATGTTTCACAAAGCTCTTGAACCATGAATAAAGGCAGTGACTGTGACTGGTTAAGAGGGCCACCCACACGAGCTCAAGCGGCAAGCACAACGGCACTGGTTCTGCATTGTGTTACCAGCCATGGCTTTTTGAGGCTTTCACTTCAGAAAAACTCAGGAGCTGTGCCATCACCAGTGAGCCTGCAGAAAGAGGGTTGGGGGAGATCTTCTTCCCCCTTCCATCTTTCAGGTAATCTTTAACACTTGAAGGGTATGTGTCCATAAGAGCGTAATCCATTCACAGACATTGCTTATTCATTCCTTTGCTGTGTTTTCTATGCTTTAAGGGTGAGACTTCTACACATTTGTGCAGCTACAGCTGATGGGAGGCTGCCTGGCACTGCTGTCATATGAAGTCACTTCATCCTTTTAATGTTCCCTCTATTAACTGAAAGAATTTGTGTATTTAAGACAGAAATAGCCAAGAACCTAATGAACCGCAAGACAACCCCACTGCTTGTTTCGGTAGGATTGCCTGGGTAACAAGCAAGGGTTCAGAAAGAAGGTGACCATCTTCAGAGAGAGCAGGAACAGCAGGATGACAGGCAGCTGTTCCTCCTGACCTTCACAGATGCATTAAATATGAAAGTTGCTCACAACAGGATTTGTTGCTTGGCCTATTCAGTGCAGCAGAGTGTGAGATTCAGGAGGTATTTTTGCTTGGTTTAAGAGAATTGTGCTTGTATCATTAGGGATTAATTAATCAAAAATAAATCAGACCACGATATAAGCATGCAGAACTATGACCAAACAGTACTATTTGGAGAGACCCCAAACATTAGAGCAAAAAGGCACTTTGGGGTAGGGATAGCTGTGCTTGTCAGCTGAAACGGTCACTCCTCTAGAGCTACCCTTCATGAAATATTTAAAACCACACAATTCACATATCACACATTTGTCAGAGGGCAGAAGGAGGAAAGTGAAATATTCTGAAGTTAACATTCAATTTTACTTCTAAAGATTTAATTTTGCTGTGGCAGAGACACATAATTCAGAGAGACTGTATTAAGTTAAGATCAAAGATAAGGTGCAGACCGTCCTTTTTAAAGAGGATATTTGTATAGTTTTGCTGAGTAAGATTCTTCTCCACTGAAGTTCAATGCTAGCATTGACAAGGGGCTGTTTCTGTAGAAGGAGGAGACTGAAAAAAGTGCTTATTAACAATCCTATTTGAAGACGAGCTTAACAGGCAAAAAGATCAATCCCACAAAAAAAAAAAAAAAAAGGAAAGACATTTAGTGGCTGAAATTCAACTGCTACATAAGCCTGGAGCTGAAAGCCAGCAAGCAGCCAGCATCACGCCATTTACTGTATGATATATTTAAGATAAGTGGAGTCGACAATTTTTAGAAAGTTATCATACATTTTTTAAAAGGGCACAGTATGAGTCTCCCCCTCCTTCAATCTACACACAATTTCTGGAAGGTTCTTTGCATGAACTGTTTTGTAAACTAGATTTCAAAGCTCCAAGCATCCAACATGCTCTGCCTGCTCTTAAAAATCTTGTTGGCGATACAACTGAAACAGAGGAACTGGCCAGCAAATTTCACTGTCTGTTTAATCTGTGCTGCACACTGACCTGCCCACATACACACCCAGCTCTGTGCACACCAAAGACATCAGAATAGTTTAGGTTGGAAATGGCCTTCAAGATCATCAAGTCCAACCATTAATTCAACTGTACCAAGCCTACAGATCTCACAACTTGTCTTGCATTCTATAGAAGAGTTTGAGTTTAGAGGGTTAAGCATCTGGAAAAAAAAAATTGCATGTATTCAAAATGCTAGCATAGGGCAGGTTTTGTAAAAATTACATGGGATGAACTAGAGACTTGTGTTTCTATTGGCCTCTGACAGCATGAGATACTGAGAGAAGAGCATGGACAACACGGCAAGCAGAGAAGAACCTGAATTAATTCCTACACGTTGTGTCAGGAAACCACAGGGCTTCCCAAAACAGGCCAAATACTTGTGCCTAATCACCTCATGAATTTTACATTGTATTAAGTGCCTCTGCAACATACTTTTGAACCTGATGTGGTTGAACCTGAGGTTGTGGATGCCTGTCCCCCCAGAAGTGTTGAAGGCCAGGTTGGATGGGGCTCTGGGCAACCTGGTCCTTAGCAGGCAGGTTGGAACGAGATGATCTAACTGGCCCATGACACATCTTCACTGACTCATTGCTCTTAAACTCCTGAAAACTAACTGATCCAGTATAGTGGACAGACACCCTTCTTAAGAGCTGTCAGCAACTGAACTCGTGCCTCCTTTAGCATATGAAATACAGAGTAAATACCTGAGCATTACAAGCAACCTATTCTTGTGGTATGCAGTAAGAGTTAAGCTTTCTGGTGGAAGAACAGACTAACTGACAGTACTGGTTACAATGGACAGAAACTCACAGCCAAGCTGACTAACTCTGTGAGAACATGGGATGGAATCAGACAATCAATCAGACAATCAATCTGTAAGCTGTTCTTACATGAGTTGTCTAAAGAAAGCTGAAGTAACAATCAGCAAGGCTTGATGTTTACAGGAACCAAGGTAAACTGGCCAACACCGTTAAATTCTGACTTCTCCGTAAGCATAGACACGATAAAGCGCTAATAATGCATTTTGCCATGATGCATGCTCCTTATCCTGCCTGTCCAAAACAGTTACAGCTATTTAACATCCCGTAACCAGGAAATGTTCCTGCCCTTGTTTAGGGAAGGACTATCATCACAGTCCAGCCAGCCAGATACAAGTGCTGACCATTAACAGAAAAGAACAACAAAATAAATACACTCCACCCCCAGCCTATGGCAGTCTGGTCCTCTAAACAAGAGCCAAGGCCAACAGCACTTGTACAGACACTTCCTTGGACATCAATTCTGACAGAGGTTTCCAGAACAGGTGTCAAGTAAGTGTGAACAATGTTTAGCAAATCAGGAGCTTGAGGTCCTCTCACAGTAGTATGGCAGCCCAGGACTAACAAAACTATTATACATATATTATATGTATATATTTTTTATATATATATAAAGTAATTAAGAGTGCCAACAGCCATGTGAGACTTCCCACAACTCAAGACAATATAATGCAAGTAATGGCAGTATTTTGTTTTGAACTTTGTGGTTTCTGTGGTGCATCCAAGACAATTCAGATTTCCCTCTACAGGATGGAGAGCTACAAAAATCCATTAGCTTTAAAACTAAAAAACAAAGATTCTCTCAGTCCTCTAAGTCTGGAAGCTGGAGCTTCAAGGAACACACTGAATGTCATTCATACAACTCACACTAGAATTTGTGAGAGCTGCCAACAGTGAAATAATTATTCCTGTGTACACAAGTGTTTAGAACTAGAAGGGTAAAGCATCAATACAGTAAATCTTAAATCCAGCTGGCTTTGCTGGGATATTTCATTACACGCTTAATTCAAGATCCAGTTCAAACCATTTAAGTGTAGCAACCCACTTAAAAAGAAACTAAACTGTCACAAAACAACATTTTCATCACTTAAGTAATAAGTCAATGACTACATGGAATTCTGCAAATCATGCTTTGCTCAGAAACAATGCTTAAGGTCACACCTTTGACCATGTTCATGCAAGCATCAAGATACCAGAAAAAGACAGTTAAATACTGTGCTTCATTCTGAACTGGTCCTTCTGGATTTTCAAGAACAATCTTTCAGGTTTTTTGAGACTCTACACTTCATAAACTTCATTACCTGCTGAAGACAACCAAGACAACACAAGAGACCTTTTGCAAAAGCCTAGATCATCATTACATCATCATCCCCTCCACAGTGTTTGGGAAACGCCGCTGCTTTTAAAACAGACAGTGGAACAACAAAACCGGTTTGGGTAATGCTCAACACTCATGTCCACCCTCAAGACAGAAGCTATCCATGAAAAAAACACAACTGTGAAGAATGTTCGCACATGTCTTTGCCTTATCACTCTCAAGTAGACTCTGTTCTCAGTTCACTGCTTCAACATCAACTTCAGCTGAATCCTGTTGTCTGAAGCGAAGGCCAGTGGCAAAGGTTCCTATGCAACACTGCGGATTAAACCACAAGAGAAAGATCCCTGAGGTGCTCACATCTCCCACGCACGTACAGTGTGACAGGATCCCTCCTTGCCCCAACTAAAAATAAAACTACAGCCAGTGACAAGTAGTTACTTTTGTTTAGATTAACATCTTACCCAAGGATAATGTTAAAGCTCTCACTGGTCCTCTCCAGTTGAGATTTGATGACTTGTATCTGCTTAGTGGATAAACTACACATGACACTCAGAGGTGTCTAGTCCAGTGTTGTATGGGGCTTTAAAACACGTCCAAATGATGGTTGAGGTCTCCTCTGACTTCAAATGTCCTTATGCAAATTTCAACACGGAAAGCATCAGAGTCTTTTAAAGTTACTAGTTTAAAGTCTCCCCTGTTACCATCAGGGTGGTGCTACCTGTGAAAGCCAACACTTCAGAATCATGTACATAAACAATTTGAAGCACTGACTCCTCTGTAATTAGTCAACTTCTGTCTTGTTACAGGTGTAGCATCACTGAGGTTTAGGGTTTCATTATACAACTACTGCTATATTCATAGCAGCCAAATAAGCCAAATCCTGTTTTACAGAGTATTTAAGACGGCAAGATAATTTTGAGCCCCAGTATGGCTGGGTCACTCACAGCTAGACCTTAGGTTACTGTTCTATGTCCCTTTTTGCAACTGCTGTGCTGGAGCAGGAAGGAGGAGGGCACAAGACACCTGAAGCACAAAGCAGAGGTGTTTACTTTAAAAAGCAGCTCATTTAATGCACATTTAATTAAGATACATAAAGGTCTGCCTGCCCAAGGCAAACAGAGCTGAAAACAGCTCTGGCAGAAGAGCACTGAAGTCTTGCCTTGGGCTTTCCTTGCTACAGAGATAATCAATACGCATCAAACTGAGAAGGAAATACTTAAGCAGTTAGTTACACTGGAAATTAAAATTCCTTGCCTTTATTTTTTAATTAAAAAAAAAAGGGGGGGGGAAGGGAGGACTTGGTAACAGTATTTGACACAGCCAGTCTGGCTGGCTTTGAAAGCCTCATTCATATGCTCGTTTATTTTCATGCTCCAGTATTTCAGAAGGTCAGTCAGCCTGAGCCTTGTCAACTGCTCAGGAGTTAAGTTGTTCCAGTTACTATATCCAACCAGCAAGCCCCTCTGCCAACATTCTTGTTAATATTTCTCTCAGAGGCATGCAGAGAAAAAACAGCTACTACCAGCAGGAAGAAAACAGTTTTACTATTGACAAAACAGAGAGATGTAACAGAAGCTCCCAACAGAGAGATGTAATACAGAATCTCCCTGTTCCCTTCCTACGCCAGGCGTTACTCCTACTTATAGCCATAAGACTTGATTTTACTAATTTATTCTGTTTTTAAAAAAAAAAACCCAAAACAAAAACCACAAACCACAGCCCACAAGTCTGTGATAAGAAAGACAGCTGGAAAAGCCTATTGTGTCTGAGAAATAATTAGCATCTTCATTTCTTGGAGGCCCAAGGAGCAACACTTTTTTTAATACTGTTTAAACACCAGCTCCTTCCTTATACAGCAGTGATTATTGCAAAGGAAGAAGAAAAGCCACAATCCTTATTCTTGATGGTTGTACCTGCACCTGTCCATCTGCAATACTGCATTAGTCAAGGATCTATACAAGATCACCTTTTTATTAGCCTAACCCATACATTGCTAAAGCTTTTAAAACCAAAACCTACGGCTTAGGGTTTGGAAAGAAATCTCTTGTGTCTTTCATAAAGGGAAAGGAAGTAACTATTACTCACATTTCTGATGTTTGGCATAGTTTAAAATTCTTTTTTAGAAAACAGACGGCCTCTTCCAAATTTCTCTCCCATTTCCCCTGCATGCTTCTTACCACAGGAATCATTTCCCGCTACACCTGTGCATAGGAACGGGGAGACAGCTCTTGGTGCCACACTGAAACAAAAACTATTCAGGAAACATGCCCTTGAGATCCTGGATTACTGAAAATCCCAGGAGTGTTTTTAAAGCTGTGGTTTCTTTTACACATACTAAACCTCACTCGAACTACCTAAGATTAAGATCTTAAGAAGCACCAGCCATCTCACGCCTACCATCTCCAGATGGAAAAGGTACCTGATGGAGGACAGAGGGAAAAAAAAAAAGTATTTTGAACTGGAATCTGCTGCTGTTTAAGCCAACAGGTTTTTTCCACTGGTAACATTAAATTGCAGATGGAAAACAAAAAGGATGAATAAGGCAGCTCTTTCCCACCACCCTTAGTCAGCCAGTAACACCTACATCCGAAGTTTAACAACACCTTTCCTTAACTTTTAAGCTGCCAGTTAACACATGTAGACTGCTGTTAGTCAGGATGTCCAGACTGGTTTGGGTTGGGAGAGATCTCAGAGATCACCTAGTTCCAACCCTCAGCCATGGGCAGGGACACCTCTCACTAGACCAGGTTATCGACAGCCCCATCCAACCTGGCCTTGAACACTTCTAGCGAGGGAACAGCCACAACCTCCCTGGGCAACCTGTTTCAGTGCCTCAGCACCCTCACAGCAAGGAATTCCTTCCTAAGATCTAACCTAAATCGACCCTTTTTCAGTTTGAAACCATTCCCCCTTGTTCTATCACTGGAGTCCCTCGCAGTAAGTCCCTTTCCAGCTTTCCTACAGGGAAAGAGGAATGACGGGGAAGAAAAACAAATCCGAAGAAAAATACCGAACAACAAAACCATGGGAGAACCCGCGCAGCCCCACGGAGCACCCGCCGTCCCGACCGCTGCGACTGGCGTGAGGGGAGGGAAAGAAAAACAAGGCAAAAGCCCCATCAGTGAGAAATAAACCCACTACTGGACCATCGCTAGGGAGGGCTGGCACGGGCGGGGCAATGAGGGACCGCTCGGGCGGGGGAATGGTGGTCCCCTCAGCCGAGGAGCAGAGCGGGTGGAAGCGAAGACCCCTCAGCGAAGCGCCAGGCGAGGGAAACCCTCCATGGGGAGCTGAGCGGGGTAGCTGGGCGGGAGTAGCCCGCACTCACCGACTGCGGGAAGTGGTCACAGGACGAGGTGCGGGAAGGAGCCCAGCAGGCAGGTGCCCCAGCCGGAGCCGCCAGCCCGGACTCATGCGCACTGTGCCCGGCTAACAGCCACGGCGGGCGGTTAAAGCGACAGGCGCTCCCCGCGCTGGGGCGGGTCGTCCCGTCCCGTGTGGGGAGCGGAGCCCCGTCATGGCCCCGCCTGGCGCGGGCGGGTCCGGCCCGGCCATGCCCGGCCCCTTTGTCCCAGGCTCCCTGGGCAAGGCATGGGCTTGGTTTTCCGCCCTTTTGCCCTCCCGGCGATGAGGGGCTTGGCAGAGGCGGGAAAAGAGGGTCCTCCAAAATGGCCGCCCTAGCCCACAGCCTCCCCGGTGGGCCGCACTGGCCCTCCCTGAGTCCTGGACCTCGATGAGGGAAGGAAAGGGGTTTTGGTGTACCCCATTAATAATCGTGCCAGGTCAGTAAGAAATACTGCCTATTTATAATTCTTACTTATTGCTAATATATCGTCACACTCAGCGATGTTTATCAAGTAATTGTGTCCCCTTCCTCCTTCGTTGTGCAAGGACACCACAGCCATTGAATTAATGATTATAGAACCACAGAGTCATAGAATGGTTTAGATTGGAACTGCCCTTAGAGACCATCTAGTTCCAACCCCCCTGCCATAGGCAGGGACACCTCTCACTAGACCAGGTTGCCCAGAGCCACCATCCAACCTGGCCTTGAACACTTCCAGGGAAGGGACATCCACCGCCTTCCCGGGCAACCTGTTCCATGCCTCAGCACTCTCACAGTGAGGAAATTCTTCCTAAGATCTCTAACCTAAATCTCCCCTCTTGTATTTTGAAACCATTCCCCCTTGTCCTGTCACTAAAGTCTCATATAAGTCCTTCTCATGCTTTCCTGTAGCCCCCATCAGGCACTGGACTGCATTCAACTTAGACTAAAAATTTCAAGCTGCTCTCAGAAACCATTATTTCTCACTCATGCTGTGGTGGTAGAAATATTAATAGAGCAGAAAGTGTGGAAAGATGGAGATGTTTCAAAAACTATGTGATCTGACCCAAAATAAATGGCATGAGAGAACTAGGAAGGGGGAGTTTGCAGTGTGGTCAGCAAAGAACTGGAATGCTAAGACCATCCAAAAGTTGCAGCTTTGTCTTGGATATTCTCCATGCTTGCAGGAATGATGTCCAGGAGGAGAATGAATGACTGAGATATCAAAAAAGAGATTTACCTTTAAGAAATGTTGGGTTCTTTTAAAGCTGATGACTAATCAAAGCTGTGTGGTCATTCTACAGTCAAGAGACATGGGGTATATACACTGGCTTGAGACAGGCTGGACAAATCACATTGTGAGGAAACAAATCTCCAGTGGTTGTAGAGTGGCAAAGTCCAACCAGAGTTCTATGTGTCTCTCTTGACTGGAGGCCTTATTTATAGCTTGCTAATATTAGGCTAGATGCATCCCACCTCTATTTCTCACTCTTGGCTCTGCCAACAGCTTGGTACAGGATCATATGACTGTCCCTTGTAACATCTGTTACACAACAGTAAGGGAGAGGAAAGTGCCTTATTCCACCAAGAAGCAAAGTGGGAGTTATGTCTACTACATACAGCATGTAGACCCTTGTAAGGGGAATATCATCTTTCTTCAGGAAACATTTAATTCAAGAATATACTTAAAGGCAGGCATGTACTTTACAGATTTCCAGTATGGGAACATCAATATGCAGATGCCGAGTGCTCTGAGATTCATCCATGCAGGATGTTAGATAATTTCAATGTATTATTCTTACAGAATTATCTGTAAGTCTATACTAACTCACCCTGCCTGAACTAAAGCTCTCCTTGATAAGTAGGACATCACCTTGAGGAAGATCTCCCAGCTTTGTCAGCTCTATGGTGTCATTTTCTTTATTTCTTCATTTACTCTCGGCACCTTGTAATATCAAGTCTACTCTTACATTAAAAATGTGCCACATTGACATTTTCCTATCCTAGGTGTGTCTGAAAGAGATTTTTGTTCTTTAGATCACTGTTTGTATGTTGTTTGTATGTTATTTCTTCTTTTCTTGTTCTTCACAATTACCAACTGCTCATCCTGGCACCGGCTTTATTCTCTGAGAGCAACTGTGTGTTGACACATTCTGTCCTGAAGGTGGGGAAAGTTCTGGTGCACAGTTCCAAGTACACAGCCTATTACTATGTATTATGGAGAGCTTCCCTCCTCTGCACGGTGAAAACTTGTTGTACCAGTTTAAAAATATGTCAGGCATGCATCTCCTTCCTCTAACATTAATCATTAATTATCAGGTGATACTGACATTTCTGGTCACCATTTAATAAATCAAACCAGTATTTTATGTGCATTTCTAACTTCTATCATATGCAACATCGACGTCACAACGCACCCGGCTGTTAGCATCGGTACAGCCCTATGTATAGGAAGCCCATTCTGCAGACCCCCCCGGGAACACTGCCCAAACCAGAGCCACTGGAACAAGCCCATGTTTGCAAAACTCCTCTTGGCAGTCTATCTCCATTTCCTTGTGTTACAGGCCAAAATTCAAGTTTCTTGTCACAGAATGTGCTTGTTGTATTTAATACCATAAAGAGCTGAGACTAGACACATCAAACTAAGCAACTAGAACTAGAGAATCTGTTTTGGACTTTCTTTACAAATAGTTTTAATTTTTGATTTTTTTTTTTTCTCTCATTGTGGCCTGGAGTTGGTGAGTAATTCAGAGTCACAGCATGGTAGAGGTTGGAAGGCACCTCTGAAGATCATCTAGTCCCAACCCCGCTGCTAGAACTTTGTAGAACTGAGCAATCAGAAGGAAAACATAGAATGATGGAAAATTATCTGCTACATATTTGAATTGCAGTAGGCTTAGAAGGCTCTGCAGTTCATTCAGAGCCCCTTGAATGTGCGAGACATTGTACATAATTAAAAAAAAAAATCTTGTTTTGGAAAACTTGTAGTTTACGTTTTGAACATAAGTCAACAAATAGACAAAACAAGGAATAAAGGTGCACTGAGATAGGAGATAACTAGGAAAGAAACAGGGCTTACCCAAAGTAAAGATTGAGTTGTGTTTATGGTCATGATAGTTGACTTAGTGTTCTGATATGATTTGTTAATTCTGTGAAAGTAGCCGTTGGAAACCTCAAGACAAGACCGTGGCTTATTGCACAAAGTATTGTACAAATAGCAGGTAGCGTACGGTCACTGTTCTTCCTGTTTACAGTCGGTAATCCCACACAAAATATCCTTCATGACTCATTTATACAACTTTTCCTCATGACTGACCATGTCCTTTTTCTGGCAAGGTGCTTCCCACTGGAGCCAATAATGGCTTTGGTGTCACCACACACCTCGCTTCTCAGTGCCCAGCTGGCAGAATGAATTTCCAAACAGTGGGTAATCAAAATGTTGAGATTTGTCTGTGACTCAGCAGCAGCCCAGATGTCACTGCTGCCTCTCTCCTGCCAGTTCAATGGCTTTTGTGGTGCTGTCAGTCAGCTCTGTGTAGTGACGTAGATTGACACAACAAGACAAACTGGAAAGGTACAGATTGGATGGGTGGTCTGTGAGATGGGTGAGAAACTGGCTTACAGGTGATGATCAGTGGTTTTTACTCAGGCCAGCAGTCTGTCACAAGTGGGGTCTCCTGGGGATCGATACGAGGCCCTACACTGTTGAATATGGGATGATGACATTGAAAGCACCCTTCTCAAGTCTGCTGCTGACATTAAACTTGGTGGTGAAGTGGACGTGTCAGAAGGGACAGCCATCTTACAGGGATGCCTGGGCAGGCTTGGGAGAGTGGGCTGGCAAGGAAGTTTAACAAAGTGCAAGGTCCTGCACCTGGGACAACGTAACCCAAGAGCCCAATACAGGCTAGGATCTGTGTGGCTGGGAGCAGCCCTGTTGAGAGGACCGGGTGAACAACAAGCTGAATGTGAGTCACCAAGTGCACAGCTGCAGCAGTGAAGGCAAATTGGATCCTGGGCTGCATCTGCAGAGTTTCGATCATCCCACAGCATTTGTCAGACTGCACCTGGAGTACTATGTCCAGTTCTGGTCTCTGCAGTTCAAGAAAGACTGAAAAGAGCCAAAGGAGGACCACTAAGATGATCAAAGGGCTGGAGAACCTGCCCTGTGAGGGAAGACTGAAGGAGTTAGGACTTTTCTCACTGGAGAAAAGAAGACTGGGTGTGAGGCACCTCATCACAATATTCCAGTACTTAAAGTACTGTTGCAAAGAGAGTGGAAACTCTATCTTCATAAGGAGCCACATGGAGAAGGCTAGGGGCAATGGGTACAAGCTGCACCAGGAAAGATTTCATCTTGAGATAAAAAAACCATCTTTTAGAGTGAGAACAATCACTCAATGAGTTGTGCTGTCTTCAGGGTTTGTCTGCAGTTCAGCTGTGGGGAGGGAAAGGGGCACTGGGCTGTATTTTTGGTGTTCAATACCTCCATTTCACTTAAATTCTACTTTTGGCTACTAAATCTTTGTTTGCTCTAGTCTTTCATCTTTCCCTTCAGCAGATTCTACTCTTAAAGCAAACACTTTCCATTAGATGGGGGTGAGACATCCTTCTACTTACTGGTTTTGCAGTATCTGGTCAAAAGTGGCCTGTTTTAGCAGGCTTCTGTAGCGTTAATGCAGTACAGGGGTATCTTATAGCTATTCCTCAGCTTCGGTTCTATTTTAGACATACTTTACCTGACATTTAATGACAGTTTGCTCTCCCATACATCCCAATGAATACAGACAGGTAGTTTGAAATTGATGCAACATATTTTCCTGTGGGGAGTGGAGACATAGGTCACTGAACTGAATTAAATATTAATCATATTATTTCCAAAGGAGAGGAGTGCAAGTCAAATAAAAAATATAGAAAATTATTTCTTCACAGAAGGCATAAAATACATATTCATGGAAACAAACTTGTCCTTTTAAATTGTTGAGAGGTTTTTTTCTTTAATTTTAATTTCTGGTTTGGTTCCTGAAAACTGAAAGTTAATTCTTCTAATGGTCTTCCATTGGCCCATGATCTGAATCTGGATGATCGTAATTCCATTTCCCAAGGACAGAGTGTCCTGTCGTACATTGAGCTATATTTTGCATTTGAGCTGAATTTTTGCAGCATTTCTCTTTCATCTGAACTAAATGGTTTTTGGAGAAGGAGAGCAGTACAGAGATTCCTTATATGTCACGTTCGAGGGAAAGACTTGCTGCTGTCATCCAGGATATTCTGTAACCATTCTGAAAAGGGATTCTATTAGGGCTGTGGGCTCTATCCAGGGTCAGCTTCAAGTCATAGAATCAAAAAATGGTTTGAGTTGGAAGGGACCTTCAAAGGTGCATCTAATCCAATCCCCTGCAGTAAGCAGGGACATCTCTAACTAGATCAGGTTGCTCAGAGCTCCATCCAACATGACCTTTTAGTTTAAACCCATCACCCCAGTCTTGTCACCGCAGGCCCTGCTAAAAGGTCTATCCCCACTTTTCTTATAGTCTCCCTTTAACTGGAAGGTTACGCTAAGGCATCCTTGAAACTTTCTCTTGTCCAGGCTGAACAACTCCAGCTCTTTCAGCCTGTCCTGATAGCAGAGCTCCATCCCTCTGATGATTTTTGTGGTTCTCTTCTGGATGCTGTCCAACAGGTTCAACAGTGGAAAAAATTATGGTCAGTGAAACAAATTCCATTAACTTCACTATGAGCTGATTTAGGCCTTTACTAGATCAAGAAAGGGGTTTAGAATGTATCAGAATGAAGATGGACTTTAGACATTTAAATTTCATCTGCATTCCAAACAGTCTCTGCTTATCAGCCATCTAAACCTGCATCTGCCTTATCTCTGTAGATGTCTCTTGATTTAACCTGAAAGTTCACTAGCTGCAATTGCTGTGTGAGGTGAGCAGAAAATTTTGTTTTGAATTTAACCTTGTTCAACAGCACATTTTCCATCCCCAGTGTCACTCAGGCTCACAGCATCCACAGAGTGTTTGTGGAGACTCAGTGATACTTATGAACTGGGTTTCTGTGTCCTGCACCTTCGTAGAAACTGGGCTTCATGGTTCAGAAAGTGGAAGCAGAGATAAAAGCTTCTAATAAGACATTAGAGCAGCAGAGTGAAAGGAAGGAGGAAAGAGGGATGGAAATCCTCACCTCCAGACCTTTGAGGACAAATAATGTATTTTATGTGGCCATAAAAAAATTCCCCATCATGGCAGCCTTGATCCCACAGGACAAGGCTATTAGAGGATAATCCCAGCCTAAATTGCAGCCCTGTGCTTGAGCACTGGTTCTCCTAATGCTGTAGGATACAATTACAGAGCAAGGCCTGGAAACCACAGCCTTTGTTCTGCCTTATTGCTTAATTGTTTAATGAAGTATTCACTTCATCTAAGTGAGTGCTTTGTAATTTTGTACTCACGTGCAGCTGGCAGTGGCAACAGGCAAAGAGCTGGCTTTTTTACAGAATAATTTGTTCTCTTGGTAAAAGAAGGTAACATTAAAGATATAAGGATCTGGTTGTAAGTAATTAGAGAGGTCTCCCCATAAAAAAAAGGAAACCGAAAACACTTTTGTTATTGCTTTTGTCTTGTTTTGTTTTTTCCTTTTGATGCTGTGCAAAGACAGATGGAAGAGGCAATGTGACAATTGGTGCCAGATCTTACCCTGACAGCTCAGTTTGCTGATGTCAGGATGCTGCTGTCATGTGCAGCTCTAAAACGGCAATGGGAGAGGCATTCCTGACTTAAGAACCCCAGGAGGATCAAAAACGGCATGTCTGAAGGTGAGAGCAGTATTTGGGCCCTGAAGGAAGTGCAAAGTCACTACATAGATGGGCAAAATAACATTTTAAAAGTTTATTTTAAAATCTTCTGCGGGTATCAAAAAGAGTGACCCTGTTCTACTCTTGAAAATATTCCTGTGCTTAGGACAAAGTCTCTGCATCCAGCTCCAAGGAGCTCTCTGGTGAAGGTGAAGTAGTCAGAAACATCAGTTCACTACCAGGTACTGCTAGGCAGCTCTGTACCTCCCAGCATTTCAGGTCTTTTGATCTTTTGAAGCATTTATTTCTCTTTAGAACTATAGAAGGAATGTAGACAATTAGCTGTGGGCTTGGATAACATTTTTGGCTGGGGATGTAAGTTCTGTATACCAGATATCAGGAGATTTGCAGAAGGCTGGAGAGAGAGAATATCATCCTGGGAACAGAAGAAAATTGTTTGAATGCTGGAGGGTATTTTTTTTTATTCCGGCCATTGCAGAGTCTCTTGCAAATGCTAAATACTGAAATAACATTGCCAGAATTTAATGAATTTAAGGCTGGATGAGGCTCTGGCAAGCCTGGTCTAGGGTGGTGTGTCCCTGCCCATGGTAGGGGGTGTTGGAATTGGATGATCATGTGGTTCCTTCCAACCCAGAGTGATTCTGATTGTATAACTTCTCCAGTGAAGTGATCCTGCTGTGGCAGGGGGATTG
>JAOXOE010000001.1:6314620-6328785 GCA_028565055.1 Phoeniculus purpureus
CAGGGGGGTTGGACTCGATGATCTCTTGGGTCCCTTCCAACCCCTAACATCCTATGATCCTATGATCCTATGAACAACAATAATATTATCAATAATTAATAATAACCTCATGCTAATAAATAAAGGGCTGTCCTTGCATGAATATTCTTGCTGGTCCCAACTACTTCAGTTTTCCAGTCCTCTGTGTGGGTGCTCTGGAGAGCACGTCAGTATTTCTTCATTTAGAGAACCAAGTTCTTTCATTACCCTGTGCTTTCATCGGTTACATCTCTTTCATTTCTTACTGGTTTTGCATTAAATCCTGATGCTTTCACCACTCCAGTATTTATGGCAGTGCTACCAGTTGTTACAATGTGGTAAATCTTTCCAGATTTGTGTATCTCAGAATTCATTAATTTAAAAATACCCAAAAACCAATAAAACCAAGGAAGGAGAGAAAAAAAAAGGCAAGAATAAGAGTTCTGGCTTCATTTCAATATTCATTAAACAGATACAAGAGAATATTCCTATCTAGACTGAAGACAATAACTTCATGTGGTCATTGGCTTTCTCCTTTCCCCCCATGTTCTATGTACATTTTACTAATTCTTTACAGAAGCCTCAGTTGGTGTCTCCACTGTGAATGATTTTGGGTCAGGAAGCGGAGAAGACCAGAGCAGGTATATATCACATTATCCTTGATGTTGAGAAGGCAAAGTTGACAGGGAAAACATCGCTCATCTTTCCAAAAATGATTTCATCCACAGTAATTGTTTATAGGAGGACAGGTCTGGCACAGAACTGGAGCACCATTTTGGAAGACTTCTGTCATCAGCCGTTGAGGCAGCTCGAATATCAGCATTCTCTTATTGTGGTTAATCTGTCCTCAAAAACTCCTTCAGAAAGCGGGCAACAGTTGGAGCTTCCGCTCTTCGACATGACCCATTACATCAGACCTCACGGACATATGGCCCTAATGAGCCAACTTGCAGACAGTCTTAAGACATTGCCATCCATACCCGTCCTGCCTTTGCAGGAGATGACTTTCCTTCAGCAGAATTGGTGGATGAGATCAATTCCTATATCCATATTGAATCCAAAAGCAAGGTTAACTTGCACTGCTATGAAAGTTAGTTGAAGGAGTTGGTTGTGTTTTCATCTGGTCTACAGGAATGTTTCTCATTTTCAGTTAACTTCACAGTGTTACAAGCTTGGGTTCCAGCAAGCTGAAAACACTGTCCTAAGTAGGGAAAATTAAACTCTCTTGTATTAAGTAGCTGTGAACAACAGTCATGAATCAAATCCATACGTCTGACCTAAATTTTAGCAGCAGGATCAATTTATTTTATCATATGGTTTGCTTTCCTTTGTTTTTCTCTGTTACAAGCATAATAAAATGTACAGTTAACTCTGTGATGCTCCCATTATCACAACTCCAGGATACAAATATAAAAGTCATATCATGAAAATGACTACAGTTTAATGAATGATCTTCCCCTTTCCAAATACACATTGGTGTGAGGGGTGCTTTTCTACCACTTTATTTTTATAAAAGCTATGGGTCTGAGAAAAAGTAATTGGTAATATTGACAGGAAGCAGCCTGGAGGTTGGACATCATATGGTGAAGGGTGAGGAGGGTGTAGCTCTGACAGCTTTCCCCCTCCTTTGCAAGTGTGAAACAGGGGGATGTGTTACCCACTGTCTAAATTCAGAATTAGTATAATCGAGGTGTGGTGCTAGTGAAATCAAGACAAATGAATCCTACTTACTGCAGTATGAGATTTGTCCTATAGCTTTAGGTCTTCATGGAAGTAACAATTTGTCTCTTTTCCTTATTGCCTAGAGAAGGCAGCCAGCATTTCCATGAGATTATTTAAATGTAGAAATATTAGAAAATTTTGCAGCTACAGAGATAGATGGTTTTTACATAAAATCTCTGCTCTTTGTAGCAACTCAGTGAGATATTGAGCAAGATAATGGTCAGAAAGAACATTGCCAGGCTCCTAATGAGAAACTGTTGACAGTAAAATTACCCCAACATTCATCAAAAAGCCAATAAATGTCAAGCACGGGGCCTTTGATGCAGTAGCTCATAATTCCTGTTCGGAAGCCTTTGCAGTCTCTTCAGGGCATGCAGTCATCCTGCATTTCTGCTGATTTTACTGGAAACTTTGCTGCTGAAGAAGTACAGAGCGCAGGTGTCCATATTCTGGATGCCACAGTGACACTGGCTCATTGGGAGACCTTGGGCAGGGCATATTTGGCCTCAATTTCTCTGTCTGCAATACAGGAATGGCAGATTTAGAGTTAGCTAGAGGCAGTTCTGTGGAGGAACTTTGCCATCCAAATGCTCAGAAATCGCGAGCTGTGCTGCTGACTTTTGCCAATGAGTTAGTCATGTATTTTTAATGCTGACTACATCTGGCTTTTTGTGGCTTTGCAGTACATATTTTTTCCTCAACAGCTACAGAGGATTACTTCAAACCAATGCAGAACTAATTCTTACTCAGTCTGGTGAATTCTGGGCTGGGTGGCCTTAAGAAAACCACATGAAGTTTATATAAAAGCTTACATAAAGTGCCGTTCTGTTCCTCAGCTCTGTGGAATGTACATCACCCAAGACCTCTCTTTACCTTCAGCTTATATGCCCTGAATCACAGAATCATAGACTTGTTTAGGTTAGAAAAGACCTTCAAGATCTTGAAGTCCAACTCGAACCCAACTGTTCCACTGCTAAACCGTCCCTAAGCTCCAGATCTACACAACTTTTCAACATGTCCAGGGATGATGGTTCCAAGACCTAATGAAAAAGTTCCAATGAAAAAGTTTCTCCTCATGTCCAATCTAAACTTATGGTACAACTTGAGGCCATTTCGTCTTGTCCTATCACTTGTTCCTTGTGAGAAGAGGCCAACCCCCACCTTTCTACAGCCTCCATTTGAATGAAGTGATGAGGCAGACTGTTGCCGTGTCCATGAATTAAGAACAACCTTGTGCTGTTACTTCAACTATTGCTACATTCCAGTTTGTTTGTTTACCCCATTCATGAGGCATGAGGGGAGTGTAATGCTATGTCCCAAGTGGTGATATGACAATCTCCAGATTTAGCCTGTGTGTCTTTTCTGTAATTTCCAAGTGAAGGCTCAAAGCTGTTCTAAGGCTTCTATGGTGTCCAAGGTCAGTGGCTGGACACTTCATCTCATTCATACTGGGAATTCCTTACTTGCATTTTCTTGACCAGTTTCCATTCCAGCTGTTCCAGTGTATAGAAAACATGTCCCTGTCTGTTATTTGCAGTGGTAAGCTGCATCCTAGAGGCTGCACACAAATGGAACTGAGTTCACAGAAAAGGCAGAGTATGTGCCACATGCTATTATGGTCACTTCAAACTAGGCTAATTACCTGCAGGATGCTGCAGAGCAGCCTCCGATAATAGTGAGTGGAGTGACTCTGTGCTATTTTGGACAGACTCGCACCTGAGGTAGCAGATAGCCACAGTGGTAAGGCTCCCAATCTGTCGTTTTTTGCTGTTTCTTGGCTGTAGAACATAATTAACAATGCTGGAATTCAGAAGTAGCCTGTATATTTGTTAAATTAAACGATAAAATGGATGTGGGCAAAAATAAAAATCCCACACAAGTCAGGAATGAAAAATTATGTTGCTTTCTCAATCCATAGGGAATATTCTAAAACCTTCTGAAGCTTTTCTGTCTAGTGGGATTTAGTGTTTCGTTTTTTCCAGTGGTGCCCAGTGACTGGACAAGGGGCAACAGACACAAAACAGAACACAGGAAGTTCCATCTAAACACAAGGAGAAACTTCTTTACTCTGAGGGTGGTGAAGCACTGGAACACGGTGCCCAGAGATGCTGTGTGGTCTTTTTCTGGAGACAATCAAATGCATCGTGGCATTCGATCTTTTCCAGGGAAAGCCATGGATAAGGTAATGTGCCTACTCTCTCCCTATCTTAGAAACCACCTGAACACCAAGTTTTGATAGTTAACTTCCCCTACCATTAGTGAACAACACTAAGGACACCAAATATCTCTGTAATAAGGCCATTCATAGTCAGTGAATCCACACACAGGAATTACCAGCCTTTGATTCCATAGTAGTACAACTATTTTAAATGAAGCAATTATTCTTTAAGCATGCACTTTTTGTTTCTTCAAAACTCACAGCCAGAAGTTATAATAATGCTAAACCCCATCTTGTGTAGGTGTCAATCAATTGCTGAAAGGAGAAATTCTAAAAATTTGGAATTTCTGAGTATCTGCTCATCTCAAATACCCCTCAAGTTTTAAGATGGACAGTGAAACCATTTGATTACTGCAGTTAGTTGGAAAAACACCATTCTGCAAAAAATCAGACAATGCACTTATTTCTAAAAGCCTGGAAAAAAGAGCCAGTAGAGATTTGCTGAGTGGTTGCAAGATAGCCATTAAATATAAATATTTTTTAAAACAATTTACTCTTTGCTAATGCTTTTAGAGCAGCATGTGGGAGCAGAGTCTAAGTGCAGCATGGTACTGCATTAAGAAGGACACCATCAAGGTTATTTGGCTCCATATTTAACCCTTCTGTGCTAAACTGCTTGGAACAGTTCCTAACCTATATAAACTATGTGTGCTTATGTAAGACTTCTCCATCTTTCCTAGTGGCAACTATCCACATTCATGCTTTTTAAACATTTTCACATTCCTGTAGAAAGAAACTATTTTTAAAAGCAAATTCAGGTTTAAGTTTCCATTCGTCACATAGCAGCAAAACTGGGTATTGCAGAACTTCTCCCAACAGGGGACAAGGCTGTCACTGCCAAGAATAGCCTTTGCAAGGTGTCTCTCATGCTTTGGTCATTCAGACTTGCAGCAACTGCAATTGCATAGCACTTAGCCTGAGCTTCCTCCAGCAGAGAACTTAGGAATGAACTAATATTCACACAGACAGGAAACCAAGGACATGAGAGGACACACACCTTAAACAAATCCTTTTTGCTTCACAATACTTCCAGATTTGGAGTTTTAGCAGCTGTAGATAGGTACCATCTGATCTAACTTAAGATTAACTCAGAGATAAGCACCTGAGGCTGCTTTTACAGCCAACAAAGAAAAAAGACCCTTCCATACAGTGATTCACCTGGGCTTTTTTAGATGCCTATTTAAGGATGAAAGGGAAGAGCCTTCATGGTCTGGCTAGGCTGAACTTCAGAAAAAAAGTCTTTACTGAGAGGACATCCCATGCTGATCACCACAGAAAAGCTCCAGGGAAACCTTACTGCAGCCTTTCAGCACATAAAGGGGACTGTAAGAAAGGTGGGAATAGACTTTTTAGGAGGGCCTGTAGTGATAGGACAGGGTGATGAGTTAAACTAAAAGACAGGAGATTTAGACTGGATACAAGGAAGAGATTTTTTACAAGGGTGCTGAAACACTGGAACAGGTTGCCCAGAGAGGTGGTAGATGCCCCATCCCTGGCATCTACCAGGTTGGAATGGGCTCTGAGAAATTTGGTCTAGTTATGGATGTCTCTGCTCACTGCAGGAGGGCTGGATTACATGAACCTAAGGGTCAGCCTGATGCATTTTATGATTCTACACTGAGGCTGGTATCATTATCATCAATAACATCATCAGCAAGTCTGCAGATGCTGCAAAATTGGGGGAATAGCCTGGCTTCAGTCCAGAAGAGCCATAATCTAAGGAGAAATGCAGAGTCCTGCAGATGGGGATGAATAGCCCCAAGCACCAGTTCAGGCTAGGAGCTAACTGGCAGAGTGGCAGTCCTGCTGAAATGGGGCTCACGGTTGACACTTGGCTGAAAATGTGCTGACTGTGCACTGTCATCACCAGCAAGACAAAATGCACATACAGCAATACTGACTGGCTGAAGGTGGCCAGCAGATGGAGGGAATGTTTTGTTCTCTGCATAGCACTGAGGCCATATTTGGAATGCAGTCTGGTTTTGGCACAACCAGTACAAAAGGGATGTGGAGAAACTGGAATTTGTCTACTAGTGGGCTGCCAAGCTAGTTACCCAGAGAACGTGAGCTACAAGGAGAGTGGAGGAAGCTGAACTTGTTCAGTCTGGCACAGAGGTACCTATGTGTGGTCCAACTGCAGCTTGAAGGGTTACAAGGATAATGGAGCTGAAGTTTTCTCAGTAATATCAGATAATATAACAAAGGTAAACAGCCAAAACAGTGCTGCTTTGAGGCTCAGACTGGTCATTAGGAAAAAATATTTCACAAAGAAGGCTGCAGAGCAGGGTAACAGGTTGCCCAGAGGAGCAGCTGAATCTTTGTTTTTGGAGGCCAGAGTTGGTAAAAGCACAGCTCTAAGCACAAAAAGGATGGACTCCCCAAGACATCTAAGATCCTGTGGTAGACTGAAGCAATACAGAAATGTACAGCTGGGTCACAACACTGATGGGTGATAATCTCTGTTGAAGCTCACAGGTCACAGTGTGCCCTTTGTGAGACTAAAACACCCCCAAGCCGATCCCAATCTCAAGGGCCCACAGCAACATTCTCTAGATCTGGGAGAAGTGCTTGAACTGATGATGGAAAAACAGGATTTGCTCAGTGATAGGGCAGCAATACAGACAGTTCCTAAGCACATATAGTGATAGGGAACAGTGGACAGCTGCTAGAGGCTTTTGTCTGTAACATATTCACAGTATTAGAATCCATTATGATGGGTACTGCCATCATCTCTGGAATGTGTCCATGCCTTTTAATTCTCTATTAATAACAATAAATGGGACTTCTCATTCAGAACTATGAGGACAGGTAGAACAGGGTGATCTGAGCTCTCTCTCAGTCCCTGTGATTCTTATAATATGGGGCATATTAAACTGATTTTTGCAGCACAGAGTTCCTTCTAAACCCACAGATTAAATAAATTGCTGAAAAAACCCATTTGGCTTGATTTTTCTTAAAATTTACTACATACTTAGAATAAATGTATTGTGTAGAATAAATGTATTGTGTCTTTGTCATACGTAAGAACAGAGATTTAACCTTCAGTAAGAACAAAAACACAGTTATCTAAGGCAGCTGTGTGAAGAGTCCCAAAGCACAGGTAAGGTCAGCTCAGAAACAAGATTCATTTCTTCTCCTGAGAGTGTGACCAGACAGGCTTACGTTTCTGAATAAAGGCTTCAATACCTTCCTGCCCATCTCTCAAAGTCAAATTGTCTACCATGACCTGAGTAGTCAATCTGTAAGCAGAGTCAAGGTCCTGAGCCATCTGCCTGTAAAAGGTGGCCTTCCCTAGTGCCACGACAGATTTGCTGCTTTCACAGATCTTGCGAGAGATTTTCATGGTCTCCTCTTCCAGCTTGTGTTCTGGTACCACCTTGCTGACAAGCCCGTGCATTAATGCTTCTTGGGCAGAAAGAGGTTCACCGGTGAAAAGCATCTCCAATGCCACCTGAACAAGAAAAGATATATTAAATCAATTTGACTGCCTTATTGCTTTGCTTTGTTTGAGCACTTTTGCTCCTTGAAGTACAAGTTCCTTTTTTGACAAACCTAAGATTTGTCTTTTGGCCTCCTGAGGAATGAGGCTTCAGCAAAGGGAAGGGCTGAGGCTAAAGCTGCCCTTCTTTCAAACCTGCCCACTGATTCACACTGTCCTAAGCTGACACCTCTGGGTTTCTTTTCAGCAGCCCTCAATCTCCAGTAATTGCAGTTAGGAATTAAGGGAGATGTGGATGTTCCACACTATCAAACGACTGAATTAAATCTATTTTAAGCATAAAATAATAAATTAAGACTGATGATGCCAATTTTAGTTTTTGAAAACACCTGCCTTACTTTTTAGTTGAGTAGGGATGTTTTTAAATAAATCCTTCTTACAGCTGCAGCCATTTCAGTCTCAGTCTCCTGCTGCTTCCAGCACCTTGTAATTGAGGTATCAAATTTAGAAAATCCCAGGAATACTCAGTAACTATTCTATGTTATATGTCAGTAAGAATTCTTTTCCGTGAGTCCTCGTGTAGCTATCCAATGCCTTGAATCATAAAAGCTGATTGTCCTCATTAGTCTCTTTGCTCTGGCAGCTGCAAAGAATGGCAACATTTCATCTGATAAAAGGTAAAATCAGTAATCCCCAGAACTGTAGGGAATGTTCTTGCTGCTTTGGAAAGTGGTACAGAGAAAAGTGTATCTGGCACATTTTAAAAGGCTAATGACAAACCTCAGAAAAACTAATTCAGAGAAAGCTGTAACTGTACACTGTAGCACACTTAAGAAAAAACCCCACAGACAGTGTATCTGAACAGGATGGCCTTACAGATGGGAAACTGAAAGCTGAAGCTCTTCTCCAGCAATTGGACTTGAGCAGTTAAGGCACTGCTTCTCAGCAGAGCCCTGCTGGGCTTAGAGGGTCTGTCTGCATGAATCCAACTGGATCTCGGCTTCAAATTTTCTCTCAGTTATGGAAACTTTACAGATGACACTATTGTTTATGCAGTGAGAGATGAGCAGTGAGAGATTGTGCAGTCACAATCAGTAAGAAATAAAGCAGGAAGAAAGTACAGGAGGATTTCAGATGCTATTTAAAGCATATTGATCTACACCCAGGCAGATCATGCTGACAGGGTAATGTCACTGCCTCTGGAGAAATGGTGCCTCGATGGGACTGATATCCTGAACTTGCTGGTGTTTCATCATCAGGGGAGAGCATCACTGTTTAAAGCACACAGTGGTCTGCTGGAAAGGAACTGGGGTGCTGAGCTAGGATGCTGCTGGTATAAGCTTACATTGGCTGGAATCATATTAGTAGGAAGCTGTTTGCCCTAAACAGAGTTCATTGCTTTATCCCTTTGTTTTTATTATTATTATTATTATTGCCAAGAGCCCAGAGTTACGAAGATGTCTTTTGCAATGAACTATTATTGTACCGCAAGAAAATGAAATTTAGGTGCTGGAACTAAAACTTCTAACTTGGGAATCTACTTCCTGCAAAATGATGAAGAGTATCTGGGAAGGGAGCCCACCTTTCTTGGAAGAGACCTGCCCAAGGCCACAGCTGGTGTGGAGCAGAACAGTCCAATGTTTACTCCAGGAGTAGCAAATTGAGATTTCTCACTGGCCACTGCAATGTCACAGCTGGCCACCAGCTGACACCCTGCTGCTGTAGCCAAGCCATTCACTTTGGCAATCACTGGCACTGGAAGCTTCTGGATTAAAGTCATGACCTGCATGCACAAAAAAAAGTGGTTAGTTAGTCCCTGAAGTTCAGGCAGCGTCTGTTCTACACCTTGCAACTGCTTCACATGCCTGATCTGTGCATCTCTCAGCTTTATTACATGGAGTTCAGTAAAAGAAGGAAGCTCTCTACAAACCAGTTCTAACACACAAGACCACTGCTGTTCCAATATCTGCTCAGCTGTGTTTATACAGTCCTGCTAGCTCCAGTCAAAATGCAAATCATAAGAATGAAAGGCAGAAACACTTGTTAACAGATCTACATGGAGCTTAGGTGCCTCTGTACAGCAGGTCTAGTGTTCCTGGCTATGGGAAGATGTGTACTGGAGACTCACCATCCCCACTTGCATTTGCCCCACAATGGAAAATGGACTTAATAAAACTGTCTGTCCCAAGAAGCAAAACCAGCTTCTTGCTGTTTTCTGCATGATCTGAAGTCTGGGTTGATCCCACCCAAATACAACCACTGGATGTCTCCCTAGGCTTACTCTGAATTCTAGGGAGAGATGCATCTCATAGGAAACAGTTTTTTCTGCTTGCATTAGACGTAAGATGGGAAACCACACTCATACTCTCTCTCCTTGGTAATTTTTGATAGCTGAACATACAACTTTAGATAGCTGAAGAAACATTAATTTGTCTTAATTTTTCTAACTTGGGATTCTCATTACATACAGTGGGAATCAACCAACTCACCTAATCCAAATGCCTGAAAAGAGAAAACCCCAGTTAAATTATTACAATAATTATCTAGATTAAAAAAAAAAATCTTGTATTAGCACAATGTAGCAAGATAACAAATCTTCAGTTGCTCCAGTCTTGCAAATTTTATGCTGCTTAAGTAAAATGACCTACATGCAGTATTGACTTTGATCAGTCTTTGTCTCCATATTCTACCTGTGTTTATAAACAATTTTCAGTGACTCCTGAGAACCAGACAACAAATGCCACAATGGCAGACAAAAACAGGGCTCTACGTGATCTTTCCTGCTCTGTGACCTGGAAGCTGCATGGTTCTGTTTTCCACTGGCCTTGCAACTGCAAAATTAATATGAGACTACTGGCTGCTAAACTAGTGGACTTGTCTTTTATAGTATTGGTTAAAAATGGGCTTGAAAATATGAAAAGAGATCATTATTGCTGGAGGAACTACAACAAAATATTTCAAATTCTTCCTGTGGTGACAATGAACAGGATTATGGGTCCCAGTCTAGTGCCATTAGAATCAAAGGGATTCTGGTCATTCTCTCCACTTTACCTTTCTGACCCCCAGGTCTGTGCCCTTGTAACAAGAACTTACATGGTGTGTTGATTGGGCAACCAGTGAGTCAGATCTACTGTCTACTTGATATTTAAAATGGTCCTGGGTTGTCATCTAGATGCTGAGGAAGAACATGTGATCACAAGTGATTTCAAAGACGCAGGGGGATTGGACTACATGATCTTTTGAGGTCCCTTCCAATCCCTGATGTTCCTGAATTCTGTGATCCCCAGATTACCTAAATCCCTAGGAAGGACATTCTGCAAATACTCAGCTGCAAGGGACTCCCCATGACTGTATCCACTGTAGAAGATGTGCACACAGGCATTCCAGCCCTTTTATTTGCATGTAGAGAAATCCAAGGAAAACAATTTCACCAGAATCAGGCATTAAAATGGCAGAGCAGCAAAAAGCAAGGAACTGGAGCAACAGCTCGTGCTTTAGGGAGTAGATGAGCAATTCTGTCCCTCCTTACACCACTGTTGCTGCTTGCTCTTTAATACCAGGCAAAAGGAGTGGCACTTAAGGAGGACTTCTTACCTCTGCACACATTTCAAATGCTTGGGAACGATGTTTCACA
Organism: Phoeniculus purpureus; assembly: GCA_028565055.1. Classification (NCBI taxonomy): domain Eukaryota; kingdom Metazoa; phylum Chordata; class Aves; order Bucerotiformes; family Phoeniculidae; genus Phoeniculus; species Phoeniculus purpureus. The sequence goes on from JAOXOE010000001.1 coordinate 6,325,652, forward strand.
TCGTCTTCACTTGACAGTTCCTTTAAATCATGGCCAGAACAAAACACAGGTCCTTCAGCTGCAAAGAATTTCAGGAAAATTCAGTCTGAGTTAATCAGGAAACAAGGGGTAGTGTTGTGTCAATGCCCCAGCTGTAGGTACATCAAAAAGGAACTTGGGGAGGGGGGTTTAAGAATTCCAAAATACTGCTTTCTGGGTTCTGTCACAACTTTACATTATCATTGAATGACCAGGGTTGGAAGACACCTCCAAAGGTCATCTAGTCCAATGCCCCTGCAGTGAGCAGGGACATCCTCAACTGGATCAAGTTGCCCAGAGCCTTGTCAAGGTTCACCTTGAATATCTCCAGGGATGAGGCTTCAACTGTGTTGCTGGGCAACCTGTTCCAGTGTTCAACCACCCTCATACTAAAGAGCTTCTTCCCAATATCCAATTTAAATCTACTCTTCTCTAATTTGAAGCTATTGCCCCTTGTCTTATCACTACAGGCCTTTATAAACAGCCCCTTTCCAGCCTTCTTGTAGCTCCCTTCAGGTACTGGAAGGTTGCTGTCAGGTCCCCCCAGAGCCTTCTCTTCTCCAGGCTGAACAACACCAGCTCCCTCAACCTATCTTTGTAGGAGAGGTGTTCCAGCCCCCTGATTATTTTCACGGCCTTCCTCTGGACCTACTCCACCAGGTTCATGACCTTCCTGTATTGACTCCAGAGCTGGACACAGTACTCCACTGCAGCATTAAACCACAGTAACACCGAACCAGACATTTCTGAAGGCCTAGTTTTACTTGTCCTCCAAGTTAACTGAGTTAAAAATAAGGCATTTCACACCTCGAAGCCTAGTTTCTTTTAAGGATACAAACAGCTCCTTGGTACACCATGAATCAGTCAGCTGCAGCAAGGATGGAGTGCTCTGCTCTCAAAGTAATTAATACAGTTAGTTAGTCCCTATTTATTCTACTCAGCATTAATGAAGGATAAAGATTTTTGTGTCATGGTAGTTAAGGCTACAACGGAAAACAAAGACTTGAAACTGCTCCCCCCTTGTCCTACCACTAAGCACTCTAGTTCAAGAATGAGGAATTAAGTATGAGAGTTGAAACTGGGGTAAGAGAACATCGTGAGAGAAGGGTCTGATGATTGATGGCACCATGGGACACTCTGAATAACCCTGGCCAGCTGGATGGATAACAGCAGGCCCCCTCCTCACCCATGTTCTGTAACTGTGTGAGATTTCAGTTTAAACTCTGTATTAGCACAGAATTGTTAGAGTTGGGAGGGACCTCAAGAGATCAACTCCACCACCAAAGGAGGACTGTCTTAAGTACATTGCACAGGGCTGCATACAGATGGGGTTTGAGTATCTCCAGAGAAGGAGACTACAGTACTTCTCTGGACAGCCTGTTCCAGTGCTTTGTGACTTGCACTGGAAAGACATTTTTCTTTACTTCTAAATGAAACTTGTGTTCCAGCTCGCGCCTGTTGCCCCTTTGCCTGTCACTGGGCATAACTGGAAACAGTCTAGCACCATTCTCTTTACAGCCACCCTTCAGGTATTTATAGGGGTGGATTTGGGCTCGATCAGTCTCAAGGCTAAACAGTCCCAGCTCTCTAAACCTTTTCTCAAACAGAGATGCTCCAGCCCCACAATAATCTTTGTTGCCCTCCTTCTTTTATCCTGGAGATGACTCCAGGAGGACCTTAGAGCAGCCTTCCAGTGCCTTAAGGGTGCTATAGGAAAGCTGGAGAGGGACTTTTTACAAGGGACTCTAGTGATGGGACAAGGAGGAATGGGTAGATTTAGATTAGGTTTCAGAAGAAATTCCTCACTATGGGGCACTGGAACAGGTTGCCCAAAGAAGTTGTGGATGCCCTCTCCCTAGAAGTGCTTAAGGCCAGATTGAATGTGGCCCTGGGCAACCTGGTCTAGTGAGAGGTGTCCTTGCCCATGGCAGGGGGTTGGAACTGGATGATCTCTGAGGTCCCTCTCAACTCAACCCACTCCGTGATTCCCCTGTTCCATCTCCTTCCCTTGCCCTGTCTCTCTCAGTGGCCACCGCTGAGGACGCAGCACCTGAGATGACGATGACCCGCAGCTCCCGGCTCTGCACCTCGTGCAGCAGGTCACCGCGCAGTGCCTGCAGCATGGCCAGTGACAGCGCGTTCCTCCGTCGTGGGTTGTTGAGGATGATATTGCTGTATCACAGAATCAAACAACATTAGGGATTGGAAGGGACCTCAAAAGATCATCTAGTCCAATCCCCCCACCACAGCAGGATCACCTAGATCAAGCTGTACATATCCAGGGAAGTTTTAAGTATCTTTAGAGAAGGAGACTCCACAACCCCCCTGGGCAGCCCCTTCCAATGCTCTGTCACCCTCACTGGGAAGTTCTTCCTCTGTTCCAGCGCACACCCATTGCTCCACGTCCTATCATTAGATGACACTGACCAGAGCCTGGCTCCATCCTCCTGACACCCACCCTTTCTGTATTTACAAACATTATTGAGGTCACTCCTCAGTCTCCTTTTTTCCAAACTAAAGAGACCCAGCTCCCTCAGCCTTTCCTCGTAAGGGCAATCTACTCCCTGCATCATCTTCGTGGCTCTGCACTGGACTGTCTCCAGCAGCTCCATGTCCCTCTCGAACTGATGGGCCCAGAACTGGACACAATATTCCAGATGTGGTCTCAGCAGGGCAGAGTAGAGGGGGAGAAGAAATTCTCTCGATCCTCCACTTCCGATCCACTCCACGATGCCGTTGGCCCTCCTGGCCACACGGACACATTGCTGGCTCATGGTCATCCCGGTGGCCACTTGGCCCCCTAGTTCTTTAATCACGTTGCGGACTGTATAGAACAAACCGCTCCAGGCCCTGCCCTGCTCTCTCCGCCACCACTCAGCCGCACAGCCGCCGCCTCACCGGATTCCCCCCTCTTCCCGCCGGACTGTCAGCGCCGGTTCCGCGCCCGCTGCGCTGCTGCTGCTGCTGCTGCTGAGAGCCGCAGCCAGGACCCGCCACGGCCGCCATGATCGGACTCCGGCGATAGCTGCGGCCATGGCTGCGGGGAGCCGCTCGCTACCGACTCCTGGGCCGGGCCGCTGCGGGGCGGTGCCGTCCCACAGGAGCGGGGCGGGGGG
>JAOXOE010000001.1:6335313-6349793 GCA_028565055.1 Phoeniculus purpureus
TGGCAGGGGGATTGGACTAGATGATCTTTCGGGGTCTCTTCCAATCCCTAATGATTCTATGATTCTATGATTTTATGATTCTATGTAAGTGAAACTATTCAATGAGAATACAAATGGAAAGAGAAATGAGATATCAAAAAGAGGATTGTTCGAGTAAGAGTAACAGGAATGGAATGAAGCTGATGTAAAGAGCTTTTGAGCACAGGGGCTGGAACAAACAACCTGTGAATGTGGGTGAAAGTCGAGCCATAAGTAAAGAATGGTTCTGGGGGTGGTTGTCACTCCTACCTTGGCAGCTGCTCTCATGGTTTGCTTCTTCTCCAAGACCTGGTTCCCCCAGAAATGGGGACTGCCATCATTTTAGGTGTGAGCCAGAACAGTGAGAGTTTTTTCCTGAGGCTTAAGCAGCGAAACAGACTGTGTACACAGAGAAATGAGAATACTGGCGCACACCTTTAGGAACTAAAGGTATCCACAACCTAAATTAGAGCAACTCTAATGCTGGTTTTAAATTGAATCTGGCTGCTCACAGCCTCATTAATTGCATGACATAAAAATAGAGATGTTTTAATGCCTCCTTGTTTCTTCACTACATCAGCTCTAGGCCACCCCAGGATTTGTCCTCTGCTGAGGGAGTTCTCCTGTAACATATCTAGCTGTCTGTTTGTTTCTTCCATCTGCTCCTCTCTGCTAGAGTGGGGATTAGAATTTGTCTTGAGGAATCCCCATTTTCTTTTTATAGCTTCACACTGATTCATCATGGAAGGGGCTCAGGTATGAGGAATGTTTCAGGCTGTGAGCTACATCCTGCTCAGCTGTACACCTACAGCTTCCACTCATTTGGAAAAGAATGACTGACATGCATCCAAGAGGATAATTTGGTCCTGTTCCTGCTATTAGACCTGCATGACTTGATACTGCTTAGAAGTAGTTTTCTGGCTTCTGGAAGCCTGTTATTATCATTAGGAGACTCTGTTACTCTTTGTAGGAAGAGGTGGGCTTTTGGCGAAGAATAATTCTCCTCCCTGTATCCTCAAACCTACTGTTCCACTTCCAGTTATGTCTAGACATGACAGATGGGATAAAACCCCCATTTTTTTCTTTGTAGGACTGGGACAGTGGCTGCATTCTGTCCAAGATTCTGAATAAACCAAAAAGTTAGAGGCTTTTAAACATGTATTTCTTTGTGATTCAAATAATTTTCATTCCCTAAAAGAAAATAAAAAAAAAAAAAATCCTGCAAAGAAAACAGTAAAGAACAAGATTATTAATTTAATGCATATTTTGAAAAGTTCTACTCACCTAGAAACTTTAGGTGTCACTGGTCCAGCCGGAGGTAGGAAGGAGAACACAGTGCATAAGCCCATCTCAGTGTCCCTTCCAGTCACGTTTTCTATGATAATATGATTGGGAAGAGGATAATTATCAGCAATATCCAGTGTGAACACAGGAGCAGATTTGGAGTGCTGCCCGATTACAAGGTATTTGTGTAACACTCATAGTCATTGTGTGAGAATGCTTTAATTAGCACTGAAAACATCTAGCTACATGCACCATCTCTGGCAAAAATAGACTGATGTGTGTGTGCCTGATGGTTTTTACACTGTATTAAATGTTAATAAGTATTTAGACTTACACAGCGTCGTCACCTTAGAACACTAAAACCTATAAATCCCTGATTTTCATTTGCACCAGAAATGGCAAGAATCATTGAAATTGTTAATGTCTCGACACTGATTTTGATGTTGAAATGACTGGAAGTATCAACCATGTGGCAGATTTCAATGCAAGATAAATATTTCCTTGTCAGTAAGGAGGAACAATCACAAAGTGTATTTCATCCACTCAAAAGTAGATAATCAGCTTGTAATCATGAAGAGCACAAATGATCCTGCGCTGTTTCTACAAAGGCAGATCCTGTTCTGGCATGGGAACAGCTGAGTAGGAGGTATGTGTATATTTAAAGACAAGACGCTGCGCAGACAGCGCACATTCCTGTTTAGTTCTTACACTGGTTTATATTCACTTGTAAATGCAGTTCAAATTATATTTTCCAAACCGTTTACATCTCTCTATTTAGTTCATCAAAGTTATTCAAATTTGGAGTTTAAACCTGTGTTCCTACAAAGTTGACTGGAAGCAGATTCCTTTACCTAATGTAAAGGTTAGACTCAGCACACAGATTAAGACTCCTAAATTTAGGTGTCTGCACGTAGGTGTTTACATGTGAAATAGCTGTTGCAGATCCCAGCATGGTCAGGAGAGGTATCTGTCTGTGATCGGTTAGCTTGACAGTGCTCAAGATTCATTGACTGTTGATCAGATCACCGTTATCTCTAAAGAAAGCTTAGACACTGTGATGGGTTAACCTTAGCTGGATGCCTGGTGCGCACCACAAGCCACTCTGTCACACTCTACTTCAGCCGGACAGGAAGGGGGGAAAAATAAGATGGAAACCCCCTTGTGCATCAAGATAAAGGCAGTTTATCCAAGCAAAAGCAAAGGCTGTGTGTGAAAACAAAGAAAAAGATTTGTTCTTTTCTCTTCACCAGCAAGAGATGTCCAGCCACTTCCCGGGAAGTATTACATATAGTGGTTCTCCTGAAGTCAAATCTATAACCCACCAACACAGCAAGGCCAGCATGTTCCTCATCCATCTCATTTGCCTCTAGCACTGTTAGACCAGCTGTGCCAGGGCAGAGCACACAGCCATTATTTGTATCAGCATGTTCCCAAGCCCAGCAACATGAAGAGAGAAGCAGAGCCGCCAACCACCTCCCTGACCTGCACAGGAGCTTGTCACTGAATGACTACCATAGCCATAGCATTCTTACCACAGAGGTGCCACTGCCTTGAACCCCACGGTGGGGGACAAAGAAAAGGACTGTTGTATGTTGACCCTGGCTGGATTCTGGGTGCTCACTGAAGCTGCTGTATCACTCCCCTTCTCAACCGAAGAAAATAAAAGGGGAGAGAAAAATAAAATCCTTGTTAGTTGAGTTAAGAACAGGAAGAGATCACTCACCAGTTACCATCACTGGCAAAACAGATTCAACTTGAGCAAATTAATTTATTACCAATGAAAATCTAAGTAGGATAATAAGAAATAAAACCTCAAATACCTTCCTCCACCCCTCCCTTATTCCCATGCTTGACTTCAGAATTCCTTACCTACTCTGTCACAGCAGCACAGGGGAACATGGAATGAGGGTTATGATCAGTTCGCCTCTGCTGCTTCTTCCACCACAAGGGCAGGACTCCTCATACTCTTCCCTGTTCCAGCATGGAGTCCTTCCCACATGAGAAGGTTCTCCATGAACTTCTCCATGAGTCCTTCCCACAGGCAGTTCTTACTGAAGTGCTCCAGTGTGGGTCCCTCCCATGGGGTGCAGACCTTCAGGAACAGATTGCTCCAGCATGGATCTCCCAAGGGGTCACAAGGTCTTGCCAGACAAACTGCTCCAGTGTGGGTTCCTCCCTCTATGGGCTCACAGGACCTCCCAGAAGCCTGCTCCACTACGGTCTTACCATGTGTAACAGCCTCCTTTGGGCATCCAACACGGACTTCAGGGTGACAGGCTGCCTTACCATGGTCTTCACCATGACCCGCAGGAGAATCTGCTCTGATACCTGGAGCACCTCTCACTGATCTTGGTGTGTGCAGAATTGGTTCTCTGGTTTATTCCAACTCCACTCTTCCAGTGCAGTTTCTATTGCACAGCAGTTTTTTACCCTTCTTAAATATATTATCCCAGTGGTGCCACCACTGCAGACTGTCCCAGCCTTAGGTTTGTCTTGGAGCTGGATGGCACTGGCTCATTAGGGGCTGTAGGGAAAGCTTCTAGCAGGATTCTACAGAAGCCACTCTGTACCCACTCAGCTACCAAAACCTTCCCATGCAAACCCAGCACAGACACTTCATTCACATCCTGAACACGGGCACTGTTAGGTGTCAAACCGTGAATGGAACCTTCTCTCAGGCACTTACAAAATAGGCATCTAAAGCTGAGTACTTACTTAGTAATTTCCCAGTATAATCAATGAAGTGCTGGTCAGTGGAGCTGCTTGCCTATGGCTTTCCTGAGATCTCTGCACATACCAGGCTGTTCTCAGCTCTCCACAAAGTCTAGACAGGAGGACAAAAGATTATTTTATGGACAATAAGGGTGGGGGTTCACCAACAATTCCTTCTTCCCATGGGAAGGATTTGGGGAATGACTGATGTTGGACACAGCCTGATTATACTTCACTATCTCAGTGCAGATGGTTGAGAACAATATTATCAAGAAAAGGCTGATGCAGTTTGTGTGGCAGATTTTTGCGATTATACGTGAAGTCTGGGATGTGTTTTAAATGACAAATTATGTGTCATTTAATTAACCGAGACAGCGAGTTTGTTGGCCCTGTCACAGAATATGTCTAAACTCTTTGTACCAACTGATTTTATTTGAGGGACAGTACAATGAACTGACTCAATTTTCTGGATTCACCCCAATATAGATTTCACCCTTTATCTTAACTGAAGTGGGAGCAGCACAATGTATTTTCCATCACCTCCCTGATCCTAATTAGAACTCAGGTAGAGGTCAAATCCTTGGCTGGCAAAAGCATTTAGAGACCAGGACCTGCCTTGTGTAAAAAGAGTTACGAAAACAGGATGTGTTTTATTTGACAGGAGTAAACTTAATGGTTGGGGGTCATTTTCATTTAAGACACAGTTTTCTTCTTACGGTTTTCAAAATGTGTTTTGTTTCTTAGATGATAGGAAAAATAAAGCGCATTTCCACTTAAGGATCTGAAGGCACGTCACTGGCTGGATTTGCTAAATCTTGTCCAGGCTCCATGTACAGAGAATATAGCACTGCTTGCCCTATATCCAGTGGGAGGGGAAGAAGGTTCTTTCCAGGCTACAATTACTAAGAGGACAAAACCGCTGTATACTTGTACATACAACTTGCTTTTCTCTGCCACTCGGGTTTTTCTTCGTCTGTCTTCCCACACTGAAAACTTGGTAACGGCTTCTTCCTTTATTTCCCTGGCATTGCTATACTTGTCCCTTGTTTTCAGCTACTCCCCAGCGAGTCTCCGGTTTGCCCTGTTCCATTCATTTGCTCTGGAAGGGTTTTCAAGTTTTGAAAGTTCATCTCAGTAGATTTCATAATAAGAACCTAAGGAAAATAATATAATCTTGCTTTAAAACACTTCCTTCCTCTGTTTTGCTGATGAATTATAACAATTCACAATACCATCTGGCCAGCCACTGGTACAGAACTTATTTCATTGTTTTAGATATAGTTGTTTCTTTTGGTTGTACACCACTTAATGTGAGGTCTCTCAGCTGCTGTCCTGTGATCAGAGAGATCTGAACTACAACACGAGACCAAGATCCAAGATGTGCCCAAGTGTATGGAACTGGGTTACAAAAAGGATCTGTAGTCTGGCAGTGAATTAGAATGTGAGTCCTGTGGTTCAGGGCAAAATGCAGGTCTGTGTTTTGCAGTTTGACCCATTTTCTAAAATCAGAAGTAAATCTGAAGATAAATCCAACCTTCTCCTTCTGAAAGGGACTTTGTAGAAACTTCTTAAGCTCAGAGATTGAATTCTAAATGAGAAAGGTACCTATTTCTCAATCCAGTTTTGACATAACTCAGGACCACAGGAATACAGCTGGACAAGAAGTTTTAATGAGCTTTCTACAATCCCAGTTATGAGCACTCTCACATATGGGAAGTTGGGTGGTGCTCTAGACCCAAATCTAGGAAGGAGAGCCTCCATCTCAAAACCCAAGTGACAGACTGAGGCAGTTCTGTACAGGATCATGCCTGCATCAGCAGCAGTAGTGGTGATGTGGAGGGGAAGAAATGCACCTGAGCCTCTCACTACAACATGTGATGCACTTATTGCATGGGGTGAGGCTATGGGGTTTTCTAGGTCCTCCCTCCAAGCAGACTTGGAGCACAGGTAAATATCTGCCTTTTAATACATACTTTGAGGCTTGATTCAATGCGAATCTTAAGGTGGTACAATTTCAGTGCAACTACCCCTCCTTATCCTACAGCCTAGCTCAATTTATTTCACTTGTGTGTTTTTGAAAAGACTATGAAAATGAGGACTTGCTCAAAACAGTCTCCAGCGGCTATGGATGTCCTTGCAGACCTTATGTAAAGTTCATGTTCTGATGTAGATGTACAGGCACTTAACAGTGATTCACTGTCTGTCCCATGAGCAGATGCTAATCTTCAGCATTGGAGCTTGCTCCAGCCACAACCTCACTGACCACTGTCATGGCTAGTGTTGATTTTTTGATGCAGATCTTTTGATCACCAGCTTTTTCATATAAGCTGCAGCCGGATAATAAGAGGCAAGGGCTAGCCTCTTGCTAACAACATGAGGGTAAAGTTCTTATAATTTATTTTTAGTTCACCCAACCATTCTAGTCCTCAGGTTTAGATTCCTTAGAAAAAACGCTGCTGTATGCCCAGCCCATGGGATTTTCTCACACACTGCCTTATTTACACACGCTCGTGTTTTTTCCCTGTGAACCTCAGCAGATTGTAAAGCTGTGTCGTATTCTTTTAATTTTCACACTGAAGGATTTCAAATGGAACCTAACATAATTAGATTACATGTAATCTCTTCCCATTTTGATCCTATTCTCAAGAGTGTTTGCAAAGAAGCTTACTTGAGTCTTACATGCACAACTTTAAATCACAGTGATAAATAAGAGAACACTCTTACAAAAACATCCTGATGTGCAGGACAAAGCCTCTCTGTGTTATCAAGTGAAATTGGTATCTCCATCATCAGTATCTGCTTGAGAATCCTTGATGCACCATTCTTCTGAACTTCTGCACAAAAGCTAAGCCTTTACTTGTCCACTTCTCTCCTGAATCAACACAAACCCTTATTAGTCCCTGGTGATGATGGGGTTCCCAAAGACGTGGTGAAGTTTCTATTCAGGTGTCAGCTTTTGAGCAAACTGCAGTTTAGAGGGAGCCATCGCCTTCCTGAAGGACTATTAGAAGAGATTATGTGTTGCCAGAGACAGAGCAAGCCTTGTCAGGTCAGGGCAAAACAACATTTTAAGCTGATTGGCTCATATATCTCAAGGTATGTGTGTCCTTGCACAAATTCACTTTCCCTTCGACCTGGTATTTAAGAAAATCCACCATTCGGGATACTGATTGACCTGAAGCATGATCAGATTGAAGCATGCTTATTGTTTTGAGATTAGGGAAGAAGAAAAACCTCTAGATGTGATAGTAAATTACTGGATTATAAGGAAATTTTGAGGAGAAAACCTGTGATTTGGTGGTTGGTGCCTCATCTCTCATAAAGTTGCTCGTTGCATAAAGAAGTTGTGACAGGATAAAGCATGTTTACACTCCAGAGGTATTTGCTAAATGGTTGGAAAGCTTCATGCAGCTTTACAGCCTAAAGCTGGCTTTGTTTGCCAAAGGCGAGAGGTGCCTTGGCTAATGATGGTGGCTGCCTACAGGGTCCCCTGGTTTCCTGACAGCATGAAACCGGGTAAGTAGTTCCTAGTAAGACCTAGTGTGAACACCAGCCTCAGCAGTACCTGTGAGCACATCTTCCTCATCAGCCAGGAATGCGAATTACCTCACATAGTCGGATCTGGGCAACCATTACCTCGAGGCCCCATATTTGGGCAATCTTATTCTAAGTTATGCAATGGCCCTACTGTGGGAAATGAACTCGGTCACTTACTGGCGTGAAACAACTTGAGAAAGCTTGGCCACCCTCAAGTTTGCTTGTTTCACTCTGCAACTGCTATATGGGCTTGGTTAGGGAAAGGATAAATGGATAGGATTTCCATTTCCCTGGCAAGCTATTTCTACCATTAAGGCTTCACCGGAAACCTTTGTGCTGCTTTACACCAAACAGGAGACTGACCGAACACAGATGGCTCAAGGCAGAGGAGGAAGAATGTGCTTTAAATCTCAGTGTGCACTCTGCATTTAGTGTTGTACTATATAAATCCTACATGAAGTGGAGCGGGGAAGAGACTCTAAATACCACGATGTTGGAAAAAAAAGAGATTTTGATCTTCCACAAGGAGCTTTACCTGAACAAACTGAGTGTTTTTCTTCTCCATCAGTCATTCACACATCTCTCTCTGCTTGTTTCAGCAGCAAATGGAACAGGCCATAAAGATGTAACTTTTGCACTACATTAGACACATGATTACAGCTTTTACCACACAGAGTGGCTGCACATTGTAGTACAGGGTCTCGTTGTCAGGCGCTTGTAACTTCATGTAACTGAGGTTTTAGAATTTGTGGAGATGATTCTATTAACTTTAAATTATGTCTGACATTCTGGTGGTTATGAGGAGTGATAATAAACTTTAACAGTGACTGTGCCTTGAAAACTCTGTAAAATACTGCCATGAGATTCGAGGTTCCTTGTCTTCCTACAACTCTGCATCAGATCTTCAGAGTTTACAAACACATATCTTGCAGCGCCTGTCCTGGAAAACCACATTAAGTCACTGAAAGGGTGATGCTCAGCTCAAGTTTTGTTTTGTTGTGCATCATTGCCAATCAGACTTAATCCCCTGACGTCTTATCCATTCCTTTGCTTTCTCTGTTCTGTGTTCTATTTTGTCTTGATTTGAAAGCTGCATGATTTGGTTATAGCTTTTCCCTCTCTTTCATCAAGTCCTTCTCCTTCAACTATGGGAACAATATGAAATCTGGTTAACAAGAAACTAAAATTCAGGAAAACACCTCCATGTCACATTTTAAACCTATTATGTGCAGTTTTGATACATCCACATGTGCCTCCTCCAACCAGGCTGTCTAACTTCTGCCTTTTCCAGGCAGAGCCATCTTGTATTACCTACCTAATGAACACAGAAAGGGATCTCCAGGAAGTTTTCTGACATGGGATATATAGGTAAGTGACTTGGTTTTTGTTATTGTCCTGCTTTTCAATTCACTGAAAACTACTTGATATTGAGGAGCCACTTTAAAAAGTTTTATTGTACTGGATAACTTTACTAAATACGTATTTATTAAACTTTGTACTGTGTGTAGTTGTTGTAGATAAAGGAACAGTGAAAGCTAAATCAACATTGAAAAGGAGAGAAATTACAGATGTTGAAGCAATGGAGAGAGTAAGACATAGAGAGGCAAATGCAAAAAGGCAAGAAAATGTGAGAGGAGACACAAAATTTGGGAGAAAGGAAGGTGAAGAAAATCCCTCTTGACAGACTGCAGGGACAGAAACGGCCCTTTCCATCAGGCAGCAGCAGCAGCAGTGCTCCATACATTAATATCTGATTCCCATAGCAGGAGCCACCAAAAGCAGGAAGAGAGGCCTGAATGAGGGAAACCTGAACCTCAGCAAACCAAGGGAGCCTGCGGACAATGGGACTGGGCGAGGGTGAGTGAACAATCAGAACCAGAAGGAAGAGAAAACAGTATTTTAGACAGCCAGAAAAATTACTTCAGCAGTAAATAATGAAGCAAAGGGCAAACCCTCCTGTTTAGAAGCCCACTCCCACTCCTGCTTCTTTCAATCCCTTCCTCACAGTGTTTCAATACAGGATGGTGGCCAATGCTGCAGTGCGTGTACAGGCAAACCTCTGCAGAAGTGGCTGATGCAAAGCTCCTGGAAATGTCTATGACATGATCAGGCGAGTGATGTACTGCAAGTAACCCCTGAAACACCAGCCACCCACAACTTTTATTTTGGGGAAAATAAACAAAAGCAAACCCAGCAGGTGGTAGAGCAGCTGAGCACATTTAATCTTCTAAAATATTGATGTACTTGGTGATATGGGAAAGAATAGCCATCTGCCACCCATTGTTCACAGTCCTGTAAACACTTCACAGTGAATCAGATATTTTGAGTGATATCCTTTGTAATGATCAGTGTAGGTTTTAAAAGTAACGAGCCTCGGATGTTGAACAGACAATTGTTTGAATTCAAGACTAATAGACAGGCTTGTATTTGTTTGGGGACCTGCAGGATCTTCTGAGCCACTCACTCTTGGGGCACATGCCTGTGCATAGATGGTTTGTATTTTGAGTGACACAGAAAAGAAAATAAATTAGCTCATGTGCCTTAAAAACCAGTCTGCAAGCAGAAGTGGCAGTGCCATACGCCACAGAAAATGTGTTGAAACGCTACACATCACACAAGCTAAGCCCAACCCATAGCACAACACGGTTTGAAAAGGAACACTCCAAAACAAACTAAAACAATTATTTTAGGACCAACACATTTCCACTACTTGATGCCTTGCCGGTTCACAGAATGCATAATTTTGTAAAGACAAAGTCTTCAGGGCTGCAGCTGTGTCCTCATGTGAATTTATGTTTAACCCACCGGGCTGCTTTAGGGATAGGCCACCACAGCAAAGTGCTCCAAAAGTTCCATGCAATTCCAGTCCACAGCTGCCAATTCCACGCCCCTAGGTTTTGGTTTTCAAAGCTGTGATTATTCTGAAACCTTGCTCTGTCAGGGGTTACAGTTGCATCAGTGACTTGCTGAGGCAGTGATGGCAAAAGACCTACATACCAGTATTCACAGCTCTGCAGAGCCAAGTGAGCTCTGAAGATCTGGAAAAAGCAGGAGGAAAGGAAGAATCTCAAGAAAGAATCTTGACAAGTCACCAAATTCATTGCCTTGTCCCATTGCAAGACACAAATCCCTAAGGGCTGTTTCAGTAAGAGCAGGCTGTAAACAAGACTTGAAGACAGCTGAATTTATTTCCATGAGATGCTGCAGTTCATGTAACTGCACATACGCTTTGTGTTCTGCTTAATTTTTAAATGCTGTTTTACTGAAGAGAATGGGTTTCATAAGCGTCATAGCTGAAAAAACCCCAACAACCCAAAGGGCAGAGCACATTGAGAAATAACTGCTGATGAAAATCTCCTAATTTTTGCAATACCAACTCTTGTATTCCTTTGAAGTCCAGGAGGAAGGATTGCCTTGTTACAGGGAATGGGGTACTTTAAAAGGGAACGTTAATAGTCTGTTCTTTTGACTCTGGTTTTGCAATTCTGCTGCCAAATCCATCAGTGGCCACGCTGAGCGCTCAGAAACTTGATGCTGTATATCCTAAGTGCAGGCTCGATGAAATGAAGTGTTAGTTTGCAAGATGTTTAGAATTTTCACTTCTATTGAAAGGATCATCAGGCATTGGAACAGGCTGCCCAGGGAGGGGGTTGAATCGCGATCCCTGGATGTTTTAAAAGACATGCAGATATGGAGCTTAGGGACAGGGTTTAGTGGTGGGCTTGGTAGAGTTATGCTGATGGTTGGACTCAATGATCTTGAAGGTCTTTTCCAACCCGAACAATTCTATGATTCTGTGGCTCCAGTCACAGCAGGTGGTTACAACATCTCAAACACAGACCAGGTCATCTTTTGAGGTAACCACTGAAAGTTCCCTAACATGAACAGCTATTACTAATTCGAAATGTAATTTAATGAAAAAGTCCACACCACATCATAAATATGAAATCCATTCACAGCAGAAATCAGATGTGCCTTAACCTCACTGATCCAAGCAAGCTGCAGCCTTCCATTTTGAGAGCAGAGGGACCTGACACAGGCAGGTTTTCTATCACGCAATCCACACTGCTCATCCCACCTACATGATGCAGAAGGTAAATCAGCACATTGGGAATTGGATGAAGCCAAGCAGTACAGAGTTGGTTAGCAGGTATGACATAAAGGCGTAGTTCTGAGGGCATTGTAGATGTACTCATGGTCAAAGAGCAGAGAGAACCCTCCTGAGAGATGCCTGTGTCCCAGGGCACGTTCCTGCCAAGACAGCAAAGACAGAGGCAATGTCTCTTCTATGTTCTTGTGGGGCCACACAGATCTTCAAGCATTATAAGTAACAGTCACTGCATATACTTTCTCAGAGTAAAAACTGTCCTAGAAAACAAAGTGTTGGTAGAAATTATATTGCAGGATTTGTACGTGGGAGTAGTGATAAAACAAGCATGGTATCACTGTCAGCTGCTCAGGACGCTGTGATTTTAGAACTGCTCCACATCCTAGTTATTATAGTAGTGCTACAGGAAACAATGAGCATATGGGGAAAGAAACCAGATGATACATAGTTTGAGAACGCATGAAACAGATGAGATGGTTTGGATGAAGTAGGGAGCTCCCTGTGGAAGGCATTTATCTTAACTAATGAGCTGTTTTGGGAGGAAACAAATCCCTAGCTGGAAGAAAGCTAAGTATGCTTTTGTATTCCAACACCTTTTAACATTTTTAAAAAGACAATTAAGACTTGAAATTGGAAGAAGTCAGATCTGACCACAGCACCCCTCTCGGGGTTTATGGGATACTGACAGGCTAGTTAATCACAATTACTTTCTGAAATGTATTGCAAAGCAGTAAGCAGGAGGAAACATCTAGACAGGAGTGATCTGAGCTGCTATGCCTTAGTGCCTTTAGCCATTTTCTCGTGTATGACATGAATGTCGTATGCAACCATGCTCATCCACAGCTATGTAGATTCCCTAGATCCTTTGAGGCAGTGAGATGTGCTGCTGCCATGGGAGTTACTTATGGTGGGGATGATACTTCCAGTTTTTCCAGAAGTAACATTATTCAGGCTATTTTTCATCTAAAATGAGGGAGGGCAGAAAGCCTATTAAAAATGAAAATATCTGTGGAGAAGATTTACTGATCTTCAGCTAACCAGTCAATAATTATTCAACCTATGTAATCCTCCCTGGAATAATCTCATGGGACTTTTACAAATTTTCACAAAATGTCCTTATAATAAAAATATTGGCAGCCAAGGGCCCCAAAACTCACAGTGCAAGTTGTCTGGAATGGCTAGTTTTAAATAGGCTATCTTTTATAGTTTTTGCTAAAATCCTTGGTTACTATTTGATTGGGAAGCATTTAAATGTAATTACTATTACACAAGCATAGGATTGTTTAAAACACTAAATGTTTGCTGAACCTTGCTCTCTTTTTTGGTATTGTTCCTGGATGTCTTTCGGTAGTGCATTTTAACTACTGTTTACTTTAATCTTGTTTCTAATTTAACATTTTTTACTGATGTTCCAAATTTCCTCTCAAACCACAATAGTTTTCTTCTGGTCATAACACTGCTGCAGCATCGAGATGTCTGATAGTCTCAAGGAGCTGTTTGTCACATTTCTATGCTTCCTCCCTTCCAGCTCCTGGGTTTAGTGCCCCATTGTGTGCTCCCATGCAAAGCACAGGGATGTATATGCATAAGGAATTTGCACAGAGGGGGTGGAAGAGTTAGGGCTGGGATCAAAGTTGTCCCTGATGTGTGAACTATGCCAGGAGAGCCAGAATGCACAACCCCGCTGATCCTGTTGTGTGCTTTCACACACACACTCCTCCATCAAGTTTACCCATAAAGCTGCACTTAAACCCTTCAATATCCAGCGCTGGTGGTCTGCCATCAAAAAACACAAATGAAAGTTTTCACAGTGAGGGTCTTGGTATTTCCTGCCTGGTCACCAAGATAGATCTGAGGGGCACAGGTTCACATTGTCCTTTTTTTCCCTATTTGTTTCTCACACGATGCCCACTGCTGACTGGTGCCTCCTGTGGCTCCTTGGGCAGATGCCTGAGCCCGGTATTGGTGGTGTTGAAGGACACTTCACCTAGAAGAATCCATTTGGGCTCTAGTAACTTGGCGTGTTCCCAGTCTATGTTGAACTGGACAGTTGAAAGACACTTGACCCTCATTAAATAGAAGGTGTGTTTGCCCTCTTTGTCTGAGGACACCCTGGCTTGAACCTGAATTTGACCCTCCCTAAATAGAAGGGATGTTTGGCCTCCTTGTAGGAGGACACCCTGGCTTTGAACCTGAATTCATTTGAACACATTAATCAAGATGGTGTCAACTTAATGAGATGACCCAAGGTCTCTGTGTCCTCTGGGTAACTACTGCCATTATAATTCTGCAAGCTGCACCCACTGGTCAAATAGTCCCTGACCTGGTTGAAGCCCCCCCTCTCCTGAGCATGCAGAGTACAAACTCGGTTCACTGCAGCTTTAATTCCAGGTCGTTATTTAAGCAGTTAGCTTTAGGACTTAAGTTGAAATCACCAGAAGAAACTTGAAATAATGAATATAACCATTATGATAATTTGAAGCGCATAAATGAATGCTTTCACAGTTTGGGGAGGTCACTGTGTGCGTGACCACTGAGCTCCCGGCTTTGTGCAAACCCGCACTACAGGGATCACTCAGCCCTGGGTGTAGGCAAAAGAACCCTGATCTTGGGCTCAGGGCAGGCGTAGCGCTTGGCCCTGGGGCCGAATGCCTGAGTCACATCGGACTCCCATCCCGCTGCCGCGGCCTCGCTACACGACCAAGATGGCGGCGGCGGCGGCGGGAGCACAGAGCACGGAGGCACCGGCCACCCCCGCGCGTCGTTGTGAGACCAAGATGGCGGCGGCGCCGGGTCAGCCCTGTGGGCCGGCGGGGGCTGG
>JAOXOE010000001.1:6350187-6370175 GCA_028565055.1 Phoeniculus purpureus
AGAAGGGGGAGCCCGGTTCCTCGAGAGCGGCGGGGGGCGGGCGGGACCATCCCGCCCCGGAGGGGGGCGGTGGCGGCGCGAACCACCCGCGGCGCTGGAGACGGGAAGGAGGCGGGAGCCTTGGGGTAGCGGGTGCCTCGAGCTGTTCCATTACCGGCGGTGGGGGGGAATGAGTGGGGGTCTCGGCTGTGGCTCCGTTCTGGGGGTCTTCTCGGACAGGGTGGGAGGCGGCACTGTGAGTGGCTGAACTCTGTATCTAACGTGGCTACCGGGCGCTGCCTCTCTCCCTGCCCGGTGATACCTGGGGTGAAGGGGCCCGGGCGGAGGGCTGCAGTCTGGCACAGAAGGATCCATGCTGCCAGCGGGCTTTAGTCTTCATAACACTTCCTTAGTCATAGTATCAAAGACTGGTTTGTATTGGAAGGGACCTCAGAGATCGTCTGGTTCTAACCCTCTGCCATGGGCAGAGATACCTCTCACTAGACCAGGTTGCCTAGAGCCCCATCCATCTTGGCCTTGAGCACTTCCAGGGAGGGGGCAGCCACAACGGCTCTGGTCAACCTGCTCCAGCGCCTTCACAGTGAAGAATTTGTGCCAAAGATCTATTCTGATTCTCCCCTCTTTTATCTTGAAACCATTCTTCCTTGTCCTATCACTACACTCTCTCTTAAAAAGTTCCTCTGCAGCTTTGCTGTAGAGTCCCCCTCAGATACCGGAAGGCTGCTCTGAGGTCTCTCTGGAGGTCTAACTTCTCCAGGCTAAACAGCCTCAACTCCCTTAGTCTGTCTTCACATTTATAGGAGGGGTGCTCCAGCCCTCTCATCATCCTTTTGGCTCTTCTCTGGACTAGCTCCATCAGTTCCATGTCCTTGTTGTGTTAGAGACTCCAGAACTGGAGGCAGTACTCCAGGTCTTTGGTCACTGCTGGGACCTCAGTGAAAGAGCCCATCATCAGATGAGATGGTTCAGCTTCTTTCTGTGGTGTGGATGGTTGCCTGTAGGAAACCACCGAAGAAGCCATTGAGCTGCCAGCTGAATGAGGGTCAAGTGGTGTCTTAAAAACACTGTCACCAAACTCCTGTAGCAGTGGTTTGCCTGCGTATGCTGGAGAATCGCGCTCTTTGTGCCCTTCTCTGCTGGGAGCAGGCAGCTGCACAGAAGCCGGCTATGAGTGTAGCTAGTTTTTAGCTTTCTCTGAGTTGCAGTGGAATGAAAGCGAATGTGCAGAACAACTGTGTTTTGTGGAGAATCAGTTCAGTTACAGCAGTTCTAGTAAAGGATTGTTCTCCGTGGTTATTTAGCTTGATGCCTACCCTGCAATCTAGAGCTGCTCTGTGTGTGACAGTCGAAACTCAAACTCTGCGAGGGGTGTGTGTATTCAATACTGTGGCCAATCAGCAGCGCCTGAAACTAGGAGCAATTTGCTCCGACGCTTTGTAGTGTAAATATTCCTGCTGTGAACAAAGAGGAGGGTGTGTCACTGGGCTCCTTTCATTTGTGCTTCCTCATTTGTGGCCAGTCAATGATTTTATGCAGGTTCTTAAACAGTGACAGTCTTTGTTTTGTTGTGATTTTCACATGTGCACCCTCTTGGGCTTCTCAGTTGGGATGCTCAGAAGCTTGGTGCTGTATTAGGAATTTTTATTACGGCTTGTTTAACAGCCGTGCTCTTTAGTGACTTAGCTTTGCTTCTTTTAAGCTTCTGTTGTTGGGAGTTTATAACTTTGAAGTTAATTCAACTTGGACGCAGTGTAAAATCAGTGTTTAGCAGAACTGCCTTTTCACCAGCTGTTCCTTTGCCCTCGGATTATACAGCTCTGAAAACAGTAATTTCAGACTTAATGTTTTGTCAGCCAGCTCTCTATCAAAACTTTTGCTTCTGAAATCTCTGTGCTCTTTGAGAGGCCATAACATTTTGATTTAAAGAAAGTGAGTGACAGAAAAATACTGATTTGTGCTAGGTGGAGTCTAGTTAATGTGCTGCTGCTGGTTCTTGGGATTTGAGGATAGAAATTCCTACTGTTAATTCCTTAGTACTTAAACAGAGACTACAATAACACATCCACCGACTAGACCTGCATCTTTAATGGCCAACTTAAAAGAAAATCTCTCTGGGTAGAGTCGTAGTGCATAGAATTATAACGTGCTCTAATTTACTTGCAGTCTGGCTCATATCAATTATCCTAAAACAGAGTGTTGGGTAAAAAAAAGAGACCTAGCACTAGGTGTGGAAAGAGATAATCTGAGGTATTATTGGAGCGCCTGAAGTTGTGAATTGCTTCTCTCACTTCAGGTATTGTTTTCAAATCAAAGTTAAAATGCCGATAGTTCACAGCTACTTATGGTGAATATTACCAAGATACAGCAGTGGATGTGTGTCAGTAGAGGAAATACTGGGTGGAACACAAGGGTTACTCCTTCAGGAAAGGAGAAGGATCAAAGGTATGTGTGTGGGGGTTTTTTTATAGCCTTGTTATTGCACGGGGAAGCATGAAGGACACCAGGCACTATTTCAAATCAAAAAAGGCCATTTTTCCAAAACAGTATCTTTCAGCAGTCTGTCTGCTTTGTGCTTGTTAGAATTCCTGTGCAGGAGAGAGCCCTAGAAGTGCTGGAATAAATGAGGTTGTCGGTGGAGAGAGCCAAGTGATAACTGTTTGGTTTCTCGCACGCATCCTTAGGAAAAGCGTCAATATTGTAATGCAATAGGAAGTGCAGACTTTCTCGTCTTTGGCACGGCCGACTTTTCCTGACTTTCCGATACGGTTTGCTGTTACTGTACTCAAAATTACAGATAAAAGATGAGATTTCCTTTGTTTAGGGACGTCAGCACTTTCCAGTAGTCCAAGTAGATGCCCTTCAGCGACATGATAAGGTTGTGAACAAGGGAAATTTTATAAGGCGTGTGTGCAGTGTTATTTCAAACAACAAAGGGTGGGCTTCACCAGGAGCCTGTATGGGTTAGTATACGGGTACTGTCAGTAGCTGAGCAAATATTTAGCCACAGAAGGCAAGACAGGCCTAGCTGGAAGTTGGAGCTGCGGTAGTGTATGAAAACATTAGCTCATCATGGTTATGACACACTTCTAGGTAGTCTACAGCTGCTATATTCTCCCCATCTCGCTTCCTTAGTGTTACGTGACTAGATTTTTTATAAACGATATGGTGCATAATTATGCTATTATTAGCCTTAAGTGCTTTTCAGAAGTGGTGTTTTGTTTTTTCCTAATGAACAGCCTTTTCCTGTGCGTACACACAATAAAATGTCATGTAACATGATGTCTCAGAGGCAAAGTGTTGTTAGTTTATGTTTACAAAACTGAGGTGAGACTGTACCTTTGGGAAATAAAGTGGAGCGAGACACTCCAGTCTTCCAGTTGGCTCTGTGTAAGACTGAAGAGGAGTTTGGGCCCAAAAGAAGCACTGGAGCCATATATTTGTCCCTCCACTCAGGTCATTTAATGTTCCTAACATAATAGCTGTAATTAGTGCAGTAAATAATTGAATGCTGTGGAAGCTATGTTTGCTAATTTTGACATAAGTAATCCAAAGGAAGCTGATAACTATGCAGCTCTAATGACACTTTAGTTTTGGTTAGGCACTGTGTGTGCGTAAATATTTAATTTAGCAGCCATTCATAGAGAATTGACAGGACCTGCAAGTCGAACTGTTCTTCAGTCACTGCACCATCTAATGGTTTTGTGTTCATCTGGATTCTTGTTTTTAAACATCTGCATGCGCATTTCTTCAGCGTGATTCCATTTTCTTCCCCTGTTAAGCCTCTTCTCTGCATTACTTTTTCAATGCAGAAAGAAGTTGGTGGTAATTTTCAGACTGCAGCATTACTAAAGGCTGCCTTTTGACGGCTGGACTTTTTTGTGGTAGGTGGGTGGGTGGGTTCAGCATTATTTGGATGGTTTGGGCTTTTGTTTGTTTTTGGTTGGCTTCTTTTTTTGGTTTAGTTAATAAAATTGGTTTCAACAATTGATGCTTTTTTGATAATTTGGCAATTTAGGAGCCATCCTGTGATGTGAATCCAGTCCTGCAATAGTTCCTCTTCTTCATTGGCATGTGCTGTAAATCTGTAACTGTTATGCAAAGTCACACTTCAGGAAAAGTGAGATCTCTTCTTTTGTCTTCTCATATTTTATTTTTAAACATAAAGAGATAGGAGTGTTGAGACTTGAAATCTGGATCAGCATAAGGTATTGTCTGTCTGGATTAGCAGAGGTGGTCAGGTCCAGCAAGTTCTAGTGGCTCTGAAAAGAGGAAATAAATTGCATAATATTCCTGAATTTACAGAAGCTTGCTATTCCTGCTGGTATTAGAGAAAAACTCTGCAGTTTCATAGATACATTTGATGTCTTTTCGCTTTTTGTCTCAGCTGTGAGGCAAAGTTTCTTTCGTTTAAGGGTTCTGTCAGACTTGTATAAATCTGCTTTTAGCAGCAGGATGGAGATTATATAATAAATTTTCCAAACTGCACTTGCTGTGCTGTCACTGTTGGAGATTAACTTCTCTATATTTCACTTCAGGGAGAGCCAGGCATATTGTTAGTGAATTCATATCTACTCTGCTTGGATAGTTTGTCATTTTGATTATGAATTGACTGATCTGATCTTTTACAGCTGCTAGAAATGGTAACTTTTCCAGGTTTTATTTCAGAGGTGGCAGCATGGGCTGCTAATGCCATCCCGTGCTCATGTAGTAAACTTACTCTTGTGTTTTTTAAGAGTATCTTTATTTTGCATCTTCCTGCTGAAGCAATTACTACTTTAATGGTGTTTTCAGTTACCGTATCCATATTGTAGTTTTGTACTTTTAACTTCTTAAGAATGTTTGTTGTCTTTTGAGAGCAGTCATATTTTATGAACCAGTACATGCTACACAAGTTCAAAATATGAATGTTAGAAGAAAGTACAGGTTTTGAGTTGATGAGATTCAAAATGCATCCGTTAAAGCTCCTCAGTCACAACACATATGTCTTTCTAACAAAGAGGATGAAAAGATAGTAGGAAGGTTTATACATAAACATTTATTCTAGTTATTTGAAGTTGAAAAAATGATTTGTCTTTGTTTTCCTGCCACCATCAGGACATGTATACCTCTGAGAAACCTTCTCCAACAAGATACCTTGCTTCAAGTCCAGTCTGGGATTATATGCAAAGAAGTTTGCAGTCATGAGTGAGTACATTTCTTTATTTAACAAAAAAAGAAACACCTGAGTTTGTGGCTTAGGAGAAATGTACTTCTGTAGTGGGTTCTTCCTCAAAAGGAACTCATACTGAGTTTTGTCTTTACAGTCCTTTAAAAATAACCAAATAAGTCTGAGGTTTGGCAGGTGCTGTTCTTAGCCTGCAAATTTTTGATCAGTGTGTGCTCTTGTAAGACTTCTATGCTGGTAGTCTGGTATCGTTTTCAAGAAGGCGAGTTCTGTAACAAGCTCGTATTTGGTTTGTTTCAGTATAAAAATACCGTGTAACTCTGAGGGGAAAAAGTCTTGGGCTGGCTACGAACTCCAAAGTATCTGACTGTCCAGTAAATTAAAAGAGCTGGTAAAAATCCAAAATGAAATGAATGGACTTCATTTCATGGGAAAAAATAAATATATTACTCAAATTCCAGTATAAAGGTCTGATCCCAAAGGAATTTTGGCATGTGTTGGAAACGTCTGAGCCATAGAAAACTGTGACTTAAGATCTGCTGAAAAAAAAACCCAACTAGATGAAAGACAGCAGAAGTTTTGTTTTAGGCCATATCTGATGGGTAAGATAATCTCTTTTGAGTATACTGTTTTGAATATTTAAAGGTTTTTCAAAAGTTTTACGGATGTGAGGCTTCTTAATATAATTCTTGGCAGCAACATTACCCAGCTTAACGTCATGTCGAAATAAGGATATAACTTCATATGCTTGGGAACTGTATTTTTAATGTAGTTTAGTTTCAGCCTAACTGTTCTGTGAATCTGTTGAAGAACGAGCATCCAGTTCATGAGATAATTATATCCTGTGCTAGTAAAATAAGACCATTTGATTTTTCTGGTAGGAAGCAAGTAAAGAAAATTATTGGTTAAATTTCTTGTCAAACTAAATGAAGAATGATTGTTCTTGACGTCTGGAAGGAAAAAAAGAATGATGAAGCAAATGCTTGCAGCCAAGGAAGAACTGCCCCCAAAAGAGACTGAAAAAAAATTGCTGAACTCTAGGGTTCATGCTTTGCTTAGCTAGAACTGTTGTAGTATTTATGTAGAGTTACCTTTTTTCTCTTTCTCTTTCACACTTACTTTCTGTTGATTGAAGTATTTGCTGTATTGTGTAGGTTACAACTTTACAGGCTGTTATTGAAGTGCCTGGATATCCTGATTTATCCAGTACTGCTGTATTAATCTTCATTTGTTTTATAGAGCATCTCGGGTACTGTCATTGCCTTATGTGTGTTCTTAAACATAGCAAACAACTATAGGTCTTCCAACCTTTTGAGTCACAGTTACTGTGTTAAATGTGGCTGAACAGGCTGCTGCTGAAAGCCTGCTGATTTGGGTACAACCAGCAGTGTCATGGCTTGAATGAAACACCATGTGTTGGGTGAGACTTTGATTTGATTCCAGACTGGATAGTTTAGCTTTGTTAGGAAGAATGAAGACACTCAAATTTAAGAGAATGCTTCAGCAGGACTTTTTGTGGTTGTCAATGATAATGATGTTATTAAAACTACAGTCTCTTCTTTGCAGGACAGCACATTATTGTGCTTGATGCTTAAGTCCATGCTAAGTGATGGGCTTCAGGGATGAAACTGAAAATGCAGCCTTTTTTTGGTTTAGAGAAGATACTATGTTCAGCTAGTGTTTGATTTTTTTTCCAGTTTATGGTTTACTTCAGGGAAACTTGAGCTATAAGTATGGTTTGCATAGTTTTAGGCTCTTCTCTACTAAAAGCCTCATTCTATAAGGTATTTGTGGGTTTGTGCAGATGCATTTACTGGCATACTTTTGTGCAAGTGAGATTGCTCTCAAAATCTGTGGGCACCCGGAACAGCTAATGTGTTAGAGACAATGGGAGTCTCTAGTATTTGAGATTTGTGCATCACCTAGTATAATTCAGCCTGAAAATCTAGGTAGTTCTATTTTATGAAAAAATTGAGAATGCTGGTATGTGCATGTTATGCTGTTGAATCCCTCTTCTTTTCTTGTGATATGCTCATTGCCATTGCTGTCTGTGAAGGGATGTTTTAAAATCTTGGTCCTAAATAGAATCATAGAATCATCATGGCTGGAAAGGACATCTAGGGTCATCAAGTTCAGCCCTAATCCAAACATCTCCCTAACCCCCTAAACCATGGCCTCAAGTGCTGTATGTACCCATTTTTTTAAACACCTCCAGGGACAGTGACTCCACCACTCCCTAGGCAGCCTGTTCTAGTGCCCAACCACTCTCTCAGTGAAGAACAACTTCCTAATACCCAGTCTAAACCTCCCCTAACACAACTTAAGGCCATTTCCTCTCGTCCTATCATTAGTAATTTGGGAGAAGAAAATTGAAGTGACTAAATCTTTTTTTTTTTAACATCTGTTCTTAATTTATTCACAGGAAGTTTTTAACTGTGGTTTTTTTGCCAACCTTATTCATGAGCTTAAAGTAATTTTTGACCTTATCACGTTGTCATTTCACCGGTTTGTTGCATTGAAGAAGTAAATCTGTAATACCTTAATACATAAGAATCACACACCAACTTATTTTTAAGCAAAGGATCAGTTAATTTTTCTCATAGTGAATAGGGGAACTACTGTTGTTGTGTATGACCTTTAATAATCATTAGGCATGTAGTTAACTGCTATGGATCCTCTTGTACTGAAGCTTTTCCAGTACTGGGGGAGAGCATTGGAAGAATTGCAGTGTCCTCAATTCGTGGCAGTTTCTGCAGGGTAGATAACCTGCAGAGGTGTTAAAACTGAGGCAGACTGTTGAGGTTTTTGTTTCTGTGGAATGCCTGTGTAAATGTCTGTTTTCACAAATACGGATAAAATAAATCTGTATTTCAGGTTGTACTTCAACATATTGTAGGATTCACCATCCTCAACACCCCCCAGGATGGTGAAGTCACATGCTTGAAGGCTGGCTAAGAGAGCGTGTACAGTGTGGCCGAGTTAGGTTGTGATTTATTTTGTATTTAAGGTTAACTTGTCAGAGAAATCCAGATTGTACATAACCTTCCTAGAGTGACACAACAGCAAGTGTTAGTCTTCCACATTTTCTCCAGTTGTTGACATTGAGCTGCCAGAAAATGTCTATAGTTCACAATAAAATTGGACGATTACAGATGGGTTTTATGTTTGGGGTTTTTCCTGTGCTTTCTCCTTTGAAGAAGGGTCAGGGCAGTGGCCTTCTCAGAGCTGCTGCAGTGAACTCTGTTTACACTGAAAGGAGATGTTAGTACACACTGCTGCAATGAGCTGATGACATCTTCATTTTTTACCCCCTTAAATGTATGGGATGCAGTGCCAGCTTTTCATTCTGCTATCGTGGTAAATTGGACAGAGTAATTCTTTCCTGGCTTTGTCTCTGCTTTTCATTGTTTCCTACACCCTAGAAACTTAGTAGTCCGTGCAGTTGGGAAGTTAACCTGCTGTTCTTTCTGCATCTCTGTCATCTCCAGGTTTTCTTTGTGATTAACTGAGGGTAGGAGCGTGTTCCTTTTGTTTGCAGAGATGCTCTTGCAGGGTAATCATGTATTTTGAAACTGGTCAGTGTGGCCTGGTAATGAGGTGGGAAACTTTTTGCTTCACCAGTTCAAATCAAGGCCACAATGGTGTGATTAAAGGCTTCCTCTGTTTGATGTTTGGTTATGTATCTTGACCTCTCATTACAGCTGGCTTTCTACCCTACATTCAGAGAGGTACCTTAGGTTTTGTGATTTCTAAAAAAAATGTTCTTGTAGTACATGTTCTTGTAGTACGTGTAAAGAAGTAGTTTTTCCTATCGATGTCTGTTCATAAGCAATAAACTTGGGAATTAAAGCAAATGTTAAGGTCAGCCATATGCTTTAGCAAGTGTGCATTATTCTTCCTATGCTTGTAACTGAGAAAAGTATGTGCTGGGCTTTTATAAAGCTTCCCAGGCTAAGAAAAGTCTCTTTGAAAATTGAGCCAGCCTTAACTACCCTTCATCACCAATCTCCCCTTGCATTTCAGAATGAATTTGCACTGCAGTGACGACCAAGTTAAACTGTTTATAGAATAAATGCTGGGAAATGGCCATTTTTTTGTGGTTTGCCCAAAGCACAAGGTGGCTGTGCATGTTGTGTATTTTGGGGTAAGGTGTTGTGAATAGCTGCAAAGCTGGTGTCAATTGAGAGGTGTTGAAGTAATCAGCTCTTCAGTGAGCTGGAATTGAAAAAGGGGAAAAAGATGAGGTTCTGATCCATTCATAAAGCTGCATTCTGGGGAAGGAAAGCTGAGAAGCAAACTAGAGTAACTGTTCATCATTGTTCTTCATTATAAAGGTAAAGGATATTGGATTGTTAAGTTGTGTGCTCAAGCCCTTGATTATTTTTATTTGAACTCTGAAAACCCATTCATAAAGCACAAGCTTGAAGATGCCATATGTGGAGTGTTTTTATAGCTGATTCCTCAGCAAAATTGTATTTTGGTGGTTTTTTTTTTTTAAACACTAACTCAAGACTTATAGGAGAAGCTGTTTTCTCCTAGGTCATCTTTACTGAAATTTGAAATAGTAATTGATTCTTTATGAAAATATGAAGATCTGGATGATAGTGGAGGGGAAAGGAGCTGTAATACAGACTTGAAAAGGGTTAATTTGAAAACTTGGGATGTGTGTAACATATTTTAAGAATTAAATAACCTCTCCTGCAATTCAGAGTAAGAGTAAAACCTACTAGATATTTAAAATAATAAGCCACTGTATATTCAAGACCCCATCCTATTATTTAATTGATAAATACTAATGTTGTATTTCTTAATGTGTTTTTCTTGAACTTGTCAGGGGAATTTAGCCCCTGTACCCAACTGCAGTGACACATGAGCACTTGAATCAGAACTGATATAGTGTAGTAACTTTTATTTTCATTTGTAGTGGGAGGATGAAGCACGAAAAATAAGTGTATCCAAAGCTGTTTGGCTCCTGAACCTAGTGCTTAGGAGAAGGACTTGCCATTCTTGATCTTGTTTTATTGTTACTCTTCTGTGTGGTCTTAACCTTTATCTTCTGTTTGCTTTATTTCTTTACATACTGCGAGTCAGAGCTGTATTGTGTGGCTCTCCCCTCTGTATAGTGCAGAGACTGTCAGCAAAGGGCTGGAGACAGTGCTCTGACCCACAATGCAGATTCAGAGGTCAGAGTTAATGAGTTACAGAAACTTGTATGGACCTGCAGAAAAGCTTTGAATGAAGTTGAATTTCAGTGGAGAGGTCTGGCCAGTAGGAGCCAAGGCTGAACAGAGTGTCTTTAAAATTTCACAAGCCACTTAAAATGTTGCCCTTACCAGTCGAGGGGTTGGTGTCCTTCTCCTATCTGAATTCCAGCATTCTTCCTTGTTGCAGCAGTATTTCTGAGGTAGGGTTGAGTTGGGTGGGTTCCCCAAGCTCTGTGTTACACAGCTGCATAAATGGTTGTACCCTGATGCAGGGAGAGAAGCAAGGGGTGAAAATAAGTGGTCGGCAAGTAAGACTTTACTTTCTAGTGGTAATGCTCTTTTTTCCCTTGCTTGAAGCCTGTGTGGAGCTGTAGTTTAAGTTTAGGAGTGTTGTAATCTTAGGCTTCCTCTATACTAAGAGAGGAGAGGCATCTCCAGAGGGCTAATCAGATCTCGGATGACCCAGTTTCTCACCAATGCTGTAATTAAACTGCTCCTCTAAATACAGAGAGTGCATTAGTTGCTATAAAATATGAACTCAGATACTTCACATGCACAGAACTGATGCATCCACTGAGATAAATGTAGGAATGTTAGTAAAAACTTCCTGGGTTTCTTAATCACATTTTATGATGCTGGATTTCTTCTTATGTATTTAATTGACATCATGTGCCTTCTCAGACCTTGTGACTTTTTCTTGGGCTGACAGAACAGCTATTTAAATATGTCAAGACTAAATGAAAGCTTTTTTGAATTAATCTGCATTTAAGTAGACTTTTTAGATTTTCTTTTTTAATCTTTCCTTTGGTTTTTATCACTTCAGGATATTTAGGACTGATAAATTGTGAGTTTCATTGCAAGTAGAATTGCAATTTTGAGGCTTGTTTTTTCCCTGATACTTTTTTAACTGATCAAATAATTCTTCAATCTCCATAAGCTCAGTGAAGTCTCTTTTCTTAATCCTTGCATTAGGTTGCAGCTCCCAAACCCATATTTATCCCATTCAGAAACTGCTTCCAGGTGCCACAGCCAAGTTCAGTTGTCTCACTTCCTATAAGCGTTGTCAACAAACAGCTCTTGCATACTATTACTGTTTCATTTCAGTTAGTTAATGGTGTATAATAAAGCCTTTTTTCCCAACCCCTTTGCCTATGTTTGAAGTATGTTTATTGAATATTTAAAGATTAGTTTCTTTGTCATAAAGGGAACTTCAATGTTTTCTTCATTCAGTTGGGCTTTTCCCCTGTGGGTTTAAAACTGATGGTTAAGATTGATGTGGCTTCTCTAAATACATTAGTGCAACATGGCACCTATGTTTAAACCAATGTAATTTGTTTGTAAACCAAGATATTGGTGCTGTCAGGAGACTGTTGTCACTTTTGAACTGACAGGAGAACTGTGGCAGGAGAATTACTGTTGTGGATCTTATGGGAGGACCAGCCTTTTTGTATGGGCACTTGGCACTCCCTGAGCACGTCCTTTTTCCCATGCCACGTTTGCAGTGAAACTTAAGAGTCCCATAAAGTAAATTACCCTTGTGTGTCCAAAATAGCAAAGATGACATAAATGTGTTTAAAACAATTGATCACATTCATCACATATCACATGTGAAATTTGTATTATGTTCTTATACAATTATTTTCTATTAATTTTTACGTAATTATATAATTTCAATTTTAGAACCAGTCTTTTATTTGTGACACATAGAGAGGGAGAGGATTTCTAAGCATGTCTGCTTCTCACTGGTTTGATTGATGGCCAGTGAGGACCGCTGAGTTAGTACAACTGAGTGGCATACATGGAATTACACGCCTTTGAGTTATTATTCTCCTGCTACATTTTTTTACAATTTAAATCTTAGTCTTGGCCCTGTCTCCATGCTAGTTTATATAGAGCATGGCACAATCATGCCTTTATTGCAGGTCATTGGTGTTCCTGCAGCAGAAGGGGTAAGTACTGAAAGAACACTGTTAACCTTGTTCTGTGGAGTGAGTATCAAGTGTCCACCACTGTGTAAGCAATTCATATTTCTGAGATCCTTTTCATCCTGTGGTAAGTTAAGGGTGGTGTGCAAGTACATTCCAAAGGGGAAAGGCTGCAGAAACTCACAGATAAAATACAGATGAAGAGCAAGAGCTGTAAATGTAGCTATGTGAGCAGGCACTGGCCCCTTTGCTAAAGGCACTGTGTAGACCCAGAACACTATTCCAGTTACTACAGGGAGGAATTACTAGAGCTCAGTGTTAAGCTCCCTGGTGGTGTTATAATTTCCTCTTGAGGTAGAGACTTCATAAAACAGCAGGTGAGTCGGATGAAGGATTAGAAATGGGTTGAAGCAGAACTTTTCCAGTAGCAGTGTTAAGTGAGGTATTTAGAGGACTTTCCTCGCCTCTCGTGAGTCATGTTGTTCTTTGTACAAGTGATTGAATACATACACCACTGTGTTGGAAAAGTGAAGCTATTGCTGCTCAATAGTGTAACTATCAAAGATAAGAAAGGTAAGTCAGCTGCAGCCTCAGTTTATAATATGACTTATGTTCATATACGAGAAACAAATGCCCAGATTTACAAGTTGTGTGGCTGTTTTAAGCTAAATTGATAGCATTTCAAGAAAAAACTATTCTGACATTCTTTACCCGAATTTTGATGGGAAAACAACTTCTTTGATTTGTAGCATGGATGGAAAATATTTGAGGTTGTTGCCATAAGTGGGGTTATGCAAGTAATCCCAGCAGGATTACTGGCTCCATCTCTGGCTGTGTGTTTGTTTAAATGTAAGATCTTTTATTTACTTAAACTATCCAATCGCTTGTCCTTTCTGTGTTTAACACAAGCTTCTGCACCTACCCTTAACAAAACAGCTACAGTTAGGCGATATCCCATCAATCAGCTAATGATAAGATTTGTTTAATCTCTCACTGCAAAAGAACCTTCTATAATTAAGATATTTTAGTTCTTAAAATTGTGTGGGAGCCTAAGAAGATAGGACTGGCATTTTTTCAGAGCTGTTGGTATGCCTGTACCAGGCCTGCTCAGAATCTCTCAAGCGAGCAGGCGGCTGTGTTGCACTTCTAGGCTGGCTTGGAAAGCTGATGGTTTTTCTGTGTTTTTTTTATTTTCTTCCCCCCCCTTATTTTGTTTAGGATAATTGGAATGACAGGTATACCAACATGCTGTACAATCTCCAGCGCTTTTGGCCAGCACAGCCATTAATCTAATAGATCACTAATATCAAAGGGAACTTTGTTTTAATGAAGTACTTTGGTTTGCCATAGGAAGGGATTCTTGAATGCAGCCTTTCTGTTTTAGCCTTGAAAAGCTCTTTGAAAAACCTGCCTAATTCCATGGGTTAGTGCTGAAAGGCTCACTCAAAGCTCTTTTCAGCAGGAGTCACACTTCCCAGAATTTTTAGAGACGTAGGGGAATAAGTGTCTCACCAGAATATATTCTGTTCAACTCAGTGTAAAGCCTTTTATTTTTTTTTCCTAATTTTGTCCAGCATTAAATGAGGAGTTTTATTTTGATGATGCTATTTCCAAGCTGTACAAACACTGTGAGAGGGACTCATTCCCTGTCCTCCACAGTCTTGTTTGGAGGTGACACTTGTCAGCTGTCATCTCCATGACGCTGTGCTGCAGCCCTGCTTTTGCCCAGGCTGCTTATCAGACTCTGCTCACACTACAGAGCAGGTACATCTCACACTACTTTACATCTGGTTGTAAAAACTACACAAGCTTTTAACTTCCTTTTGTATTTTTCTTTTCCCCACATTTACAGCCAGTTACTGTAACAGTGTTTGTAGAACCTCAAGGTTTGTCTTGGCGGATGGGAATGGAAAAATTAGGTTTATGGTTTGCCTTGAAAAAGTTAGGTACACCCCAAAAAGCATCAGTTTTGCTTTTTTCTTTCCTCCCCACTTCCTCCTTCCCCTGCTGTGGTCTTTTCTATGCCGGAAGCAGAGACAGAATTGTCTGTAGTTTTTACTTTTAACTGTGTGGTAGGAAAGTAACTCTTTTTAGAGCAAAGGCTAATGCGTGACTCTTAGTGGCATTTCAATATTATTTTATTCCCATTAAAATAAATGAAAAGAAATAGTATTTATGTGAAACTAACTACAAGGCTTTTGGGTTGTAAGGTTTGGAATTTTAACACATCAATCTGTAGTGGAACATCCATGTTTGAGAAGTAACTCTCTTAATTTCTAGTTTTGTTTAATGCTGTCTATTCAGTGAGAGGGTATAGAGATATGTTTTGTCCAGTGAAACCAAACAGATGAAGTTAAAGGATAAATTTATTGCAAATTGATGGTGAT
This sequence comes from Phoeniculus purpureus, assembly GCA_028565055.1. Lineage (NCBI taxonomy): Eukaryota > Metazoa > Chordata > Aves > Bucerotiformes > Phoeniculidae > Phoeniculus > Phoeniculus purpureus. The sequence goes on from JAOXOE010000001.1 coordinate 6,364,868, forward strand.
GGCACTTTTTCTGTTCCTTTAGCACTGGTGTAGAACCACCGGTAGTTAAAATATTGCTGAAACTTGGCATTATTTAAATTCTCTATAGCTAGAGAGAGCATGGAGAAGAGTAAATGTACTACGGTCTTCTGTAGGTCAAATTCGGGACAGAAGTACTAGGCCATATACAGTTCCTCTATCTTTGCTTTTGTAGTAGGTAGGTAAGATGTTCTTCATTTAGATAGTTTGTCTTTTAAAGTCAAGCTGAATGAAGAATCCGTTTTCACACTGCTGCTTCCTGTCTCTGTTTATCTGCAAGTAGTAGCACCAAGATGCCCAGGTGCTTCCCCTGTTTTTACGCTGATGAGGGGTAGGAGAACTCCCTGCTGGTAGCAGAGACAGCTTTATGGGAAACAGGATTGGGTATGAAGCAAGCAAGATGTGCTGCTTACAGCACACTGCTAAATAAATCCATGTTCTATGATTCTGTTATTTCTGTCCATTTAAAAGTTTAAAAACTTGTTTAAAAGTTGCATAGATTTGGAGCTTCACAGAATTACAGAACATTAGGGATTGGAAGGGACCTTGAAAGATCTTCTAGTCCAACCCCCTTGCCACAGCAGGATCACCTAGACCAAGTCACACAGGAACACATCCAGGCGGGTTTTCAACATCTCTAGAGAAGGAGACTCCACAATTCCCTTGGGCAGCCTGTTCCAGTGCTCTGTCACCCTCATTATGAAGAAGTTCCTTCTCATATTTATATGGATCTTCTGTGTTCCAGCTTACACCCATTGCTCCTTGTCCTATCATTAGATGACACTGAGAAGAGCCTGGCACCCACCCTTCACATATTTATAAACATGAATGAGGTCGCCCCTCAGTCTCCTTTTCTCCAAGCGAAGGAGACCCATCTCCCTCAGCCTTTCCTCATAAGGGAGGTATTCCACTCCATCATCTTCGTGGCTCAGGAACAAGATTTAGCAGTGGACTTGAGACAGCTGGCTTAGTGGTTGGACTTGATCTTAAATATCTTTTCCAACCTAAACAATTCCAGGATTCTAAGTTTGTAATTCCAAAAGTCATTAAGTACTTCTCTTTGTATCTAAGCAGCTCTGCACTGTAGCTTTTTGACAAGTCTTGACAGGTTAAATGTCTAAGAGGTTTTGGAAGTCTCTTGAACTGTTGCTAAACTGTCTAGTCTGATGCACTTGTGTATCGTATCTGATGGTACAGTTCTACTGCAAATATATGAGCAAAGGCTGAGCAGTGCCCTTCCTTTGCTTATGAAGGTAATAGATTTAAATACACCAGCCATCTGTTGGGAGGAAAGGAAATATACATACATGCGCTTTTGTGCTTTTGAAGAATGCATAGAGACATATTTGAACACAGACTTCTGATACTGATCTTCATTATTGTCTGGCATCTCTTATCAGGAGGATGATTAAAGTGATTTACATGGGGAGTGCCCCCACCTCCCTGTCTCTGTGAAAGCTGCTGCCTCTCTTGTTATAACTTGGATCCGCTTGCAAAATGTGTTGTAGCAAGAGGTAAGGGGGTGAAAAATAACACGAGTTGAGTAAGATGGGTAACAGTAAGAGTGTTGTGCAGGGATGGGATTTTGCAACCTGTAGTTTCTTCCACTGTGTGCAATAATGTCTGCACAGTGTAACTATACACTTGTTTTCCTCTTATTCAGCATTTGTTTTCTTCTTTGTGTTCATAGGTGTTTGCTTGAACAGGCAGAATTAATTTCATTGACCATTTATTCAAGTTCTCAATCATCTTCTTGAATTTAGGGAACAGCTTTCTTGTATGTTTAAAGTATAAAGGAAAACAAGCTTTTAAAAATTGTCAACAAATGCCTCTCTTCTCTTTAATCGGTGGTCACTTTGACACCCTTCTGTTATTTATTACTTCTCCTGCCTCTAGGCAAAGTTTCTTTCTGTTCCCTAGAACATTTCTTCTCAAAGAGCATCATTTATCTGCATCAGTTCCTTTAAAAGCTGCAACCATACCTTCATGGTTTTAAAATTGCAGGAAGAGTGCCAAAAATTAAGATGGAGAAAGAAAACAGGTGCTGAAGTGAATGTAAATAGTGTTGAATTCAGCAGTTGCTGACGTTTACTGACTCTGTAGGACCATCCAGAGGACTCTGAGGTTATTTATTTATTACCTTTTATGGGTGCTCTGCGGAATGCATAGCCAAAAGCTGTTGTCTTTGAAAAATCAATGCCTTGATTAATAAATGGAGTCATATTGCTAGCTCAAACACTTTCACAGGAAAGGCTACCAGAATTCCACATAAGATTTCTGCAGAGAATTAGGTTTTCTTTTAATTTTTATTTTCATGGTTCCCTTTAGTATGTTACTGTAAAGGAGTAAACTGCAGAGAAAAAATGAATCTAAACATTTAAAAATTCGGAGATTGATGAGGAGGGTTAGTTATTGATCTGGAGCTGTAGAACTCTCCTATTCCAGCTATAGTAGTTGATTTAAAACTTAATGAATAGGCTTTGGTTCATACATTGGAAAACTAATTCAGAGTATTAGTGAGAGAGGATAGATAGCCTACTTTATAGCTGCTTTAGTAAGAATTTGTATCGTGATATATTGCCTGTCACAGAGCTCAGTGCCTACTTAGTTTGAGATATTAATTGGAAGACCAGTTGTGACAGCAAAAGTCAGAGAGGAGCATCCTGAAAAACAAGTTTCTGTTGATGCTTAAGATGTTGCTGGGGCTTAGTTCTTAGTTGCTAGGTCCACTTTATGTGACTTTTTTTTGCAGCAATGTGCAGTTCTTGCTATGAATTTGCTAAGCAAATGCTTTCACAATATGCCGTTCCTTCTATTTGATATTTAAGGAATGTGTTCCTGGCTAATGTGCCTTGCTTCTGGTTCCCTAATTCTTTGAACTGAGCTTTTTTTTTCCTGCTTATGAAGTAGATTTTCTTAACAGGAGCAACAACTATTTCTTTTTTTGAGCTTTGCTAAGATGGAAGTTGAAGCTGCAGCTTCTAAAGCAAACATTCAGCTTGGACATTTTTAACAGTTGCTCTCACTTTTGCTAATTCCTAACTTTTTAAAATGTCCCTTATTTGAATAGTCCTTTGGACTTACAGATGTGCTTCATGCAACTATTTTACAGATGTGGAAAGAAGGGTCTAAAGAGCAATTGGACCCCTGTTCTTGTATATCGTCACCTCCTGTCTGTAATGTTAGACTTTGCTCTTTCACAGAACTAAAGTGATACCAGGAGCAGTGTGTGTGTGTACACTTTGCTTTCTGGGTGTTAACAGCAAGACTTATGGCTTGTTCCCACTCCCACAGAACAGGTAGCTACAGGGCTGGTGCCTTACTGGCCAATGTATTATGAGCTGGCTGTTTTGTTATAAAAAGTTCTTCACTGAAAGGGTCATCAGGCCTTGGAACAGGCTGCCCAGGGAGGAGGTTGAAATGCCAACCCTGGGCACATTTAGAAGTAATCTAGATCTGAAGCTTAAGGACATGCCTTTTGACAGTTGGATTGATGACTGGATTTGATGAGCTTTTGTAACTTAAACAATTCTATGATTCTGAGGACAGCCCACATTCTTTAGGTGCGTTGAACCGGAAAGCTTGGTATCTTAACCATGTTTAGAATCTAGCAGATAAGACAAAGGGCATGAATATCTTCGGCTATGAGTAGTATAAGGTAGGGTAGTGGAGACAGACCTGCACAGATTTCTGCAGAGGTCTGCAGCAATAATCTGTATGCGGCCTGAGTTCTGGCCAGTTCAGGTTGATGTGAGATGGAAAAGGAATGGTCGCAATAAATTTGCATCTCAAATAAAATGTATGCAGGCATCTTCTGTGGTTTATTCTATTTTATATGAATGAATACCCTCAAGCCATTTCGGTGCATATTTTTTTATTATGATGATCATTAGTAGCTTGTACCTCTTTCCCTCTGTAAATGAGGGCACCATGAGCAGACACTTTTTTGGGTAGCTGCAGTGCTGCCTGGGATTACCCTGAGGGTTCTTGATGTGTTTTTTAAAATCTTAAACAGAGTGCCAGGTCTATATAAACGTTATAGGAATAAATTAGAAGTCTTCCTTGAACGTAACTTTTTCTTTTTTAGCGTGACACGTGTCGTTTGACAGAGATACCCATTCAAACTGTAAAAATTTACAGCATCTTTTGTGCTGTAAATATGTTACCTCCTGGAAATAAGCTTTATGAAAAACAGCTGCTTATAATCATGTTAATGGAAGTATTTTTATTTTGAGTGATGGGAGCTGGCTAATCATGATGTGAGTCATTCTTTTTCTTATGATTAGGAGAGGTCAGAGGCTGTATGCAGTGATCCGTAAAATCCCATCCTGCTTAACTGCTCCTTCTCATACAAACATACTACATTGGGCTGGTAACATCTACATGATTTCTGTACTCCCTATGGTATTGAAGTAAAAGAATAAAAGCAAAATGCGAGCACATCATCGTCTCTTCAAAAATAGAGTAATGCCCAGCAGAAATTCACACAATGTGAACAGAATGTTTTTGTTCTTCTCAAACAGAATCTCTTTACACTAAATCTGTGACACTCTAGTTTCTTCTTGTTTCACCTTGTGTATCTCTATCAGAGTGGCTGTGAACTTTTGGCTGGAGAATATCCTTGTTTTCAAAGTGTTTTGGTTTTGGCACTCTTTTTAAGCAGGGTAAGTGTTTTTGCCTTGGTAGTTATATACGCTGATTTGAGGAACTATAAGTAGCAGCCACGAAGCTTACTGTATAATTCTTCAAGGCTTCAGTGAATTGCTTTAATTAGTCTCCTTGCAATTGTTAGGGCTCTGCTTCAGACTTCAACCATTTTTTCATTCTGTGGCACACAGGATGTTTTGGCAACTTGTTTACATTTTCCTAAATTAATTTTAAAGCTTTGGCCTTTTTTTCAGTCTCTTCTACTTGATAGTTTTACTAACAAAGAATAGAGGGGAAACTACTGTACATCCCATCTTTGAAGATGGTTTCATGGGTTTTGTGTGAAAATGATTTCTAGTCCTGAAGGTCTTGTGCATCTCTTTTAAAAGCTCACAACAGGCTTCAGCTGTTTAAAGCTCCCCTATCACTGCAGGAGAGAGATGGCCATGGGATGAAAGCGTTTCTGATAGCTGTTTTGCAAACTTTAGTAGGTTCTGGTTTTGTATTTTTACCATAGCCCACTGAACAGGCTACCCAGGGAGTTTGTGGGGTCTCCTTCTTTGGAAACATTTAAAACCTGCCTGGATATGTTCCTGTGTGACTTGGTCTAGGTGATCCTGCTGTGGCAGGGGGATTGGACTGG
>JAOXOE010000001.1:6370816-6410178 GCA_028565055.1 Phoeniculus purpureus
GGTGATCCTGCTGTGGCAGGGGGATTGGACTGGATGATCTTTCGAGGTCCGTTCCAATCCCTAATGATTCTATGATTCTGTGATTATCTGCCATCCTTTCCCAGTTCCTCATCTTTGTTACCACCAGGAGAACGGATAGCTTTGAAGACAAGTGAGTTAGGAACAGCTATAACCTTTTCCTGGCTGTTAATCCCTACCTACCAAAGTACCCCACTTCATTTTTTTTTTTTTTTTTATTGAGCACGCTTTCTATTTTCTCCCTACCTCCCCTCTCCCTCCCCTGCTGTTACTTTTGTCACCTTATTGAGCGCTTGAGGCCCTTGCTGTAGAAATAAGCTAGTTTTGTTAAAAGTTACCTGCTGGGTCTGCAAGTTCTTCTCGTGCTGTAGGTGGTTAAGTGGATGTGATTACTGAAGATTTTATTCTACGGTACTGTTTCGTAATTTTTTTTTCCCCTGTCCTCAACACATTTATATAAAGATTGTAAAACGTTTACTGGTGCTATAGAAGCAGTTGTGTTCTTCTGTTAACATAAAGTCAGAATTCAGCTTTCCCAAGAAAATTGGCAATGTAATGTAGCTGTAAGTAGTGATGGTCCTTTGAGTTTATATCTCTATCTTGAAAACAATTTGATAATCAAACTAATTAAAGAACTAATACATCATGGCAAGGTAACAGTGGGAGTTTTTGGAGCAGGAGTTTTGACGACCAGGTGTTTTAGGTGAAGGACTTTAAACATTATCAGAGAACCCTACATTCTACATCTTATTTTAATGGTTTGAATTTACAGTTGTTCTGGAAACACCTATTTATGGTAACCTTTCCCCTACTTAGAATCATAGAATCATTAGGGATTGGAAGGGACCTTGAAAGATCATCTAGTCCGATCCTCCTGCCACAGCAGGATCACCCAGACCAAGTCACACGGGAACACATCCATATTGTTTTCTAGAAGTTCTAAGCACCTGCAACACAGGCTTTAAGATAAGAGTACCTTCTCCACTGTAAGTCACTATAGAATCATAGAATCAGTCAGGGCTGGAAGACACCACAGGATCATCCAGTACCAACCCCCCTGCCATGGGCAGGGACACCCCACCCTAGATCAGGCTGGCCGGAGCCCCATCCAACCTGGCCTTAAACACCTCCAGGGATGGGGCCTCAACCACCTCCCTGGGCAACCCATTCCAGGCTCTCACCACTCTCATGGTGAAGAATTTCCTCCTCACATCCAACCTAAATCTACCCAGCTCCAGCTTTGCTCCATTCCCCCTAGTCCTGTCACTACCTGATACCCTAAAAAGCCTTTTTGTAGGCCCCCTTCACATACTGGAAAGCCACAAGAAGGTCACCTCGGAGCCTCCTCTTCTCCAGACTGAACAGCCCCAACTCTCTCAGTCTGGGAAGAAGTCTGCTTCTCTCTATTTACAGTCATTTGTCTGAAACCTGTAAATTAAGTTCACGTACAGAAGTTAGAAATGACTTTCTATGTAGAAAGCTGGGAGTTCTCGTTCTGATTGTTTGAAAACTCTTTCTCAGGAAGAGAGAAATGACAGTTGCACAGTGAGTCTACAGGCTTCCTATCGAGTGTGCACTTGAATATTTGCAGGGTGGGAGAAGAAATCAGACAGCTTGTCAGAGAGAATTATTTTAGTCGTCTTTTGTTTTGCCAAAGCAAATACGATATTACTTGGGGTTGTTATTACTTTTGGCAGAGGCATATTGATATAACGTGACCGACATAACAGAAGTGGGTTGTTGTGCCCTGCGCTGGCTGCGTTTCCGAGAGACTGATGCGTGTGTGGATAAATCCAGCAGCAAATCTAAAAATCTGAAGTACTTGTGATCAGCAGCTGGGAATTGAAGGAGATGACCTCTCTCCCCCATCTAACACTTAAGCAACGGGAACAGAAGGTCTAAAGGCCAGAGAATGTCTTGCTGTGCCTTGCTCATGGCCTGGGGTTTGTTTTAATGTTAACGGGTTTTGGAAAATGTAGTTGGCTTCCTAAACTGCTCTCTTTTGTGCAGGCTCACACGATGCTGTGTAAGAATTTTATTTCCTAAAGTGTTCATAGGGCCCCTTCAGGGCTGACAGTTACTTAATGTGGCCTTTTAGAACACAATTTCTCATGATTTTTTTTTTTGTTAGCTCTGTAGAGGCTTTGACAGCAGGTATTTCCGAAGTGCCTTTGTACCCTTTCCAAATGGCATTAGAAATGTTGTGGGGCATGTACTGTGATTTGTTTGCTTAAAATTACCTGACAGCAGTGATGATAATACCTTAGCCCAGGCAGTGGGCTTCTGCTGGTGGAAGAGAGAACTGAAATACTCTGGGGATTTCCAGCATCACTCCCACTGTGCACGAATTCCCATCATGTGCAAGGGTGTCAGAGGTGCGTGTTAGGGGGGAGAAGAGAGGAACTGAATGTGACTCTTCAGCAGGTGTTCACTTGTGCCTGATCGAGTTTAGCAAGCTGGGTTTAATTTTAACTCTGTTAGTAGGTGTGATGCTTCCTCTGCCCTGCACTGACGGCTCTCTTAAACCATTACATGAAATTTCATGTACTGACAGGGATGCAGATGGGCTTCGTGGCTGCTGAGCCCAGGGGAGTACAGTACAGCAGTATGCGCTTCTTTCGAGTGGTGTTTTCTTTACTCCGGTGTGAATGTTTCCTGTAAACTTTATTTAGAGAAATCGCTATGTTTTCGCTGCTTAGGACTGCTTGCCGTTTTTTGTCTCCTTCGGCTGAAGTCACTTTAAATCCATCACCCCAGCCTGTAGAGTCATCAGGCAGAAATCTTTCTGTGAAGGTAGAGGAGTTGTTCCTGCTTCAGCTTTGCTTGAGGGTGCCGACGACAGCCATGTAATAACATGTAGTAATGAAACCTGTTGGAATTTTAGAGGAGCATCTCATGTCTTTGATCTCGCTAATGAGCAATGATTCAAGTGCTGCAGATTGTAAAGGATCTAGTGTCGCCAGCAAGACGGAGGGCAGATGCTGCTAAGAAAGGTAAGAGCAGCACTGGGATCTATTCAGAGCAATTTACTGAAATCAAAAATATTTTGGCGTTTGATTGTAGTGAAACTGTGTGCTTGATACTTTAAAATAATTCTCTGTTGTGGCACGTACAGCTGCCGTAATTCGGCTTTCAACTATATTAAGCCTAATTGTTATGGTTTTGCAACTGCAGCTTTCCCAAAGAGCATCTCAAGGATGTTTATTATGCTGAAGATGGAGCAAATGTCAGCATTTGTAACTGCTACTGCTTTTCTAAAGATCTTTTCCTTATTTTTTCCTATGGTAAAAATGTTTTTGCTGTCTGAGTAGCTCAGACTGTGAAAATAGGAACTGTTTTCTGTGGAATCCCACTGGAATAGTTTTTAATGTTCTAAATGAGAATAAGAACAAAAATAGTCATCTTTAGCGCTTATGGAAATGAGAGATTCAAAGTACCCAGCTGCACTGCTGTGTTTAGGTTTTACAATTAGATTATTTCTAGATTGCAGCTAACTTCAAAATCCGAAATGGCTCTTGCAAGTGTACAAAACATTACTTGAAAGACTCAGATATTGTTTGAAATTAATTGGTGTTAAATGCTTCCCTTGTTCTCCTCAGTGTGTTGAATGTTTGTTGGCTTTTTTGTGCCATCCTTTGTGGTATCTGGCACACTTAGCTGATTAGAACTGATTAAACAGCAGGGTTTTTTCATCTGTACTTTTATGTATCATCTGTTACATCTCAGTTATTTGCAATTGCTGAATATATGGTTTGTAGAGGAACTAAATAATTGGTATAGATGTCTTTAAAATTGCATTGCTTTCTTCCTGGAACTACATTTTCTAAGACTGTGAACAATTGTAGGTCATGAATAATTTTGGATCTCCAGCATCTGTGCCTATGTCCTTGTTCTGTTTTGCCCCTACATGTAATGTGTGGCTATAGACAAGTACCTTTTATTTTCTCTAGTAAGTGTAGTTCTGCAATAACTGCTGTAATTCTAATGAGGCAGTTAATTAAACACCCCTGTAAGAAAACAGGATGAGGAAAGACAGAAGTGGGCACTGCTGTGATCCTCTTAGTCTGAAAGACTCACATCTCATAGAAGCAAACTTCTGAAGTGGTTCCCTTGATTTTGCAGTGATTGGTTGGACATCCCACCCACCGTTCTGTAATTTCATCAGAGGGCGTTGCTCTATTTTAGTTCTTTGCTCTCTGTTCGGTTTGCGATTTGGGTGCTTACGCTCCACTAGTTACAGAGGAAAATGAAGGCGACAGGAGTTCTGAGTGCCCCTTCTGCATGCAGCTAGCTAGACAGGCTTCGTTTTTATAGGAGTTGTGTAAGAACTGGTTTAAAAAGATAACACGCAAAAGTATTAAGAAAATGTTGATTGGAACAAATTAAACTGAATTAGAAGGGAAAGCCTCAGGGGGAAAAAAACAGGGAAATGCTAATTTTCTCAATTCTGAAGCTTTGAGTGTGTGTGTGTTTTTCTTCTCCATTTGTTTTACTCCCTCGTTAAAAGACAAATTTTGGGTGATTGTTTGGGTGGTATTCTCAGGCTGCTAGGAACTGAGCTAATTAGATGTTAGCTCATACAGAACTTGGTAGTACGTTTTGACAAACAATACTAAGATCTTAATATTAAAAAAAAAAAAACCCCAAAGATTCTGAAGAAAACATGTACAAAAGATGTAAAATGCTGACAGAACTCTGCTGATAAGTAGAGCATTTTGAGTAGGCATTAGCGTGTGGTTTTTGTCACATAGTAGGCATGTGGCGTATGCAAAGGGCTGTGTCCTATAGTAATGACTTGTTCTCGTTATTGTTTCCAGTAAATGGAAAAATGTATTTGTAAAGGAGTAGTTGCTAGGAAGCCCAGTGTGAATGTGAGGTTAATTCATTGAGACATGTGCATGTGGGACAAGATGTGAAGTGTTTGCCAATGTGCTTGCAATTTGGTGTTGATAAATTGGTAGAGGTTTTCGATCCAGCTCCTCAGGTCTATCCTCTTCTTCCCCTTAAAAAAAGTGTTTGCCATTAGAGGGCAGTTTATTGGGTAGAAGTCTGAGATTCATTGCTTTTGACTTCTGTGAAAATCATCTCTGGCCCTTCTTGTGAAAATTAGGAACTCGAGAAACTGAAATTAAAAACTACTGAGCAGAGACTTGCAGAAAGGTCACAGCACGTGGGCAGTGCAGGAAGAGAGCATCGCCTTCAGTAGGGGCCTAATGTGTACTCAGGAGGCAGATGCATTAATTGCATTCTAATGTGTCAGGTACAGGTTTCATGTGTTGGATCGAGTTTGAAACTTTTGTTCAAGTTTGTGTGAATTTTCTAACCGTATCACTATTTCTGTAGATACCACACAGGGTTGTGCGGGGGACAGTATTCCAGTTTTCCCAACATTCATTTTCAGGATGAGACCTAGAACTGAGAGTTACTAGCCAAGAGAGAATCTTGCATCTGTGGTTCAACAACAGCAGCTTGTTATAAAGTCTGTGGTAAGAGGACAAAGAAAATTCAATTCCTGCAGAATGTTGTTTAGAAGAAACCCTTTAACATCTCACAGGTTGAGCTGTAGATTTAATGGGGTAGTTCAGCCAAAGTTGCTGAACCTGATTGGTTTTTTACAGGCCAGAATTTATTTTCATTGTGGCCATGACCCATGGCACTAATAAATTTCATTTTCTGGATCATAGGAGGGTGGTAAATAGGTGGTTTACAAATAACCCTAGATCTTGCAGACAGTTCACCTGAGTATGAGTATCCACGCGCAGTTGCAAGTCCTGTGTCTTTCATTGTTGACTGTTGAGGCTGACATCAGAAAATGGTTCAGTTGACCTCTTGGGTTCTTCCTTACTGATACGTGCATCGAGCTGAGTGTGGTTTATAGTGTCTCATTTCCACCCTTCTGCTTTTTTTTGGTCTTGTGCTGCTTAAAACTTGAATCCTTTGGGATTTTTGGTTGGTTTTTTTTGTAGCTTTTTAAAAAAGAAAAATCCCATCTTCTAATTGTGTTCCATTGTCTTCCAATTGCAGTCAAAGCTGAATGTGTTCAGTTCTGTGGGCTTTTTTTTTGACTTTGCTTGTGGTTTTGTATTTGGAAAAACGAGACCCTTACTATATTCAGGTAACATAAATTCAGTTATAGGAAAAAACTCTCTAGCTCACTTATTGTCAAAGGGGTAACACTTTACATACTGTAAGTACAGAGATGTAGCTAAAGTTGTGAAGAAATTTTGAAGAGGTTGCCATTACTGTATTTCACGAGACTTGAATTTCTTAAACAGCTTATGAAGTAGAATGTCAGTTTTTGGATGTGGTCCTAAATCATGCCAACAGAAAATTCTCCTGATAAACTTCAAAGCCAAACATTTCACAAGATCTGAAACCTTTATGAATTTAAAACAGTAACTTCCTAGAGAAATCCTTGTAAGGGTGTAAGTCTATTAATTATTTTCTTTTTCCACCACTGAATATCTGGTTGAAATCCAGATTATTTTAAATTAATGAAGAAATATTACTGTTTACTTCTTTCCTTCCTGCTTCCCCTGGCCATGACAGAACTTAATTGGTAACACCACCTTCATGTTAGGATGTAAAAAGAGATGTTGTATTAAATACCCCTAGCAGATGGGACAACTAAACTGAAATAATAGAATTTAAAAGGCAGACAGTGGAAGAGAGAGGTACCTGAGAGAAAAGTTGGTTTCAGTTTTACACAGATTGCAAGAGGAGACCTGTTTTGGGCACTGCAGTGTTTGGGCTGTAAGCCAAGGATAATGCTGCTCAGGAATCCCCTAGGTTTTTGTAAGGGTTGTATCTTATCGTGGCCTTGCAGGTCGCAAACAAAGGTATGGATAGTTTCAGTTGCACAGATAAGTCTCATTCTGGAAATGTGGGCCAAGGAGGTAGGTCAGTGTTGGGCCAGACAAGGATAGCCACGTGATAAACCCTTGTATTTCAGACATAGACTTGGCAAGCAACCTGCTGTCTCTTTTCAGTTTGTTTCTTTTGGAGTGGACTACTGTTGCAGTACTGAGCAAATAAAATAAAAGTTCCATGTCAAGTAGCCACAATATTTTCTCATTACCTTTGGTGATAGGAGAGGAAAGGTATAATCAAATACATTCCCTCAAGGTAGCTGGTGAAGCAGCAAAAACTCTCTTCACAGCCTCTTGATTTTTGTGTTTGTTATTATAACGTCCTTGCACAAGAGGCTGAAGATTTTGCATCTTCTGTGAGGTTTCATGGCTGTCTAAATTTCTTTCTTGAATTTATTTAACTTCCTGCTTTCCTTCAGAACGAATTGTATTTTTTTCCTTTCTATTTTGTAAGATTTTTTAAAAAAATTAATACTGTTTTCTTAAGTGAATCAATTTTCAAACTGTATTTCTAATTTTTGAAGTGTCTGTTATAGGAATTTGCTTCACTACTTTAGAATTGCCCTACTTTTAAATGCTCTGCTGTGAACACTGTGTAGGAAATGTCTGTAAAGAAAAAATCTTGAGACTGTGATTTTTTTTTTTTTCCCCCCTTTGGACTTTTTTAAGGACAGAGCTGTACGTTCTTGCAGTTTGCTTTGTACGTTCTTGCAGTTTGCTTTGAAGTAAGGCTTCGCAAAGGGTGCACGTGAGCTGAGTGCAGCCTAAAGCTTGAAAAGCTTTTGAGACATTTCTGGGATCAGTTCTTGACCATCATTGACCAGCAGCTCCTTTGTGCTCAGCTTGGCCCAATTTCTCAAGTTTTTGCTGCACTTAGCTGAACCTGCTTCTGTGATTCTTCTTTCAGTCCAGGTGACAGAAGAGTCTGATGCTTTTTTTGGTCACAGGAGAATCTCATGTTCTTTTAACTGAGCTCTGGTTTAGTCCCACAAAGGGCTGTCGTACGCAAGAACTGGTCACTGTAACTTGTATCTGCTTGTATAGTTGAATTGAGCCGGTGACATTATGAAAGCAAATGAGTGCTTTCTGATGCACACCAATAATAAGATGATCTTTCTGGAGAAAGCTTTTCTGTCTCCCTCTTGCTCCTGAGCCAGAACCAACATTTTAAACAAATCAGTAATGCTTTCAAAGATTGCTTAAGTTTCTTTTTTAGGCTTTTTGTTGGTATCTCTTTGGTGCCAACTTATTATTTCTGAACATTTTGCCCTGGTCCCCATCTTGTGCGTTTCTTCACAGGCTAATTATCTGGTATCTTCCAGGGAAGTGGAACGTAGGCAAGGAATGCAGCAGGACTGGAGATCTTCTGGGGACTTTGGGTTTTTTTAACTTGTTATGAAACACAAATGGTCTTTTGCATAGAGTGAGTAGATGGAGATGGTGGTTTCTCACATTTAAAAAATCAAATGGAATTCAGATTTCTTTTTTTCTGTTCCTCCTCCTGGAGCTGCTTTAAGAATTTTTCCAGTTCATGAGATTTCACTACAAAGTTTTTTTCAAAACCATCACCCCATATACCCTGCAGTCTCTTTTGTTTGACAAAAACATTATTTAATGGTATTTATAGGATGAAAGAACCCTTAGCAAAGCTTCAGCTTCCACAGATTGTGTCTAGAGGTAGAATGGGCAGAGGAGAGGAGCGATCTTTTTTCTCATAAGGCCGGAATAAGGAGAAGCAGTAAATTTTATTTATTAATTAAAATAATAATGAACATGGCAAGTTGTTCAATGAGCTGCCAAGTCTGACAGCAGGGAGCTAAATAATTTTTCTGTGTGTCATTAAATATGAAATCCTGGCCACAGCAGTCAGTATAATTCAGTGCGTTCTGCAGCCCATGAGTATGTGCACACTGCTTCCATTCGTTGGGTTGCCGTGGCTGAAGTTCTAACGATGTGACAAAATTTAACTACCTTAACAGGCTCTACTGACTTTATTTTGTCTGGATTCAAGGCTGTGGCTCCACACAGAGTTAAGACTAATGACTCCTCTCAGAGGTGCACTTGGGCCTGCACTGCTGCTCACAGCGTCTCCTCATCCCAATTCCCATCCTATTGTGAAGCTCCTCTGCAAAGCCTCACAAGCCTTCATCTGGCCATACAGTGATTTGTATTGGGAAGCTGATCCAATTTAAACCTATTTTCTTTCTTGTTGAATGAATTTTGATCTCAGTTTATCCAGTCCAGATGCTGCTGTAGGTGCATGCCGGATCAAAGGAGGAGCTAACAGTGGGATGTGAGTGGTTGAATTGCCATCCCTGGGTGTGTTTATAAGTTGTATGTATCTGGACCTTAGGGACAAGGTTTAGAGGTGGGCTTGGGACAGTTGGGGTTGTAGTTGGACTGGGTGATATTGAAGGTCTTTTCCAATATAAATATGATAAATTCATGCTGGCAACCTTCCATCAGCGGTGGTACCAGGTGATGCTCTCCCAACAGAATGAGGAATTCCACCTCAGGGTGATACAAACACAAGCAAGCAAGCAATAGCACAGTTGAGGCACTGCACACACTGGGCTTTGCTAGAGGGTTTTTACCTGAAATACTCTGTGTCTGGCATTCGCAATCTCTCACTTGGAATAGTAGCAAATTCTGTGGGATATGCACACCTCATGACTTTCTTATTGTATTTCTTACCATGGCAATTACTGCCTTTTTATTTTGCTCTCATGAGACCCCACCTGGAGTACTGTGCCCAGTTCTGGAGTCTCCGTCATAAGAAGGACATGGAGAACAAGCACCTCTCCTGTGAGGGACAGGCTGAGGGAGTTGCGGTTGTTCAGCCTGGAGAAAAGAAGGCTTCAGGGAGACCTTATAGCAGCCTGTTGGTACCTGAAAAGGCTGCAGGAAAGAGACTGTTTTTTTATGAAGATCTTTCCTGATAGGATAAGGGAGAATGGTTTTATGCTAAAAGAGGGGAGATTTAGATTAGATTTTAGTAAGAAATTCCTCACTATGAGGGTGGTGAGGTACTGGAACAGGTTGCCTGGAGAAGTTGTGGATGCCCCCTCCATGGAAGTGTTCAAGGCCAGGTTGGATGGGGCTCTGGGCAACCTGGTTGAGAGGTCCCTGCCCATGGCAGGGGGGGTTGGAACTAGGTGATCTCTAAGGTTCCTTCCAACTGCAACCAATCTGTGATTCTAAAAAAAAAAGCTTCAAGTATTTTGTTCTCACTTATGTGATGCCAGATGCAGTGATTAGGAAAGGTCACAGTACTGCTTAGCCATATGTAGCTGTTAATGACTGACTTTAGAGCCTGTTTATTTGATTGTTGATTATTAGGTAGGTAACATCATTTAACAAAGTTTTTGGAGCTTGTATCATGGGAATTGATCCCTGGGTTAACACAATTAATAAAGATCACTTGAATTGGATCCAGCTATAATGGAAGTAGAGAAAAATGGGAGTACTTCGTGTTCTACCTTTGTGCTGGCCAACTATTTACAAGAAGAGAAGCACAACAGGGACAATTCATCTCTGGCTTAGACCATAATTTGTTACTCCAGTATGTGTTAGGATTTTTGGGGTGGAAATCACCATGAATCCTCAATTATAATATTCAGTATTCTTGAAATACAACTTTGTTTCTTATTAGGAGCATCTGGAAATGTGGCAGCTTTACCTAAAATACTGCTATTTAAAAAAAGTAGCTTTGAAAATGACTGAAGTGTCAGGTGTTTGAAATGTGTTCACAACCCACCCACAATAAATGCTCCAAGAAAAAAACCCTATTGTTTCTTTAGGGATGTTTGTGTTTGTACAGAATTCACAGTTTTTGGTTTTTTTTAAACTGCTGCTTTAACTAGAAGAGTAGAAAGGAGCCGTGGGGTCGTGTGGGGTTTATAGGGTTGTTTTGTTCGTGCACTTGCTAGAATCGCTGACTGCTGTGGTTGTTTGCCATCCATCCAAGGACAGGCAAATGTAAAGTACCCTGGACTGATGTTGCAAAAGCCTAAACAAGCTTCTCTTCAGGCAATATAAAAAAAAAAGTCTCAAATAGTGTAGCCATGGTTAAAATAGTAGAAAATGGAAGCAAGCAATGGATGCAAACTAGGAAGACCATATGATGATAATGGTTGTAAGTTGCAGTTTCTCTTTTTCTGATAATGGACATTTGCTGGTTTTAAACCTGACAGTGGTGGGATGCTCCTGTGACCTTTCAGAGTTTCAGAGTTTGGATTTACTGGTTTGGACCCAGTGACTGACTAGGTAGAAACAAGAGAAGCAAAGCCTTGTTATCAAGAATCTTTCTAGAACTATTATTTAGGATTGGTTTAATCTTTACCTGTTGTATGGATGGATGCTGTTAAATCTGTCTGGATTTTGTAGCTGGTTTCGTAGCACCTGAGCACTGCTTTGTGGCCCAGCAGTTCTTCCACAGGCTCACTGAAGCAGAGGGAACCTAGCAGCTGGGTGACAGCTGAAAACAAGGTGCCTTTACTGGGTTTGTTGAAAGAAGAGGATGGCTGTGTGTGGAGATTCATTCAAGTATTTGCTTACCATTTCAAAAGTTAATGGAATGCACAGTTTTGAGCTTGAGCTGGTAGGCTGAATGTATTTGGATATCTGGATTTGGTGATGCAGCAGCTGAGACAAGGACTGTGTTTTGTCTGAACCATTTGTCCAGTGTGTTTGGAAGAGACACAAGATCTTGAGTCTGGATCTGAACAAGGCAAAAAGGGCCTTTGTGTCCTGCACCCCTATAATTTTATCATGATATGGATTTTACAACTAAATACAGCTGTCTTAGGTTTAGATTTAGAGACCTTTGAGAAAAGGCAGGGAAGTTCTGCATGAAGGATCAAGATGTCCTTTGCATCTTCATAGTTCAGATCAATATATTTTTCTGACCTCAGTTTTGGTAAGATCATGGCGATTATGCACACATTATCTGACATTAAAAAATACTTTTTTTATTCTTAAGGTGAAACTTGTTGAGTTTCCAGTGTTTTATCCTCATTCTTATGAAATTTGGAGTGTAATGCTAAATCTCAATGCTGTTGTCCATTCATCGGCTGTGAAGCACAGAATTCAGCATATCGCGCTTAGGAAAGGAGGCAGTTGTGTTTGATAAATAATAAGCAACAGGGCAGAGTCAGATGCTGATAGGTTTGCCTGTTTGTTTTTAATAACGTAAAATGAAGTTGGCTTAAGTGGTGTTTTGGTGTGTGCTGACAGTTCACAACTTTCCTGGGGAAGGACTTGCTTGGAGAAGAAGAGACTGATGGGGGGGTGACCTCATTAATGTCTATATGTATGTGAAGGGTGGGTGTCAGGAGGATGGAGCCAGGCTCTTCTTAAGGTCATGTAGTGATAGGACAAAGGGCAGTGAAACAGAGGAGGTTCCGTATAAATATGAGAAGGAACTTCTTCACAGTGAGAGTGATGGAGCACTGGAAGAGGCTGCCCAGGGGGGTTGTGGAGTCTCCTTCTCTAGAGATGTTTAAAACCTGCCTCGATATGTCCCTGTGGAACTTGGTCTGGGTGATCCTGCTGTGGCAGGGGGATTGGACTAGATGATCTTTCAAGGTCACTTCCAATCCCTAATGGTTCTGTGATGTCTTATTTGGCTTCTCCAAGTTATTTTTATGTCCTTTGTGAGCTTCTGGATCTTGTATGGCTTGTAAACAAAACATCTAGACTTCTCAAATCAGTTAACATACTCAATTCTTTTTTTAGTCCTGTCTAACAGCAAATAAAAATATTGGTTTTCTCAGTGAGATCCATTCCCCTCTTTCTTTGGTGGAAGTTCAAGCAGCTTCTTATAAAAAAATTATCTGTCAGCATTAGTACTAAACTATCCATAAAAATGTTAATGTGAACTGAATTTCCAGATCAAACAGAAAACTTAATTAATGCCAGTTAATTAAATTCTTGGTGGAAATGGGAAAATAAGTACACAGATGCCCAAACTGCTGCTGTGTCTCTGCTAATAAAGCAGCTAACGAAGCGTTTTCCAGCTGTACCTGGAGGGGGCAGGTCCTTGGTGGGAACGACTTCCTTGAGGAACAAACCCCACTACCTTCTGCATCATGTTACAGGTGACGCAGGTTTCTTTTCCCTCTTATCTTCTGTAGCTTTATTACATGGCAACATACCCGAACAAATAACGGAAAATCTGTGTGAAGCCACTTGATTGCACCCACTCTTCCAGGAGAAGAGTACGACACCCATATCCTCTGTCACAGTTGTTAGTCATGGTCACTTAACTCTTATGAGCACGAGATAAATCTTGGAGCCTGCCAGCTGCCAGGGCTCTGTAAAACCAACCTGGGCTCCCTGACCGCAGCTTTTGCGAGCAGATTCTGGCCATATGGAGAAGCTCATTGGTATTCAGCCTGTGGACTACTTTTGATGCTCTTGTTTGCCAGATCTTGTTGCAGAACCGCTGCTGGATTGCAGGTGTTTGCTGCTGTCACTTGGAAATAGCTCGAGTACATACTTAATATGGAATTTGCAGTTTGAGCAATTAATCTACAAGAGTTATTTGCAGAGTCATGTAGGATTTAATTGTGCCTCTAGTCTCAGGGTGCTCTGAAGGCTTTGGGGGGTTTGTAGGGTTGTGTTTGTGGGTTTTTTTTTTTTTAAGCCAGGCATGATCTTGGTGCACGTAGTTGAAACCATGTGTCCTTGGGGACCGAAAGTTGTGTGCAGTAGCTGACATTTCTTCCTCCCTTCTCACTCTGTGTGTGGTTGGGATTTTTTTTGTACCCTGGTTTTTAAAGTTTTTTGCATTTTCAGTGTGACTGTTCTTTCAGTGGCCCTGTTGTGCTTTCAGAATGACACATGGTCTCAGTACGGACGCTCCATTCCCATGGCACATTGGCCTTTGTGACAGATGTAGATATTAATGACATATGAATGCGATAGTAGGAAAATAAATCTCTTTATTTCCCTTTGTTTGGATTCTTATTTGAAAAGTAAGTTTCTATTTAAGAATCTAAAAATCTTAGTCTTTTCTCTCAGCATCTTTATCACAGTAGCGTAAACAAGGTGCACCTTGTCCTTGCACCACTGCAGGCACCACTTGTATCTGGTTGTAATGTGTTTAGAATCCTTCTGTCCTTCATTTCTCCCAAAGCAGGTGGCAGAGGACTGTAAGTTAGGGGTTAATGTAGTCAAGCAAAGCCTTCTGCATTTGCTCACTGGCAAATATTTTTGTTCCCTGGAAATTGAAGGGGGAAGTATTTGATTTTGCTTCTCCTTGTTTTAAGATGAGACATCTTTTTCTTTTGAGAGTTATCTATGGTACCAGGCAAGACTAACATGGAGGGGGGGCACCTGAGCGTGAAAAGGCAAGTTTCACCATGTCTGCTGGTCTACACTATGTGCTAGATTTGCCCCCAAAATATTCTGACTAAAGGGCACTCATTTGCAGCCTATTTTTAATCTCCCTTTATCCAGGAGTATTTGTAGAGTTTAAGGCTAAGTCTTAGTCTTGTTTTTATAAAACAGACCCTACAGAATTTTAATTTTAATAGTTTTGGCACCACTTTCTGTCACAGTTAGAGTGGAAGTGCAGCTTTTGTTGTTAAACCTGATTTTTGGGTGGGGAATGGCAGTGGTCTGAAGGGAATAATAGTTCTAGTAAAGTTCACAGGTCTCAGCTGGAATGTGAGAAGTTGCCTCAATCTGAGACTTCCTCTCTCTGCTAGAAAAGGAAATACTGTTTGTACTAACCAAGGGACTTTGGTAATGTGTATGTGGTGTGATCTGTTACAGATAAATATTTTCTGTTTCATTTAAAGACATGTTGTTTGGATTATTGGAACAATTCTTCATCATTTTTAGGCGCTGAGTGTTTTTGGGAGGCTTCCAGGGCTCCCCAGTGTGTGATGAACTGCTGATGTCAGGTGTTGCACTTTGCTGTGTGATGGATAAATGCCTGCACCATTGCTCTGTATCCTAATTTTTTCTCCTTCTGCAATGAAAAAAACCCCTGACTAATCCTTCCTCTTTTTCCTGGCAACAGCTGTACGTTGAAAAGACTTTAACATGTTTTGAAAAATGGCTTCATCTATGCTGCAGCTGCATCAAGTCCTGGAGCCACCACGTCTCATCGCACAGCAAAAGAAAACGTTGTGTTTGCAGACTGTTGTGGGGAGCACGTGTTACACAAATCAAAGATATCTATTCGGATAAAATTGCTTTAGTCAATTCTGTGCTATGAATTAGTCCCCTAGTTAGGTTTTTAAATACGTGGGATAAATGTAAGTTTGTAGTTTGCCAAATCTATACATGAAAAATAAAAAGAAGCTACAGAGACTCCAGTTCCCACTGCTGCTCAGTTTGTAGGCGTTAGACTGACCTTCTAAACCGAGCAGTAATAATTGCCTATTTTACATAATGGGTAAAGCTTCACAGAAGGGTATTTGTAGTGATGGAGCATGTATTAACAGTCATTGTCTGGTAACTAATAAGAATGTAAAGCTGGTCTATAAATAGTGCAGATGGGCTCCGAAGGAAGAAATGAGCAAATATGCTTTGGCAAATCAAAGGATGATGGGTCGGGCTGGGGCCGTGCTGGGTGTTTAACAGGCTGTGTC
Organism: Phoeniculus purpureus; assembly: GCA_028565055.1. Taxonomy (NCBI): domain Eukaryota; kingdom Metazoa; phylum Chordata; class Aves; order Bucerotiformes; family Phoeniculidae; genus Phoeniculus; species Phoeniculus purpureus. The sequence continues at coordinate 6,386,307 of JAOXOE010000001.1, forward strand.
AGTATTGGCAAGTAGCATGGGACTGTGGTAATTGGAGGAGGAAAGTGTTCTGCCGTCCAGTGTGACCTGGACAGGCTGGAGAGTTGGGCAAAGAAGAACCTAGTAAGGTTCAACAAGAGCAAATTTGGATCCTGCACCTGGGGAGGAACAACCCTAAGCATCAATATAGGTTGGGGGCAGATCTCTTGCACAGTAACCATGAGGAGAAAGGTATCAAGAATGCTGGAAGACAATGAGTTGACTATGAACCAGAAATGTGATTTTGTTGCTACGAAGACCAGTGTGTGGTCAATGTCTAGGGAGGTCATATTCCCCCTCTACTGTGCCCTGGCAAGGCTACATCTGGAGTGCTGTGTCCAGTTCTGGGCTCCCTAGTTCAAGAGAGACAGGATGGAGTCCAGGGGAGGGCAGTGAAGGTGATTGGGGGTCTGAAAAGTGTCTATTTTATGAGGAAACCAGGTCCCAGAGAGCTGGGACTGTTTAGCCTCTCTATTGTCTCTTAAGAAGGAAACCTCTTAAGAGGACTTAAACCTCTGGAGGATGATACCAGACTGGTTTCAGTTGTGCCCAGTGGCAGGACAAGGTGCAATGAGTACAAGCTGGAAAACAACGGAATGTCTTTAGATATGAGAGAAAAAAACTTTACTCTGTGGGTGACAAAGCACTGAACAGGCTGCCCAAACAAGTTGTGGAGTCTTCTCTGGAGACATTCAGAACCCACTTTGATGCAGCCCTGTGCAATGTGCTCTAGGTGATCCTGCTTTAGTGTTGATGAGGTTGGACTAGTTTATCTCCAGAGGCCCCTTTCAACTCTGACAATTCTGTGATTCTGTGAAGGCTGAGGGTCTTGCATTCCTCTGTTTCAGCAGGTTTTTTTTTTTCAGGGTCGATCAAACCTTAGTGTTATTCTTTGGGTGGAACATAACTTGGAGTTGGGAGTGCATCTCACAGATAGTTTAAGCTGGAAGGAATCCAGCTTTACTTAGCATGTCGCTCCCAAGTACAAACTGAAGAACAGTAAATAGAGATGATCTGAAAGTTTGGTCCAAAAGCACTTCCAATCTAAACTAAGATACTATTTATGGAATTGCACAGAACATCAGTAGTCTTTTACCCAAGTTTCTTTATTACTTTGACAGTGGATAGAATAGATAAGACTATTCATGGGCAGAAAGGGGATCATGAGATGCTGCATTCATGTATTGAAGCCTGCCTTAGTGCCTCATGTTTGTATATGTGCTTCCTCTCAAGATTAAGTGCTGAATTCATGGAGAACTTTCTAGTTTGCCACTGCATTGGGCTTTTACGTGGCAAGGTTTTGGTAGCAGGGATTGCACCAGTGACCTGTTGAGGAGGGATAAAATGTTCAGCAGCTGTGAAAGAAGAGGGTGAGTAGAGTGTGCTGGAACCAACTCTGCAGGCAGCAAGGTAAATGAAGCAGGATGGAGGGATGGTGCTCCAGATGCTAGAGCAGAGATGCCCGTGCAGCCCATGAAGAAGACCATGGTGAGGCAGGCTGTCCCACTGCAACCTGTGGAGGTCCATGGTGGAGCAGATACACACCTGCAGCCCAAGAAGGAAGGACCCCACACTGGAGCAGGTAGTTGTACCCTGGAGGAAGTGGCATCCTGTGGAGGACCCCATGCTGGAGCAGGCCTCTAGCAGAAGCTGTGGCCCATTGAGAGGAGCCCTCACAGGAGCAGGTGTACTGTCAGGAAACAGCAGCTTGTAGGTAGGACCCACACTAGAACAGTTCATGAAAGACTGTATCCTATAGGAGGCCTCCACACTGGAGAAGGAAGAAGGAGCAGCAAAGACCAAATGTTATGAACTTTGACTTTGTCATTGCCCTGCACTGCTCAGGGTTTGGAGAACACAACTTGAGCCTCAATTGGGTCCAAAGGAATGAAGTTGAGCCTGAGAGACTTTGTTTCTCACCATCCTACTTTATTTTTAATCTCCAGTAAATGAATTTCCCCAAGCCAAGTGCAGTTTGCTCATGAGAGCAGTTGGTAAGTGATCTCCCTGTCTATTTTGACCTGTGAGATTTTGCATCTTATTTTCTCCCCTTGCCCTGTCAAATAGAGGAGTGAGAGCAGCTTGATGGGCATCTGGCAGCTCCATCCACTGCACCTATACAGAGAACAAGGACAAACTTAAACTTTGTAGATGTGTTCCTGTGAACTTTTTCCAGTCCAAGTTCCCTCAATGTGCCAGTGATGGCAGCATTAGCTTATTCAGCAGGTTTGTTTTGCTTGTTGGGGATGACAGTGTACTCACATGATCCTGTGTACCAGAACAGCTCAGAGCAGTAACTTCCAGCAGAGCTGAACAGAAAGAGCAGTGACATGTTCAACAAGCATTGTAAATCCAGGTTGGGAAGTCTCAGTGGTGTCCTCCTACATTTCCCCTTCTAATCTCTTAATGTGTTGCTAGGTATGATCAATTTTTGCAATATGAAATTGTAAAAAAAACCCCTTTTATTTCCAACTACTACTCTATAGTAACAGGTTTTGAAACAGTATTTACTGATATGTCATTGGACTTACTGGAGCAATTTTAGGTGGTAAGAGAACTACTGAAGTCCTCACTGCCCTTAGGAAAAACTCAACAAATTCTCTCCTGCATCCTGGCTACAGAAGTGGCCTGAGATGGGAAGCCTGTAGACGAGAGAATTGAATGTTGAGAGTATGCCTCAGTGAGGTGTTTTTTTGGGGGCAGGGGAACAAGGGAGACATAACGTTTATTTTACATATCCTACAGATTTGTGCTGTTGGAGAACTGTTATCTAACAGTCACATAAACAAAGTCCAAACCAAATAACTAAGTTACCTGTTTTGGCAATTTCTGATCCTTTAAAAATAACTTTTCTGCAGTATTTTGTATCAGCATCGACTCTCCAACCTATTTTTGTTGCCTTTTATCTGACATACAGCTTTCATTAGTTGAGTTCATAGATTTCTTAGGGGGGAAAAAAGTTGTTTCCAGTTTAAATAAATCCATCTTCACACTTGAGGCTACTTTAAGACGAATATAGAATTATAGAGAGCTTTAAGTTGGAAGGGACCTCAGAGATTCTGTAGTTCTAACCCCCTGCCATGTTCAGGGACACCTCTCACTAGACCAGGTTTCCCAGAGCCTCAACCAGCCTAGCCTTGAACACTTCCAGGGAGGGGGCATCCATAACCTCCCTGGGCAACCTGTTGCAGTGCCTCAGCACCTTGAGAGTGAGAAATTTCTTCCTCAGATCTAATCTACCAGAGGAAATGGTTGCAAGCTGCACCAGTGGAGGTTTAGACTGGATGTTAGGAAGAATTTCTTCACTGAAAGAATTATCAAACATTGAAATAAGCAGCTCAGAGCAGTGGTGAAGTCTCCATCCCCTAGTGTGTTGAAACAACATGTGAACCTGGTGCTTAGGAACATGTTTAAGGGGTGACCTGGCAGCACTGGGTCAGTGATTGGACTTGATCTTAAATGTCTCTTCCTACCAAAGACATTCTGCGATTCCCTGCTGCCCTGTATCCTTGTTTCATGTGGTTCACATTTGTACTTTTCAGTTGCTATGACCTGTAAATTGTCACTCTGTCATTGCTCTGCTTTCTTAATCTCAGAAGTTGTTCCATTACCAGAAAAAGCAGCTGTGCAGGTCACTGCCTCTTTACAGCGTGGTGTACGTCGAGGCACAGGTTGCCATATCTGAGCACCCTGAAATTATGGCTGCTCTACCATGTGTCCTAGTAATTGCTTGAACTGACAGCATCTGGACAGATTCTGACCACTCAGAACAAGAGCAGCTGGGACAGTTACTGTCCCAGTGAAGATTTTTGATTTACAGAGACGTGACTTGATGGGTTGCAAATCCTTTGCTAAAGTTCGTTGAAGATCTGGCTGTTTATCGAAGGGGGAAAAAAAAATAGGACTTGGTTTGTGTTGGAGCCTGTGATTCAGTGAAAGGCCACCTCAGCTCAGCAGCACCTGAAGAATAATGGCTGTTTGTGATAGGGCTTTAATCAGGAGAACTTCCCCCAGGACGTGCATCTGCCTCCTTTTTCAGAAGAACCTGTCAGCAGCTGGTCTGAGATGGTTTGAATGTTACCCTGGGATTAAATAGCCTGTTGTACCACAGCTACAAAGTCCTTTCTCTGCTTTTGTTTTCCCTGATTTATTTTTTTTCACAGCACCTTACCGTGATGATGTTGGTCTCTATCGTCAATTTTTCGGATTCATGTTTATATTTTCAGAAAAGTGGGTGTGAGTAATTTTATAGCATTCAGTAGTTACACCTCTTGGTTTTTCTGTGCCGGGGAAAAAAGTGAGGTAGGGAAGGAGAAAAAAAATAGTGAGCAGAATTTTCTTAAGTAAAACTTACCCTGCTGGCTAACACACCCCAAAAGCTGTTACAGTGTGGGTGATATTAAGCTAAGCTAAAAGTGATCTTTTTCTCACAGCCTTAAGGTGGGTTGATTTCTTAGTAAAATCATTGAAGAACTTGCTGTTGTAACAAGACAAAAATTGTTAAATTAACCAGCATCAGAAAACACTCTAAAACAGGAGAAACATTTGGCAATTTTCACTTACATTCAGTCGTGGGTGGTGGCAGATGACAACTGTACTTGTGCTAAAGAGGAAAGTGTTGATGAAAGCCCGTTGGATTTTCATCAGGTGTGAAGGCACTGGTGTGATAACTCTTAATCCCTCCAAAGTGCCAAAATCAAAGCAACATTTGTTGTGTTCAACCCTTTCATTTTCTGTCTTGTTGCTGAACATTGCAGAGGTGACACCTTGGTTTACTGCATTACAGTTCCTTGCTACAAGGAAATACTTTGGCTTTGTTTATAGAAATGCAAAGGTGGGATCTTTTATGTGAGCTGAAGAAGTGTCTTCAATGGTAAGGTAAGGGGAAGCCAAAATTCATAACCAAGATACATATTTCCCCTCACAGTTTATTTTGCGTTTAACTTCATTGATGAAGATTTCAGACTTGAACTTTGTGAACTTTCTTGTGAAGCTGATTGATTTCAGACTGAGTGTAACAGCTCATGGGAAGGTTTCCTGTCTCACCACTGTGGCTCCATTTGCAAGTCAGAAGGAGGATTTAAAGCAAATTTAGAAACAGCTAGTGCTGTGACCACTAGGTGTTCTGTCTGGGTGTAGCTGGAGCTCAGAGGGCTCTGTTGAAGAGCTGAGTTGTGATGATTTGTTGATGGCTGGAGTAACCAGTCAGCCTTGTCCATCCTGGTCTCTCCAGACTGCACAAATGAGAACTTGAACCCTACCCAAAGTATTGAATATCCAAATCACTTGTATACAGGCACAGCGCAGACAGTGGGAGGATCTAGGTTTAAATCTCAGCTTGCAACCCACTGAGTACAGATGTGCTATTGAACACCCTTTCTTCTCTAGGAGAAGACAACTTGTGTCTGCCCTTCTTTGGGAGGATTCTGCAGCGTTACCAGGTTACAGGGTGCTTGTTTGCCAGTTGCAGCTCCAAAGTCTTGACTTTGGATTGTGATTTTTGTAAGGGATATGACATTTTTTAGATGCTGAGAGCAATCTGTTTGGAGTGAAATAGGTTATTGATCGGGACTGAAATCCATAAAAGGCTGTATTTACATAGTGTCTTGGAGCTGATCCTTGCAACTTGAAATAGGTGTTGCTGGAATACTGTGTCAGTGTTCAGGTTAGATTAAGTAGATTTTCTCCTGTGTATCAAGCTCAGAAAAGCCATATCAGGTCATTTTCTGCTGAGATGAGAGTCTGTGACAAATTGTCAGATGTGTCTGGTTTTTCTTTTTTTGGTGTATTTTTTAACAGGCTGCAGTAGGGGAAAAATGTAGATCTTCATTAGTAGATTGACTTCAGCATTAACAAAGAATGGATTTTTCTACTTGGTGCCTGTGCACAAGACCTAGACTAGAATTAACCTCATGTTTGTCACATAACAGAAACTTCTTAAGGTCTTTGCAGAGTGTGCTTGTAGCTCTTCATCTTGCATCAGTACTGAAATAGAAGTATTGATTTTGAGAGGAGTAGTCGTGGAAACTCGATAGTAGATTTGTAAGTCATTAAGGTACTGTGATGTTCGTCATCTTCCTCTAAATCAGTAAAGAGAAAGTATTAATGATATATCTGTTAAGGCACATCACTAAAGTGATGGTTTCTGTGCAGTAGCAGAATCAACTAATAATTATTGTCTCATGTGTTTGCTGGATATTTGTTAAAGCTTTTTCAGAGTATTCAAAGCGTGAGCCCAGTCATTCATCTCCCACTGTTCTGTCATGAGGAGACACATAACCTGTGTCGAGAATTCTGTTCTGATTAACCTATGTTATCCTTTAAAATGAAATATGAATATTCAAGCAAATGTCTTCATTTTTGCCTTGTGGCCCTCTACTGCTGCTTTGAGAGGGCAGTGCAGTGGGATCTCAGCACTGTATGCACTTAACTGACATCTCGCATCTTCCTGTCAGAGACTGGGGGGAAAAAAACTCCAGACTTCTGTGCCAGACTGTCCTCTGGTCTGTAGATAGATTAAATCTCAGATGTAATTTGAGATCACCAAAAAATGATTGGAATCAACACGATGGATATAACATAGTCAGAAGATTTATCCTACCAGTGCTGAGTGTTGTGGATAAACTGCCACAAAGTTTGAGGAATTTGTGGTAGGTCTGTTTTGTTGTTTTTCCTTTCTGGTGTTTTAACCAGACCCTGGAGTTGTTTAAATGTTGTAGCTGATGCAAACTTCACTTATATTGATATTGCTAAATCCTAGTATAAGTGTAACCTGATTTCAGTGTAGTGGGTGTTCCATTGGGCTTTATTGGAGCTGCTCTGCTGTGTTTTCCCTCAGCTTGATGCTGGGACCCAAAGAACAGGACAGTCTGGGTAGCCTGAGGGCCCCCGATTCATGTTTTGCATGGGAAATGCCATGGCTGTTTATTTTTGTTTTGTTTACCAGTCCTCAGTCAACGAAACTGAACACAGCAGAACCCTCTTGTCTATCACTAACTTCCTTTTCTTGTAGAAAGGAAGAAGAAACCAATAGCATTTTCTTCCCCAGTTTCAGCTGCTGATCAACAACATTTTTGTTCTTTGCTTGGCCAGCTCTTCTCTTACTCCTCTGGCCCTTCCTGTAATGCTCTATAAACATAAAATTCATCAATACAGGGCTGCATGAGATCATTTCAGAAGGGATTTTGGTCTTTTTTTTTTTTCTCTTCACATTTTGTTTTGGTTTTTAATGAAGTCAGTGACAGATAGTTTAAATAGCTGATATTTTTCAAAGCAACTCTACCTCATGCTGTGGAGACATGACTGATACTACAAGCACGTACTCATACCATAAAGTCACTGAGAGTAGGTTTGGTGTCGTAGGAGCTTCTTGGTGCCATTCAGACTTTTCATGGGATTTACTTAGAGGATCCTATTTGTCCTTTGGGTATTACTGCAGTGAAAATGTTTTCTCTGCTCAGAGATTAATAGTTCAGAGACAGAGTACCTGGAAAAAAGCTGTTCAGCTATGGGAACAGAGCTGTGGCTTGATCTCTTCTCCCAACAAACAAGTGATAGGACAAGAGGAAATGGCCTCAGGGGAAGTTTAGGTTGGACACTAGGAAAAACTTCTTTATTGAAAGGGCCATCAAGGCCTTGAAACAGGCTGCCTAGGGAGCTGGATCTTTGTAGAAGTCATGCAGATCTGGAGCTTAGGACTGTCCTGTAGTGGTCAGCCTGGGAAAGTTGGGTTAATGGTTCAGCTCAGTCTTTAAAGGTCTTTTCCAACGTAAGTGATTCTATGATTTGATGTAGGTCATTACTTTTTGTGGGAATACTTTAAATATCTTAAGATCATAATTACAGTTGAATACAGAAGAGCCTTGCAATTCCTCTGTAACTGGTACAGCGATTCCTGATGTTGCTTTCACTGTGTCACTGATAGGTGGAAGAGCAAGTTAGATCCCCACTGTGTGCTTGGATCACAACAGCCTCTCGAGGAGCCTGTGGTAACTAGAGTAACTAGCCTTTGCTGGTATAAAGCAAAAAATGCTTTTTCATCCTCCCAGAACTTTTGCAATAGTTAAGATTTGGTTTTCTTGTTATGTACTGGGTGAAACTGAGCATTAAAACATCAAAATCAACCTCGTGGTGTCCCCACACAGAGCCTGCACTCAAACAGTCAGAGCACCTGCTTGGCATCTGGGAGCCTCAAGATGAAGTGTGGACAGAGGCCAAAAATTGGTTTTCTTGTGGTTTTGGGGAAGGAGTAATCCTTGGTACCTCAGAGTATCTCTTCCAGGAGAAGGTAGCAAGGCTGGACTGGTAGTGTATGTTCAGCTGGTAAGTAAAAACAGTGACTACTCATCTTCAGTAACTACTCACTCATTGCTGGTTTGTGAACACTTCCTCTTCCGCATCACTTGAGATCCAACAAAGTTTAACTCAGCAGGAATGTAGTGTCAGCCATTAGGTAACAGCTTGTGGTCACCAGGAAGGTCACGGGGAGTGTTTTTCTTCTTCCCCATGATGCTGGTAAAGTTTTACTCCTGCTGCCTTGAGTCAGTCTGGGGTTTTCGTGAGCTGGCTTGGAGCTTTTTAGTCTTATTAGCTAGCAGAATAACATCCACTACAAAAACAAGCCCCTCCTTTTCTTCTTGTTTTAATTGGTTAAATTGGCTGTGTAATTAAATGATGAGGTGGACTGTGTAGAGGAACACAAAGACTGGCTGTTTGGAGGAACAACTCTTTTAGTCACTAAACCAATACACACGGAGATGAAACTTCTGTAGCTGAAGAGCTTCACTAACTTCTTTAGCCCTAAAGAAGAAGTGAAAAAGTCCTCTTTCAGAAACTTCTTCCAGAGGGCTGTTTTGGTGATACTTTAAGCAGGGAATAGACTTCACATCATCAGTGCTGAATTTAGAAATATAATTATTGTTTGCTCCATTAATTTTGACTAACGCTGAGATGAAAATGATTAAGCAGGAGGCTTAACATAATTAGTGAAGTGTGGCATCTGACTACTTGTATTTAAGTCTATTAACGTGGGAAGTGTAACTCCTCTGAAATGTTCTGGCTTGTGTCAGACTCTAAAATGTTAGAACCATTTTACTGCTTAAATTGACGCTGTGAATTTTGAGTGTCATGAAAACATTCACAATCTACTACTACTGTACAAGACAGGAAATCTGAAATTATGTCTGAAATTATGTCACAATTTTGGCTAACAAAAAAAATGTTCTCTTGATTTATGTGGCTGGGGAAAAAAGGATTTCTGTATGTCACCCTGATGTATGGCATCAGGAAAACAAAGAAGAAATTTATGGCAGAGAACTGATGTTCAATCTTGCTGAAAGATCGTTTCACTTGTGTGTTTAGTAGCCTGTCATGGTTAAAAGAAGTATGAGTAGCGTCAGTGCACAGAAGGGATATTTTAGTTTGGAGCAGCCCCTGGGGACTGCAGACACAGTGTCCTCTTAAAGTACAAGGGATGAAAAAAATGGCATTCTCAGCTAAATTTGTTTATGAAGGTATAAGTAATACCTGAAAGGGTGCTCGTGCGGAAAGGACCGCCTGGCTTACATTAGGTTGAGAGTAAAATTCCTGAGATATTCCTGCTTTTTATCTGCCGATACTACTCCTGTCTGTGGTCAAGTGTCTGATCTTACCATACAGCAGGACAGCTGATTTGCAGTGTATTTTATTAGGATATTAATTATAAAGTCATGGAGCTGGTACTGGGAAAGGTCGTAGAGTTCAAGAGGAGTGTGGGAGTAGTGCTCCTGGGCTGTAGATGAAACAGATGACATGGTACAGCGGGATCAACTGCAGCCACAGTAGGAGTTCCAGGAAATCTAATTTTTGGTGGAAGACTGTAAAATGATTTCCACGTAGTAGCAAATCTCCTGTGGTTTTTGTGATGACTTTGTCTTTGTGGCTTCTTTGCTGCTGGGTTGTAACCTGTTGCACAAACAAGGCTTCCACTATCTCCTTGAGCAGCAAGAATTCAAATCTGCCCTGGTCGCCTCCTGAGCAGCTGTCTGTAGGACTGCTCTTCCTTAAGTCAGCGTGGTGTGTGCTTCTCCTTGAAGACCGAACGTGTAGGTGAATGACCACTTCGGAGTGGTCATAACGCTGCTCCTTCACAGCAGTGGGGAAAGAGAAAAGTAGTAATAAACTAGTGGAAAGGCCAGATACCAGTGACACCCTTGGGCAGGAGAACAAAGGGTGACTTAAGCTTAGACATAAAACATTAGTTAGTTGTTGCACAAGTCAGACCAGTCTTTAAATATTGGCAAGGTCCAAATTATACCCAGCCTGAGTTTTTAAATGTAAAGCCTATTAGGAGCTGCCGTAAGCGTTCTGGATTGTGTTGGCTGAGGCGTGAGCAGGAGGGTGGGTTGTGTGTTGGGGTTTTTTTCCACTTGCAAGAAAGGAGCATTGTTGAACATGGGGTTTACCCTTTTCAGGGAGGCTTGTCACACATCAGCAATCGTGGTTTCTTCCGCTTTTGCAATTGATTGTGTTAACCTTCAGCAAATTAATTATCTTCTGGCTCATGACTGTGCACAGAACACTTTGTAAGATGGAATTACAGTAGAACCCTGCCAGGTCTTGTCGTTCCACTTTGTAACCCTCATAGTAACAGTCGTAAGGCTTAATAGCGAGGTGATGACATGAGCGTTCAGATGGCAGCTCCCAGCTGGGTCACTTGTAGGCATAGCTGATGGAAGTGATTTAATTTTAAGGTGTTTGTACTTGTGAGAAACACAATAAAAAAAATAATTGCAACTAAAGACTGAGTAAATGGCTGTGCTTTATTAGATTATATTCTTTTCCTGGTGTATTATTGGGGTTTTTTCCTGAGTTTTGTTCTTTCAGTGCTCTCTTAACTGACATGTATATTAAGAAATCACATAAGGACTGTGATATTAAGAATAAAGTCATAGATATATTGCGATAGCTGATTATTTTTAATAGAAGTCTTTTAAGTGATAGAATCACTTAAAAGTGATTCTGTGATAAGATCATAGAATTGTAGGTTGGAAAACACCTCTGAGATCATCAAGCTTAAACATTAACCCAACTGTCCCAAGCCCACCATTAAACCCTGTTCCTAAGCTCCAGATCTACATGACTTATAAACACGCCCAGGAGTGGTGATTCATCCCTCTCCCTGGGCAGCCTGTTCTAGGACCTTATAATCCTTTCAGCAAAGAAGTTTTTCCTAATGTTTGACCTAAACTTCCCTTTAACTAGTGATGGTAAGAGCCATTGACTTAAATTCTTTGCAGTGTATTTTAGAATTCTAAATTCTAGTTTCATTCAGTTCTAATAGTTCTACAGGCTTCCTCTGTGGAATATTGCTTAGCAGGGCTGCCTTGGTTTCCATGCTCTTGCTTTGAGTCACTTGGGGATAATTTTAAAATGGCTTTGAGATAGCTTTTAGTAGCAGCTAGTTCTACAAATTTCCAAAGTGCCCATTTTTCCAGTGGTGACTGAGTGGTGTCTCAGGGGATGCTGCAGAACTGCAAGAATTCTGCTGTAGTGAAACTTGATTTTTCACTAAGATGAGAGTGCAGTCATGTTTGTTCAGGAAAAATAAACCTTTGCTTTCATATCTTCCACCCATTAGTCCTCATTCAGTAAAACTAAAACAGGGTCTACTCTGAAGAAGTGGTGATTATTAAGGGGTGTGGAGGGTGCACGTGTTTTGCTATTGGATTTTTTTTGATGCACAGCATAGTGGAACACATTGATTTTAACAAATAGCTTTATTCTACCTTTAACTTTTATATAAGAAAAGCCAGTGTAATATAGGTCTTCACTTATTGCTGCCTGAGGGTAGTGTGTGGTGGAGGTAGAGGAGAACCAATGATAGTAGAGCAAGCTGTTTTCAGGTGGTGAAGGTACCATTTGAGACAGTTAACCTGGGACCAGTGCTCATATTCATTGTGTATGAGGTCTTTGTCTTCCCCACACACATGCTCTCAGGTAAGGAAACAAAGAAGCTGGTTTACAAACCCAGTTTTAGTAGTTTTAGCATGAGAGAACTGCAGGGTGATTTCTGTAGAGCAAGGAGGTTATAGCTGTGTATGTACAGATGTCAGCAGTAGGAAAATGCAGCATAGGGAAATGAGCCTAGTGATGGATATCACACTGGCTCAGTCTAAACTCATACTGAATGAACAGACTAAACTATTGACGCCTGGCTTGGAGTAGGATACGTGAATAGTAAGCAGTGGTAGGGACAAAGGAGCTGCTGCTCATTTCCAGGCTGGGTACTCTACCAGGCAATAGGGGGAGGAAGATTAAAACAATTGAAGGAACTTTTTATTTTTCAGTCCTCGGGGAGAAAAGAATAGTCCAACACACTTGATCAGATCTCCTGCTCCTGGCATTTTAACGCTTTTCAGGGTGCAAGCAAAACCAGAGTGGTTGATGTTGGAAGGAAACTCTCAAGGTCATATGGCCCGACTCCCCTGCTCAAGCAGGGCCATACAGACTTGGGTGCCCAGGACCTTGTCCAGATGTGGCTTCAGAGTATCTCCGAGGAAGGAGACTCTACAAAAATACCTGGGTCACCTTTGCTTGGTCACCCTTATGGTGACAGTGTTTCCTAATGTTCAGAGAACACTTCTACTGTTTCAGTTTGTGCCCATGGTGTCTGGCCCTGTCACTGAGCATCACCAAATAGAGCTGGTCTCTGTTTTCCTCTCTGTATCCTTCCTTCAGATATTTATGTACATTGATAAGATTCTCGTTAGACTCTTCTCAGAATCACTCTGGCTGGAAAAAGACCCCTGAGATCATCGAGTCCAACCATGTACCCTACTTTACAAGTTCCCCCCTAAACCATATCCCTCAACACCTCATCCAAATGACCTTTAAACACATCCAGGGATGGCGACTCAACCACCTCCCTGGGAAGCGTGTTCCAGTGCTTGACTACCCTTTCTGTGAAAAAATTCTTCCTAATACCCAGTCTAAATCTAACTTGAACCCATTCCCTCTTGACTGACCAGTCCCACTGATCATCTTCTGTTGGCCTCACAAGCCAGGTCTGGTAGCATGTGTGCTCTGAATTGCTCAGGCTAAGAAATGGAATTGGCTGGTTCCTGGCTGTGACGCATCTCAGAGCAGCTGACGTTTTGCTTGGGAGATCACATGTAAGGACTAAAACCTGTGCAGGGAAATGGTTTGATGTGCCTGTCCTTAAAGAATTGGTGCAGAGATTTGTTTTTCAGGTTTTTGAGGATGCAGATGAATTCTGATGATATTAAGACATGAATGAAAACGTTCTCATCAACTGCTGACATTCTTGGTAGTTCAGGTCTCCCTGAGCAATAAAGGAGTTTTAAAGAGAAAATCCGTAAGATCTCCATCCTGTAAGGAGGAAATACCAGTTACAGAAATCTAAACCGCATTTTTGAAGTTACCTAATATCAAGCCTTCTGAAGCAACGAGCTAGAAATAAGGTACTGCAAACTCCATTTCTAGTGCTTTAAATAAGACATTTCTGCAGCCATTGGTAAATACCAGTAAGAATTCCTACCCAAGAGTGTAACAGTGATGTGTTAGAGGAGCTGCAGCCTCTGAGGCTGTTTGTTCAAATCCTCTTGTTTATTATTAGCTGGAATGCAGGGCTGTGGGCTGCCCTAGCTTGGTGCCTGCGTGACACTTCTTATTAACAAACGGCAGCTTTGTTAGACTATCTGCAGCTTGTGGAGCTGTAGAGGGGCCATGTCTTGAAAAAGAAGGAGCACGTGTCAAGTGGCTTGGTTACGTGGAACAAATGCTGCCAGTGGAGGAGGAGAACTTTCCCCGGTTCATTTTTGACAAACTGGTTTAGCTTATGGTCTAGGAACAACCAGATTCACTTCATGAAGACCAAAACAGAACTTTGCAAGGACCGGGCAGAAAGTTGGGATCTAAGGACTGGTAAAATGTTTCATTTTATGTGCTAGTCTTTAGCTGTTTATATCATGAACTGTTTACTTCTGTCTCATTTCAGATTAGTGATAGCTCTCAGTTTTAAATACTCATGGTGTTAAAGTAGATAATTATGTTTAATGGTGGAAGAGATGTAGCTCACTTAACTTCTGTAAATACTGTTTTCCTGAGGACGTGTTGCTGTTTGAAGGGGTTGCTTTTCTAACTGCTTCACTTTACATTAAAGTTCTTCTCTCTGCTTGGAAGGAAAAATAAATAATGCAATAAATGACGCTTATCTTTTTTGTTCAGAGCAAGTTTAATATCGCTGTGTGGGTATTTACCAGGGTTTTCCCTTTTGAACAACATCTACCGACACTAAAATACAATGAAGTGCTTTTATTTCAGTGTTTGTGGGAACGGACTGGCAGGAAAATAAACAGCCAGAGTGTTAGAGGGGCTTTCTGATATGACAAGAGTCTTGCAAAATGTTGTGTTCATTGCTCTGAAATGTGCTTTGAATGTGTTGACGTGTAGCAGCTGGTGGTAGTGCCTGCAGACAGGAATTTGTGCCATTGCAGCTCTTTGTGCAGTGGAATGTGTAATGTGCAAACAACCAAGAATTGGAGTGGAGTAATGGAAAACCAATTAGCATGTTCCACGTTTTTGGGGGTTTTTAGGCTATTCCACAGTTGAGGAGGCAGCGATGGTGGTTTGAAGAACAGAGAAGGGAGAAATCACCTTTTCAGAATTTGGGATGCTGTTAGACCCTCAGGCACGTGGAGAGAGGCAGGAGAGAGCCATTGCTTCATGGGGGTGTTGGTTGACAGCTGCCTGAACATGAGCCAGCAGGGTTCCCAGCTGGCCAAGGCCAGTGGCATCCTGGCTTGTATCAGAAGTAGTTGGTCTGCAGGACTGGGGAAGCAGTTGTCCTCCTGTATTTGGCACTAGTGAGGCCACTCTTCAAGTACTGGGTTCAGTTTTGGGCACCTCAATGCAAGAGAGACATTGAGGTACTGGAGTGGGTCCAGAGAAGGGCAATGAAGTTGGTGAAGGAAGGGAGGAGCAACTGAGAGAGCTGGGGCTGTTTAGTCTGGAGAAAAGGAGGCTGAGGGGGGAGACCTTATTGCTGTCTAGGACTGCCTGAAAGGAGATTGTAGAGAGGTGGGTGTTGATCTCTTCCCAGAAGTAACAAGTGGTAGGACAAGAGGAGAAAAAGACATTGAAGTGATGGAATGTGTCTAGACAAGGGCAGAAAAGCTGATGAAGAAAGATATGGAGAGCTGTGAATGGAGAACAATTGAAACATGATAGAGCAAGGGGAAATGGCCTCAAATTGTGCTGGTGAGGTTTAGGTTGGGCATGAGAAATCTTTTTTTTTCCTCAGAAAGGAACAGGCTGCCCAGAGCAGTGGTGGAGTCCCCATTCCTGGAAGTATAGAAACTAAGTGTGGATGTAGTGCTTAGGGACATGGTTTAGTGATGGACTCTGCAGTACTGGGTTAGTGGTTGGACTTAATGATTTTAATGGTCCTTTTCAACTTAAATGCTTCTATTAGTTAATGAATTTTAGTTAAATTCATAACATAATTTAACATAAGAGGTAATTTATTATGCTACCAGTAATGCATAAATGCTGTAATATAGCTGGAACCTACACAGTCCTTTCATGCATGTAAAGGACAGGCTGAGGCTTTTGGTGACACTCATTTAGTGCTTGTTCTTATAACCTGGTTCTTGTCAGTTTTAGGAATTTACTTTAATTTCACCTGATGTGTTTAACTTTTCCTATCAATGGGCTGAACTGGATAGGGGTTATGACATTTGAAAAAACAAGTCCTTCAGCTTCAAAAATGTGGGGTTTTATTTTAAAAGCAGTTCTGATGCACACAGAGACCATCTAATAGCTGACAGCAGGCTAACACCCCAAATAAACTTGTAAATCTGTTGCTACTAGTAGTGCTGGCATCTCCAAGTCACTTATTTCTTCTGAATTTGTTTAGGACCAGTTTAGTTGAAATTTCTTTTTAGATACCATCATCTCTTTCTGTTCCTGAAGTCAGTTCTTTGGTAGTTGTTAGATTCTTACCCTGTTGGCAAAGGAAGAAGGTGCATACTGACACCAGGCAGTGCTTTCCCTTCACTTCATACTGCTTATGGTACCTAATTTTCACAGAATCGCAGAATTGTTGAGGTTGGAAAGAATATTTAGGGAGAAATTCTTCACTGTGAGGGTGCTGAGGCACTGGAACAGGTTGCCCAGGGGGGTTGTGGATGACCCCTCCCTGGAAGTGTTCAAGGCCATGTTGGATGGGGTTCTGGGCAACCTGATCTGGTGAGAGGTGCCCATGCCTATGGCATTGGGGGTGGAAGTACATCATCTCTAAGGTGTCTATCCAACCCAGACCATTCAATGATTCATTCCTTTTGAAAGTCCAAATCCACTAGTTTACTAGTGATCTCAGCAGCACAGACAAGTAAGACAACCTGATTTCCAAGTGCAGCAGAGGAGCAATAACCTGACTGTTACATCTCTGTGCATGTCATTGCAGATTCAGATTTTTTGGTTCTATGTTAGACTGTAGTGATGCTTCTGTTCCTTTGTATGCTGCTTTTCAAAACCTCTACAGAAAACCTTGTTCCTGGCCTTTTTTTATGACTTGCCTTTTTCAAAAGGTAGATGTGTGACATTGCTGCTTAGCAGTTTTAAAATCATGATTGTCGTGTTTTATAAATCCAACCAGGTTTTTGGGTGACTTCAAATGCTCTGTTTAACGTGCTGCATTTTATCACCAGGTGGTTGGTAATTTATTTCCTCAGTTTTTAGTCAAAATCAGTTCCCTGCTCTATTTAATCAACACTGTACTAACGTCAGCCTCATCTGAAATCACGTTGTTTCCTGTATAATGCAGTGCTGATCATCTCTAATGCTTTTAATTAAAAAACTTAATCATACTTGTCTCACGTCTTTAACTGCTTTCAGTGAGATAACACTGAATAAAGCTGTTAAGGGCTTTAGAACACTGGTTATTTGTCTTCGGTTTCGTAGTGATGTGGATTTATGCCTAGGAATGTATTTCATGAAGAATTTTTCTTTCCTGTGTTTTCTATATTTAGCTTCTACTTTATCAGGAATTGTTGTATAATTTGTAACTTGCAGATATTGAAATACCAATTTATGCTTGTGTCCCAAAACATAACCTCCTGTCCCCACCTCAAGGTGTTTTGCTCAGGGTTTCAGTATGAACGGATTAACGTGACGTTAAACTACCTCAGTGCAGCTAGAAGGTTAAGATGATTGTGGCAGAAAGTGGAGAGGATTTCTTTAAGGGCAATGAATATGATAATTTCCATGCTAAGTGTAATTGAATTCTCATGAGACACAAAAGACACCAGACTGTGATTTGTGGACGGGAAGGTGAACAGTGGCCAACCTTCCAGCACAGATCAGAACTTGATTTCTGGTGCAGATACAGTCTTGCATTCTTTTAAGGAAAGGTTTAAACTCTATTTCAGCTTCTGCCATTTATTCCTTCTGTGGTATTGAAGAGGTGTATGTGATAGTTTTGGGACATTCTTAAATAAAAACAGTGGTCTGTGTTTTAAATCTGTTTAAGTTGAAAAGGTTTATGGACTACTTGCTACCTGAAAGCATTGACTGTGGTGTGATACAGTATCAGCTACTTGATACTCAGACACACTCCCAAGTCACATCTAATCTCTCTGTTACTGGGAAAATACTGATAGGGGGTTTTCCCCTTTTTGGAAGCCTAGCAGCAACTGTACTTTAAATAAATAAGAGCTTTTCCCTGCATGTATGCATTGGAGAAGTGGAGGTTAGCACCTGACTTGTTTGAAGTAATGTCAACTTTCTAAGCAAGCATAAAATTTACTCTTTAAGAACCCAGAACTGGTCTCCTATAAAGACTGTGAGCAGAGATCTCTGTCTTAAAAAAGAAAATGCACTTTAATTTTTATTATGGTTCTTTTAGCTTCTCACTTTGAAAGTAATAGTAGGCTTCATCTACTGCTTGGTGTCAGTGTAGATTTGGTAGCTTTAGGGGATGTTGTCGCTTTGGTAGGCACAGTACATCAGCTAGTAAAAGGATAAAAACCAGATTATTATAATTGTGTCAGGGAATATTTAGTGCTTGAATGAACTCAGAGTACTGTAGAGTTCAGTCTGTGCCCTTGTGTGGTGACAGTGCTGGGGAGGGGGTTCTAGAAGGCTGAGAGAGTTTGGGATATTCAGCCAGAAGAAGAGAAGGCTCTGGGGAAAACCTCAGTGTCTCTTATCAGTACTGATAAGTGCACTTTAAAAAAAGATGGAGATGGATTTTTGAGCAGGGGCTGTTGCAACAGGACAATGGGTGATGGCTTTAAATTTAAAGAGGGAGATTTAGACTAGATCTGAAGAAATTTCTTGGAGTGGTGCGACACTGGCCCAGATTGTCCAGAGAGATGATAGAAGCCCCATCCCTAGAAACATTCCAGGCTGGGTTGCTTAAAGCAACCTGATCTAGTTGGAGATGGTCCTGGTCCCTGCAGAGGCGTTGGACTAGATGAACCTTTGAAGGTCCCTTTTGAACTCAAGGCATTCTGTGCATTTATGGTTCTGTGCCGGATGCCATGGTTGGTGTGTGTCATGCAGGCAGCTGGGTAACAGAGCCCTGCAATTGGTATGAAACTATGTCAGAGAAAAAGCAACCTGAAGCCAAGCTGCTTTGTTGCAGTCCTCTAAGTTTAGGAGTGAAGAACCTGAAGAAGCAGCAGGAGCAGCCCCACTGCTTGAGCAACACCAAACGCTGAGCAATGTGAAATGAATCAACTCTCTCATGGGGAGAAAATGACAGATCACTGTCGTGGCTCAGGGATGCAGAACTCCCAAATGCAGCAGATTACTTCTGAATTATGGGGGTTTTTTTCTCCCCTCAAATAATTGTATAAATACCTATGGTTGGACTTGATGATTTTGGGGGTCTTTTCCAACCTAAACAGTCCTATGATTCTGCGTGTGTTGGTTCTGGTGCACGCTGGAAGAAAGAACCGAGCTCGGTGTCCTCATTAGTGACTGGGAATAATGTGATTTGGCAAATTATATGTAACTTAAGGAGATGATAAATGAGAGTTTATAGCAGTCAGACTTGCCATTAAGTGAAGTTTAGGACAAGCTTTGCTGTTGACTGGATACTGGTGCTTGTGTCTGTGGTGGGGTTTTACTGAGGTTCTCTCTGCATTCCCCTAGAGAGTCTTCAAGTGAAAACAAGCAGAGGCCATGCTAAATGTGGCTGAAGGAGGCCACTCTGGCACAACTTCTTGTCTAAATATCTGAGAAATACATAGGTAAATTGTATAAAGTTTGATATTATTAATACCATTTTTGTTCAAACCCTATAGAACCATTGTATTTGATCTGTTTTTCTATTTCATTATCCAGATGGTTAATTACATAATAACCATCTGAAGTTCATTATATGAACTAAATGTACAGAAAAAAACGTACCTGGAGGTGTTTTTATAACAGTGTGTGCTTGAAAACCTTTTCAAACCTTTTTAAAGCTTTGTTTTATCTTGAGTTCATTGCTTTTTAATAATCTAGATAAACCAACTCTTTGAATCTTTCACAAACTCATCATTGATTAAAACTGCTTTGCCTCATTGGGTGGAAATCATAGCACATTTCAGGTATTGAAGTGCATTATGCTGTGGAATATTTAAAGTAGCATCTTTCTTGTTTTTCCTTTATTTGTGCCCTCTTTACATTCCTGTCCATGTTGGATGGTTTCTGATATGGGAACAACGTCAAGGAGCCTGATTCAGTTATGTGGTCTGCTTCACCTTCCCTCAATCAAACCATTTTATTTAAAGTTTCTGAACTCCTGTACTCTAGTAAATTCCATTGCATCTGCATCGTGCTGATGTTCAATCCTTACCCTCACATGCAGTATTTTTCTTGCCTGTCAGCTTTCCTGTTGTCATATCCTTGTCCTTTGGTTGCCCAAGTTGCATTTCTGATACCATAATGATGCCCTTCCCTGGTTTCTGAGAAATAACTCTTCAGCAGTTCTCAGATGCAGTCATGCCGTATTGCCTCAGCATTCATCAGTATTCTAATCCCTCTCTTCAGATCCTCTAAACAGTTCACACTTTTGTTTTAAAGCAGCAGTGGATGTTCTGGCTTGCTTTGAAGTGAATGTTTGTGGAACTGGCAACTAGAGGCTTTTCCTACTTGAGTCTTTCAGTTAGTGGGTTGCAGGGTATTTTTTTACCTTTAATATCTGCTTTGGTGGAAAATTTGGAACATTTGAAGCTCAGCAGTTAGGATACCATCCAGGAATTTTGTTTTGCTCTGAACAGTATTAAAGACATGCACCAAGGTCATATTTTGCTCTGATAGAATTGCTTTGGTGTTTCTCCATCCAAGCAGTCTCTCTGGAGGTTGTTTTCCAAGTATTTAGCTGTAGTTCTTGCTCACCAAGGAGAGAATCTGAACAGTGTTATTTTATTTCTCCACAGGTGCAGATGCCGAGCAGGATGCTGCTATCAAACTTGCCCAAGAACGAGCCGAGATAGTTGCCAAGTATGACAGAGTAAGTGAAACTGTTAATAATTTTGAAGGCATTTTATAATTAGTCTTGTTAATATGTCTGTTTAATAAATGAATCATAGTTCCCACTAGCTTTTGTTTAAAGTACTCTGTGTAGTACTAATCTGGTGGTTTCATGATACGCTGGCCTCTGGGTGAATTAAATTCTCTCTCCATGGGAGGATGTATTCTGGCTAATGACTCAAACAACTCATTTTTCAGGAGCACAGGAAGTTGCTTTAGGGATCTTTTAAGGTAATGTAATATTTACTACTACAAGTAATGAAATCGGGACGGTTGAAGATGCTCAGGATATCTGTGAGATCAGAACAACTCTTATTTCACTTACTTAATTTTGGATTATGGCAATAATTTAATTGAATACAGACAATTTAAAAGATGGGTGGACCGCATTGTTTCTTGGTTTGCTGTGAGGAATTGAAGAAACACTCTAGTCATATCCTTTTTCTTTTCTTGAACTACTTGTCACGTGAAAGCCTGGCACACGGTATGCTCGGAATGCATACATCATGTTCACTTAGGAACTTTCTAAGTGTCACTGGAGTACTGAGGAATAGACTTGTTTGTAGAATTAAGTGTTGTACATGCTGGACTTGGTGTTCTGCACGTAAGGTGAGGGGTTTTTAATAGGGGAAAAACATGCACGTGTGTGGTTGGTTGACCCTGACTGGCTGCCCACCAAAGCTGCTCTATCACTCCCCTCCTCAACTAGACAGGATCAAAAATACAGTGAAAACCTCATGGGTCAAGATAAGGAGATAGAGAGATCACACTCAAGTTACCATCATGGGCAAAACAAATTCAACTTGGGGAAACTGGAGTTCTTCACACTCTTCCCATTCTCTAGCATGGGGTTCCTCCCACAGGAGACAGTCCTTGCCTGCACTACCACAACCTTGCCACACAAACGCAATACGTTTTGCTTTCTGAATGGTGTCAAGTGGTGCTTCGACAAGGATGGACTATGGAACTAAAAGGAGTAGAAAGTGCTCTATGGGGACTGAGGGACTTTTTTGGTGGTTAACGGCAGGTGAGATCATTGTGAGTCTGTGGTTGAAATTGGTGGTTAAAATTTATTCTGTGTATGGCAGTGACTGAAAGAGATTTCCCACGGTGAAAGCACCTTTCTAAGGGGCTGGGAGAGGTGTGTGACTCTCCTCTATCTTGGCTGATCAGTTTAAGGCTGATCTCCTCCTCATCCTCTTCCCTACTATCTGTGTGTCACAAATATTATACTTTAATCAGTTGAATTGTGTCCTCTGTGTCTTAGCTTGTGGTGTCACAAATATTTATTTGGCTCTTTTTCCTTTTTCTCTTTAGGGACGGGAGGGTGCACAGATTGAACCCTGGGAAGATGCTGACTATCGTCTTTACAAGGTCACAGATAGATTTGGGTTTCTACAGTAAGTACCAAGTTTGAGAAGAAAATGAGATTAAAGGTTTGCTACTATTATTATTAATGTATTACACTGCTTATTTGGTGAAAGTGTGTACTGGGAGTTGTATAAGTTTTGGGTGATCTTATGCTGTGCTTTTCTGTTCCATTTCTAGCTCCTAGTTCTGTAACTTGATCCTGGAGTAGAGAGTGAAACATCTTTGAATGTTTTATTTAGGAATGAAAATGAATAGTCTACAGAAAGAGAGATTTCAAGCTGAATTAAATAGGAGATAAATTTTGGCTTTAAGTAACTGTTGTTAAGTCCTTGGAAGGATTTTTTAAGATCTTGCAGAAACTGAACCCAGGCTGAGGTACTGCTTTTGGGAACAGCTAGGGGAGGCTTAGATTGGCTATTGGGAAAAATGTATTCACTGAAAGGTTTATCAGACATTGCCCAGGGAAGTTACTGGGGTTTGCTGACCACAGAGATATTTAAAAGACATGCAGATGTGGTGGTGAGGGACATAATTTAGTGGTGATCTGGCAGTGCTGGGTCAATGGTTGGACTCGATGGTCCTAAAGGTCCCTTCCAACCAAACTGATTCTGTGACTGCCATTTTTGATGTTGAGGATGTATGTTTGAATACCTGAAATGCAATGAAAATCCAGAAAAATCAGTGATGAGAGAAAAACTTTGAAAGTATTGGGAGGGATGTTGTGTGTTTTGTTTGGGGTGTGTTTTTTCCTCCCATCTCCTGTTTTGTAATGTCACTGTGTTTATAAGCTGTCAGAGAAGACATTCATTGTTACCTGGAAGCTGCCTTTGGTTCAGCAGCGTGAGTTGATGTGGTATATGGCCTCCAAACAGTTCTGGTTTACACAGGGACGTCTTTGTGTTGATAAATCACAGCTGCAATACCACGTGTCTGGAATTGGAGCTGCAGTTGTAGTAATTCTTCGTGGAGAATGGACGTCAGAATTAGCTCCTGTGCCAAAGCATTTGCAGCTACTGCTGAGTTCCCCACTGACTTCACATTGGCAAGTGGATACTTGGTTTTGGTCTCCTTATGAGCTCCCTGGGCTTTTCCTGTTACTCGTGTTGTGATATTTGCCTTTTTTTACACATTAGGCAGGGGAGGTGTTTTGATGTCTGCTACAGCTGCTGCTGCAGTTGTCAGGAGTCCTTTGGTCCATGGCTCCAGTGCCACAGTGCCTTCTGGAACCTGAAGGGTCCTACAGGAAAGCCGGAGAGGGACTTTTTAAGAGTGACAGAACAAGAGGGAATTATTTCAAGCTAAAAGAGTGAAGATTTAGGTTAGACTTTAGGAAGAAATTCCTCATTGTGAGGGTGGTGAGACACTGGAACTAGTTGCCCAGAGAAGTTGTGGGTGTCCCCTCCCAAAAAGTGTTTGAAGCCAGGCTGGATGGGGTTTTAAGCAACCTGGTATAGTGTGGAGTGACCCTGCTCATAGCGGGAGGGCTGTAACCAGATGATCTCTGAGATCCATTACAATCTAACCCAGTCTGTGGTTGTGTTTCTGTGCTGTGTTAACTGATCCCTTGTAATAAGGCAGATTTCACCAGAGAGTGAATCAAAGCTGGTTTATTGATTCTTTAAAGCAAACTCATTGCACATGATGTTTTTATTATCCTGAGAAATAAAATCTTTCCTAGTAGCAGAAATACAGTTAGGACTAGCATATCAGTTGGGTCTGCCTGAAAGGAAAATTCATGTTGTGCTATAGATTTTGACTGTGGTCTGGGTCTGTGTGCTGTAACACTGAGCCTGTGCAATCTGCCATGACTGAAAGAAACCCCTGTGCTATGACAATTTGAAATGAAGCAACATGTATGAAAAGCCTTACGTGGTTTTTAGGGGAGTTATGGAGTCTCCTTCACTGGAGACGTTTAAGACCCACCTGGATGTGTTCCTGTGTGACTTGGTCTAGGTGATCC
>JAOXOE010000001.1:6410278-6447819 GCA_028565055.1 Phoeniculus purpureus
AGCCTGGCTCCATCCTCCTGACACCCACCCCTCACATATTTATAGACATTAATGAGGTCACCCCTCAGTCTCCTTTTGTTGTCATGCAGTGTTTGAAAGAAACAAATGGATTAGAAATTGCCCTGAACTCTATTGCTTATTTTAACTAGGAAAAAGGCTGTGTATTGAAATGTGTTTTTCCAGCTTGTGTTTTGGTTCTGTAATTCACATAGTTAATTTGATCTTCTTTCCATTTCCTTTCTCATCCGCAAATGCTTGCCAAAGCCCTTCTAAAAGCAAAGCAAACAAAATAAGAGCAAAAACCCTGACCCTGTCAGAAGACAGAAACCTCTGAAGCTCTTAGAGAGAGGTCCTTTAAGGAAGCACCTTGTTAGTGTTGGTGTTAGCACCCGAATACCATAAGAGCAGTTCAGTGTTCTGGAGGGGATGGAAACTGGTGCCTTAATCTTGCAAAAGCCAGAGGAAACTGGTTTTGTCTCTGCCATCTTGTCTTGTCATAGTGAAGCTTAGATGCCATTTACAAAGCATTGTCTGGTTACTTGGTTGTGTTCTCAGAGGTGCAGCTGATGGCATAGTCTTAACTCCACAGATTTTACAGGCATAAAGCAATCACTGAAGCAATTCTTCTTGGAATGTATAGAAAATATCTGTTACCCCCTCAGCACTCACTGTCACAGTGAGCAGCAGTTAAAAACAACCTCAGAATTATTGTGGTTATGTTCCTCTAGATTTTTCCCTACTACATATTTTCCTCCTACCTATCTTGTGGGTGTAAATTCAGCTGATGATCATCAGAGCTAAACTTCAGATCCAGGAGTGGAGAGTAAGGTTCATGTGAAGTTAGGCAGAACAGAAATGGAATCCTTTAAAATTCTATCTTGTCCTCTCTCTCCCTGATAAAGGATTATAGGGAACAGAAGGGGAATTTAATATTGTTAGTGCTTGAATTTTTCCCTGTAGCAATTTACATGTTCAGTGCCTTCTAACAAAATCATGTCTGTCCTTTCAAGGAAGTGCATCGCTTGCATGAGTTGGGCATTTTCTAATAGCTCTCTTTGGAGTGGAGACCTGGGTCTGGGTAGACAAGGAATCTTGTAAGGTCATGAAAGAAGATCTGTGTTGGTACTGATGTTATCTAAATGTTGGTGTCTGATCTTCCTCCTGCATTGCTCTTTAGTCTGACAGGCTGGCTGCTCTTCCTCACTATTATTTTAACTTTGTCAGTAAGACTAGTGGCAGATCCAACAGGGATAAACCAGAGTTCATGCTGAAATCATGTGGTTTTGGGAAACAATACTGGCTAAAGCTGGAAGCATTTAAAAAAAAGGTGAATTCTTCTTCAGAAATGATTAATGCCATTAAGGGCTCAATGCAAAACAGTTAAGTGTCTGTAGTTCAGATACAGAAGTCGAGAGTTTCTTCCATAGTCATCCTAGCTTGTTTTTTTGTGATAAGCTTGTTTTACTGCTCTCCTTTTTTTCCCCATTTCCTGAGGTGGTAGCAGCTCTCCTCATTATAAGTATCACTTACAAACCGCACACCTTAAAATTAGAAGGAAAAATATGTGCTGTAGGTCAAACAACTTCTTTTAGTTCTCTGTGCCTGAAGAGACTCAAGCTACCCTTTGTTTTCACTCACAGTGGAAACTCCCGTGATGGCAAGGGCTAGGGGTGCTGCTTTTCCTGAATTCCAGCAAATCATAGCCTCTGAGTCCTCATGCCATCTTAAAACTGTACCTTTTTCTCTTTACTTTTGTCTGTGGGACAAATAATTCTGCATGTTAGTACTTTAAGCTGAAATTGTGGTTAGTGTTGTGCTGGTTCAAGGTTGCTGCCAGCTGGTTCAGTGGCTTGCAGGTAATTCCCAATCTTCCTGAAGCCTCTGTTTCTATTCAACAGACTGAGTAGATGTTGTTTCCAGCTTGTTTTTTCATATTTTTTTTTGTCTTTTAAACGTTGTTGTTGTGACCAGAATCTGCCTTTTCATTTTATGTGGTGTTCTCTACTAATGCCTACTCAGATGGAGTGTTTTGAAAAACACATGTTGAATCCAGCGAGAAATCTCCTGCAGCCTCAATTTTTATGAACAGGAGTGAGAATGAATGAATAAATGTAAAGAAGAAAGTATTAGGTAGCAATCTAACCTGTGCAGGATTCTGAAGTGTTCAATTGCAAAACATTACAGGAAGTGCTGAAGTAGAGGTACACTGGAGCTACGTTAGATTCGAACACAAACACAGAGGAAATGACTAGAGCAATGTCCATTATCTGCACTTAGAGAATAACTGATAGCTGTGTAGCTGTTACTTCTGCTTAGAGAAAAAGATGGAGAAAGTATGGAAACCCCACTAAATAATTTGCTGAAAAGCCAGTCTGGAGCACTCACATCTTTGGTTCTTGTTCCTCAGTAGTAAAATTAACTTTCTGTCTTTCTCCAGTGAAGTGACTACCTGAGAAATGGCAGTTTTAATTAGAAATGCTGGAATGGCCTTGAATGTGGATAGTGAGCGGTGTGTCACAGAAATGCGTGTGATAGGATGGGTCTTCTTCTATCTTTGCTGGGGGAGTGTGTCAGAGTCCGTAGGATTTGTGTTTGTAAGTTTGTAAGTCTGGAAACTGCGGTGATTCTCTTGAGTTTCTAAGCCTATATTGAGTATTCCAAATCATGAGTTGGCAAACGCTTCAGTATAGGTGTGCTTCAGTCTGGGTCCAGGCAGGTTTCTGCTGTTGTAGAGTTCACAATTTTAAACCTAATTTCTGTTCTTCACAATTTTCCCAGAAATTGAAGTGTCAAGCACGAGGTTCTTCACCAGATATTAGGCAAATCGATCTTGATGTCAATCGAACATACAGAGATCACATCATGTTTCGAGACCGATACGGTGTGAAGTAAGTAAATCAAAAGGACTTGTTTTGCTTATAAATAACTGGCTTCTGACTTGCCTCAAGCTTCTTCGACCAGCTAAAGCATGTTGGACGTGAGCTGCAGACTTCCAAAGCAGGATGGTCTATGTTGCTTGCAGCCAGCTAGTTTTCCCTTGCTAACAGGTGGTCGGTACCATTCCAAATAAAACCATTCCTAAACTGTTCTCATCTTGTTTCATATTTAATAAAAAGAGTCTTGAATGCTATAAATCAAAAACGTGGGGTTTCCAAGCTAATAACTTAATGAAGCTTTATTATGCAATTGTTTTAGCTAACTGAGTATTTTCAGCAGCAACATAACTTTTTGCATCTCTAATAGCTCTCATCTTCCCAGAGGTCTTTAGACTTCCTTTGGATTTTATATTCCTCTTCTAGCATCTAATGCAGAACGAAATGAAGCAGCATTTTATATGTGGGCATTGAATTATTTACAAATGTAGACTTTAATGTGTTTGGATTTCTTCAAAATGTTTTTCTTTTACTGTCACTGGATGAGCAGTGTTAGGGAGCTGCCATCTTTAAAAGTGCTTAACAGCGGTGATGCAAACATCACTATTGTAGCTAGCTTGCAGCATCAGCACTCTGCTGAGATGAGGAGGGGTTTTTTTTCCCCTTCTGTGGCTGTATTAGTTCATTTTTAATCTCCTCTTCTTTTCAGTGCAGATTCTACCATAGTCTGCGATTTTCAAGAGGGAGCACTCAGAGCTCTGGATGTTAATGTGATAATCTGTGATAATCCAACAAACATTCTAGACGTTCTGTGGACAGATTCTAAACGTGGAGAATTTTTCTGATGACTGCAACACTGGATGGGGTGGAGCAGGAAGCAGAAATTCCCAAGCTGACAGCAGTTCTGTGCAGCCTGTGTAGTCTAGATGTGTGTGTGTAGTATTGAGCTGACGTGCCTAGCGACACACCATGTAAAAATGTCTGGTGCTTCCAGGCCCCAGTTAGTTCTTGGGCACGTGTTGTAGATGTTAGCAGAAGCTCACTACCTAGTGGGCCTGGGGTGAATGCAAGCAGAGCCAGCTCCAGTCCCTGGAGCTGTGTTGTAAGGATGCCCTCGGAGGCCACAGGAAAGCCTTTGGCTGAATAAAGCAATTTCACACTTCGACTAGATCTTGGAATTATTGTACATTTATTATACATTTCCAGTGCTGCCTTAATGAAAAATTCAGAAATGATTTCACATAGCAGTGAAATAAAGTCCCCTGAGTGAATCAAGAGCTTGTTTGACTTTTAAATAGACTGCATGTCTTTTGAAGGTTCATTCCCTTACAGGTCTTCAGTGGTACTGTCTAGTGTGAATAGGACTGAAATGACTATTATTTTATGTACCTTACTATGAATGAGACTGAGCTCTTACATCTCATTTCATGTGGTCAGCTGAAGATACAGAAGGTTCCTGTGCACATTTGGGACCTTTAGTTTGTTCTTGTAAAATATGACTTCAGATTGCACTTTGATTACTGAGGAACGGCTGTTCTTCAGTTCTGCAGTGGGGCAAACAAAAATACAATAGTCTGGGGATTCTGGTAAAACTCTCCAATTATCCATCCTCTTCCAAGAGAAAATGTACATCTTTTTGCTTACGCTTTCTTTTTATAACCTGCTACTATCTATTTCTATACATTAGATTAGTGATAGGCAGAGGGAGTTTCACTGGACAGAAGGAGGACACTACGCAAACCTCAGTGGTTAAAGTTTAGCAGTTTTAGTTGCAAATGAACGTAGGCATTAAGGATCCCAAATTCTCTCCACAGCAAGGGGGAGAGTGTGAACTTAAATTCATGATGAGAGCCCTTTATTGTTAGTTCAGTACTGCATTTTGAAGGGAGCGGAGTTTTGGTTGATGTCTTTGTTCTTATTAATTTCACAAGTTAGGCTGGTTTTGCAGAAAGCAGAGGACCTGTTCTTCTAACTCTTAAGTTTGTGGAGATCAGGACACTCTGGAGGGCTGAGCAAAAGATGCCAAGTCAGAGTTGGTGTTCTCTGTAGTTTGACAGTAGCAGTCTCTAAAGCAGCCTTTAATTTGGGTGCCAAGATTAAGACACCATTGTGGCTGCTTTGTGTACTTAAACTTTTCAACATCTCTGTTACAGTTAGTACCAGATGTTGTTGCTCTGTGAGCTCAGAAGTCGGGCCTGAGGTGTTTGCGTTTTGGCATTCAGTGTAAATTGGAGTTTGAAATGGAGCCCACCCTGTGGTTCACTTTACCTGTCTGTACCAATGACCATCTGACACTGCTGCTTTCTTTTAAAATATTTTGACATGTAATACATAACTGCTAAATACAATGCTGAATTCAGTGTCAATGTGAAGTGTGGTTTACCCTGTTCTTTATTGCTAGACAAGCTGAATAGGGGGAACAGGATTCCAAAACACTGCTTTTCTGCTTTCTTGCTTTGACAAAAGACAGTATTATAGTATTTACCTTTTCTACTCTTATTTCTCCAGGCAACAATCTTTATTCCATGTTTTAGCTGCATATTCCATATACAACACGGTAAGTTGTGTACATTCACGCTTAAATATGGGTTCTCTGGATGTGCCGTGACAGTAACTTGCAATTCTGTGTCCTCTTTCTCCCTAAAACAACCCCAAACTACCAAATTTCAGAGTCTTTTGAAAGTGCACAGGAACACGTTATATATTGACACATTTTGAGCTGAAGTAAAAATGAATCCTCTTGTTTGTAACTGCCTTATTGGGCAGACTGAATGGTGCACACAGGTGGATGTGTTCTGTCCAACAGGAATAACGAATCTGTGCTGTACTACTGATACTTTCCTCCTGGTGTGTTGTGTGTCTCCTGTTCATTTGAATGAAGGTCAAGGATAACTCAACATGGAAGGATGCATGTTAGAGTAAACAGGAGTATTTCATAACCTGGAGGGGTCTAACAAGTGTAAAATGCTTTTAAAGTCTGCATCCTCTCTACTTAAGCCCTTGGTCCTGGCTGCAGTCCTGGCTAAGGATTTGTTAGGGTGAGGTTTTCAAACTTACCATAAGAGTTAGAAACTTGTGATGCATGGTAAAATAAACAGAAATGCAGTCAGGTCCACACTGAGCTGTAGGTTCAGTGCACCATCCCCTCATTCCCTGTGCCTGTTGATATCATTTTTGTGTGTCTTTGATTTCATAGTCATCAGCAGATGAGTTCATGTAAAAGTATGTAAAGTTAAAGTAAAACTAGGCAGTGGCTCTAAGTACCATTTTGTTTCCTTTGTTCAGTGTAATTTTTCTGTCCTGTTTCAGTTCCTGTCTCCTCACAATTGTTGGCCCACAAGAAGAACTTACAGACCTGGAATTTGTTGTCTTTTCATTTGATGAATTGCCTTTTCTATATAAGCAGCCATAAAACTCTGACAGGACCTTTACATATCTCCTGTAGAACATCAGACTAGTTTTTTCAAGTTGCATGAAAAATACAGTTTAAAATTAACTTGAGGTTTTTGTTTTGCACTTAAGTAGTTGCATTTTTCCTCTTGGTGTGGAACAGTTTTGGTTTTATCTCTAGAACAGAGTTCTGCTAAGAACTTGTAAACCTGTAAAAACACACTCAACAATTAAGTGATTGTCCTTATACATATATTATCAGTGGGGTTATCGGAGCAGCTGAACGATAGTGACAGCTGGTTCCTGCCATAAAAGTAAAAATTAATAGGGGAGGAAATGCTAAAGTTCCGTTTTGGGACAGTAATTTTTTTCCTAGGATTGATTATGTCTACTTGCTATGGGCTGCTAAACTCCAGCAAGTTCATAGTTACAGGTCACTCTTGAATGTGTTTGTCAGATGGTGAATGCAAAGCAAACCCAAGCAAAGCCCCTTCCCACAAAAGACATTAATTACAACTAAATGGAAAACACATCTATCCAGAGAACAAAATAATACAGTTACTCAAAACTGTTAGTACTGGCCACTGTCTTGTGCATCAGCAGAGAGTTCTAATGGACAATCAAGGCTTCCAGTTTACTTTTTGTTTTGGGGGTTGTGTATCAACCCTTCTATTTACCAGTATTTTAAATGCTTAAATATTGTCTGTGGCGTGATAACTAGGGCATTTGTGCTATCAGGACAGTAGCCATCCTGCAGTAGCTCAAGGAAAAAATCGTGAGCTGATGATTATGCTGCTTTTGTTTTTGTCACTTACATCTCTTCACTCTCTGATTTTCAGGAAGTTGGCTATTGTCAGGGAATGAGCCAGATCACAGCATTACTCCTTATGTACATGAATGAAGAAGATGCCTTCTGGGCCTTGGTGAAACTTCTCTCTGGTCCAAAGCATGCTATGCATGGTATGGAGTTTCAGGTCACTTGGTTTCAACCTGCCCTATTTAAATTGTAAATTATTTGAAAAATGGAATTGTGCTGTTTTGTGTGTGTAGTCAAAGTAAGACATAGTGGGGAGCTTTATACTGGGGTTACTGGAGCTCTCACCCTCAGTGGTAAGTTTTTATATGGGATATCTTTCAACTAGATCTTAATGAAAGTCAGATGGTTTGTTTTCCTCTTAATCTCTCAGGGAATGTAACCCATTGAAGGCTGGTTATGTAGACATCTGTGCAGCAATAAAACCGGAGTGGGAAGCTAATACAGAATGTGTTCAGTGCTGTGGCTGTGCCATCATCTGGCAGGACAAGAACCTGTAGTGAAAAATAGACTAGTGTCTGGGCGTTAACTGTGGTTTTCTTGGTTTTATCTGTGCTTTACAGTGTTTGCTGCTGTCACGGTTTTGCTTTTATGTTCTTGGGAGTTCTCTCTTTCCATGTCAGTTTGAGTATGATCTGTGCATATTCCGTGGCTATTGGTATGAAACAACTCCAGGAATACAAACATCTTCAGCAGAAGTTCATGGGTGACAGAGCACTGGAACAGGCTACCCAGGGAGTCTCCTTCTCTGGGGACATGTAAAACCCGCCTGGACATGTTCCTGTGTGACTTGGTCTAGGTGATCCTGCTGTGGTGGGGGGGATTGGACTAGATGATGTTTCAAGGTCCCTTCCAATCCGTGATGCTCTGTGATGTGGTGATTCAGAAGAGCTGTGGTTCTTGGAAGCCTGGAAAAGTAAATGTTGTCTACAACTTGGTCATTTTGGCAAATGCCCAGCAAGCTCTAGCTTCTTTGCCCTGCTCAAGACTTTCTCATACTGTGATTCCTTCCTTCTGTGGCTTTTCAGTGCTCCTGGATGTTCTCCACCCCCAAGATGACATTCTAGTTGGGATTTTTTTTTTCTGTTTATGCTCCTGCAAAATGTAAAACGAAAACCAAAACAGTGCAATCTGATATGAGGATCGGTGTCGTGACATTTTTAATTCATCAAGAGCTGGAGACTGAGATTTGCTTGGAGCTTTATGCACTGCTAACACAGACTAAAAGCTGCTTGCATAAAAAATTAGATATTTAATAATGAAGAGCTCTGCATCTACCACTGTGCAAATACAACTGTATCAAATGTTGAGCTCCTTAAAGGTCATAGAAAATTCTAGGTGTTTTCAGGAGCAGTATTAACTCAGTGTATACCAAATCACTTGATCTGGTTTCATTCTGTGTGAGCTTCATGTAGGTGTAGCTGCCTTAAGACGACATGGACTGTTAAACAGGATTTTAAAAAACATTTTCCGGACTTTATGGTATAAGTGTTTGTTCTTTTTTTTTTTAAACAGAAGAGAGTTGTAACCTTGGGATGTGATGCTGATGGAGAACTGAACACAGTAATTGTCATTTGAACTTGCAGTGATGAAGGAGAGGCTTTATCTGGTAGCTGGTGGTGGATTTACACAGGCAGATGTTGCTTGTGTATGTCTGGGAGTTGTCTGTCGCTGAATACCCCGTTCAGACCCCCTTCCTCCCTCCTTCATTCCTTCCCTTCTCCTGTCTACACTGTGAAGTGACTGGAGAGGGAAAGAGGGAGCTTTGATGAAAGAAAATGTTTATAATTACACTTGATGCTACTAACCATAAGATTGTTCACTGAAACTAGCATCTCTATGAAAATTATAGGGTTTGGCTGAGAAATTAAGTTAAAATCAGATTGGCAAGAGTAAGATAGTCAAAAGTTCCTTCCTGTCAATAAGGTTTTACTCTTTTACCTGTGATCTGAAACCTTGGAATGCTTTGTGCATCCCCCGTGTCTCGCATACACAGCCAGACTGATCTTTCACTTAAGACTGCTTGAAATCAAGGGATGAATTTGGCTTCTCTGAAATTTCGTATGGTATGGAGGATGTGGAGTCTCTAAATTGATAAAATGATCGTGTTTCAGTGATAGGACCTGTTAAATACCTTTGAAAAGTCAAATAGGCAACATCTGCTGCTCTCTGTGCCTGCGTGCTCACTGGTGCACTGCATCCATCTGGATGTTCACTTAGCCCAACTTTATCATGGTTTCTCTTGGGTTTTTTTGGGGGTGTTGGCCTGGGTATTGGACCAGTTAAGGAAAGTTGACATCATATCTCCCACTTTCCAGGCTCCTGGAGGTTTCATAGAACTGCTATTGTGGTTAGTCGATCTTTGAGTCCTTTTAGAGCTGTTTAGGATTCCACCCCAGTGTCTTCCATGCAAACATCTGACTTGTTTCTAGTCTCGGCTTTATCTTCTCTGAGCAATTCTAAAAATCTTCAGACTGTTGATCCCACAGACTCTCTGCCAGGTTTACTGCACCCGAGGTGTCTGCAAATAGGGCTGTTAGTATTTTACTAATGTCTTTTGTAAGGATGTGTTTGGTTGGGAGACTTGTTTTTCACGTACTTTTTACTGCCAGTGTTTGATTATCTCTGTGTTTCTGGTCTGAAAACAGCTTCAGCTTTTTGAAGGATTTTCTCAGAGTGGTCTCTTTTCCTCATGTGTAGCTGTGCAAGCTTTCCTTTACACTTTATGTTTTTGTCTAGTCTTAAGTGTTTCAGCCTTTTTTAAAGATTTGCTGCTGAGAACTTCGTTGGAGGGAGCTCTTGGAGTTCCTTTTTCAGCATCTGATCACTAAAACTACTCAAGATTTGTATGTTTCCTTGATTTCAGTGGTGTGAGCTCGCAATCTTTTTACTGTACACTAATGATATTCATCTTGGTAGACAGTCCTTCTTGTCTTTACTTTTTTTTTGCAGTCTTCTCTTCAGTGCAGGCATTCCTAGTAGCTGCCTGTGCTGTCTGACTTGCTAGTGTGATTTGCTGACAATAACGTCTGACTTACGTCTTCTGCTTTAAAGACATTTTAGTTGGGGTGGGTTGTGGGCTTTTATCATAGAATCACACAGAATCGCTCTGGTTGGAAAAGACCCCTGCGATCATCGAGTCCAACCATCCACCCTGCCTTACAAGTTCACCCCTAAACCACATCCCTCAACACCTAATCCAAACGATCTTTAAACACATCCAGGGATGACGACTCAACCACCTCCCTGGGAAGCCCATTCCAGTGCTTGACCACCCTTTTGGTGAAAAAGGTTTTCCAAATATCAAGTCTAAACCTACCCTGTTGTAACTTGAACCTATTCTGTATGGGAACATCATCAGATTGCTATGACTATCCGTTGACATCTATGACGTTCTGAGTTGAATGCCTTTTTTGAATGTCATTTTTGGAGTACACACACCTGTTACATCGTCTACTTCTTTCCTTAGGTTTTTTTATTCCTGGTTTTCCAAAACTGTTGAGGTTTCAAGAACATCACGACAAAATACTGAAGAAATTCTTGGCCAAACTGAAGCAGCATTTGGTAAGCGTTTTGATCACTATAAAATCAACACGAATTTGCAGCTGCTGCCGTGTTTCAGTTCAGGTTGACTCCCCAGCTTAAGAATACGTCAAACCTCACAAAAAAATGCCAAGCTCTGAGAGGCAGAAGTGCTGTTGCTTTCGTTATAGATGAAGTTCTGGAGCACCCTAACAATAAAACTGGATCCTAAGAGTAATTAAGTTGGGCATCTGAGTTAGCAGAGACATGTGGCCCTTCTACCTGGCTTTGTGCAAATTACTGCTTAGCAAACTGACGTGAAAACATTTTATCAGAAGTTTATTGTATGTGGCTCATCTCTGGTCAGAAGTGACTTTGCAACCACTTACAATCTACTTAAAAAAAAATAACCTTTATAAGGGTAATTAATGGTCCTTTTAAAATTTGTACATACTTGGTAGTATTTTCATGAAGCTAAATGTTGAGTGTATGAAGAGAATGTTATTTCCATTTTTTCCCCCCATAATATTGATTTTACTTATTCTAAGAAATAGATTATTTTTCTAACAGGAGAAAAAAGCCCTTCCAGTAGTCATCTGGACT
Organism: Phoeniculus purpureus; assembly: GCA_028565055.1. Lineage (NCBI taxonomy): Eukaryota > Metazoa > Chordata > Aves > Bucerotiformes > Phoeniculidae > Phoeniculus > Phoeniculus purpureus. The sequence continues at coordinate 6,421,481 of JAOXOE010000001.1, forward strand.
TTTATTTTGCAATCACATTGGTCCTTCCAGAGTCTGTCTCTAAGTCTTAAAAGGTAGTGTCAGAGATGCTCAGCTGAAGCAGCATCTTTTAAGAGCGATAGCTGCTTACAAACATCATCTTCCCAGGATTATATTATTTTCTGTTCTTAGAAAAAGAAGAAAAGAGAGTCTTGGAGCAGACTAGCACCTTTGCAATGATGGATTGCAACTAATGTGTGCCTATTGTATTATAAACAGAATTTAATGTCTCTTGTGAACAACGTGCAGTAAGAAATGCTCATAACATGGAATTAGGCAGATCTGGTTAGGAAAAACCCCCCTCTTCTGTTAGAAGTTTGAGTCTATAAATTAGTGATTTAAAAAACATTTTAAAAATCAAGACCAGTTCTGCTAATCTGAAAATAAAGTTATGGATTTCTTTTTAAAATCCATGCAAGATGATGGTTCTTAAGAAATACAGTCTTCTCATTTTTAAGTAAAATGCTTTGGTAGGGAGCTCATGTTTAGAGGGGTCCAGAAAACGTTCACTTTCTCTGTATATTTGTTATATATTTTTATTTTTTAAATCACAACTTTAGTTCTGGTTTTGTATGGATTAGTTTAGTGGCATTGAATGTAACAGCAATCAGGTTTTTTGAATCAAGGAAACGCACGGTCTGTTATGTCTGTCTCTCAGCAGGCTGCTGGCCATTCTTAAGCTTAGAAAAAACATCTCAAAATAAGATGTTTTTTGTTCTTTAACTTTCAGAACGAAAACCTCACAAAGATAATTTCAATTATACTAAGAATTATTTTTCCTCATTTCTTACTGGGAATTTCTCACTAAAACGAGCTCGCTTTAACTCACTGAAAGATGAAGGTATAGTCTGCAGATGAACCACCAGAGGGATTTGGTCCGTTGCTTATTCAGTGTTGGTCTAATTGAAAGTTCTGGAACAGCTAGCTGTGGCAAGCATAGAATGTGGTGTATCCAAAAGTTGGAATTCAGACTGTCTTACCTTTTCGGCTTTTACGTTGTCTTTTGCTCTGACTGTGAAAGGAACCTTGAAAAGCTCCATAAAAGCGCAGAGCAGCTTTAGCCATCTTTTCCTGGTGTTCAGGTATTCCTGTCACAAAATCTTCTCAATCTTTGGCATGAATTGGCAGTCTTGCTGTAGAGAAATGAAAGACTAAATGGACCCGGTGCCTGAACTTGGATTGCTCCAGAGTATCGATTTATTTTCTTGAGAGAGGGTTTAATCCTCTCTAAGGTCCCTTCCAACCTAGGCCACTCTATGATTCTGCCTCTGTCCAGAGAAGGGTCTTGATGTCTGTATTAATACCCTCCGCATCTCTGCATGCGTGTTTCTGCAGGTGGTGAAGTTGATGATGAAAGACACAAATGGTATTTGCTGGATTAAAGTAGCAGTGTTTCCTGTAGTTAGATTAATTTTTTATGGTGAATATTTGGTTCATTGGCCTCGGGTGAAAAGCAGGGTTGTTCCATGGACAATGTGAGGCAACACTTTGATTTTTCTAGTTTTAATCTTCTGTGGTTTTTTACAGGACTCCCAGGATATGACCACTAGCTTTTACACAACAAAGTGGTTTTTCCAGTGTTTCCTTGATCGTGTGAGTATGTTTTGCATTTTCTGTTTTTATTTGTGACTTGGGACAGACTTCTCACAGCGTTGCCTGATCCTGTCATTGCAGACTCCCTTTACATTAAGCCTCAGGATATGGGATATCTACATACTTGAAGGAGAGCGGATTCTCACTGCTATGTCTTACACAATTCTGAAACTACACAGAAGTAAGAAACCTCTCCCACATTTGAATACTAAACAGAGATCCAGCTGGTTTTGTTCTTTTCCCTAGCTTGACCTTGAGTTAAAGTCTTACTTTCCTGCTTGCTTTATGCTCTTTCTCATGCTTATTTCTTTCCTTTGGCACACAAAGATCAAAATCTTTGCTTTAGTCGTATGTGTGTGACCTTGTTTGGACATGCTGAGCCACTCGGTCACTTCCCTCTTCAGCAGGGTAAGGAGAAGGTGTAGAAAATGAAATGGAAAAAAACTTGTGGGCCAAGATAAAGACAATTTAATAAGCAAAACTGCACAAAGGAAAACAGAAGATTTATTCTCTACTTCCCATCAGCAGGTGATGTCCTGCTGCTTCGCAGGAAGTAGGACTTCAGTCCACCTAGTGCTTGCTCCAGAAAACAATGTTGTAATTACAAAGGCCATCCCTCCTTTCTCTTAGCTTGTATTGCTGAGCAGATGTCATGGTACAGTATGGAATAATCCCTTTGGACAGTTTGGGTCAGCTCTCCTGGCTGTGACCCTTCCCTAGATCTTGTCTACCCCCAGCCTTCTGGTGAAGGGGGATAGTTGGAGATGGAGCCTGGATGTTGTGAACACTGCTCAGCAGCAGCCAAACCACTGGTGTCTTACCACCACCTTCATAGCTACCACTACAGAACTACCAGCACTGTGAGGGCTGCTATAAGGAAAATTACCTCAGGCAGACCAAATACACTCTGACAAGGAAAAGTATTTATTGCAGTAGGAGTTACCTAAACATTGATATGAGGTGAGCTCTACTGATGGTGAAATGGTGGGGGGAACACATAGTTCCGTGGTTTGGAAATGACTTGTTAGCTCCTACAGGAGCTAAATTAATCAAACAAAGCACAGAAAGAATCCAGAGTGTGCCACTAACTACCTGAAACTACATCAGCAAGCAACTCGGCCGTGGGGAATCACCAGTGTATGTCTCTCTCTCTCTCTCTCCTGTTGTTTGTCCAGGACTGTAATTAAAATTCAGCATTTCTGTAATCTGTCTGGACAGCCATCTCTTCCAGAAGAATTGTCCAAAGCAGCTATGTCTGATTCTCTAAAATGTTTAAACACTTGAAGCTCAATAAAGCTTTTTGAGGATTATTAGCTTCTAAATACACCTGAGCATTTCTGAGGATGATGGTCTCCTGCAGCTTGCGTTGGATACATCTTACTGTGGGACTTTGACTTCCTTAGTGAAAATGCTTAACTCTGTAAATTCAAAGGTCTGCAAGGAGCCTGCAGAATTGATGTCTTAATTTCCTTGCCAGTTTACCCTCCTTGAACTGTGGTGATGCTGCCTCACTGGCTCACTGGGGTGTATTCATTACTTTGTTATTAAAGTGCTTTGAAAAATGAAGAAGGTTACTTTTTTAATTATCATGTTTAAGAAGGCTGAACATTTAGAGGCAAATCGTTAAGCTTAGCACTTGGGTTTCTCTTCTTTATTTGCAAGGAGACATCTGCTTCAGATTTTGGCTTTTTTTAATTCACCGCTCTTTAGGGGAAGACCTGAGGAAGAAGTCTGAGTGCAGGTTTGCTTGCTTAGTAAGCACAGAGCAGCTTCCTCCATGGCCAAAACACTGAGCATACTGTAAGGCAGCAGAGATTAGAGAATGGGCAGATGATGGGTTTGTTTTTCAGTCTCTTGTCCGCTCTTTAAAACAGTGATTGTGCAGCTACCCAGTTACAGTACCATTGTAGGAGACAGGTTAGGAGCATTTTTATTGCAGTTCAAAGGTTTTTTTGTGGTTTTTGTTCAGAAATTGTATGTTCTGGAATTTTCTATGGCATATATATTATATGCTCCAAGAAGCTACACAGGTATGCAGTTACAGCCTTGAAAGCCAAATAAGATCATGTGGGAAACATGGCCTTAGTGCCACGTAATTAGGGAAAGAAAAATAACCTGATGCCTGCAAAGTGACTTTGAGAATATGACCTGAATTCGACTGAAGTAGTAAAAAGAACCTGGATTTTTCAAGAAGCCCGAAGCGATGCTTCTGAAGTGTGAACTGCCATCATCATTTCATTGGAAGTTAATTCGGTTGTGAATGAAGATACTGTAAATATCAATTTTTAAAATGTTTTACTGCTTTTCAAAGCTCTTAGTAAGAGAGGTGATGTATGCTGTACAGATCTACAGCAGTGCTTCATAAATGGAAAATACAGGCTGGAAAACAAAGACCTGAATCTGCTGGACATAAGAAAGCTGAAGAAGGGTGACTTGGAGTTAGTTTTCTGAAGATGCTCCTTCCTGGAAAACATTGTCCTAAGTAGAGAATGCTAAGTAGAGACTTCCGTGCTGATTGCAAGTGACATTTTAATGCATTCTGTAGATTTCTGGTGTAGAATTCTATTATCTGCTTAATTAATAAGTGTTTTGCGTTTGAAAACAAAAGCATCTTTGGTATTCCAATGTTCATAGTCAGGATACTTTAAAATGTCTTAATTTCCTTCTTACACAGAACATCTGATGAAATTGCAAATGGAAGAGCTTGTAGAATTTCTGCAGGAGTCTTTAGCCAAGGATTTCTTCTATGAAGATGACTTTGTAATAGACCAGCTCCAAAATTCTATATCGGAATTAAAACGAGCAAAGCTGGATTTACCAGCGCCTGGTAAGAAACTTGTTTATATGCAGATCTAGATATGTGGAGCTATTCGCATGCTGTCCGTTCTTAAAGTGTTAATTCATGCTGTTAAAAATGGTGCAAATAATTATCTCCTCGTCACTGCATAGGCTTTGGTTTTATTTTTTTCCCCAAACCCTATTTTACAGTGTAAAATTAACACACTTCATTTAATGAGTGTGCTCCTGTGATTTGTTTACTGGTGATAAGCTAATGGCACAGCACTTAAAAACATCTCACGTTCTGATAATTTTATTAACTTGGATTTTAAAATATTTAAGACAGAAGATTAAAGATGAAGGTTTCAGGTTTGAGAACCCAGACTGTTTTGTAGCCTGATTAGCTATGGAACAAACTTCAGGTCAAATAGTTTCTTCTGTTAGTCAAATGCAGATTTTTAATTGTCTGCAGGTGACAGACCTTGTGGGTGTTGAACTGAACTATTTTCTTTGTTTCTTCTCAGCCTTTGTGCTTGTTGGTTGCAGAATGGAGGTGATTGTTTCTTGGGGCACTACTTAGGAAATACATAGATATAGACTTTCCTGTTATGGGATTCTGTTATCTTTTCTATCCCTACCTCCACAACTTTAATTAGTGATTATTCAGAGTCCTTTTACCCTTCATAATTGTAAAATAGTATGTGAGAAAGAATGTTTTCACAAATCTTTAAAAGCATGACAGAAATTACCTTAAAATAAGTTAATGAATTTGCTTTGGTTAGTTTTTAGGAGTTAGGAAGCGTCAGAACAAAGGTTGCTGATACGGCATTGCTGTGATAAGTTGTTCCTAAAGTTCTTTCATTAATGAACTTCATTATCTGTTTCTGTAGACCCTTATTTATTGCATGCAGTGTTGGACTATTCATCATGAATAGATACCTCTTGGATCTGGTTCTTCAGCAGCTCTGTCCCTGTGGAGAACACTTTCCTTATAATTTCATTCCTGTCATCTTGGCTTCTCATCAGAATTTCCCACTTGCTCCCTATTCCTGTGTTTTGCCCTCTTTCTGGTTTTCCATAACCTCTCTCCATTGTGCCTTCTCCCACCCACAACGAGTCTAAGCCTAGTTCCTGCTCTTTTCATCTGCTCAGTCTTCTTGGTCCTTCTCATCTACAACCCATGTTCTGTGAGTTGGCAGCTCTCGCATGCTGCTTCCCCTTTCTAATCACAGCCTTCCATCCTGCCTTCTTTCCATCCTTTTTCCACAAGCTGGAATTCCACATATTCTTCAGAGTGAGTTGCTCTTGCCAGCACTGTTCTTCAGCTCCAGGCTTTGTAAAATACCTTGTCACAGCTGATGTTTAATCGTGGTGGCTGCGTGTGTGCAGATACCAGTCAGGGAGCAACTTTTGTCTTTTAGCACCAGCTCCACCCCATCACATTGAAGGCAGGTAGATCCTGGAGGTGTTTTCTGTTAGATCTTAAATACTGAGTACCCCATCATTATGTTTGAAGAGTGGTGGGTTGTCACAAACAACTGTAGATAGGTGGATGTTTCATGGATGTGGGAAGATGAATTTGAGCAGTGACAAGTTTCTGAAACTGTGATAGCTGAAGCATTAGGAAAGAGTTTTGTACTTGCTGTGTGATGGAGTTAGTGTATCTTCCAGCCTAGAAAAAAATCAGATGCGTGCAACTCGTACTGAGTTGAGTTTCTGTGGAAAATACAGAGTTTACTGGAAATTTTCTGGATGGAAAAAAGAAGGCACAGAGTCTGTTCCTAACTTACTTGTGTTTCAAGGGTGCTTTTGGGATAGTGTAAAATCCCTTAAAGTGAAATTTGGTTTGAGAATACTCTGGATTTTTGGGTGTCACTTTGGGTGACTCCATCTACCTTGCAATGCAGAAACAGAAAGTGTGAGAGACGGGAGTCTTTCTGGTGGAGACCAACAGCAGAGGGTGGTGAATGTAAAGACAGTTTGGCAGTGGAATGCAGCTCTTTCGGTTTCATAGATTGCACTCTTCGGTGTACCTTCTGATTTGACTAGCTGACAGTTGCAAAGTCAAAGTGAACTGTATTTTAGTGCTGGATGAAGAACTGAGCTTTTTGCTTTCTAATTTCAAAGCAGCCTAGGAACGCCAGTGTGTGGTATATTTTTGCCTGGAGTAAATGGGAACATTACTTAACCTTTCACAAAATAAATACAAAATGCCTTTGCCCTCATCCTTGGGAATCTAGCTGATTTGTCTGTTGTTATCTTAGTTGAGTGAAGCTGCCCTGTTTGTTCTTCATAAGCATCTCACAAGCCTTTGATTTATTTTTTTCCTTCTCCCACTCCGATGTTCATTTTGGTTTTATTAATCACTACCTTCAGGCAATAATATTTTTGTACAGGTTCTCAGCATTCTCTAGACATCCAACTTTGCTCATGTGTTGCAGGGTGTTGACCCTGGTTGGCCACCAGGTGCCCACTAAGCTGCTCTGTCACTCATTTGTATCCGTAAATACATAAAAAGGCTTATGGGTCGAGATCAGGACAAGGAGAGATCACTCAGCAATTACCATCACCGGCAAGACAGGCTCAACTTGGGGAAATTAGATTAATTTATTTCCAATCAAATCAGAGTCGGATAATGAGAAATATATATACCTTCCCCTCACCCCTCCCTTCTTCCTGGGCTCAACTTCACTGCCAAATTCTCTGCCTTCCTCCCTGCAAGAGACACAGGGGAATGGGGATGGGGAATAAGGGTTGCAGTGAGTTCATCAGAGGTTATCTTTGCCATTTCTTCCTCCATTGAGAGAAGGCTTCTGACTCTGCCTCTGGTGCAATGTGGTGTCCCTCACATGGGACACAGTCCTCCATGAACTTTTCCACATGGATCCTTCCCCACAGGCTGCAGTTCTTCCTGAACTGCTCCAGTGTAGGTCCCTCCCATGGGGTGCAGACCTTCAAGAACAGCATGGATCCCTCAGAAGTCACCACAGCTCCTGCCAGTAAACTCGCTCCAGCTTGGGCTTCCCACAGTTACATCCTCCTTCAGACATCCACCTGTTCTGATGTGAGATCCTACACTGGCTGCAGGGTGACAGCCTGCCTGACCGTAGTCTTCACTACAGGCTGCAGGGGATTCTGTGCTCCAGCACCTGAAGCATTGCCTTTCCCTCCTTCACAGACCTGGGTGTCTGCAGAGTTGGTTCTCATGTACTCTCACTCTTCTGACTGCTGCTGCACAAGGTTGGCTTTTTTCCCCTGCTCAAATGTGTTACCACAGACTGGTCAGCAGCAGGTCCACCTTCGAGCCAGTGGCATTGGTTCTAGCAGATATGGGGGAAGATTCTAACAGCTTCTCCTTGAGCCCCTCATTTACCCAAACCTTGCCATGCAAACCAAATACCACTTGCCTACCTGGTTCAATTATCTTTACTACCTGCAGTGTTTTTATTATTGTTCTTCGGATTTCACGTAACGTTTATGACACTGGTGTATGTAGTACACACAAACACAGCTGACTGCTCGCTCACTGTAGCAGAGAAAGTAGTTCAGTTTACTCAGCTGAAATCAAACTCTACTTCCTATCTTGTACACTATTACTTTTCTTTCATTGAGCAACAATTGCATCTTTAAGAACTAAATCCAAAACGCATGTTAGCAAAGAGATGATTCGGTTTTTTTTGCTTTATCTTACAGTTGCATCAGTATCTGTTGTCCAGGACTAGCAGGGAGCTAATTAAGCTCAGTGGAATTTTCCATCTGGCATCCTTTGTTAGGCTGTATAGATTTTCCTGCCCTAGTAGGGTAAGCTGCAGTAAGATATTAAAAGAGATAATAACTTTAAGATTACTTTAAAGTGGATGGCTGCATATGTCTGATGAAGTTTTCTCTGGCTTGCTTCCTCCATGGCTTGTTCCACTAAATTAAGGAGCTCCTAGTTCCCTTCAGAGTAGAGAGGAGGATAGGGACTTAATTTATCCCTTTCTCACTGATAAAAACCTCAAGATGCTCTGCCAGAACGTAGATGCTAAGGTGATCATGCTCATTTTGGATGTTGCTGAAATGCTTTTGCCGATACTAGGGCTGTGTTACGTAAAGCAGACCAAGTTTCATTCCTTTGGGTGGTGATTTGTGGTCTGACTGCTGGCCACTATAGGACAGCTTGTACTTGCCATCTGCAGCCTTCAGAGGACGATTTGCAACTTCGTGCTGTTCTCCAAAACCAACGTGGACATGCCTGTTCCAGTGGCTCGATGAAGACAGTAAACTCTGTGGATTCATATTCTAAATATGTGGCTGAAAATAGTTTGATAATCTATTGCATCATGAACAAGAGAGTCGGGCTCACCTTCAAGGCTGGAGGCTCTCAGGTCTGTTTTTGAGACGAATTCTCACCTGCATTTTGTTAAAGAATCATAGAATCATTTAGGTTGGAAAAGATTCTCAAGACCATCAGGTCGAACCCTTAACTCGGCTGTCCCACGGCCACCGATAAACCCTGTCTGTAAGTTCCAGATCTACTCAACTAATAAACACACCCAGGGATGGTGATTCAACCCCCTCCGTGGGCAGCCTGTTCCAAGGCCTGATGACCCTTTCCATGAACAAGTTTTTCTCATGTCCAACCTAAACTTCCCCTGGTGCAACTTGAGGCCATTTCCTCTTGTCTTGTTACTTGTGACCAACCTCCACCTCTCTACAACATCCTTTTAGGTGGATAGGACATGTTCTGAAAAGGGAGGGCAGAGTTTGCCCTGGGTTGGGGTTTTTTTTTTTAACAACATAACAGGTCTTGCTGCAGCTGACATGGCCTCAAATAAGAGGTAAATACCTTGCTCTTAAATTTTAGAGTAGTATTGACAAATTGCCCTTGTCCTTGTGATCATCTTAACTAATAACTCCGTCTAATAACTAATAATGCGACTAATAACTCCGGCTTTAAACTCCCACTCAGTTCTTCCAGTCTGTTGTGTGCTGTTACTGCACCTTTTGCCAGCCATAGTAGCAACATCTCAGCCAGTGTGACTTTCCTGTTTCTAATGGTCTTTCCCTCTCTCTTTTGGTTGTTCTGTTTCAGAGGAAGTTTGGATTTTTCACTTGTACTTGAAGAACACAAAAGTAGCTATTTCATACAACGCACTTTGTGTTTTCATCAACTCAACTAGTTTTTTGTGCCTTGTTTCTTGCACGATACAACTGCCTTATGGTAGTATTAAAGAAATTAATATATGAAATCAGACTAATATAATTAGTGTGTTATTTTCAGCAGCTTTCAGCACTAGCTTTGCATAATTTAAAAACCTTTTCTGTTTAAAACCTGCATGCTTTTAAAAATAGGATCCAGCTGGTTATGTGGATTGCTGTTCATATTCCTATTTTAAACTGACTTTCCGAGGAAGCGTGTTTTCTGAAAGAAGTGTGGAATTAGGAATGTAAAGCAAAGTGGTGAATTTTAGAAATACTGGTTTTTGCAGGGGCCAGTTTCAGATACACAGCGCTGGCCCCCTCTGTGCTGTGGCTGATGGCCAGATTTGTTAAGTTTCTGTTGTTTATCTAAGTGCAGATGTTTCTAAAGCAAATTTTCCTCACTACTACACAAGTGACGTGGGCAGTGAAAGGCGAGTGGTGTATTCTGTTCCTTCACCAGGCCAGATCCCGTTTTAGTAGCTCCTCTGCTGCTGGTGTAGGAAGTAGGATGAGCAGAGGTTGACTTTCTGACAGCAGCTTGAGCTTCTAGCACAAGCACTTAAATTTCCTTTAAAATTCTCTTGGACTTGTAAACTAAAGAAGTGAGATGGAATGTCACCGGTGGAAAATACACACAAAATATCCAGATGTCATTTTAAGGGTTGTTTTTCTGACCATTACCATCCTTGAAAATTGTGTTAGAACAGTCAAAGTGCCTGTATTCGGGTGCTGAAATTAAGGACTAGACTGTTATTCACCGGAGAGAGCACTTAAAGCACTTTACTCCAATTATATGTCTGCTACTCGGTGCATGAGGCTGTTAGTGCCTCCTGCAGCAATTATCTGTAAAAGTCTTGTAGTTGACATCGACTTCCACTGGGTGGTGACCAAGACTTGCAAGAGCAGGAAGAAGTCAGTAGTCTCAAAGTTCTTCTGATATGACTTGAATTTCTTATCTTTTGGGGAGCAGTCAGGTCTGCTCCTACCTGCTTGACTCCTTTTCATGTGCAGTAAGATGGTTACCAGCGACAAAAAAGTACGTGATTGGTTTGGTTTTGTTTAAATTGCCTCTCCCCTTCCGTTTCTCTCCTTCTTCACCCGTTTTTCACCCCATTTTCTTTTGTTGTTTGCTTATTTTGTGCTATCCTGCATGCAAGCCGAGGAAGTCACTACCTTCCTCCTAGTCCTGCAGACCCTACTCTGTAAAGTCCGATGTAAGCCATTATGTTTGCTTTTGGACAAAGCCAGTAACTCAGCCCTTGTCTGCCGTCCTGCTCTGTTGAAGAGGGAAGGGTGAGAGCTACCCAGTTCCACATCTCGCACAAATACTGGCGACCTCAGAAAAGTCTGCCCAATTCACTTCAGAAGACAAAGGCACATTGTGTGATTGTAGAGATCACTGCTTATGCAGTTGAACTGGACAACTTTTAACTTCTAGTTTAAAAATGCATTTAAACCTTGTATGTAAACGTCACTGGCTGTATAGGAAAGCTCTTCTCCCAACAATATGACTTGTGGAGGTCAGAACCGGTATGTCCAGAAGGTGAATTAACTCAGATTTTTAGATCAACAGCACAGAGATTCAGTTGAATATTCTTGAAAACATCCAGATAAAATTTCTGCATGCTTTGATTCGAACGGTGAGTTCAGTTGAAGTAGTAAAGATGATGGTTGAGAACGCTGTGTGAGGCTTTGGGCAGATTTGGAGTGGAAAATTGGTAGATAAATGATGTGTGGCTTTAAGAAGTGGTGCTTCTGCTTGCTGCTCTGCTGAGCTATTTCTGTGCCTCTTAAAGTGGAGATGTTTGTTGTGACTTGGTTTCTTTTGTTTGCTTTGCATCGTGGTATCTTTTCCTCAGCTTTTGTCTCTTTTTCCTCTCTAGCCAGCATGCAGCATCCTGGTTTTGCTGTTCTTACTGATAGTGGACTACTTAAAGAACTCCCAGACACGGTCTGCACGCTGTTCTGCGCGTCTGAGCAACGTCTCGTTGTATGAGTGTGCATGGTGATGGATTCAGTTGTCCTCTGTCTGTTTATTTTGCGGACCTGATTTGAACTTCAGGAGTTGTTGTTTGCTTTTAAAGTACTTGGTAGTTCCACTGCAGATGATGGCTCTGTGCGTGTATGTGTGATCTGCATGCTTCCTTTAAGTAAATGTTCTGCAGTTCAGAACAAACTGGTTTTCCTTTAGAAGGTGACTAGTGCTGCAGCATCGTAGGTCTCTATACGACTCCTTTCCTTCCAGTGGTTTCTATGGCAGTAGGTGATGAGGGCTCAAGCAGTTCTGAACCAGAACATGGCCTGTGACTTTGAATACTGAGCGAAGCACCTCTAGTAGCACAGCCTGCCTTAAAGTTTCACGTGTTGATGTGCCTGATTAAGCAGCCTGTGTTGGTTGCTTCTGTCTGAGGTCAAGCTAAACAGAGTTCTGTGGAAGCCCGGTGGCTTTAAAGATTTAAAGCTGCATTTCTTCTTTTCCCCACTGACCCCCCCTTCCACACAGACTCACAGTTCCATGTTTCTGTTTTCCATGAAAGCCCATAAACACGGTATCATGCTGTTAGAATACAGGGACTTTCTTCTAAGTGAACTGTTGTCTCAAAACACTTTCCTTGTTCCTCAGTACATGAATTAATGCTGAGTTTGAACAGTTGGTTAAGACTGCTCTGATTCTCCCTTTACAGCTGTAATTAATGTGGTGGCATGAATCATCTAAACAGTGCAGCCCACATAGATCCACTTGTGGTGTGTTCGTTCACCCTGGTGAAGGAAAGATGACAAAGGAATCTTCAAAGCAACCTAGATAGGACTGAATAAAAACGTCTGCAGTATTCTCACTTGGCTTTTATTGGAGCCTAACGGTCATTAAGGAATGTGTGACATTTAAAACCCCCTTACACAAGACCCACCTTCACTGTACAACCAAGTGGTTCTTGAAGGGTCTTGTTTGCATTTCTTAGAGTCAAAGCTGTAGTAAAGGGGATCAGTTCATGCTTTTAACATCTTTTTACCGTGAAGGAAGCATGGCAGCTACAAGGGGAACTTGTCTTTGTGGTTTTTTTCAATATATATCACTGGAATTGTTTACTTTCAAGCATGGGAGAAAAGAAATAACTTTTTCTAAAGCCTTTATTGCACGCAAGGACAGAAATAAAGTAATTTACAGATATTGAGGAGCCATTTGCTATAGGATGTGCCATATGATCACCTGGGGGTTATGAATGGATGAGCAGTGTATAGGCTTAGTTCTCTGTGATGTAGATGACAGATTTTTTGGTATGTTCTTTGAGTATAGCTTTTTAATTCGCAGAAATCAGTCTTATTTACAAAAGATGCTCTTTAACCCTGCCTGACACTGTATTTGAGAATGTCAGTGGAATTAAACAGCACAAATGCCTTTTGCCAAACTGAAGCAAGTTCAGAGAGTGACCTCCTGTTCATAAGGGAACAAGAACAATTTTAAAGAGGTTAGTGCAGCAGGCAGAGCTGCTAAATCTGTTTATAGCATCCCTGCAGCTCATTCTTACTTATTGCTTCCATGGTGTGCTGATGGGGCGGGAGTAAAAGTCTACAAAACCACGCCTGTTTTATCAGTAGTTGATTTTAGCTTGTTTTATCAATAGTTGGGTCCTAGAGCTAAAGAAAACAAACTATGAGACTTTAATTCCAAGAGCCACTCCTTAGAAGCTGATGCTGAGGTCCTACCCCACCTTGCAGTCTGCTGCACTGACTTGTAACCCATTTGCTTAGCTCTCCACTGTGGAGCATAGCGTGCCAGCTCTGTAGTCCTCTAAGGTAATCTAACGTGTCACATCCCTCCTTTGGGGACAAGTAATTGGAGAAAGGGCTCTGTGTAAGGCCAGCTTCCTTAGCCAAGTTGTAGCAAGGTAGACAGTGGGTACCTTTGGTCTGTGTTTCTGTATCTAATGGTATGATTGTAATTGAGCAGAGAGTAATTACGGGAAAACAAAGGGTGGAGAGGCTTCGTACATAAAACTTGAGTAGGTTTATAAACTGAGGTTTCTGAAGATAGAGGCTTCTATAAAAGCAAGGGGTTTCTATATGACTTCCAGCTTTTATGAAGACTTTGAAAGCCTAGAGAAGGCTGATGTGTTTGGCTAAACCAGTCAGTTTCTGTGAAGCACTCTATATTTAGTTGCCTTACCGTGACGCACAGCGTCATTGTGTTCTCTGCTGTCCTCCTGCCATGTGCTAGCTGGCACAAGCTGTAAGTTTTCATTTGGTTTATATAGCAACGGATCCAAGATGGTAGTTTGTTATTCTGTTATAATGAATAATAGTGACCTTGGCTGCTGGCTTTCCTCTGTGTGTCTCTATCACGAGCCGGTCATCAGGGATTGAACTTGCGCTGTTGCCTGTAAAAATGAACATAGCTCAAGTCTAACCACAGCACTCGTGTTAGGGATAGACACATTGGGGTGTGTTTGCTCCTGTGAACCTGTACAAGCACATAAAAGGAATTTCATTTACAAATAGAGCATGAGGTGCTAACTTCATGATCTCTGATGACAAAGATTCTACAGTTCTTGTCTTAGGGAGAAGCAGGGATTGAACAAAACTATTTAACTGACAGTCATTTTACAGACTTTATGCTGCAGATCATTTAAGCAAGGGGTAGACATTTATCTTTTATCTTCTCTCCTTACAGCAAAGCTTTTGCCTAATAAATAGCTACAGAGTGAGTAGAATTTGTTTGGGTTTGCTGACTTTAAAAAATGTTTTTGTTTTTGGAAACTACCAAACATGAAGTAAATTGAATTAAGATGAATTCATTCAATGAGAAGTACGTGACCTTTTGTGCCTACAATGGGAAAGCAATGCATTACACAATTAAGTTATATGCAAGTGGATACTGTAGAAGACTGGCTGAGACTGTGAAGGGTGTTTACTGCTGTGGAGAAAGACTGCAGTGGAACATTTGATAGAAACTGTTTTACGAGCAGCATCAAGCAATGGAACACTACTTTATTCTTTCTCTAGTGGCAATGTGAATTGTTTGGTCCCCAAATAACTGATGTTTACCACTGGCTGTCGCTATGTGTTGAGCTCCAGTCTGTGAGAACTTCCCATTCATTTTCTAGTTCTGTAAATGCTGTCCTTGTGTTTGGCAAAACTCATCCGTTGAACTCCAGTTGCAATTGAGTCATTGAAATAGTGACGTAGCCGGTGTCTTGTTAGCTGCTTTAATTGTTCTATAACTGATAAAAAAACCTGAAAAAAGAAGGTTCTGCATAGAACCTGTTAGTTATACCGTAGCTTTTGAATACTGAGGATGAAATTTCTAGGCAATTTATCAACCCCTAGGTTGAGGGGGAGTAAGGGTTTGGTGGTATAGATGTTAATGAGGAACTCCTCCCCAAAAAAAAGTGAGAGGAGCTTCAGAGATGTCTGCTAGAAAGCTTGTGCATGTGAGTGAGGAGTCGACAGTATAACCTATAGGCGAACGTGAAAAGATGAGTGAATGGGAGACAATAGAGCAGGAGAGGGGTAGTGGGAGACCTGTTAAAGTAGAGAAAGCAGTTTACTTAATGTCATAGGGACAACGTCAGGAAGGTTATGTAAAGAGTAGGCACTGTAACCAAACTGTCAGCTAGGAGAATTAATTTTGTGAGCAGTGTCATGAATGAGCAAAAGCTTGGCAGGGTTGCATCAGCTGTAGAAAGGAAGGCTAGAGAGCCTAAACAAAATACCTGATGTCAGTGAGCAGAAAAAGCTTTTGAGGTGTTTAGCAGAACAGTGACCCAAAGAGACACTCAGGTAGTAGAGTTTGTAGCTATTTTTGCTTGCATGACCAACAGATCAAAGCTGACTTCTGTACAGCGATGAATTTATGTTGTTGCTGTTCTTGTTTTAGGTAAAGAAGATGAATTTCCAAAGAAGCCTTTGGGGCAGATTCCATCAGGACCTCAGCCTGCAGTGCTAAACTCAACTCCAGTGCTTAATGGACAGAACAGCACTGGTATACAAACGACAAGGACAGAGAGGAGACCATCCCCAGAAGAAGAACCAGAAAGTTCACCAAATAACCGAGTAAGAATTAACTCACTGGAAAAGAAACCTTCCTTAAAACAGCAGAAGACTCGACCAGTAGAGATGCAAAGTACTGTGCCTAGGAATGAGGTAGATACCAGAAGAAAGCCTCTACCAACAGAGCAAGACAACTCAAGACAGTATAATAATGCAGCTGCTAATCAAAATTCTAATGCTACTTCAAATACAAAAAGGGAATTTGTACCTAAGTGGAATAAACCATCTGATATAAAAATAATTGAAAAGACAATGAAACTTCCTGCAGATATGAAAGGTAGGCCAATGAACCATTTGGTTTCGGGCCCACCACCAAGTCCTGGAGACACGCAGTCTTTGAATGTAAAGCAGAAGATGAGGGTTTTGGATGTTGATGAAGGTAAGCGAGGGTCTAATGCATCTCAGTATGACAATGTTCCAGATGTTGAGAATGAGAATGAGAATGTTGTTGAAGAGATGCTTGAGAGAGCTCGTCCTCAGAGCCCAAGGCATGTAACGTTTTCTAACAGCCCAAGAAAGCAGACTGAAAAAATGCCAACTCCATTGAAAATACCCAATAATTACACCTTCACTTCACAACCCAGATCTCCAAAATATCCATCACAATCTGATGGGCCACCCCATGTTCTGAATGTAAAACAGCCACTGCCATGTTACAGTAATCCACCTACTTACCATGGAAGTTCTCCAAAACACGTTTCCAGTGTAGGCAATACTGTATCTCTCCACTATCATGGCACTCGAACCAGCCCTACCGATAGGCCATATGGTTCTTTTATTTCAGTGGATTATTCTCCAGATAAACTACAAATGAATTCCCATCCTGCCAGTCACCAAAATTCTCTTTCATCAGCCCCTGGTCAGATAGAAGTAGCCCCTGTCGATGTTTATACCAGCAACTCAAGGTCGCCTGCAGGTGTCAAATTCATAATCCCTCCGGTGGATTATTTAGCAGAAGATAGGAAGTGGCCCGATGCTGCGTACGTATACAGACACGAACCTTACAGGCAGCCCTGGAGCCAAGACCTTAGCAGAGGCCACTTGGAGAACTTCCAGAAGTATCAGCATTTTCAGTCAACACCTTTTCAAGACCATAGTGTTCCTGCTGTTTCTGTGGATAGTCCAGTAAGATACAGGACTTCGCCGACCTTTGAAGAGCATGGCTCCCTGCAGTACCAATATTCGAGCCCTTCGGCTCAAGCTCAACACTATCGAAACAGAAGTGATGGACTGTCTATGCATGAGTCTGTGCTTCTCTGAGGGGCTGTCTGTGCTTCGTAACATGGCAAGAACCCAAGCCAGTTCAACATTACTCTGCCAGTAGTAGTCAACTTCAGTTCTTCTATGAAACGTGGACAGTTCACAAGTCTGAAAAACAGCAACGCTATTTCAGAAGTGTTTCAGACTTTCATTGAAGGCCAGCTGAGTCCTTAGACGTGCGTTGAAGCTAGTGAACGCCATCTGATGCACACAGAGCAATAAGATCATGCACACCGTGTG
Source organism: Phoeniculus purpureus (assembly GCA_028565055.1). NCBI lineage: Eukaryota > Metazoa > Chordata > Aves > Bucerotiformes > Phoeniculidae > Phoeniculus > Phoeniculus purpureus. The sequence continues at coordinate 6,438,602 of JAOXOE010000001.1, forward strand.
GTTAATACCAGTGTTGCTCCTTACATTGAAATAACTTGTGTTACAATCTTCTGCCTAAAACCCGTAACACATTTACAAGGTTTGTTTTGACTGACATTGATGCACTGTATAGATGTGTGTGTGTGTGTGCGTGCGAGTGAGTGTGCACTCACAGTACACTTACAGCATAGGAAAAAAAGCTAAAGACTTTAAATGTAAATGCATTTAACTTTGGGCAAAGCTTGTGAAGTACTTTTATTTCCTATTAATTTGTCTTTGTAATTTATTTGAGGAGCCATTCATTTTGGATGGGAATTTCTGTCATTTTTATACAGCTGCCTCAGCATCCCAGTATCTGTTCTGGGCAGGAGAGATGCTTTGGGGTTGTTAATTTAATCTTACGTGAGAGTTACTTTCCTCTCCTCCGACTACTGTTTGTCCTTTTCGTCAGCAAGAAGGAGCAGGCAGGCGAAATCACAAAGCCAAAAATGTCTCTCAATCTGGCTAAGAAATGGTGCTTAAAATTCAGGGCAGTGTTTAGGGGCTTTTTAAGGTGCATTGAAAGTGGAGAGTTTGCACCTTCTCACCCAAACCTACCTTCAGAATGTCGTCCTATATGCAAAACCACCTGGGCACAGCGAGGGTAGCGCCGGGCGCAGAAGTGGTGCTGCACCCTGCGCTCTTCGCCGCGCTGTGCTTGTCAGACGAAGCAAACGTGGTTGCAGGGCCAAATCTCACAGGTCTCCGAGAATGACCAGCGACTCCACGCTCTCGTGACGCACACACGGGAGGCTGAGACTCAGTCAACGCTTGATATTCCCTGAGCCGTATCAGGATGCAGTGTCCCTTCTCTTAAGCTGTGGTGTGTCAGTTCCATTTTGTTTTGCCCTTTTTTTACCCCGAAAGAGCTGGTAGGTCCCCGTGCTGGGCGTGTGCTGCTGTGCTGTTGGGCTGCTGAGAGACTGTGCGATTGTTTTACACTAAAATGATCCTGACTGTTAATAGGAAGCTTAGACTCCCGGTAGCATAAGTATTTTTAATTAACGTTTGCAGCCTTTTCTACTTTGTGTTTTCCTTTCCTTGACTGTGAAATGGGGGTGAAAAGATGGAAAAGCAGGTTAAGTGGCACACGTAGGATGCAGTTCTGCGAGCTGCTGGGTGCTGGCTGCTCTGACCTCCCACTGACACCAGCGGGAGCGTGGGCGGATAAGGATTCTCACCAGGAGAGGTCCTTGGAGAATTTTCTACTCCTGAAGTACCAAACATTGGGATCAACAGCAGTTTCGGGTGGTTTGGAAGGTTGTCCTCTTACCTTTTGTTAACGAAACCATAGAAATGGACTTTTTTTTCCTTTAAAGAATGAGCTTTAGTGCCTATTACTGCTGCAGGTTGGCTCTGTAAGTTTTAAGGTACCGAAGTAAAACGATTTCTACAAGCGGAAGTAACATTTACGTAGTGTATTTCAGAACCTTCTTTGTGTATATAATGTCTGATGTAATTTTTAATGAACTGGGCAATTTTATATTTTAAACATCGCAGACCGCGGCGAAGTAACAGTAGCAAAGCACTACATGGAAACTCTAAAATTGTGAAGAAAAAAGTGTATGACTTGGGCTTACCTTAGTTCTAACTGGTTGCAGCAGCTTAGAAATGTTTGTATATAATATTGTGGCTAAGTGTAATAATCTCGGTGTTTAACGATGGTCTGTAAGTCATAACAAGGCTGTACAATTTATTTGTGCAAGCAACACGTGTATCAGCGTTAGTAAATACTGTAGATTTTTATATGTATAAAATATATACACACTATTTTCTTATGCCATCTGCGACAGTTTTATAACTGCGTATCCTATTTTGATGTGACTGTATTTTTAACATGTTAAAATAATAATAATTAAGCTTATGGTGCTTTGTCTTCATTCTCAATTATTTGGCTCAGAATTGGACTTTAGCACAAATAATTGCTTTTCACAAATGCACTTTCATATATTTGATGTGGGCCCTGTTTAACGTTTATTTTTAGACTAAGCGATATCCAGGCTCTTCTCCATGTCATCTGGTGATAGGACAAGGGGCAGTGGGTGTCAGCTGGAACATAGGAGGTTCCTTAGAAGGAACTTCTTAACAATGAGAGTGATAGAGCACTGGAAGGGGCTGCCCAGGGGGGTTGTGGAGTCTCCTTCTCTGGAGATGTTTAAAACCTGCCTGGACATGTTCCTGTGCGACTGGGTCTAGGTGGTCCTGCTGTGGCAGGGGACTGGACTAGATGATCTTTCAAGGTCCCTTCCAATCCGTGATGTTCTGTGATTCTGTGAGTGTGGGTGCAGTCTATATAGTGCCTTTGCGTTGTTACAGAAGCAGCAAGATGATTGTTTAGTTTACTGCACTGCTAAACCCTCCGCCTATCGTTTGTGAGAGCTGAGAGTATAAACTGGGATCACAATTTTCTGAGTTCCTTCTGGTTAATCTCACCCAGTGCCAAGTCAAAAGAGGACTATTGGCATGAGAGATTTGCAGAGATGCATTGATCAAAGTGCAAAATAACAGTCTGATTGTGGCTCCTCCGTGTGTCTCACGTGTTTAGAGGGTGGTAGAGAGTTGGTTTGGTTTAAAAAAGCGCCTTGCTTCATCTGTTTGTAGTGCAAAAGACACTTTTATCTTCATTTAGCTGGACAGACCAAACTAAAGCTACTGCCACATTCAAATCTGTCTTTCATGCCAGTAACAACCCCTCCAAGCAGAGTGAAGTGAGACACAGCTGTGCTAGTGTCTTACTGGTCGAGGGCATCATCCCAGCGTAATGGATTGGACGTCCTTGTAGGAGCTTTTCTGTGGCTGTTTTCTTTGATCTGCAAACAGTCGAGCAGTAGGTTTCAACATAAAATACTTGAGACCTCTTCCTCCTGTGGTTTCACAATTCTCCTTGAGCAGTGCGAACTGTGGGTTTCTTGTGCAAGTGAGATTTCTGAACTCTCCTTGCTTGTGAGACAAGTACAAGGTGTCAGGGTTTGGAGGGTGATTAATGCCATGCTCTCCAACATAGAAGACCAAGAAAGGATGGACATCTAACTTGTCTGAGGAAAAAACTAAGTCAAATTTGACTAATTAGAATTTGACAGGAAAAGGAGGTCACTTGAGTATTTGCTGTCATCTTCTGTGCTTGCTTTTCCATTCACTGCTGCAGTACTGCATTGAATCTGAAGACCTCGGTGTTGGACTGAAGCACTTCAGACCTCTGCAGTACGAAGTCTTGTGGCCATGGAGAAACTGTGGGAAGGATCGTGATGTCACCGAGGCTCTGAAGCTTTTTGATGAGTAGGATGTGGTTACGTGATCGAGTTGTTTATCTCTGTAATCGCTGTGATCAAGCCATGCTGTGCACTACAAAGTGAACACAGAAGCCATCCCTGCTCCTTCCTCGTCTGATACAGGGAAAGATTCTTTCCTGACATCAGACTCAGTGATGATTTTTCATTTAAGCGTCCACTTGGGCATCTAAGGAAAAAGAATCCAGTCTCAGGAAAATTATCTTACCCTTGTCCTCTCCCCAGATCCATCTGTAGCACTTCAGGGGAGGCGACACACAGGAAAGAGAAAAGCCACTTAGGCAGAAGTCTATTAAGAAGAGTGTTCCCTCCTAATCCCTGCTGCCGCTGGCCTGCAGCCTCAATCGTGGTGCTGTTGGCAATTGTGTGGGATTTGATCAGACCAGTGTGGGCAATCCTGTTTTTGCCAGGGTCAAGAAGGAAGGTCCTTCGCCATGTGTAAGTGCCTGTTGCCGTCCTAGTGTCTGACAGCAGGATTAGTCGCTTACTGTAGAAGTAACTGCAATAGCCGCACTGCCCCTAAAGGTGTCAAGAGGAATAGGAAGGGATTTTTAGATGTCTTGGAGGCTGCAGAAGAGAAATACTGTTAGGCAGAGATGCACCTTGGTAATGAACCATCCTGATTCCAGATCTGGATGCAAACATAAACAACATTGAAGTGTCAAAAGACAGGACAGCTTTCCAGCATGGGGAAGCGAATCCAAAGCTTCCCTGAGGTACGTGGACATTTTCCAGGGAGATTTCTCTCACGAATCCTGTCCTGAATTTCACATCATCCTCAGTGTGACTTTGAAATGGACTTGCAAATTACCGACTTCTTTCTTTTCTTAAAAAAAGAAGATCTCTCCCCCTTGGGCAGCATTACCCTGCACGCACAAGGCACAAGGAGGAGTCCTATGTAAAATGTGCCATCAAACGCCCACCGTGCCATTTCCAGCAGAGTACAGTCTGCCTTCTCATACTTCAGTGAGAGGAAAATACCGTTTTCTGGCTTCCTGGTGCCAAGAGGACTTCCTACTGCAACGGGGAAGGTTTAGGTTTCTCTGCCGACACCGGCTGCCTTTGGCTGTGCTGGTGGGGTTAACGCTTTAGTGAAAAATCAGGGGTGCCTTTAGGTAAAATTACACGTGTTCTGAAGAGTCTGAAAATGAGCGTGTTTTGGTTTGTTCTGGGCTCTCTTTCTTCCTCTTTTTCTACAAGTGTGTTTGTTTTTCTGATGATTTTATTGTCAGCCTTGTCAAGGTGAGCTGCGCTTGATTCTGCTGTCTCCTTCCGGATTGAGATAACGTGCCAGCTTGCGGTCAGGCACTGGAACGGGCTTCCCAGGGAGGTGGTTGAGTCACCATGGTGGTTGGACTCGATGATCTCATGGGTCCCTTCCAACCCCTAACATCCTATGATCCTATGATCCTATGACCATCCCCGGGAGTGTTTAAAGATCGCTTGGATGAGGTGTTGATGGATGTGATTTAAGGGTGAACTTGTAGGGTAGATGGTTGGACTTGATGATCATAGAATTATTATGGATTGGAAGGGACCTCAAAAGATCATCTAGTCCAATCCCCTTGCTACAGCAGGATCACCTAGACCAAGTTGCACGGGATCACATCCAGGCAGGTTTTAAACGTCTCCAGTGATGGAGACTCCACAACACCCCTGGGCAGCCTGTTCCAGGTCTTGCTGAATGGCAGCACAGTCTGCTGGGCTGTCGGATGATCTCGGGGGGTCTTCTGCAACCACAGTGATTCTGTGATTCTCAGAGGCTTTGTGATGCCTTTTTGCTGCTGTTTCTGTTGTTCACTGGGAACGTGATGGAGCAGTTAATATCGGAGGTTACTGTTTGCCTTTTCCTCTCTCCAGACAACACACGAATTAAAGCAAACAAACAAAAGAAATCTATAGTCTCAATATTATAGTTGGTCAGAAATTCTCCAGGAGGCTTGTTGGGTTTTTGTTGTGAGGGAAAGCCATTGAGTTTAGCAATTGGTGAAGGACACTGTGGTGTGGAGACACTTGTACAGTCTGCAGTCCCAAGCCTCGGGTTGCTTCTGCTCGCTGTCGGGCACAGAAGCTGCATCACACGCAAGGCCACTCGAGCGTTCTCTGCAGAACGCTGCGTTGTGCCACCGAAACGTGCCAGCTCAGACTGGCAGTAGGTCAGATGGAGCTGCAGCGTGCTTCATTTCGTTAGCTAAATACCCCCTCGTTTTGTGATCTGTTGCTTTTGTCAGATTTTCTGCTCAAAATGAGGCGAGGCAGAGAATTGAAGCCTCTGCTCCTCTCCTAGGAGACCTAGAGCTGATGCCTGGTTCAAACCAGCCACTTTGAGCACTGCATTTGCAAGTTCAACCGTGTCTTCTAGAAGCTTTTGCACTGCTGTCCCTCAGGCAAAACCAGGTCTCTCTCAATATTGACAGCAAAGGATCTGTTAGATTATTTTGCTTGATCTGTACCTTTTTAATTTTACCTGTTCTCAGTTTTTCCCCCCCCCAGACAGAACTGTTGGCAGGGTGGACTGTGTGTCACTGAGAGCGACACCAGAGGTACTAAGGGATCTCCATCAGGTAGGTTGAGGGGTGTTTGCAGTCGAGTTGGTACCCAGCTTGGATTTTTGCCGTGTGGTTAAGTGGAAAAGCTTTACAGGCTGATTACTCCAAGTCCAGAAGTGATGTGGTTTTGTACTAAGCTCACGAAGCTCAAAAGCCGAAGGGCTGGCTTTTCAGAGGTGATGATGCTTAAGCGCCTTAATCTTCGGGAATGAACTTGGAGTTCAGTACAAAACCCGTTTGAGAGGAAGAAAGCCCAGGGGTTGCTACAAAGTTGAGCAATACCCTGGCTGGAGCTCATCACGGAGAACTCAGACTCTCACAAAAAGAGGAGTTTGGTCTGTTCTGCAAGTCAACAGGCTTTCAGTTGCCAGACAAATTCTCTGTAGCCTAGAACGAACTGGGTATCACTGTATTTTTTAAAAGAAGTTTTAAAACGGTCCTCTTGGCCTCAGTCTGTGTTAGAGGCAACTCACTAATCAACTTCCCATTCTCTAAGGAAAGTGTGTGTGTTACAAGATCTTCATGTGATGCCAGCTAATGCTCTGGGCGTTGGTCATCCTCCCTTTGTTCAAACTTGGTCTGTAACTCCCGATGCCCTTTACAACTCTGTCGCCTTCCGCTCCCCAGATTGCTTCTTTGACCCTCAGATCGTTATAAGGTTTATGAGTTATCTCACTTCTAGTAGGGATGTCCGTGTGTTTGCTACTCCAGTGAATGAGTTTCCTTTCCAATTCTTATGTCACCTTGTCGAGTCCTAGCTGCCCTGTATCAGTTCATTGCAACCTCCATCGCAAAGCCTCAACACGGCACCGCTGCAACTCGCTTTGGAGAAATCACTAAAAAAATGATGAAGACCATGATTTGAAGACCATAAAACAAAACATGGCATGGAAGAGCCAACCCTAAGCACGTTAGAAAGGCCTATGTCAGCACCTGAATCATTAAAAGCAGTGCAGGTGTGAATTACCCAGGTAAAGGGAAGGGCTGGGATGATACGTGCTTTGCTTAGTTTTTGTCCCTTGTCAGTGACTTTCCATGAGTGGGAGGTCACATTCATGACTTGAGATCTTTATGCTGTCCAGCACGAAGCAGCAAGCTCAGTTGACTGAGCACGGTGCAGTTCGTGAGTAGTTAATCACTGAGTGAGTGAGTAAAGAGAGAACGGTCTGTCCTAGCTGTGGAATTAGTAGACTCAAAGGTATGGAAAGGCATCTGCAGCTGCTGGGGTTCATCTACCATGCAGAGCTGTACCTCAGCTCTTTTGAAGTGGTAGACTGTGTATGTAATGCGTAAAGACGTTACATTAACCTCAAGTGTCCCCTCTGCTGTGCAGGTGAGCAGCGAGGCTGGACACGTGCCTCACAGAATCCCAGAATCTCTGGTTGGAAAAGACCTTTAAGATCGTTGAGTCCAACCATTGACCCCAACCATTGACCCAGCAGTGCCAGGTCATGTCCCTCAGCACCACATAGAATCACAGAATCATTAGGGATTGGAAAGGACCTCAAAGGATCATCTAGTGCAATCCCCCTGCCACAGCAGGATCACCTAGACCAAGTCGCACAGGAACACATCCAGGTGGATTTTAAACGTCTCCAGTGAAGGAGACTCCACAACCCCCCCGGGAAGCCTGTTCCAGGGTCTGTCACCATGACCTTTAAGTACCTTCAGTGGTGGTGGTTACACCACTGCCCAGGTCAGCCTGTTACAATGTCCAGTGACCCTTTCAGTGAAGAAATTCTCTCTATTATCCCTCCTAAACCTCTCCTGGCACAGCATGAGGCCATTTGCTCTAGTCGTATTGCTTGCTACTAACTGACCTCTTCTTCAGCCTCCTTTCAGGTAGTTGCAGAAAGTGAGCAGGTCTCCCCTTAGCTGTCTTTTCTCAATGTTAAACAAGTGGTTCCCTCAACTGCTCCTCATAGCACTTGTGCTCCAGACCCTTCTCCAGCCTTGTTGTCCTTCTCTGGACCTGCTGCAGCATCTCAATGTCCTTGTAGCTGCCTGTGGCAGTTGTTTTACGATGCGCTGAATTTCTGTTGAGTGTGCCTAAGCTCCCAGTGAAAGCAGGAATTCCCTTGTCTCCGCTAAGGATTCGTGGGTCCTCGAGGGTGCTGCCTGTGGGGTTTCTTGCACTTGTTTGGTTTTTTTACAAAACTTGAGGAAAATTCCATTTTCACAACACCATCCTCTCCTCCTCCTCCCTGCTCTGTCTAATTGATGCCAAACACCAATGGACAGTGACGGTGGTAAGTTCTCCTTGGCTGAAGCATCTGCAGACTTGACTTGTTGGAAGTTGTGCAGCTCTGTCTGCTCCCTGCAGAGGAAAGTTCTGATGGCAGAAAGTTGGGCAAGGAAGAAAATGGTTTTGTTCTTTAAATGCCACTGTAGGAACAGGAGCACGATTTCGGCGAATGGGTGGGGTGCCGTGCTGGGCACACCTCTACCACTGTAAGGGTTACGGCTGAAAGGCTCTGAAGTGATTTCAGAACTCGTGATTTCAGGCACGTAAGCAGATGATTTTTATTATAACCCTCTCATTGCACTCAATAGGGCTGGTCAGGTGGTGTTTTTCCCCTGTTGATTTAAGTGGTTTCTTACAGGGGCCTCGAAGTTCCAGAATAACATTCTGTGCAACCCCGATAATTACTTTGTGATTAGCTCCAAGGATAAGACTCCCTTGTCTACCTCCCCTTTTAGGAGTGAATCATGTTCTGATATTTAGAATGACCCGAAGCTGAGATCTCAAATTTCCTCTCCAGCTGGACTAATGGAGCTTGTAGGAGGGAAGCCAAACTTTCGTGACTTCTAATTATCATCAGATTGGATTAATAAAGGAAAATTACTTAACTACCCATCCAAAGATGGAGAGTTGGCTGTGCCTTTGAAAAGACCTGTCAGCTTCTAACTGGGTAGTTGAATTAGACCTGGTTGTTTTTGAAGTTAGAGGTTTATCATGCTCTACCTGTAATGGAAGGATGTTTGAACTGGGTCTCTTGAGCTTGGAGAAGAGGAGGCTGAGGGGTGACCTCATTAATGTCTAAAAATATGTGAAGGGTGGGTGTCAGGAGGATGGAGCCAGGTTCTACTCAATGACATCTAGTGATAGGACAAGGGGCAGTGGGTGTCAGCTGGAACAGAGGAGGTTCCATATAAATATGAGAAGGAACTTCTTCCCAGTGAGGATGACGGAGCACTGGAACAGGCTGCCTGGGGGTGTTGTGGAGTCTCCTTCTCTGGAGATGTTTAAAATCCACCTGGATGTGTTCCTGTGTGACTTGGTCTATGTGATCCTGCTGTGGCAGGGGGATTGGACTGGATGATCTTTTGAGGTCCCTTCCAATCCCTAATGTTCTGTGATTCT